>JARGYO010000094.1:72981978-73581978 GCA_029206835.1 Rana muscosa | reverse complement strand
TCCTGATATAGTACCTCACCCCAGGCTGAAGGTGCCTGGGATGGAACTCGACTCCACGCGCCCAGGCCAAGGACGCCTGGGCACAGACGAACCGCAGCAGCCCCCAGACTGAAGGTGCCTGGGGAATGGACCTCATGCGCAAGATGTCCGCCCCCTTTTATATCCTCTCCCAACAGGCACAGCGGGTTCCCCGCCCCGCCGTACTACTGCCGCGAGAGGACAAAAAGGGCACGGCTCTAGAATGGTAGTTCAACCCCGGTCCCAGGCGACAGCGCCACCCAGGGACCGCAGGGAACATGACACCATTCATACCTCCCACACTCCAAAGTGTCCATAAATCCCTAAAATCAATGTATCTGGGCCATCTATGGCCCAGATACACCCCACTAAATTTGACACCCGCTACACATATATTTTCTAAAAGCACATGGCCAGTAGAATAAAGAGAAGGTGCTACTAATATTTAAGGCACCGCGATATTTGCGCAAATGTTTATCAAATCAATATTTTCCCTAAAATATACATTAACATTATTAGTAGATTGATACATGGCAAAATGTACAAACAGGGGAAAGGGGGGGGGGTGGGGGGGAGAGAGGGGAGGGGTAAAAGGAAAACCCAATAGGTACCGTATTTTTCGCTCCATAAGACGCACTTTTCCCCCCAAAAAAACATGTGGAAATGTCTGTGCGTCTTATGGAGCGAATACTGACCAGCAGACCTGCTGATACCCTATGCATCCCTATGCAAATGTTTCTTCCCTGCCTTCAGCTGCTAGAGGGAGAGAAACAAAAGGTATTGTTCTTTATTTAACCCCCACAAGATCGGCATTCATATGTAAATCGCGTGGGCATTGTTATGCAAATGAGGCTGACCGCCGCGATTCTTATGCTAATTACGCCCCCTCCTCTGCATGTCGCCCACCTAGCATACAGGTGAGGTGTGTAGCGGGGTCTCCTTTAAGACTCATTGGACTACCTTTCCCAGAACCCCCCTTGGCACCCAGGGTGCAATGTTGTCACCACAGAGACTCATGGGTGGAGCTATATAAGGAGGAGGCGAGGCTAAGCTCGGCCTCTTTGGGACACGAGACTTCAGTGGACAGATCTTACTGTGCGGATCCGCTGTGGTGCAAGGCCTGAAGCCTGGGGCCTTGCGCTGCTACCCAAAGAGCCTTCCACCCCATAGCGAGCCTGGGTGGCATCTGACTTGGTCATCCTCAACCGTTGCTGAGCCGGAGACCCGACCGCTGCAGACACTGTGTGTGGAGACACAGCAGGTGGAAGTCCCGGACTGGGATCGCGTCCGGAGTGGTGAGCGAGCACCTGCTCAATCCTTATACTTTACACGATTGTTGGGCCTACAGACTGCCGTGGCCCACCAGTTCATATTTGGGTCCCCACTGGAGATCCATAGCAGAACTGAGTTAAAACGGATCTCTAGTGAAGTGTTTCGTGTTGGTACTTTTACCCCCCCTCCCTTTTGGATTACAAATGTGTTCCTGAAATGTGCACCACCATTCAAAGACTTGCATGCGAAGAATTCATCTCCTAGAGACTGAGTTATAGGGTCAGGCCTGACCGGGTATTAGAGTTTAGTAGCTGCGCCACAGGGCGCTTAGTTAACGGTTGCCCCACGAGGCACGCCATTACTGTGTTTCATTAATGCATAGTGTACAAATTGCTGCAGGACTCTGCCAGAAGCATATGTTATCTGTTTTACTGTTGATTTATTTTACTAAGTGAGAGGAAACTCATTATTCTTTTACTACTTGCATTGGTCTCTGAATTTTCCATAGAGCATAAGTTAAATTATCCTAGACTGACTGTGCCAGAGTGGGTTGAGTGAATTGCCGGGGGTTGGCGGAGCTGTGTTCAGGGCCCAAAACTAATACTGCGGCCCTCTTAGCTGAGGGTATCGCTACACGTGGGGGTTCTCGTCCGGGATCCTGATACAGCAAGTGAACACGCCAGAGGTACCGGCATGAACCCGCTAACAGTAACAGCGTGGTGCGAAGCATCTAAAGCAGTGCCAGACAAGTCGGTAGTCATCAGCCTGCCGGGGGAGGAGTGGTCAACAGAGACGATAGAGCAGCTAATGCTGTTCGTGTCCCCAGATCATACACCGTGGGTGACGGAGATAAAATCAGATCCAGATATCTCGTATCAGTATGCACTAGTGGAGTACTGGGGCGGGATGCCAGAGACTTTCAACAGCAACTGTGTGCGGACGCCAGACAACAAAACCTATAGATTGGCGCACGCAGTAACTGTAAAGAAGGAACCATCACCAACGGGATCACCGCAGGCTGCGGCCTGTGCCCCACCTGAAAGAGGAGACAGGGCGACGCCTCCGGTGGCACCTGCACCTGTCGCTGCTATATCACCAGAACTGATAAATGCAATAGGGGATCTGCTAACCAAGTGTCAGAAGACAAGCACGGTGCATGTGGAGACTAGCTACCGGAGACTAAAGACATTCTCAGGGAAGCTCCCTGTCCCTGCAGGGGAGGAAGACTTCGATACTTGGGTGGAACAGGCATTACAAGCAGTGGAGGCATGGGAGGTGCCTGAAGCGCAGAAGAGGCAACGAGTGATAGAAAGCCTTAAAGGCGCAGCAGCAGAAGCAGTGAAAAGTTTCCGGTTTGGGAATACAGACTGCACGGCTCAAGACTGTCTAGCCATGCTACAGGAAGAGTTCGGTCAGTTAGAAAAGGTGACAGAGATGGTCTACCAATTTGAACATACTTTCCAACAGCCGAATGAGAAGCTTTCAGAGTATGTCAGAAGACTGAACAGGTTGCTGTGTAAGATTGTTTTGAAGAAGGGGATGATGCCCCAAGATACAGATGTGGCAAGAATGAAGCAAGTCTTAAAGGGAGCGTTGCGCTCGGATCCAGTCTGGTTGCACCTGAAAACCTCGGGAGGAGGAACGTCACTGACTTACTCTGATTTGATAAAAATCATCAGAGATGAAGAGGCACTGCAGAAGGATCAGCAAATGATAAAGACAAGTCATGCTCCTACACCAGTGATGGTCAACTCGCTGATGACCCCAGAAAGGGACTCAGAAGTTGACACTTTGAAATCACAAATGTCTCAGGTGTTAGAGATGCTGACCTCTCTGATGGCGAAAGACACACAGGGTCCCGAGAAAGAGGTAGCGAGGAAGGAACTATTCCCAATTGCCTCAGTACCCGCATCTCCACAAGAATGGGGAAATATAGTCTGTTTTAATTGTGGGGGAGTTGGCCATATTGCAGCTATATGTTCCAGTCCCAAGAAGAAGAAAACGGATAACCGCAAGCCGGCGGGAAACTCCAGAGGGCCCCGGTGAAGGAGTCAACCGGGTGCCCATCATCTTCAGTGAGCTCCAAACTGAATGAGAAGAAGAAGAAAAGAGGAGACAAAACCCCTCAAGGGAAACACAGCATCACTCAACAGAGATACACCCCAGAGAAAGGGGGTAAGACCCCCCAGAGGAGGCACAACATTCCCCAAAAGGGGCATACACCTAAGAAAAACAATAATATCCCTCAGCGGGTCTGTACACCTATTGAAAGGAGGGAAATCAATGCATACCAGGCTCAAGAAAGACTAAAGTCCAAAGGGAGTTGGACAAGAGAGAGTCCAAAGGGAAAAGACCAGAAGAAGGCAACCACTGCCAGGCCATATCCGGAGAAGCTGGTAGGCCCATCTCCTGTAGTGCCCATTCAAGTGGAGGGAGTCTACACCAGAGCCATCTTGGATACTGGGGCACAAGTGACCCTATTATACCGGGATTTCTACGATAAGCACTTGAGTCATCTACCCATCCATAAGATAGAGGAACTGGAAATATGGGGAATAGGAACCCAGAGCTTCCCTTACAATGGCTATTTGCCCATAAAGATGACTTTCGACCCATCCGTGGCTGGGAAGGCCGAAGTGTTTGACACCCTGGCAGTTGTGTGCCCTCGGCCGCCTGGAGCCAACAAAAGTTCCCTCATAATAGGGACAAACACGGACCTGGTCCGGAGACTCCTGACCCCTTTAGTGAAAGAGAAGGGCCATGCAGCCACCAAAATCCATCCCATGCTGAAGACGGCCTACCAACGACTGGTCCTAGAGCAGAAGACCCCTGGAGAGGGCATAGGGAAGGTATGGAGACTTGGAAGAGAAGGGATAGTGTTGCAACCCGGCGAAGTAACCTGTCTCAGGGCCACTGTGAAGCTTACTTGGGAACAACCCGGACCCTTTGTCATGCTGGAGTCCGGCCCAAGGGAAGAGTCCTCCGGTCTGGAAGTGATACCAAAAGTGATTCCGCTGAAGGCCCTGAAGAAGGCCCATTGTAGAGTTCCGGTGAGTGTTAGGAACACTACAGGTGGCCCCATGGAAATCCCAGCCAGAATGCTGCTGGGCCGGGTGAGCCCTGCTGCCCCGGTTACCCTGTCAGAAGTCAAGGGGACGGGTGAAGGAGGAGATGTTTGGGAGAAGCTGTCCATGGAGAATCCGAATCTACCCAGGGCTTGGAAAGAGAGAGCCAAGGCCCAGTTGACCAGATGGGAGAAGATCTTCTCCAAAGATGAGTTCGAAGTGGGGTGTGCAAGGAGTGCCACCCATCGAATCCGCCTCCAAGAAGACAAGCCCTTCAGAGAGAGGGTCAGGCGGGTCCCACTAGCAGATCTGGAGGATCTGAGGGAACAACTCGCAGAACTCAAGAGGACTGGTGTGATCCAGGAGTCTAGAAGCCCCTATGGCTCCCCGATAGTGGTGGTCAGGAAGAAGAATGGGTCGTTGAGGCTATGTATAGACTACAGGACTCTCAACAGGAGAACCATCCCTGACCAGTACACCACTCCGAGGATAGAGGATGCCTTACAGAGTTTATCAGGAGCCAAGTGGTTCAGCGTTATGGATCTCAAGAGTGGATACTACCAGATCCCTTTGCACCCGGAAGACAAGGAGAAGACAGCCTTCATAACCCCAGTGGGGTTCTTCGAGTTTGATTGCATGCCTCAGGGACTGTCTGGAGCTCCTGCTACCTTCCAACGTCTCATGGAGAAGACTGTAGGAGACATGAATCTTATTGAAGTCCTTGTATACCTGGATGACGTCATTGTCTTTGGGAGAACCTTGGAAGAACACTAAGAGAGGCTGGAAAAAGTGTTGAGAAGACTCAGTGAGGAGGGACTCAAGCTTTCGCCTGAGAAGTGTCAGTTCTACCAGTCTTCTGTGAACTATCTGGGGCACATAGTGTCTGAAGAAGGGGTGGCCACAGACCCTGAGAAATTGGAGGCAGTTACCTCCTGGCCACGACCCACCACGGTAACAGAACTCATATCCTTCTTGGGGTTCTGCCCCTATTACAGGAGGTTTGTGGAGGGATTTGCCTGGATTGCCAGACCATTGAATGAACTACTCAAGACCGAAGGGGAAGAGGACGACTCAGGACCCAGGAAGCCGGGAGAGTCAGTCAGAGATCTGTGGAACCAGAAGTGTGAAGAGGCCTTCCAGGCATTGAAGAAGAACCTAACCACTGCCCCAGTCTTAGCCTACGCAGACCCAACGAGACCCTATGAACTACATGTAGATGCTAGTCATGACGGTCTGGGAGGAGTACTTTACCAAGAACACGAAGGACAACTGCGACCCGTTGCCTACGTGAGCAGGAGCCTGACCCCCTCTGAAAAGAACTAACCCACGCACAAGTTGGAGTTCCTGGCCCTTAAGTGGGCGGTAGTTGACAAGCTTAAAGACTACCTGTATGGGGCAGAGTTCACTGTGAAGACAGACAACAACCCCCTCACCTACCTCTTCACCACAGCAAAGATGGATGCCACTGGACATAGATGGCTGGCCGCACTGTCTGGATTCAATTTCAGCCTAAAGTACAGGCCAGGGGCTGGAAATCGAGATGCAAACGCTCTGTCCAGGAGATCTCATGCCCCCACCAGTGACACAGAAGACTGGACTCAAGTGGCACCTGACGGGTGCGGGCCCTTTGTCAAGGGGCTGAATTACAAGCCAGAGGAGGCTCGAGGGCAGAAGAGATAGGAGTTGCCATGGTAGGAGTCCCCAAACAATACTGTGGAGTAACCCAACTGGAAGAAGACAATCTGCCGAAACTGTCCAAGAAGGAGCTGAGATGCGACCAATTAGAAGACCCCATGGGGAAATTGGTCCTGGAAGCCCTGGAGAATCAGGATCCAAATAGACTCCTGCGCCATTCCTCAAAGGAAGCTCGCCTGTTGAGGAAAGAGTGGGACAGGTTGCAGGTGCATCAGGTAGTGGTCTACCGAAGGGGCCCCTCTGATGGCCTGGAAGATAAATGGCAATTGTTCCTTCCGGAAAAGCATTGAGAGACTGTTCTGATTGCCCTGCATGACAATCACGGCCACCTAGGGGCGGAAAGGACCTTTCAACTCGTCAGAAGTCGGTTCTATTGGCCTTGCATGAGGGCAGAAGTAGAAGAGTACTGCCACTCATGTGCACGCTGCATCCAGAGGAAGACTTTACCCCATCAAGCTGCCCCAATGGGCCATCTACAAAGTCAAGGCCCAATTGATCTGGTATGCATTGATTTCCTCTGCCTCGAGCCCGACCCGAGTGGACTAGGAAATGTTCTGGTGATAACCGATCATTTCACCCGGTATGCCCAAGCTTTCCCAACCAAAGACCAGAAGGCTTCCACGGTGGCCAAGGTACTTATGGAGAAGTATTTCGTCCACTATGGGCTACCGCAGCGACTCCATTCAGATCAAGGGAGATACTTTGAGAGTCAGCTGATCCGGAAACTCCTGGATTCGTTAGGGATCAAGAAAACTTGAACCACACCTTACCATCCACAAGGAGATGCCCAGCCGGAGAGGTTTAACCGAACCCTACTCAACATGTTGGGAACCCTGGATAGTGAAAAGAAACAGCATTGGAGCAGACACATAGCAGCTATAGTCCACGCTTACAACTGTACCACAAGTGATGCTACAGGCTACTCCCCCTATCGACTCATGTTTGGGAGAGAAGCAAGGTTGCCCGTGGACCTGGCCATTGGCACGTCCTTGGACCATTCCTCAGCCACATCCCACAAGGGATATGTGGACAGGCTCAGACATAGCCTGAAGGTAGCCTATGAACAGGCTCAAGCGGCCTCAGATCAAAGGGGAGTTCGAAATAAAAGAAACTTCGACCTGAAAGTCCGGGTCCAGGATCTACAGCCTGGGGACGAGTACTACTGCGCAATCTGGGGGTCCCCGGTAAACACAAACTTGCGCACAGATGGAGGCCCGAACCCTATGTCATCTGTAAGAAGCTGCCAGGCCTACCTGTTTACAAGTTGAAGCCAGAGGGAAAGGTGGGGCCACTGAAGACCTGGCACAGGAACCATCTGCTCCCACTTGCCGAAGCAGTCAGGATACCTCCAGCAAGGGACTCTCCTGAACCAGCTTCCATCCTAGATGTCCCCAGACCAAACACTAGGTCCCAGGCCTCTCGAGCTGAAGATGTGGAGGCCTCTGAACTCAGTGGAGATGAAGGAACAGAACTTGATTGGCTGTGGCCTTCCTCAACTCCAGGAACTTCTGCTATGGATCTTCCAACCACTGAAGACACTATAGATGGAACACTGAATGCAGAAGCCACTGAGTTCATCCCATCTAGTCCTTTGTCAGACCATTGGGAGGATGCCTGTGACACTTACTCAGAAGAGGACCCTAGAGACTCTATGTATCCTTCGGCTCCTGAAGCAGATGTTTCAGAGCCCGCCGTGCTGCCCGAGCCTGCTACGGAAGAAGAGCCTGTGGCGCCAGAGGCAGAAATCCCAAGAGAGCAAAGGGCTCGAAGAGTCATAAGGCCTCCCAGAAGGTTGACCTACCCACATATGGGGAATAGCTCAGAAGATTCTGTGGTCACTGCCAGGAGGAGTGCAGAGAATCCGGATCCCTCCACTGTTCATTTGGTGGAGGGCAGCCCCAACTCACTCTCTGGCACAGTTAGGCAGGCCACTCAGAGTAGTGTGACTTGTGGGCAAGGGAATTCAACCCCTCAGTTTTGGTGGGAATTCCCTATGCCGACATCATATACAACATTATCTAGGGTTGTACGCAGTGCATGTTAGAATTATCTTTGGGGACCAAAGAGTTTAAGTGGGGGGAGTGTGTAGCGGGGTCTCCTTTAAAACTCATTGGACTACCTTTCCCAGAACCCCCCTTGGCACCCAGGGTGCAATGTTGTCACCACAGAGACACATGGGTGGAGCTATATAAGGAGAATATAGGTATGGAGAGTATGGGACTTTTAAGGTGCAACAACTACACAATGTTCTATTTAAAATATGATTTTATTACAAAGACATTTCCATAGAAAGATATATTTTCTCATATGTACATTAAATACATGAGCCATCAAATAAACATATTTAAAATTTCCAACATGCATATAGACAGATTAACTCAACATGTTTCGCCAATTTTGGCTTCTTCAGGAGTTGTGTCATGCAATTGCTGAGAATAAGAAAAAGAAAAAAATAATAAATACAACATAATTTGTTCAATCTATTATCAAAGTTGAAGACACAAAAAACACAAAAAATATAATTTTATTTAGAGATGACTGAAAACCAAATCCACCCAGAAGGATATTTCCAATCTCAGTTCAGTTTTACCCCATATTATATATATATATGCTTTACCTGTAAATATGTTGGTATGATCATAAAAAGGGGGCAAAAACCCGCGATGATATCCTGGCCCCATACCTAACATCAACATGCGTCGACAGTTCTGTAGTTAAAGGGAAGTTGGCCTATTTTCTATACTTTAGGCTACTTCCGCTTCCTGTATCAGGTGTGCGGCGCTTCCTGCCTGTCGGGGGCTTGTCCAACAGACAGGTTTGCAGTGGCCTGCAGACTTCGGTGCGGCATTCTCCAGCACAATCGTCACATCCGGGTCAGCATAGAAAAGGGGGTGGATGCAGGAAATGACGCGCCCGCTCCTCCCATTGATTTGGCGCGAAATAGATTGAACAAATTATGTTGTATTTATTATTTTTTTCTTTTTCTTATTCTCAGCAATTGCATGACACAACTCCTGAAGAAGCCAAAATTGGCGAAACATGTTGAGTTAATCTGTCTATATGCATGTTGGAAATTTTAAATATGTTTATTTGATGGCTCATGTATTTAATGTACATATGAGAAAATATATCTTTCTATGGAAATGTCTTTGTAATAAAATCATATTTTAAATAGAACATTGTGTAGTTGTTGCACCTTAAAAGTCCCATACTCTCCATACCTATATTTAGTTTACAAATTAAGGGATGTGGTGCCTATGAGATACAGGTGATAGGTATTATCTTCAAATTTTCTATATAAGGAGAAGGCGAGGCTAAGCTCGGCCTCTTTGGGACACGAGACTTCAGTGGACAGATCTTCCTGTGCGGATCCGCTGTGGTGCAAGGCCTGAAGCCTGGGGCCTTGCGCTACTACCCAAAGAGCCTTCCACCCCATAGCGAGCCTGGGTGGCATCTGACTTGGTCATCCTCAACCGTTGCTGAGCCGGAGACCCAACCGCTGCAGACACTGTGTGTGGAGACACAGCAGGTGGAAGTCCCGGACTGGGATCGCATCCGGAGTGGTGAGCGAGCACCTGCTCAATCCTTATACTTTACACTATTTTTGGGCCTACAGACTGCCGTGGCCCACCAGTTCATATTTGGGTCCCCACTGGAGATCCATAGCAGAACTGAGTTAAACGGATCTCTAGTGAAGTGTTTCGTGTTGGTACTTTTACCCCCCCCCCTTTTGGATTACAAATGTGTTCCTGAAATGTGCACCACCATTTAAAGACTTGCATGCGAAGAATTCATCTCCTAGAGACTGAGTTATAGGGTCAGGCCTGACCGGGTATTAGAGTTTAGTAGCTGCGCCACAGCCCACGAGGCATGCCATTACTGTGTTTTATTAATGCATAGTGTACAAATTGCTGCAGGACTCTGCCAGAAGCATATGTTATCTGTTTTACTGTTGATTTATTTTACTAAGTGAGAGTAAACTCATTATTCTTTTACTACTTGCATTGGTCTCTGAATTTTCCATAGAGCGTAAGTTCAATTATCCTAGACTGACTGTGCCAGAGTGGGTCGAGTAAATTGCCGGGGGTTGGCGGAGCTGTGTTCAGGGCCCAAAACTAATACTGCGGCCCTCTTAGCTGAGGGCATCGCTACAGGTGCATAGGTGAGCAGAGGAGGTGTGCAGAGTTGAATGGAAAGGAGGGGTTGGAGTGCAGAGGTTAGTAGATGAGTGGTTTGGGGGGCAGAGGTTAGCAGATGATGAGTTGACAGGGAGATAAGAATGCAGAGATTAGTAGAGAGATAGGAGGTTACTGTAAATACACCTGTTACATCACTGGTCAGTGTAAATGTCTCAAAACATTGGTGGTTGACGTAAATACTCCTGTTGTGTTGAGGTCATGTAAATGTCTCAGTTACATTGGGTGAGCAGTGTAGAGTGCCCCCTTACATTGGTTGTTAGTGTAGAAATATTATTATTCTGTTATATTTTATTAAATATTTTAGTACACCATTTGGTTCAGATTTTTTTTTTTCATATTTTACTCCTCTAAAATCTAGGTGAGTCTTATGGTCAGGTGCGTCTTATGGAGCGAAAAATACGGTATATAAAAAATGGCTAATCTGAACTTGCCAAGCAAAACCACATATAGAGCCGGGGAGCCGGGGAGAGGAAAAAACTCACAATGGTGCATATGAAGGTATATTAGCCCTAAATATGATCCAGAAAAAGGAGAGATGGCTGAGGACAACTCATAATGCTTAGGCTGGGACCTTTATCTATTGTGGGTCCATCGGCCATTATTTACCTTTTTATATGGATGATTATCTGGTTCGTGTTTGTTTTACTCCAGCATGATTGAGACCCTTTGTATCTCTAGTGGTCCAGGGTGATGTGCAGTGGCTCCAGCATAAGCATTATGAACTGTCCTCAGCCATGGGGGGGCATTGTTGGGAAGGGGGGTGAAAGGGATAGGAAAGGAGAGTGGGGGGAGCTTTTTTAAATGAAAGAATGCGTTCGGAGGTGGAGAGGTTCAGGACTCAGGACTTGTTCATTCCCCGACTTGTCCAATCCCTGACTTAGTTGGGGTAGGCGTTACACTTTGGTGGGGGTGGGTCAGCCACGCCTCTTGATCATTGACCTCTGGGGACCCGCCTCATGACCTTTCACCTTTTGGGGGAGGTCCCTATTCCAATCCCTGAATCCTAGCCTGTTCTTAAAGGGAAAGACCTAACTCTAACTCTGACCCCTAAGCCTAACCCTAAGCCCTAACCCTAACCCTGCTGAGCTGAATAACTCTGAGCAGTGGATTGTAATCCACTAATCAGAGTTATGAATAAGAATAAAGGGGGAAAATGGGACTTTTCACAAGGTCAGGACTGGGTAGGGCCCTGCGCCTTCATCCCTCTCGTATTGAGAAAAAAAGGAGCAAAAGGGAAGCCGGTGAGGCTGCGAAATTGCACCAAAGGGGGAAGGGTGGGACTTTAAGTGAAACCCATGGTAACAAAAGAGGAACAGATATGGTGGATATTAAATATTTAATAATACTAGTACATTTTACATTTTTACATGTTGCAATACATGGCTTATATAAACAATACAATAATTGCATAATGGTGAATGCCAAGTACCGGACACGGTAATGCCAGGCGAAAGCCGGCAACATGTCTGAAAACAATGTACATATGATGAGTAAAAGGGTCCACCACTGTTCATTAGTGGGATAAATTTATTTTTATATTTTTTTGAAAAGGTACAGTCTGCATTGTCTAATATTGGCTAATCCGTGTGGATAAAATTTGCACATAACATGGTAAACAGGTAGCTCGACGCGTTTCGTGGCTTAAAACCGCTCTTCAGGAACAGGTAAATGAAGTTTCTGCAACAACAAACAACAAATGAGGCATTGCTGAGTAAAACAGACTTGTGTCAATAAATGGATGGATGGGTGCAATCAAGCAGCCATCCCAAGGTAAAAGAGTAACACTTACATGTATAAGTGCAGTGAAGGGCACACCGACAGGGACTGTGAACCACTCCAGGGGGGCCGATATTGGGAGCTGAGGGGGCGCGCTCAGCGGAGGCGCCCACCACGAACAGCGCCCCCGGCGGGTCTGGGCACAGCAAACACTCCTGGGGAGGGGGGGAGGGAGGGGGGAAGAAAAGGAAACATAAGAGTATGTTATGAATATGATAAAAAAAAAATCACAGATTGAAGTGGACAGTGAGAAAGACCGTGGAAATGGGTGTGGGTGAAGAACCAAAGAGAAGGCCGACCCCGACACACCAGTGAAGGACGGCAAGCGGTGTAGTGAAGTGCCGATGGCGGGAGTGAAATAAGAGGTAGTAACCAGGAAAGGAAGTGTAGGATGATGATAGGAAGGGGTTGCCAGTGGAGGGCCATGAGAGAGGGCGACCATGCCACACCGGTGTTGGAAGGGGAAGGTGAGAGAGAGAAGGGGTGACAGGAGAGTGAACGGTGAAAAAAGTTTTTTACCAAGTGCCGGAAGGGAGAAAAGAAGTCCAATCCAGGAGAGACGTGCAGAGTGGTGTCCAGGAGGGTTTGGAGCAGTCCAGACCCAGCCCGGGGAGAGCCGCTCATAAATGTGCGCCGCCGCCGGCCACACCCCCAACGTCACACACACCGGCGTGAGAGGAGGGGCCGAAGAGGCCGGCACCCGAGCGATGATTCACCCGGCCGTCAGTCCCAACACGCCCCCACCCTGGTCCGTGAGATGGAATACCGCCGGAGGTGCAGCATCACCAAGACGCCGCATATCCGGCCTGTAAGTGTGGCGTCGATGCGCAGTGATGGCGCGCCCACCCAGCGACCACCCAGAGGAGGGGGCGGGAGGAGGAACATCCACAGTGCGCATCACAGCTCCCAAATCGACAGGGCCGGGCAGCGCACAGTGAATCCATTGGGGCCAATGTACATGGTAGAAAAATAAAAAACAGAGAGCTTATGATCGTATTGGATGGCAAAGGATAAGAATGTAAAAAGGTTTAGAAAGTACACAAAGTAGGTAGGGAAAACTAATATAGACCACTATTACTAGGGCAGACTATTGGAAAGCAGGGTAGAACCTTGGATGTTACCATGAGCTTCCATCCCTAAATGACTAATGAATAAGAATAAAGGGGGAAAATAGGACTTTTCACAAGGTCAGGACTGGGTAGGGCCCTGCGCCTCCATCCCTCTCGTATTGAGAAAAAAAGGAGCAAAAGGGAAGCCGGTGAGGCTGCGAAATTGCACCAAGGGGGGAAGGGTGGGACTTTAAGTGAAACCCATGGTAACAAAAGAGGAACAGATATGGTGGATATAAAGTATTTAATAATAGAGTTATCAGAGTTAATCAGAGTTATAGGACTGTTCACAGACACCTCGGTGCAGAAATATTTTTGGGGCCCCCACATGGGCGTGGTCATATTATGAACTCCTCCCCTTTACAAAAATTTCTATGGCAACGACTCAAACACAGAGATGCTCCCCAAAGGAGTCTTCCTTACCTTGGGATCCTTCTTATGATCTCTTAACAATAAACAAAATACAGAAAGAGAAGCAGAGTACTCTAAAGGGACCTGGAGGGGAGTCTCTCTAATGGACAAAGAGAGGGCCTCTGTTGGAGAGTCTGTTAGAAAGAGCACCCAGACATACTGCAGACGTAGTACAGGAGATGGTCAGAGACTTCAGACATAGTACAGGCGATGGTCAGAGACTGCAGACATAGTACAGGCGATGGTCAGAGACTGCAGACATAGTACAGGAGATGGTCAGAGACTGCAGACATAGTACAGGAGATGGTCAGAGACTGCAGACATAGTACAGGAGATGGTCAGAGACTGCAGACATACTACAGGCGATGGTCAGAGACTGCGGACATGATACAAGAGATCAATGCAGCCTACCAGTACCCACCTATTGCAGCCTTATCAGTGCCCACCAAATGCAGCCTACCTGTGCCCATTAAATGTAGCCTACCAGTGCAAGCCAAATGCAGCCTTATCAGTGCCCACCAAATGCAGCCTACCAGTGCCCATTAAATGCAGCTTATCAGTGCCCACCAGGAAAGAAAGAGGGAGGGGAGCACGCTGGCACTCAGGGACAGTGCAAGGATTTTTGAATACATAGGAGAGGATGCATTTTGCTGCCGCCCCCCCAACCCATCCGCACCATCCTCTTGCTACTCCCTGTCTAAAACCGAGCTGGTACCTCCTTCACAGTGCGCCTGTAATGTGATGGGGGTGCAACGTGAAGGACGTCACATACCACTAAAAATGGAGCTGTGCTGAACTTCTACTATATGGCAGTGTGTAATGAGGGGGTGGGGTTATGCATTCCCTGCTTACCCTCACTGGCCACAGGCAGCTGAGGCCAACTAAAACATCCAATGGCTGGGTTCCCCCATAAGAAAACTCCCAGATCACACCCCCCAAATACTCCCACTTTTATCACACCTCCCATATAGTATATAGTATACCCCCCACCCGATCACACCTCCCTAGATACCATTAACCTGATTACACCCCTAGATACCCCTCTACACACTGCAAATCACTTCATCTCTACTAGAGAGAGAGCAGGGGGGCTGAGAGAGAGCAGGGGGGCTGAGAGAGAGTGGTGTACAGAGAGGGGGGCTGAGAGAGGGTGGTGGAAAGAGAGGGGGGCTGAGAGAGGGTGGTGGACAGACAGGGGGGGCTAACAAAGAGAGAGCTGACAGAGGGGGGGCTGACAGAGAGGGAGTTGAGAGAGAGAGAGCTGACAGAGGGGGGCTGACAGAGAGAGGGTGGCTGAGAGAGAGAGTGGGGGTTTCAAGAGAACATAGCTGAGCGAGAGAGAAGGGTCTCGGAGAGAGGTGGGGCTGAGAGAGGGGGGGCTGGTGGACAGAAAGCAGAGCTCTGAGAGAGGGGGCTGACAGACCGGGGGAGATGAGAGAGAGACCCCTAGCCCTGTCCCTGTCCCTGTCCCTATCCACAGTTCCTCCTCCCCCCCATCCCAGTCTGTATCTGCAGGTAGGTCTGTGTCAGTGTGTGATGCCCAGTACCTTCTTGGGCCGGGAGGTGTTCTGCTGCTTCTTCCAGCAGCTCCCTGGCAGCTTGCGCCTCCCGCTTGTCCCTGTCCTCCAGGCCTTACTGCTGATGCTGGAGTAGAGAGGAGGTTGGAGGAGACAGAGTCCAGGCTTTGGGACTTTGTGGATGCTTCTGAGCGCCACTTCGGAGGTTAAGGAGGCTGTGAAGCTCTTCTCTCTCCTAGGTTCCAGCTGCCCTTGATGTTTACTTTCCACGGGGATACAGCCTCCTTTTGTGGCCGAAAAACCGGCGTGGGGGTTCCCCCAAAATCCATACCAGACCCTTATCTGAGCACGCAACCTGGCAGGCCGCAGGGGAAGAGGGGGGGACGAGAGCGGCCCCCTCTCTCCTGAACCGTACCAGGCCGCATGCCCTCAACATAGGGGGGGTGCTTTGGGGCAGGGGGGCGACCTGCAGGTCCATACCAGGCCCTTGGGTCTAGTATGGATTCAAAGGGGACCCCCCCAAAATGAAAAAAAAAATGGCGTGGGGGTCCCCCCAAAATCCATACCAAGCCCTTCAGGTCTGGTATGGATTTTAAGGGGAACCCCGCGCCAAACGAAAAAAAAAGCGTGGGGTTCAATAAAAATCCACACCAAACCCTTTCTCTGAGCACGCAACCTGGCAAGCCACAGGGGATGAGGGGGGGACGAGAGAGCGGCCCCACCTCCCTCCTGAACCGTACCAGGCCACATGCCCTCAACATGGGGAGGATGTCCCCATGTTGATGGGGACAAGGGCCTCTTCCCGACAACCCTGGCCGTTGGTTGTCAGGGTCTGCGGGCGGGGGGCTTATCGGAATCCGGGAGCCCCCTTTAATAAGGGGGCCCCCAGATCCCGGCCCCCCACCCTATGTGAATGAGTATGGGATACATCGTACCCCTACTCATTCACCTGGTGGCAAAAAAAAGTCAATAAAAAACACAACACAGGTTTTTAAAGTAATTTATTAGGCAGCTCCGGGGGTCTTCCTGCCGGGCGCCCCCCTATCTTCTTCCAGCTGTTTTTCTAGCGGGGTCCCGGGCTTCCTCATCGTCTTCTTCCGACTTCGGGGGTCTCTTGTTCTGTTCTCCGGTGTCGCCTCCGCGCTCTCCGGTGCCTTCTCCACGATCTCCGGTTCTTTCTGCCTTCTGCCGGGCGCCCCGCTATCTTCTTCCAGCTCTTTTGCTAGCGGTGTCCCGGGCTTCAGCGTCGTCTTCTTCCCTCTTCTCTCCGCCCGATGTTGCCTCGTCGCTGTCCGGCGTTACAATGCTCTGGCCGCGGAGTGCACCCACTTATATTGGCATGGGGCGTGGTCACCGGGTGATGCCACCGCTGACCCTGCCCCCGTATGATGTCACAGTCCCGGGGAATGATGGGACTGTGACGTGCTACGGGGGCGGGGTCAGCGGGTGGCATCACCCGGTGACCACGCCCCATGCCAATATAAGTGGGTGCGCTCCGCGGCAAGAGCATTGTAACGGCGGACAGCGACGAAGCTGGAAGAAGATAGCGGGGCGCCTGGCAGGAAGACCCCCGAAGTCGGAAGATGACGAGGAAGCCCGGGACCCTGCTAGCAAAAGAGCTGGAAGAAGATAGCGGGGCGCCCGGCAGGAAGACCCCCGGAGCTGCCTAATAAATTACTTTAAAAACCTGTGTTGTGTTTTTTATTGACTTTTTTTGCCACCAGATGAATGGTGTAGGGGTAGGATGTACCCCATACTCATTCACATTGGGTGGGGGGCCGGGATCTGGGGGCCCCCTTATTAAAGGGGGCTCCCGGATTCCGATAAGCCCCCCGCCCGCAGACCCTGACATCCTCCCCATGTTGAGGGCATGTGGCCTGGTACGGTTCAGGAGGGAGGTGGGGCCGCTCTCTCGTCCCCCCCTCTTCCCCTGCGGCCTGCCAGGTTGCGTGCTCGGAGAAAGGGTGTGGATTTTTATTGAACCCCACGCTTTTTTTTTCGTTTGGCGCGGGGTTCCCCTTAAAATCCATACCAGACCTGAAGGGCTTGGTATGGATTTTGGGGGGACCCCGACGCCATTTTATTTTTCATTTTGGGGGGGTCCCCTTTGAATCCATACTAGACCCAAGGACCTGGTATGGACCTGGGGGAGGACCCCACGCTGTTTTTTTTATCGTGTTTTTTTTTTTTAGAGCCAGCAATGTTTATTTTTTTTACATTTCCTTTAACAACCAGCTATAAACAGGTTAAATTTTTTTTTTAAATTGCCGCAAATTCACGGTACTTGCATTTTGAATGCGGGTCCATTGAATTTTCTTACATCCAAAACAGTGTTTTTGGCCTGGCAAAAAAAATCTGCAGTTGCGTTTAAACTCGTTTTTCACAAAGCCTAAAAATGCCTTCAGACGCCAAAGATTTCCACGTTTCAGACGCGGTCCTGGCGTTTAGCCGCATTTTAGTTTAGAAGCGTTTTTAAAGGTGACCTATTTTTTTTACATTGATAAACTCCAAAATTATGGCAATTTAGGAAAAACCATTAAAAATATATATATCTATCAAAAAATAAATGAAATTGCTTCCATTGCATTGTGGACAATCCACAACTTGGGGCAGGTGACGTGGCAAGTGAACAATCCACAACTTGGGGCAGGTGACGTGGCAAGTGAACAATCCACAACTTGGGGCAGCTGACGTGGCAAGTGAACAATCCACAACTTGGGGCAGGTGACGTGGCAAGTGAAAAATCCACAACTTGGGGCAGGTGACGTGGCAAGTGGACAATCCACAACTTGGGGCAAGTGATGTGGCAAGTGACACGCTAAATACAACTACACTGCTGCTCTCTCAGCTGCTGATACTCACTCTGGTCTCACAAAATAGCTGAAATCGTTAATACTGTTTCTGGAGCTTAGGGCGGCTCCTTATCATGTTTCCTAATTAAACGCATATAGACGCAAATGTGGTAAAACACGGCATGCAAACGCGACAAAACGCGCCTTTCTAAACGCCACTTTCAACCTTAGTTCTGAAGACTTTGCACCAGCGTCCCAGGTACATGGGGCCTAAAAAAGGCTATGCCATTTACAGCTCAAAAACGCCATGGTGCCATAGGCTAACATGGAGAGCCATTTTTAAGCTGCAAAAAACGCTCAAACAAGCGGCTTGAAAAACGTCCGTGTGCATGTAGCCTTATATTAACCACTTGCGCACTGGCCACTTAAACCCCCTTCCTGCCCAGACCAATTTTCACATTTCAGCACTGATGCACTTTGAATGACAATTGTGCGCTCATACAACACTGTAACCCAATGAAAATGTATTATTTTTTGGCACACAAATAGAGCTTTCTTTTGGTGCTATTTGATCACCTCTGCGGTTTTTTGTTTTCTATAAATACAAAAGACTGAGTTAAAAAAAAAAAAAATGGATATTTTAACCACTTCAGCACTGGGCCTATTCTGGCACTTCTCTCCTTCATGTAAAAATCATACATTTATGGCTATAAAATTACTTCAAAACCCCAAACATTATATATGTTTTTTTAGCAGACACCCTAGGGAATAAGATGGCAGTCATTGCAAATTTTTATCTCGCTCTGTATTTGCGCAATAAATTTTCAAACGCCTTTTTTTTGGTAAAAAAAATGGTTTCATGAATGTAAAAAAATTACAAAACAGTAAAGTTAGCCCAATTTTTGGGGATAATGTGAAAGATGTTGTTATGCTGAGTAGATACCTAACATGTCACACTTTAAAATTGCGCACACTCATGGAATGACACCAAACTTCAGTACTTAAAAATCTCCCTAGGCGATGCTTTTTTACACGTTACCATTTTCTCATTACAGAAGAGGTCTAGTGCTAGAATTGTTGCACTCGTTCTAACGCACGCAGCAATACCTCACATGTGTGGTTTGAACGGCGTTTACATATGTGGGCGGGACTTACGTGTGCGTTCGCTTCTGAGCTACCGGGCACATGGGCGTTTTTTCTTTATTTTTTTTTCTTGTTTTTTACTTTTTTGTATTTCTTTCTCTTTTTTACTTTTTTGGATCACTTTTATTACTATTACAAGGAATGTAAACATCCCTTGTAATAGGAATCTATTGTAACAGGTCCTCTTTATGGAGAGATGTAGGGTCAATAAGACCCCACATCTCTCCTCCAGGCTGGAAATTCACAGATCTCATGCTGACAGCCGAGATCACGGCTTGGTTTACATACGGGAACCCGGCGTGATGTCATAACGCCGCGCCCTGGCCTCCGACGGTCATAGAGATGACTGGTGACCATCTGGTCACCAGTCATCTCTATGCTTCCCATCCGGCACCGGACAAATCGTTCTCTGAGCCCAAGATGGCACGGGAGAGCCCGGATAAGCACCGGATGGCGGCGGGAGGGGGAACGTCCCCTCCCGCCGCCTATAAGAACAATCAAGCGGCGGAACTGCCGCTATGATCATTTTTAGAGTGCACAGAATCGCCGGCTGAAAAGAATGATATCTGAATGATGCCTGCAACTGCAGGCATCATTCAGATGTCACCGCACAAAGCCGAGGACGTCATTTGACGGTGGGCGGTAGGAAAGTGGTTAATATTTCGAAAATTTCAACAAAAGGTAATTTTTCGCCTTCATTAATGTACACTGATGAGACTGCACTGATAAGGTGGCAAGGGTGGGCACTGAGAGGTGGAATTTCTAGTTGGCACTGGTGGGCATTGAGAAGTGGCACTGCTAGGTGGCAATGATAGTTGGTAGTGATGGGCACTGATAGGCAGCACTGCTAGGTGGCACTGATTGGCACCAGTGGTGGGCATTGATAGGTGGCACTGGCAGGGGCTACTGATTGTCACAGAATTGCCTCTTCCTCTTCGGGCCCGATGTCCCTTGCACATAAGCCAGTGATTGCCTTTTTTTATGCTCACGCTGTCAGCACAAGGAGAAAACAAAAACCATTACCCAGCTTTTGTTTACATCACGTGATCAGCTGTCATTGGCTGACAGCTGATCACATGGTAAAGGGCAGGGATCGGCCCCTTACCTGGATCTGTCATCACCCGAGTCTCAGTGACTCGGTGACCACAGCGCGCGCACGCAAAGGGGAGAATGTTTATTGACGGACTCCCGGCAATTGAGGACCATGCTGTGGCCGTCGATCAGTTATAGCGCTGATCTCAAGTGATTACAGAGGGTCTAAATGGGCCATTGACATGCATCACAATTCAACTTAGGAATGTGTCTTTGTAAATTCAAGCCTCGTACACACGGCCGAAAATCTCGTCAAGAAAAAACACGTCGTTTTTCTTGACGAGATCCTTGGACAAGAAACTTGTCCTGGCCGAGTGTACACACACTCGATTCAAAGAACCCGCGGTTCTTTGAATGGAGCGAACGCGGTAACGTCATCGACACATTCGATGCCGTCGCCGCCATCTTGCTACACCCTATCTATGCCTAGGAAGCTACCGCGCATGCGTCTAAGTCATTTCGAGCATGCGCAGGCTTCCCGGCGGACAGGTAAGTGTACACACACACACACAAATTTTCTCGTCGAGAAACAGGCTGACGAGAATCTCGACGAGAAAATAGAGAGCAGGTTCTCTATATTTCTCGTCGAGATTCTTGTCGGTTTTCTCGACGAGAAACCATACGCACGAACGAATTTCTCGGCAAGAAAGCTCTCTCGGCAGTTTTCTTGTCGTTTCTTGCAGAGAAACTCGTTTGTGTGTACGAGGCTTTAAACTAAATGAAATCCTTTCTTATTTTGCTTGGGGATAGAGTGCAGAGGGATTACAAGTCTAGACAGTTTTTGGGGATGTCTGCACCCCTGATAGGGTGAAGACAACTCCCAAATTTGGCCACTTTATCCTTCCAAATAATTCACTTCCTGTCACATAGCCACACAGGAAGTGAGGGGAAATCCCTACCAATGTCTTTCCTTGGGGACACACAGGTCAATCTAAATACTTTCCCCATTATGTACATTGCACTCCAGCATTTTGCGGGTTACACCCCAAATTATTAGGTATTTTGGACTTTGGGGTTTATTTACTAAAGGCAAATCTACTTTGCATTGCAAGTGCACTTGCTGGATATCCGAGGGGGACATGCAAGCAAACAAAAAAACACCATCTTTGCTTTTACATGATTGGATGTTACAATCACCAGTGATCCCTCAGATTTTTTGCAGCTACACTTTTACTGCAGAGTGGATTTGTCTTTACTAAACCCCAAACTACCCAATGATTTGGGGTGTACACAACAAAGTGCTAGAGTGCAATTTGCTTAATGGGGACACTAGTCAGATTGATGTGTGTCCCCAAGAAAAGACATTGGTAGGGTTTTACCTTCACTTCCTGTTTAGCTGTGTGACAGGAAGTGAAGCCAATTTTACTAAAAGGGGACACAAAGCCCAACCTACAAAAAAAAACACAAGCAGGGGTTCTAACACTTACTTTTTTTTCCCTCAAAATGCCCACAATTAGAATTGTATTGCCTTGAGCTATTTTTAAGTGCAGTGCTCTAAATCCGTGCTTCTCAATTACCCCCAACAGGCCATGTTTGCAGGTTTTCCTTCATCTTGCACATGTGCTTTAAATCACAGTCAATGGTTTGGTATTTTGGACAGCAATTCTCCATAAGATAAATTCACAAAACATGTCCTGTTGGGGGTACTCGAGGACTGAGGCTGAGAACCACTGCAGTAAAAAAAAGGAAAATTGAATACTTACCGCTCTGTATTTTTCATTTCCTGGCGTTTATCCATGGCAGCACACAATACAATACATGCATATGCTAGCATGAAGGCACCAGGGTAGACAAATCACACCTGTTTTGACATGCCAATCAGCTGTCACATTTGTTGCAAAGAAAACTCAAAACAAACCTCAAAACTTTGCATCAAATTTTATTGGTCAACAAAACAAAGAATAATAAAAATAAATATAAAAATAAAAAACAGGGTCAATTTGAAACCGTTACAGACTCACAACATCTTGAGAAAGATTTGGCTAAATAATGCAGCACAGACAATTAAATCAAAGTGAACAAACGACAAACATTAACATCAAAATTATTTCAGGGGAACATTTCCCCCACACAAAAAAATACAATCCACAAAAGTAAACCAAACATCTGTTTTGCAAAGACATAACAAATAAAATACATGTGTTACAAACTCGATAAGGACACTGACGGACCTGGCCGGGACAGGGGCTTTTGGAGGGGACTGAATGCAAGCCTCTTGCCCTGCGACCATGGGCCCTGGCATTTGGGGGAACGGTGCTCTTTGTGAGCTGTATGCCTGGGGACCCTTGTCGGGGTGTTACTTCGGATTCAGGTCCATGTCCCCCCAAGACACACAGACTCTGGGGACCCTGTATATGCCATATTAGAGTGACTAATTCATACTGTTGGGATTTTCACACATTCCCTCTAAGGATATGCGAATGCAATCACCTCCAGCCATCTGTCTGTCCTGTGCTATTTTGACCCTGCTAAATGTGTGAGGTTTACACTTAGGATAATGTATATTGTATAGCAGGTGAGACAGGTAGGAGCCGGGATGTCTACCCCGAACGGTCATATCTATGAGTCACCTTGGCTGGCTAAAGGATTTAGTTAATTAGCTCATGTTAATTATGTTTTTGGTTACCCCCTCTGTTACTGTATATAAGACTTGATTTTGGTGCGAATAAAGTCTCTCTTGGTTGAACTTACATACAGCCTGCCTGGTGTTTGCTCTGACCGATCACACATGGATTCGAATGGCACATAGCTGTAGTTTGAATCCTGGAGCACCGGATGATCCAATAGAGCAGAGGAGTGTCGGGAGAGTGGAACCGAACGAGCAAAGGGGCTCGTTACAGACACCAAAATGTAAATTTTGCCGGCCGGACACACGCTTGCCTCTTTTCAGGGCAAGGTAGAGAATGCTATCTGTGAGCTTTGTATAACATAGGTTTGTGAGCTAATGAGGCAATTGAAAACACATGCACAGTCCATGGAACACCCAAAATGCAAGTTCACCCAATGTAGAGACTGAACTTCAAAGTGGCTACACCTGTTAAGGATGTCCTTCAATTACTAACCCATAAAAACACTCTGAGCATGCCCAGAAATGTCCAGGTGCTGTTCACACACAAAAAGCACCAAAAAAAAAAAATCTAACAGGCTGGGCATGCTCATAAGAACTCAAATGCAGCTAGCAGAAAATAAACCCCCCCCCCCCCCGTCCAAAATTAAGCACATCATCCAGCATGCTATAAAATTAGGGATGGGACAATCACCCCCCCCCCTACCAACAAATACCATTGCAGTCTATGGGAACTGACATGTTAATTTTGCTAGTCCCCACTTGGCTGGCTTATCTTCTAGTTATTGACCTTAAAATGGGGGCCCAGGTCCCACCCTAAGGGACATACATCAATGTCACCAATTTGGACAGCACCAAAAACAAAACAAGGAGAAGTGCCTTTAATTATGCCAAATTGCTTAAGGGCCATTTCACACCACATGCAGTCCATTGCGATTTGTATGCATCAAAAATGCATGGAAAGTTGGTTATATGGTTCTAAATGGCAGAGTTTGTTCCAGTTCCACAAAAAAAGTAGAACATGCTGCATTTTACCTGCACTGGAACGCAGCAAAACGCATCATAAACGCACTGAAACGCACAGGAACACACCTAAATGCACCAAAAACGCACTGGAACACACTTGTCCTTATCTATGGTTAATAAAAAAGAGGGGGAAAAAACACTGGACTGCATCAAAAACGCACCAAAAATGCACTGGAACGCATCAAAAACGTGCATGCAGAAAAGCACCTGGAACGCATCCGGATTGCGTTTCTATGGTGTGAACTGGCCCTAGTTCACACCATAGAAACGCAGTCTGGATGCGTTCCAGGTGCTTTTCTGCATGCGCGTTTTTGACACATTCCAGTGCATTTTTGATGCGTTTTTGATGCAGTCCAGTGTTTTTTCCCCCTCTTTTCACTTAGGACAAGTGTGTTGCAGTGCATCTTTGGTGCATTTAGATGCGTTCCGGTGCATTCCAGTGCGTTTTTGGTACGTTCCGTTGCGTTTTTGATGTGTTTTACTGCGGTCCAGTACAGTTCTGTACCTAAAAAAATGCAGCATGACCAATTTTTTTTTGCCTTTCTGAAACGCACTGGAACGGACTGCAGTGGTGTGAACTATGCCATTGGCATTAATGTGATCAACTTTCTTTGCGTTTTTCATGCATCAAAAAAACGCACTGCATCCGGTGTGAACTGGCCCTAAATATCATACCGGGGGGGGGGGGGGGGGGGATGTCTATAGTATGCCTGTAAAGTAGCGCATGTTTTCCATGTTTATAACAGTTCCAGAGCAAAATTACATTTCTAAAGTAAAATAAGTCATTTAAAAGTACTCGCGGCTGTAATGAATTGCTGGTTCCCGTCAATACAGATAAGTCATTGAAAGTCTTTGATAACAAAAAAAAAAAAGTGTGGGGTCCCCCCAAATTCCATTACCAGGCCCTTCAGGTCTGGAATGGATATTAAGGGGAACTCTGCCGCAAATTAAAAAAAAAATATGTGTGCGGTTCCCCCAAATATCCATACCAGGCCCTTCAGATCTGGTATGGATTTTAAGGGGAACTCCACCCCAATTTTTTTTTAAAAATGGCGTGGAGTCCCCCCAAAAATCCACACCACACCCTTATCCGAGCACACAACCTGGCAGGCTGCAGGAAAAGAGGGGGGGGGCGAGAGAGCGGCCCCCCTCCCTCCTGAACCGTACCAGGCCACATGCCCTCAACATGGGGAGGATGTCACCATGTTGATGGGGACAAGGGCCTCATCCCCACAACCCTTGCCCGGTGGTTGTGGGGGTCTGCGGGCAGGGGGGCTTATCGGAATCTGGAAGACCCCTTTAACAAGGACAAAGAAATAAGACAGCAGTTCCTTCTAGATAATATAATTTTTTTATTTACAAGGATTTTTAAATACAAAATCGTAAAAAAGTACAAAAATAAATTAATGCATTTTTTCTTTTTAGGTGATGTTTAGGACCTTCACACATATAAACCATCTCTGGGTATTACAGTCCATTTCGACAAAGCAGTGTTTAGTGTTGTAGATGTAACATTTTCCAGGATCCCTGCATGGAGCCAAAGAGACATAGTCATTCCAACCTTAACCACTTCGCATCCGGGCCAATTCTGACACTTCGCTCCTACATGTAAAAAGCCTAATTTTTTTGCTAGAAAATTACATATAACCCCCAAACACTATATATATTTTTTTAGCAAAGACCCTAGAGAATACAATGGCGGTCATTGAAACTTTTTATCTCGCACGGTATTTGCGCAATAATTTTTCAAACGCATTTTTTTTGGAATAAAAACGGTTTCATGAATTAAAAAATATTAAAACATTAAAGTTAGCCCAATTTTTTTGCATAATGTGAAAGATGAAGTTACGCCGAGTAAATAGATACCCAACATGTCACCCTTCAAAATTGTACACGCTCGTGGAATGGCGCCAAACTTCGGTACTTAAAAATCCTCATGGGCGACGCTTTAATTTTTTTTACTGGTCACATGTTTTGAGTTACAGAGGAGGTCTAGGGCTAGAATTATTGCTCTCGCTCTAACGTTCGCTACGATACCTCACATGTGTGTTCTGAACACCGTTTTCATATGTGGGCGGGACTTACGTATGCGTTCGCTTCTGCGTACGAGCTACCGGGGACAGGGGCGCTTTACATTTTTTTTTTTTTTTATTTATTGTTATTTTACTTTTAACTTTTTACTTTGACAGTTAGAAAAAAAAAAAAAAAAAAAAGATCACTTTTATTCCTATTACAAGGAATGTAAACCCTTGTAATAGGAATAAGCATGACAGGTCCTCTTTACAGTGAGATATGGGGTCAATAAGACCCCACATCTCACCTCTAGGCTGGGAAGCCTGAAATAAAAAAAAAAAAAAAACGATCACCGCTTCCTAGCCGAAGCGGCGCCGTTTTTTTGAATGCAGAGGCCGGGCGTGACGTCATAACATCGCGCCCGGCCTCCGAACGATCATAGAGACTCCGGCAACCATCTGGTCCGCCGGAAATCTCTATAGTTAGAAGCCGGGGCCGGCGGATCCTGTCACCGACTCACCGATCGCTCAGGTGAGTCGGTAGAAGCACCGGAGGGCGGCGGGAGGGGGGGGACGTCCCCTCTCGCCGCCTGTAAGAACGATCAAGCGGCGGAACAGCCGCTATGCTCGTTCTTACGGTACAGAGAATCGCCGGCTCTAAAAAACGATATCTGAATGATGCCTGTAGCTGCAGGCATCATTCAGATATCCCGGCTGAAAGTCAAGGACGTCCCACGGACGTCCTTAGATGCGAAGTGGTTAAAGTGTTACTAAACCCAGGACCCTGCATTCATTATATCTGGTCTCCCACAGTACACAGAACATGGAAATGCAATTATTTTAGTAAATTTAAACTGCTAAATACCTTTTCTCATCAGCAGTATATAGCAGTCTTGTGACTTCCATCAGTGTCCAGCCAAGCACTAGTTAAAGCTTGCAGGAAGAGTTTTCTGACTGACCTATGAGACTGCAAGACTCCTGACCCTCTGTCTGGACAGTGCTGATTGGCCCTGTACTGATCACATGCACCCTCCCAAGAAAAGAAAAAAAAATCTGTTATCAGGAAATTATTAGGAGTCAGTGGAAGAACGGGAAGATCAGAGAAAACATAATCAAACAGCCTTCTTACACAATGCAGAGGATTAAAGAGGTTGTAAAGGCAAAAGGTTTTTTATCTTAATGCATTCTATTCATTAAAGGATTTGTAAGCCCTTTGTTTTTTTACCTTAATTCGTCCTATGCATTAAGGTGAAAAAACTTGTCACTGACCAGCCCCCCCGTTTTAATTACCTGACAATTCCCACGCAGGAGACACGCTCTACCTCTCTGGCCGGGGTTCTTGGCTCCCGCTGCTGTCAATCAAATCCAATGACGGATGCCAGGGGGTGGGGCCGAGTCTGGCATTCTGTGTCTATGGATGCAAATGCTGGAGTCGGGAACATGCCCGGTAACCCCCCAGGGAGAGAGCTTCTCCTAGGGGGTTTACTGATGCAGGGAGGACCCCAGAAGATGATGATCAGGGCCACTCTGTGCAAAACGAACTGCACAGTGGAGGTAAGTATGATACAGATACAAAAAGTGGAGTGTTGTAAACCCCTTTAAGATAAAATTTTAAACATTTTAAAATCAAAGAACTTGGGAACATTAGCTACTATCTGGGAATCCAAATAGAGAGAGAAGATGAAAGTTATCTTCTCAACCAATCTAAGAAAATCTCTGAAATCTTGAAACAATTCCATATGCAAGATGCAAAGGAAGTGAAAACTTCTGTAGCGGGGTGTTAAATTTAGGGGAAGTGTTTGGATGGTAGTTATGCCCAAACACCCTAATTTGTTAGAGTTACTGCAACCATTTTATCCACAGTTCCCTGTGGCCTACAGGTGGCGCTGCCATAGTAGCCTAGGGTTGAACCACTAATACAGTGCTGTGCCTTATGTGTCCCCTCTCGGCAACCGTACGGTAGGGCGGGGTTAACCTGCTGTGCATGCTGGGAGAGGATATAAAAGGGGCAGACGCTGCCTGTTCGGTGTGCTGTTCCGGCCTGCCCCGGGCACCTTCAGCCCAGGGGCAGGGTGTTCTGCCTATGGGGGTCCTACCCCGGAGTCGTGTTCCTGTTCCATCCTGGGCACCTTTAGTCTCAGGGTGAGGTACTACCCTGCTATTCCTGTCCGCCCTGGATGCGTGGACTCGGGGACTGAAGCAAAAGCCTGGGCCCAGCACCTTTGGCTGGAGCCCATCGGGGATCGAGGAGTCTCAGGGTGCCGCCTTGTGAGGGGACCCGTATCTGAGAAGAGGAGGCCGGGGGAGGAACCGTTCCGAAGGACTGATGCGGTAGTCACAGTGAAGGAAAGGGTCCCGGTAACTCTCCAGAGGGATGTCTTCTCCCTAGGCCAAGTTCACCAGGTCTGTGATAGAGGCCTTGGGTAAAGTGTGAGTGTCATTTGGCTGCTAGTCTTGTCCTAAGTAGACTATCCATTTGAGGCTGAGTCTGTTCGAGAAGCTGAACAGTGAAGTGACAGATTGTGCCTGGACCTCTTCCCACATCTTGTGCGGTCCTTTTTCTTGCTCCAACCTTTTTCCTATCAAGAGACTGTTATTTGCTGAGAGAAGAAATGAACTCTGTTGGAGTTACAGCAAGTGTGGACATTCTAGTTACTGGGGGAACAAGGACTTGTCTGTTATCCACAGAGGTGAGAAAACATTTTCTGGCTTGGCTGTGGAATGACCCAACAACACCGCTCAACCTTATAATACATGAGGGTACGGGCTTGTGGCATGGTGTGCCCCTTCTTCCTGCGAGGAGCCAAAGAACAAGGCAGGTAAAAGGGGGTCTGTGTGCTACACTTCTATGGAACCAAGCTATCAAAAGAGCAATGAAGCAGAAAACTTGCTACCCAACAATGACATATAATCGCAGAGCAATTGGTAAGCTGCTATATGTTGCCACTGTGACAAGACCAGACATAGCCACAGCAGTGGGCATACTATGCAGGAAAGCTTCAGCTCCCCGTCAGCGTGACTGGAACGCAGTAAAAAGAGTGATGCAATACCTCAAAGGAACAATTCAGATAAAGTTACAGCTACCAGCAACATCAGATCCAAAACCTGTCAGGTATGTGGATGCTGATTGGACCCCTGGCCAGTCCCAACTGCACAGACCGCAAATCCACAAGTGAATTCATCTTTTGGTATGGGGAAGGAACCATAAGTTGGTCTAGTAGAACGACAGTTACTTACTTTTCGATCTTCAACTGAAGCAGAATACATTGCAGCAGCGAATGTATTTCAAGAAACGATATGGATTCATCAACTTTTTGTGGACATTGGGATAGACATGTCAAAATCATTTCCCCATATTTGAAGACAACCAGTTATGTATAAAGCTTACACAATCAGAAGGGGTCAATCCTAGGACCAAACACATTGACATCAAGTATCACCTACTGAGGGACAATCAAGAGCAAGGTGTTATTGACATTCAAGTAGAACAACAATATTATTTATTGCGCCCAGGCACTCCCAAATAGGCGGTGGTATTGCTAAGGGTGAGTCAATCCTTGGGCCATATAAATAAGTGTAGCGGGGTCTCTTTAAGGCCCCAGGACTACGTTACCCAGAACCCCATTCGGTCCCAGGGCAGAGGTTCCACCGCAGAGACTCATGGGAGGGGTGACTTAAGTGAGAGGAGAGGCGGAGCTCGCTCTCTTGGGACACGGCGCGTCAAGCAACAAGTCATCCTGTGCGGATCGGCTGTGGAGCAAGGCCTGAGGCCTTGCTTGAAGTACGAAGAGCCTTCCACCATACTGCGGAGCCTGGGTGGATCCTGACCAGTCGTGATAGGACGCGAGTTGGATCGAGGACTCGATCGGAGCAGACGCTGTGTGCGACACAGGAGGTGGAAGTCCCAGGCTGGGATCGCGCCTGGAGTGGTGAGCGGGCACCTGCCCATATCAATAGACTGAGTTGTGTTCAGGTCTGTAGACTGCCTAGGCCCGCTGTTCGCTCACCAGTGTTCTTGGGGAGTCCGGTAGCCGGGACAGAGTTGAAGTACCTACCCCCCCCTGTTTTGCCCTGTTATTTCAAGTTAACACCCAATGTGGATTACAAATGGTTATTTCTTTAAGTGCACCAACGAAAGCTGGCCGGTGAAGAACCCATCCTTCCTTAGGGAAAAGAGACTCCGTTCCATCCCATGTCAGGCCTGACTTAGGCGGGGAGTTTTAGAAAGTTTGTTACCACGCCATAGGCGAGCGCACGCCATAATAGCTCCGCGTGGTAGATACTGTGCGGCGCCATATTATTGTGCCGCACTTAGTACATTGATTGATGCAGGGCTCTGCAGGCCCATATATATGTTGCATGTTATACCTTGAATCCTTTATTACCAGTAAAGCTGATATATATATTTTATATTCTTGCCTCAGCGTGTTGTCTGACTGTTTAGAAATTGTTAAGTATAATACACCCGAGAGTGATAGGGGTTCAACCCTAGACTGACTGTGCCAGAGTGGGTCGAGTAAGATTGCCGGGGGTTGGCGGTGCTGCGTTCAGGGCCCGAAATCAAATCAGCGGCTCTCTTAACTGGGGGTAGCGCTACACGTGGGGGCTCGTGAGTCCGGGATCCTGTTGCAGCAAATAGCAGCCAAAAAAAAAAAAAAGTACCAGCATGGACCCTCTAGAAGTAGTGAAGTGGTGCGCAGCAGTCAACACAGATCCAAATGGGGCAGTGATCATAGAACTCCCAGGGATCTGGCAAGAAGATGCAGTGAAACAGTGATGTCACTGTCCCCACAACAGAAGGCATGGATAGTGGATGTCAGATCAGAACCTCCTTTGACATATGTACTGATAAAATGGAAGGATGGAGTCCCAGAAGACTTTAAGAAGCCAAGCATAGAAACGGTAGATAAACAAACTTATAAGCTAATACGCGCTCCACCCAACCTAAAAGATGTAAAGAAAGAAGGGTCCCGGGTCGCCGCAGGGCACCCTCAGTACAGAATTATGCGCGGTTCTAGGGGAAATCATAGCGCAATGTAAGAAAGACCCGGCCGATTATCAAATATCAGGATACCGAAAACTCAGAATGTTTTCAGGAAGGAAACCCGTACCTTCAGGCGAAGAAGGATTTGAGGAGTGGTTAGACGGTGCAACTCAGGCTCTGGAGGAGTGGGAAGTCCCAGACCACAGGAAGAAGCAGAGAATTGCTGAGAGCTTGAAGGGGCCTGCTTTAGAGGCCGTACGCAACCTCAAGACGAGTAAGACAGACTGTACTGCGCAGGACTATATAGACATTCTGCAGAATGTGTTCGGAGGAACAGAGAAAATTACTGAACTTGCCTACCAACTGGAGGATTGCTATCAAAAGGCAGGGGAGAAGCTATCAGAGTTCATGATGCGCCTAGATAAAATACTGCACAAGATGATCCTAAAGAAGGGGATTGACCCGAAGAAGATGGATGAGGCCCGGATTCAACAGGTGATGAGAGGATCTCAACCCCTGGATCCCATCGCACTGGCGCTACATACAAGACAGGACGGGAAGAGCCTGGAGTACCCTGACTTGATCCGAGTAGTCAGAGAAGAAGAAGCTATGCTGGAGGAGAAAAAAAGGAGCCAACCAGTTGAGACGGTGATCCCTCCTCCGGTGATGGTCAGGACGGCCATGACCTTAGAAAGAGATGCAGAGGTGGATACCTTGAAGTCGCAGATGTCCCAAGTGCTGGGAATGTTGACCTCCTTGATGGAAAAGGAGTCAAGGGTACCAGAGAGGGAAAGTCAGAGGAAAGTCAGAGGAAGGAACTGTTCCCGAATACCTCAGCACCCGCATCCCTGGAGAATTGGGGAAATGTGATCTGTTTCAATTGTGGGGGAGCTGGCCATCTGGCCAAAGTATGTGCCAGTCCCAAGAAGAAGAAACTGAATAACCGCAAGCCGCCGGAAAAACTTCAACGGGCCCCGGTGAAGGAGTCAACCGGGTGCCCATCATCATCAAGGAACTCCATACTGAATAAGAAGCACATGAGAGAAGGGGCCAGGACCCCACAGAAGAAATCAAGGGTTCCTCAGAAGGAACGTACTCCAAAGAAACACAATAAAGTCCCTCAGCGGGTAGTTACACCCATACAGAGGAGAGAGATTAATGCATACCAGGCTCAGGAGAGACTTAGGTCCAAAGACGAAAAGAGAAAGGAAAGTCAAGAAGGGAAATGCAAAGATTCAAGGAAAGAGACCCCTTCGAAGCAGTACCCAGAGAAACTGGTGGGTCCCTCACCAATTGTATCCATTCAAGTAGAGGGGATCTACACAAGAGCCCTGTTGGATACTGGAGCGCAGGTGACCCTGTTGTATCGAGACTTCTACGACAGGCACCTAAGTCACCTACCCATCCAGAAGATTGAAGACTTGGAGATATGGGGAATTGGAACAGAGAAGTTTCCTTATGATGGTTATCTACCCATAAAACTGACGTTTGACCCATCCATAGCTGGAAAAGGGGAAGTGTTCGACACCTTGGCTGTGGTGTGCCCCCGACCGCCTGGAGCTAACAGGAGTTCCCTGATAATAGGAACCAACACGGATCTGGTCCGAAGACTTTTGGTCCCGTTAACAAGAAGGAAGAACCTCCCAGTCACGGAGATTCATCCAATGTTGAAGACCGCCTTCCAACGATCTTAGAGCAAAAGGCCCCGGAAGAGGGGGTAGGGAAGGTCTGGAGACTCGGAAAAAAAGGGGATAGTGCTGCAACCCGGTGAAGTAACTTGCTTGAAGGCCACAGTGAAACTCACTTGGGAGCAGCCGGGCCCTTTTGTGATGTTGGAACCCAACCCAAGAGAAGAACCTTCGGGCTTGGAGGTAGTCCCGGAAGTGGTCCCGGTGAGGGCTCTGAAGAAGGCCCACTGCAAGGTGCCTGTGAGTGTCAGAAACACCACGGAAGGTCCCATGGAAGTCCCAGCCAGGCTGTTACTGGGCCGGGTGAGCACAGCCACACCAGTTGCCTCATCAGATGTGGTGAAGACAGATGGAGAAAGTACAGTGTGGGAGAAGCTTTCCATGGAGAATCCAAACCTGCCCAGGGCTTGGAGGGAGAGAGCCCGGAACCAGTTGACTCGGTGGGAGAGGATCTTCTCACATGATGAGTTTGATGTGGGGTGTGCTAGGAGTGCCACCCATCGAATCCGCCTCCAGGAAGACAATACCTTCAGAGAAAGGGTTAGGCGGGTTCCATTGGCAGACCTTGAAGATTTGAGGGAACAGCTTGCTGAGCTCAAGCGAACAGGTGTGATCCAAGAATCTAAAAGTCTGTATGCCTCCCCCATAGTAGTGGTCCGGAAGAAGAACGGGTCACTAAGGTTGTGTATTGACTATAGAACCCTCAACAGGAGAACCACTCCGGATCAGTATACCACTCCAAGGATAGAAGATGCCTTGCAGAGCTTGTCCGGAGCCAAGTGGTTCAGTGTTATGGACTTAAAGAGTGGGTATTATAAAATCCCAATGCACCCAGAAGACAAAGAAAAGACGGCTTTCATAACCCCAGTGGGGTTCTTTGAATTCAACCGAATGCCTCAAGGTCTGTCTGGAGCTCCAGCCACATTCCAAAGACTCATGGAGAAGACTGTGGGAGACATGAATCTCATCGAGGTCCTTGTATACTTGGATGAAATCATAGTCTTTGGCAGAACTTTGGAGGAACATGAAGAAAGGCTGGAGAAGGTCTTGAAGAGACTGAGTGAAGAAGGACTCAAGCTCTCACCTGAAAAATGCCAATTTTACCAGTCTTCAGTCAACTATCTGGGACACAGTGTCCAAAAATGGGGTGTCTACAGACTCTGAAAAACTGGAGGCTGTCACCTCCTGGCCAAGACCCACCACCGTAACAGAACTCAGGTCCTTCCTAGGATTCTGTTCCTATTACAGGAGGTTCGTAGAGGGGTGTGCTCGAATAGCGAGACCCTTAAATGAGTTACTGAAGACGGAGGGGGAAGAGGATGACTCGGGCCCCAGGAAGCCAGGGGAGTCAGTCAAGGACCAGTGGAATGAGAAGTGTGAAGACGCCTTCCAGATGCTGAAAAAGAGCTTGACCACCGCCCCTGTTCTGGCCTATGCAGACCCAAAGAAGCCTTAGGAACTCCATGTGGATGCCAGTCATGATGGTCTGGGAGGAGTACTCTACCAGGAGCATGAAGGGCAACAGAGACCTGTTGCATATGTGAGCAGAAGCTTGACCCCCTCCGAAAAGAACTATCCCACCCATAAGTTGGAGTTCCTGGCCCTCAAGTGGGCCGTAGTAGACAAACTTTGAGATTACCTATATGGGGCAACCCACTTACCTACCTGTTTACTATAGCGAAGCTGGACGCCACAGGACATAGATGGCTGGCGGCGTTGTCTGCCTTCAGTTTCAGCTTGAAATATAGACCTGGGGCGGGAAACCGAGATGCAGACGCCCTGTCCAGAAGGTCTCATGTCCCCACCCACAGTAGTGAAGACTGGACCCAAGTGGCACCGGACGGGGTGCGGGCCCTTTGCCAAGGGGCTGAGCTCCAAGCCAAGGGAGGATCAAGAGCAGAAGAGATAGGGGTCACTATCGTAGGAGTCCAAGCAGTACTGTGGAGCAACTTTACTGGGGGAAGACAACTTACCCAGACTGACCAAAAAAGAATTGAGATCCGACCAATGGGAAGACCCTATGGGGAGATTGGTCATAGAAGCTTTAGAGAATCAGAACCCAAACATACTCCTACGTCACCCCTCGAAGGAAGCTCGCCTGTTGAAAAAAGAGTGGGACAGGCTACAGGTGCATCAGGGAGTGGTCTACCGAAGGGGCCCCTCTGATGACCAAGACGACAAGTGGCAGTTGTTCCTGCCGGAGAAACACAGGGAGACGGTCATGATTGCCTTACATGACAACCATGGTCACCTAGGAGCGGAAAGGACTTTCCAACTTGTTAGAGACCGTTTCTATTGGCCCTGCATGAGGGCTGAAGTTGAGGAATACTGCCATTCATGTGCACGATGCATACAGAGAAAGACTCTGCCCCATCAAGCTGCCCCAATGGGCCATTTACAAAGTGAAGGTCCGCTTGACCTGGTGTGCATTGATTTCCTCTGCCTCGAACCCGATCTGAAGGGACTAGGAAATGTTCTGGTAGTAACCGACCATTTCACCCGGTATGCACAGGCTTTTCCAGCCAAGGACCAGAAGGCCTCTACTGTGGCCAAAATACTTGTGGAGAAGTACTTTATACATTATGGACTGCCACAAAGGCTCCATTCAGATCAAGGGAGGGATTTCGAGAGTAAACGGATACGAAAACTACTAGATGCCTTAGGGATCAAGAAGACCAGGACTACTCCATATCATCCTCAAGGTGATGCTCAGCCGGAGAGGTTCAATCGAACCCTGCTCAACATGCTAGGAACTTTAAGTGGCGAAAAGAAGCAACATTGGAGTAATCACATCGCGGCCCTTGTACATGCTTACAACAGCACTGTCAACGATGTGTGAGGGGGTTAGCTCAGCAGCGGGTGTGTGTGACCCCCGAGATGGGCTCCCCACACAAAAACAGGCCCAGCAAATGGAGGTTGTGGTTTTCAAAATCAAAAAGGTGCGGTTTATTTTCTATTTACAGTGACAAAACACAGCAAAGCAAAAGAAACATAAACAAAATAAATCCTGGTCAACTTGACCTCTGACTAAACATACAGGTTTCCTAACTAACAACTGGGATCAGCCTAGTGCTGTCCTAGTCCCTAAGTCCCTGGTTTTAAATGTCCAAGAAAATAGCCACACAGGCTTTGTCTCACCGCACAGGGGTTCACTCTCCCTAGACAGTCCACACAGGTCTGGTTCCAGGCATGAGCTAACATCTAATGAAGCTGGGAGTTCTTATAGAGGCCTAAATGAGCTGACAAGGTTCAGCTGGTCTCCTCATCTCTGTCTGCACGACGCCCCACACTCTCCCTAGAGGTATGAGTCATCCATGAGCCCACTAGCCTTATACAACTCTCCACCTAGTTGTATAAGTCGGCGTAAAGCCTGAATCTGGGCGAAATATATCTACCCCCCTGGATGCAACCAGGTGACTTTACCTTCCTGCTGTCACATACCCCCCCCTCTTGTTTTAACCTCGGGGTTGGAACACCAGCAATCAGGCATTCATGTACTCGAGACAAAGCATCCACATTCCCCATTTGAACGCCAGGGCGATGCTTTACTGTGAAGTTGAATTCCTGGAGGGCCAGGAACCACCTATTCACTCTTCTATTTGTTTCCTTGTTTTGAGCCATCCACTTTAACGGAGCGTGATCCGTAACCATGTCAAAGTGCCTACCTAGCAGGTAGTACCGAAGGGAATCTAGAGCCCACTTCACCGCTAAACACTCCTTTTCAACGGTGGCGTAATTTACCTCATGGGACTTCAACTTCCTGCTGAGGTAAATTACTGGGTGCTCTTCCCCGTTCCAGACCTGGGACAATACTGCTCCTAACCCCACATCTGACGCATCACTTTGTACGACAAAGTCTTTAGAGAAGTCGGGTGAGTACAACACTGGCTGGCTACATAAGGCTTGTTTCAAGAATTGGAATGCTGCCTCAGCCTCGGGGGTCCATTTAATCATGACCGACCCTTTCCCCTTCGTTAGGTTGGTTAGGGGCACAGCCTTAGAAGCAAAGTGGGGAATGAATCGCCGATAATACCCAGCGATTCCCAGAAAGGCTCGTACCTGCTTCTTGCTGTTGGGACGTGGCCAACTCTGGATGGCCTCGACTTTGTTGAGTTGGGGTTTTATTACTCCCCTCCCAATGGTGTACCCAAGATATTTGGCCTCCTCCTGCCCAATGGTACACTTCTTGGGGTTAGCCGTAAACCCAGCTTCCCGAACAGAGTCCAGGACTGCTTGCACTTTTGGCAGATGTGAGGCCCAATCTGTGCTATGGACAATTATGTCATCCAGGTAAGCCGCAGCATACTTCCGATGGGGCCTCAGCATCTGGTCCATTTTCCGCTGGAATGTGGCCGGCGCATTCTGTAACCCGAACGGCATTCTTTTATATTGGAACGCCCCGTCTGGGGTTACAAATGCGGTTTTCTCTTTGGCCGACTTGGCCAGGGGGATTTGCCAATACCCTTCTGTGAGGTCAAGAGTCGTCATGTATCGGGCTGTTCCCAGCCGGTCGATCAACTCATCTATACGTGGCATGGGGTAGGTGTCAAATTTTGTAACTTTGTTCAACTGACGAAAATCGTTACAAAATCGCCAGCTCCCATCCGGTTTAGGCACCAACACAATGGGACTAGACCAATCACTTTGGGACTCCTCTATCACCCCTAAGTTCAGCATTTTCTGTACTTCCTCCCGTATTGCCTCCCGTCGGGCCTCTGGGATCCGATAGGGTTTTAACTTCACCCTTTCACCGGGCGGGGTAATGATGTCATGCTCTACCCCAGATGTTTGTCCCGGCAGCTCAGAGAATACCTCCTTGTTGCGAAGCACAAACTCCTTAACCTCCTGTTGTTGGGGTTGTGACAAGGTGGCTGCTATTCCAACCTCAGGAATCACGCAACCAGTTTGAGCTGGTGACCAAGTGTCTGCGACTAGGGACTCTCTATCCCTCCAGGCTTTCAACAGATTAACGTGATAGATCTGTTCGGGCTTTCGCCTTCCTGGTTGTCTGACCTTGTAATTCACTTCGCTCACTTTTTCCATTATCTCGTAGGGGCCTTGCCATTTGGCAAGGAATTTACTTTCAACCGTAGGGACAAGTACCAGTATCCTATCCCCCGGGGAAAAGGTACGGGTCTTGGCTCCATGGTTGTACACTCTCTGCTGTGCTAACTGCGCTTGGGCCAAATGCTCCTTCACGATGGGCATTACCTGTGCAATTCGGTCTTGCATCAGGGCGACATGCTCAATCACACTCCTGTGGGGAGAACTCTCACTTTCCCAAGTTTCCTTGGCAATATCCAACAGCCCTCTTGGGTGTCTCCCATACAGTAACTCAAAGGGGGAGAATCCCGTAGAGGATTGGGGCACCTCCCTAATAGCAAACATCAGATAAGGAAGTAGACAGTCCCAATCCTTTCCATCTCTATCCACCACTTTCTTCAACATTTGTTTTAGGGTTTTGTTGAACCTTTCAACCAGCCCATCGGTTTGGGGGTGATACACAGATGTACGTAATTGCGTCACTTTGAACAATTTACACAGCTCCTTCATAACCCGGGACATAAAGGGTGTACCTTGGTCCGTAAGCAGTTCTTTACAAATACCCACCCGGCTAAACACAAGAGATAGCTCTTTGGCTATGGTTTTGGCCGAGGTATTTCGGAGAGGGATCGCTTCTGGATAACGGGTGGCATAGTCCATTATAACTAATATGTACTGGTGCCCCCTAGCGGACTTGATTATAGGACCTACCAAATCCATGGCGATCCTCTCAAACGGGACCTCAATGATGGGTAGAGGGACCAGCGGGCTACGGAAATGTGGCATCGGGGCCGACCTCTGACACACAGGGCAGGAGGAACAATAATTTTCTATGTCCTTCATCACCCCCGGCCAATAGAATCTCTGTAATACCCTCTCTCGGGTTTTCTCTGTCCCCAGATGACCTCCAAGAATGTGCCCATGGGCCAACTCCAACACCAACTTCCTGTAAGGTTTGGGCACCACAAGCTGCTCAACGGTTTCTTCTGCCCTTTTTGCCACCCGATACAGTAGGTCCTTCTCTACGCTGAAGTATGGGTAAGTGCAGGTATTATCTGGGTTCACTAACTCGCCATCTATTTTCACTACGTTTTCCCGTGCCTTTATTAGGGCGGGGTCTTTCAACTGTTCTGTGGCAAAGTTTTCCCTGTGAACCTCAAGATCAGAAAACTCCACAGACGGTAGGTTTTCGTCTGAGGAGGTGGGCTCCTCTCCAGTTTCTTGAGTCTCCCCTGCCAATACTGATAAGGGAAATTCCGGAGAGTCCTCACCACTCTCAGGGGAGTTCTGGCTATCACATTCCTGGTACATAGGGGCACCAGTGGGGGGCTCAGGATCATCCCACAGTTCCCAGAACTTCGGAAAATCCCTTCCCACAATGGCGTCATGCGGTAACTGAGATACTAAGCCCACTGGATGAGAGAGGGTACCTTTGGGGGTCTCGAAACACACTGTAGTCACTGGATACTCTCGGGTGTCCCCATGCACACAAATAACAGCTACCTTGCTATTCCCAGAGACCTCTGTTTTAACTAACTCAGCCTTTATCAGGGTCACAAGGCTACCTGAATCCAACAATACCACAACATTTCTACCATTAACACACATTTTGCATAAATGTTTCTCAGTTCCTCGAATGGCAGTGCATGCGACTGTCGCACACAGCGACTGACGTCTGCCCGTCAGAAAGTCACACTGCATGGGTTCCTCCACAACCGGGCAATTGGCTGCAATATGTCCCGCTTGCCGGCAGCGGTAGCAAACGATCCTTCTTGCGGCCTCTTGAGCCGCTGATTTCCCAGGCTGTTCTCGCCAAACTTGGGGTAGAGCTCCCACCCTCTCACTCTCTCCACCCTCACCCCTTGGAATCCTCTTATCCGCCCCTGGGGATGGTCTGGTCTTAGGGTGGAAAGTCCGAGTGTCTCTGGAAGAGGCCGTCAGGTTCTCTGTAGCCAAGTATTTCTCCAAACGATCCACAAGACCATCGGCCGTCTCTGGGTCTCCATGGCTTACCCACTTTTGGATGGCAGTAGGAAGAGCTCTCAAAAACCGATCCATTACAACACGTTCCACAATCTTTGGTGCGGACAAAGTCTCTGGCTGTAGCCACTTTCTGCTCAGGTGAATGAGATCATACATTTGAGACCTGGGGGGTTTTCCAAGCTGGAAAGTCCAGTTATGCACACGCTGAGCCCGGACAGCCTGGGTGACACCCAGCCTTGCCAATATTTCAGCTTTTAGCATCACATAGTCTTTTGCTTGGTTAGGCTCTAGGTCATAGTAAGCTTTCTGCGATTCATCAGTTAACAGAGGAGCCACCAGTCCAGCCCACTGCTCCTCAGGCCACTTTTCTCTTTCAGCGGTCCTTTCAAATGTGGTCAAAAATACCTCTGGATCATCCTCTCCAGTCATTTTTGTCAATAAACGACTCACCCCAAAGGACGTGGTATTAGTGGGATGGCTTTCCTCACTGGTCTGCGGACGTTGCTGCATTACTGCTTCCATCTGTTGTTGTAGTCTCTGCTCTTGCTTCTGCAACAGGTCTATGAAGCGGGCCTCAGATTGCTGCTGGGCTTGTTGCTGAGCCTCCAGACTCTGTTGCAAAGTTGCGTTTGTCTGCTGCTGGGCTGCAAGGCTCTGTTGATGAGCTTGCTGCTGGGCTGCGAAGTTCTTTTGCAAACCTGCATTTGTCTGCTGTTGATTGGCATTTGCTAGAGCCAGCTGCTTCAGTATCTCCTCCATGCTGGCTTAAAAAAAAAAACTGCCACTGGTTCTCCACCAACTGTGAGGGGGTTAGCTCAGCAGCGGGTGTGTGTGACCCCCGAGATGGGCTCCCCACACAAAAACAGGCCCAGCAAATGGAGGTTGTGGTTTTCAAAATCAAAAAGGTGCGGTTTATTTTCTATTTACAGTGACAAAACACAGCAAAGCAAAAGAAACATAAACAAAATAAATCCTGGTCAACTTGACCTCTGACTAAACATACAGGTTTCCTAACTAACAACTGGGATCAGCCTAGTGCTGTCCTAGTCCCTAAGTCCCTGGTTTTAAATGTCCAAGCAAATAGCCACACAGGCTTTGTCTCACCGCACAGGGGTTCACTCTCCCTAGACAGTCCACACAGGTCTGGTTCCAGGCATGAGCTAACATCTAATGAAGCTGGGAGTTCTTATAGAGGCCTAAATGAGCTGACAAGGTTCAGCTGGTCTCATCTCTGTCTGCACGACGCCCCACACTCTCCCTAGAGGTATGAGTCATCCATGAGCCCACTAGCCTTATACAACTCTCCACCTAGTTGTATAAGTCGGCGTAAAGCCTGAATCTGGGCGAAATATATCTACCCCCCTGGATGCAACCAGGTGACTTTACCTTCCTGCTGTCACAGATGCTACAGGATATTCACCTTACAGACTTATGTTCGGGAGAGAAGCAAGATTGCCGGTGGATCTGGCCTATGGCACTTCCATAGATCATTGTTCTGCTGCTTCCCACAAGGGGTATGTAGATAGACTTAGACACAATTTGAAGATGGCCTATGAGCACGCTCAGGCGACCTCGGAACAGAGGGGGGCTCGCAACAAGAGGAATTTCGACCTAAAAGTTAGGATCCAAGACCTACAACCAGGAGACAGAGTGTTGTTGCGGAACCTGGGGGTCCCTGGAAAACATAAGCCTGCAGATAGATGGAGACCAGAACCTTATGTCATTTGTAAAAAATTACCGGGCCTACCCGTCTACAGACTTAAACCCGAGGGGAAGTTGGGGCCCTTGAAGACTTGGCATCGGAACCACCTTCTTCCGTTAGCTGAAGCAGTTCGGTTGCCTCCTAGGATGGATTCTCCTGGACCCATGTCCATTCCGAACACCCCTAGACCCAACACTCGGTCTCAGACCCCTCGGATAGAGGATACAGAAGATTCAGAAATGAGTGAAGACGAGGGAGAGGAAATTGGCTGGCTTTGGCCTTCTCAGGGCCCAACAACTTCTGCTATTGATCTTCCACCTGACGAAGATACAGAGGATCAGACACTGAATGCAGAAGCCACGGAGTTCATTCCATCTAGTCACTGGTCAGATGTTTGGGAGAGTGTCGGTAAACTATCCCCCGAAGAGGACCCAAGGGAAGCCATGTATCTTCCTGCTCCGGAGCCAGATGCTCCTGAATTAGAAGGAACTCCCGAGTTGGTTACAGAAGAAGAATCTGTTCCCACAGAAAGTCCCAGAGGACAGAGGAAGCGGAGGGCAATAAAACCTCCCAGGAGATTAACCTACCCACAAATGGGGAAGAGTGCGGAAGACACTGTATTCACTGCCAGAAGGAGTATGGAAGACCCTGACCCTCCCACTGTCCATTTGGTGGGAGGCAACCCCAGCTCACTCTCTGGCACAGTTAGACAGGACCACAACCAGTCTCCTGCGCTTGGAAGTTTGGTCTCTTAGTGACACAACCAGAGTGTTCCGTAGGAAAGGAAATGACCAGGAATCTTGCTGCCCTCCTCAGAATAATTGGTATTCTTTAAGACTAAAATGTAAAAGGAAAAAAGGAGGGCGCACCGACCTAGTGCATTACCAATGGCTAGGTTTATTAAAAGTAAGTTAAAAGATTACAAATACTCACAAAGCAAGTATAATAGTAGGCACATGGCCTCATGGCCTAAATGAAGGGATCGAGTTACACAATGTAGTGTAGATCCCCCTCTGTCTTGTTTGGATTGAATAGCGCTATGTTCCCTGTACCGTCTAGATAGATAGGTAGTTCTCACTTCCCTAAGTTAGTGGGACCATTTGTTCTGCCATATAGCAAATCTACATATTTTGGTCAGGCCCACTGGTCCTCTAGTGTAGTAGGACCTTTGGTCTAATCTTTTATAGTATTTTAGAATTTTTAAGTATTATGCCGCGTACACACGATCATTATTCACGGCGGTTAAAAAACCGCCGTGAATAATGACATTAAAAACGAGGGAACGGCTTGTTCCCCACACACGGTCGTTTTTCACAACATTTTTTCTCTTGTCGAGAGGGACGACCGTCTGTGGGCTCCGCGGCAGTGTTTCCCTATGGGAGGGCTGCCGCGGAAAAAATGTCGGGAAAAACGACGAGAGAAATTGGAACATGTTCTGCTTTTTCTCGTCGTTTTTAATGCCGTTGTTCTCGTCGAGAGAAACGACAAAATGCCCACAGACAATCGTTTTTCTCGTCAAGTGGAAAAGGTGTCGTTTTTCTCGACGAGAAAAACGGTCGTGTGTACACGGCATTAGGGAGTGCATTACATTACATTTAATATATTTTTAACATTTTCACACTTTTTAATGATCAATTTTAAGTAGGTTATTTATTAGTTTCCATATAGAATTATCTAATATTGTGGTAGTGGGACTTGTGGTAGGTTAGACATGTAGTCCCGAGGTTGTTGTTAGGCCATCTTATTTTGGTGGGTGTTCCCACCAATGAATAGGTCTTGACAGTCCTCCGTATTTTATGGACTGTGTGTGGGTCCTTCAAGATGTTTCTACAATGCTGCACAGTGTTCCTATGTTGATTGGGTACATTGTTCGAGAGTTTGCATGTGTGTGGGCGCATGCGCACGAGCCCAGGGTGTTGGGTGACTCGGTGCATTTATGTGCCTGCCGCTGGCTCAATTATTATGGGTATGCGGTGGGGCGGGTGCATGCCCCGAGTGGATGGTGTGCGAGCACACACATGTATATTTATATTGCTTTGGTTTGTGTCATTTGGTCCCATATTATGATATCTATATGGACCGAAGCGTGGTATTGGACTTCTCCTGGAGCATTTGAGGAACTATTGGTCCCCTTTACCTAGTGTATTTGACATATTGATTCCATGTGTATTTGGGCAAGAGTTAATTATGTAACTACGGGTGCTTATACCATTTTTATTTTATTTTTTGGTATATTTTTATGTCCCGTCTGTTTACAGGTGTGGGGTCATATGCTGGAGTAACAGCCCTCACAGGTCACCTAGAATAGCACTGCCCTTCTATAATTAGTTTGTGTTCCCCTCTTATGGCTTGAGTTTGCATTTGTCAATAGATATGGTATATCACTAATATCACTAACTTGTGCTAATCATTAATTAGCTCCCAAAGAAACCCCCCCCCTCTTTTAAGTATATATACTAGTCCCCCTATGTACACCCTGAATTCATCATCCATAGAGGGTGTGGGGTCCACCACTATTGTAGCGGTATGGGACCCCATGTGGTTTAGAAGCTGTGTCGGTATCAATGTGTCCCTCCGGGTCTCCGGTCTGCGCGGGGCACGTCTGTTTTGTGCCGCGCACGGATCAGTAACTCGGGGACTGTCTCTGGCCGGTACTAGCGCCTGTATAGAGAGTGTTGTTGACATCGGATGCAGAGTGCGAGCTCCGCCTCTGTTTCTGGGACAACCTTTGATGCCTGTCCAGCTCATCTGAGGGCGGAAGTGACGTTTTCAACTACCGGAAGTGGCGGGTGGAACGCACATCCACCGCTACTTCCGGGTGTCAAGGTCACCTGTGGCCAGGTGACAGATGCACACCGTAGGGGGACAGGAGTGCACCGCAAGGTAGTGAACCCTATGGCTGACTGCTGCGGATAGGAAACTGGGTGGTTGTGGAAGGCGGGACCAGAGGAGCACAACCGGGATCCTAACGGAAGCTAGAGCCAAGATTCCCCAGGGCGCGGAGTCTAAGACCCAGCAGGTCTTCTCCAGGGCCTCTAGTGGTGAGGATGTTATGCTGCAGGCTGGGACCAGGTCGCGGCCCCTGGAGTTTCCTAGCTCACGCCCCGTAGGATAAGGGGAAAAGAGGGGAAGCAGCAGCACAAGATATGAGAAAACCGAACAAGCTGAAGGTCAGGGGCCACAAGCAGACAAGGATAACGAAAGAACGAGCCGAAGGTCAAGGGTCACGAGCAGACAGGGATAGTCGGGGACAAGCCAAATATGTAACAGAGAGACAGACGTAGCACACGGCAGGCAGGAACCCAAACACACAATGCCTAACAAACACGTTGATCCGCAAAGCAAGCTTGCAGTGCACAGGTTAATATAGTGTTCTGTGATAGGGCCTGGGGTGGAGTCAGGCTGGGAGGAGATTATAAAGGAAGCCAGGTGAAAGGGTTCTGGCCTCTAAGATGAACACATGGGAAGGAAGGTAAGCTGACAGACAAACACTACTGCATATCCATGACACCGGGTTCCTCGGCTAGCGTGCGTCCCATCTAGTGGTGGGACGATAGCCTAGCGTCATGGAAAGCGAATGAGGCTACGTGCCTGCGGGTGGCAGCAGCGACTGGCTGCCCTTGGTGGCCTGAGTGGTATGGATAAGTCCCGCCAGGTATGTGTGCCGTTCGTTCTTTGCCAGCTGATATATAGACATATAGCCATATGGTTTATATACTATCTAATATACAGATGGATATATCAGTGTGGATAGTGAGGGGTTAAGTATATATGGGCATGCCCTTTGGGTGAGAGGAGGAGTGGCCTGTGGTGGGTGGAGCTGTAGACAGGTGACCACTCACGCCCACTTACACATGGATATAAAAGGAGTCCAGCGAGGGGTCCAGTCACTATCACTTCTTGGCTCTGAGGAAGAGGGTGCGCCCTCGCAACGCGTCAGCCGTAGCTGTAATATCTGTCGTCTGGACTCTCTGGTCATCTGGTTCCAGCAGGAGGCAATCCCCTTTGATGGAATGGTTATGTGCCTACTATTATACTTGCTTTGTGAGTATTTGTAATCTTTTAACTTACTTTTAATAAACCCAGCCATTGGTAATGCACTAGGTCGGTGCGCCCTCTTTTTTCCTTTTACATTACAGTTAGACAGGATGCTGTTAATGTGTCCTGTGGGCAGAGGAGTTCACCGCCTCGTTTCTGGTGGGAATTTCCTCTGCCGACATCATATGGAGAATTGATGGATGTTGTTAAATGTGTAGCTTGAAGTTATGTTATCTTTGGGGACCAAAGAGTTCAAGTGGGGGGAGTGTGTAGCGGGGTCTCTTTAAGGCCCCAGGACTACATTACCCAGAACCCCATTCGGTCCCAGGGCAGAGGTTCCACCGCAGAGACTCATGGGAGGGGTGACTTAAGTGAGAGGAGAGGCGGAGCTCGCTCTCTTGGGACACGGCGTGTCAAACAAGTCATCCTGTGCGGATCGGCTGTGGAGCAAGGCCTGAGGCCTTGCTTGAAGTCCGAAGAGCCTTCCACCATACTGCAGAGCCTGGGTGGATCCTGACCCGTCGTGATAGGACGTGAGTTGGATCGAGGACTCGATCGGAGCAGACGCTGTGTGCGACACACAGGAGGTGGAAGTCCCAGGCTGGGATCGCGCCTGGAGTGTTCAGGCCTGTAGACTGCCTAGGCCCACTGTTCGCTCACCAGTGTTCTTGGGGAGTCCGGTAGCCGGGACAGAGTTGAAGTACCTACCCCCCCTGTTTTGCCCTGTTATTTCAAGTTAACACACAATGTGGATTACAAATGGTTATTTCTTTAAGTGCACCAACGAAAGCTGGCCGGTGAAGAAACCTTCCTTCCTTAGGGAAAAGAGACTCAGTTCCATCCCATGTCAGGCCTGACTTAGGCGGGGAGTTTTAGAAAGTTTGCCATAGGCGAGCGCACGCCATAATAGCTCCGCGTGGTGGATACTGCGCTGCGCCATATTATTGTGCCGCACTTAGTACATTGATTGATGCAGGGCTCTGCAGGCCCATATATATGTTGCATGTTATACCTTGAATCCTTTATTACCAGTAAAGCTGATATATATATTTTATATTCTTGCCTCAGCGTGTTGTCTGACTGTTTAGAGATTGTTAAGTATAATACACCTGAGAGTGGTAGGGGTTCAACCCTAGACTGACTGTGCCAGAGTGGGTCGAGTAAGATGGCCGGGGGTTGGCGGTGCTGCGTTCAGGGCCCAAAATCAAATCAGAGGCTCTCTTAACTGGGGGTAGTACTACATAAGGATTGTGTGTACAAAGGAAAATTGGTAAGGAAATGGTATGATCCTTGTTTAACCACTTGACCACTGGGCACTTAAACCCCCTTAATAACCAGACCAATTTTCAGCTTTCGGTGCTCTCACATTTTGAATGACAATTACTCAGTCATACAACACTGTACCCATATGAAATTTTTGTCCTTTTTTTCACACAAATAGAGCTTTCTTTTGGTGGTATTTAATCACTGTTGGGTTTTTTATTTTTTGCGCTATAAGAGAAAAAAGACTGAAAATTTTGTAAAAAAATGATTTTTTTTTCGTTTCAGTTATAAAATTTTGCAAATTACCATTTTTTCTTCATAAATTTTGGCCAAAATTTATACTGCTACATATCTTTGGTAAAAATAAGTACAAATTGGTGGATATTATTTGGTCTTTGTGAAAGTTATAGAGTCCACAAGCTATGGTGCCAATATCTGAAAATTGATCACACCTGAAGTACTGACGGCCGATCTCATTTCTTGAGACCCTAACATGCCAGAAAAGTACAAATACCCCCCAAATGACCCCTTTTTGGAAAGAAGACATTCCAAGGTATTCAGAAAGAGGCATTGTGAGTTTTTTGAAGTTGTCATTTTTTCCCACAATTCTTTGCAAAATCAAGATTTTTTTTTTCTCTTTTTTTTTTTTCACAAAATTGTCATATTAGCAGGTTATTTCTCACACACAGCATATGCATTCCACAAATTACACCCCAAAACACATTCTGCTATTACTCCCGAGTATGGCGATACCACATGTGTGAGACTTTTACACAGCGTGGCCACATACAGAGGCCCGACATGCAGGGAGCACCTTCAGGCGTTCTGGAGCACCCAGGCCAATTCTGACATTTCTCTCCTACATGTAAAAATCATCATTTGTTTGCTAGAAAATTACATAGAACCCCAAAACATTATATATGTTTTTTTAGCAAAGACCTTAGAGAATATAATGGTGGTTGTTGCAACTTTTTATCTCGCACGATATTTGCGCAGCAATTTTTTTTAACGCGTTTTTTACGGAAAAAAAATGTTGTGCTTAAAAAAAAAACAAAAAAAAAAAAACAGTAAAGTTAGCCCAATGTTTTTGCATAATGTGAAAGATGAAGTTACGCCGAGTAAATAGATACCTAACATGTCGCCCTTAAAAATTGCACACACTCGTGGAATGGCGCCAAACTTCGCTACTTAAAAAATCCCCATAGGCGACGCTTTAAATATTTTTACTGGTTACATGTTTTGAGTTACAGAGGAGGTCTAGGGCCAAAATGATTGCTCTCGCTCTAACGTTCGCAGAGATACCTCACATGTGTGGTTTGAAAACCGTTTTCATATGTGGGCGGGACTTACGTATGCGTTCGCTTCTGTATGCGAGCTCACGGGGACAGGGGCGCTTAAAAAAAAAAAAAAAAAAAAAAAAAATGTATTCTTCATTTTACTTTATTTATTTTAGTTTGACATGTTTTTCCGCCCTAAACATTTTTTTGATCACTTTTATACCTATTACAAGGAACGTAAACATCCCTTGTAATAGGAATATGGCATGACAGGTCCTCTTTACAGTGAGATATGGGGGGGGGGGGGGGTGTCAATAAGACCCCACATCTCACCTCTAGGCTGGGAAGCCTGAAAAAAATACAAAAAAAAAAAACAACAATCCTGGCTTTGATCGTAGCGGTGAGTCGGTAGAAGCACCGGAGGGCGGCGGGGGGGGGGGGGGACATCCCCTCCCGCCTCCCATAAGAATGATCAAGCGGCGGAACAGCCGCTATGATTGTTCTTATGGTGTAGCGAATCGCCGGCTGAAAAAGCTAATATCTGAATGATGCCTGTAGCTGCTCCCATCATTCAGATATCCCCGCACAAAGTCAAGGACGTCATATGACGGCCGGAGGGCGGGAAGTGGTTATTGCAGAGTATTGCCGGGCATTGCGGAGTATTGCCGGGCATTGCGGAGTATTGCAGGGCATTGCGGAGTATTGCGGACTATGGCAGGGTATTGCGGTGTATGGCAGGGTATTGCACGGGTATTGCACAGGGTATTGTGGAGGGTATTGCACAGGGTATTGTGGAGGGTATTGCAGAGTATTGTGGAGGGTATTGCAGAGTATTTTGCAGAGTATTGCGCAGGGTATTGCAGAGTATTGCACCAGAGTATTGCACCAGAGTATTGCAGAGTATTTTGCAGGGTATTGCAGAGTATTTTGCAGGGTATTGCAGAGTATTGCAGAGTATTGCGCAGGGTATTGCACCAGGGTATTGCCAAGTATTGCACCAGGGTATTGCCAAGTATTGCACCAGGGTATTGCCGAGTATTGCACCAGGGTATTGCAGAGTATTGCACCAGGGTATTGCAGAGTATTGCACCAGGGTATTGCAGAGTATTGCACCAGGGTATTGGCAGGGTATTTTGCAGAGTATTGGCAGGGTATTTTGCAGAGTATTGGCAGGGTGTATTGCAGAGTATTGGCAGGGTATAGCACAGGGATGGCTGAGCAGGGATGGATGGATGGCTGGATCTGTGACTGCAATTGTCACAGATCCAGCCCACAGTGCTGCTGCTGCCATCCGCTCCCTCCCCTCTCACACTGTACCGATCGGTACAGAGAGGGGAGGGAGGAACCGGCGTCATCAAATGACGCCGGTCTGTTTACAAGTGATTGCTCCGTCATTTGACGGAGCGATCACGTGGTAAACGGCCGCTATCAGCGGCGATTTACCGCAATTCGTGATCCGCCGGGTCCCGTGTGCGCGCCCCAGGGGGCGCGCGATTCTGGGAGGACGTTATATAACGTCCTCCCAGAGTTAAGCAACCACCTTGTCGACGTTATTTGTCGGCAGGTGGTTGTTAAGTGGTTAAGCATCAGAGATGTATTGAAAATCATTTTCAAGGATTAGAAAATTAATAATTGTTAAAATTAAAAATTAAAATTAGTCCAGATAAAAAGTCAATGTTTTCTGGGTAAAGACCTCAGGGATGATGACAATCTGGGAATCCACACTAGAAAGGCAGCTAGCTGTAGAGCAGAAGTTACTCTGGTAGTGGGAACAGAGCAGCGCCAATCTAAGTGTAGTATTAAAAGTAACAGTTTAATCGCAAATTATTACACTCACTAGAAAGTGGTTGTTAGTAGGCACATCATGAGTTAGCAACGCTGTCCGATATCACAGGAGTACAGGGTAGCTCCGTGTAGCGCGATCCTGTCAAGCTCAGTGGCGCCGGTGGGTTCCGGTGTCCCGGCTGGATGTGGAGGGCGCAGGGGAGATTCGTCAGCTGGACGTCACTGGTTCAGGAGGTTGCTGCTGGTGGGCGGTTGGTGCTGACACACGCGGTCGGAGCATGCATGCTCCTTCATCAGGCATTGACATTCAATACTCAGACATTCAGAGACGATGACTGCTGATGCCGTCACCAAGCCTTTGTTGAAGGAACGTCATAATTATATCCAGAAGAAGCTGAATGTAATTTGACAAAGCACATGTTGTTGAGAAGGGGAGTTGAAAAGAACAACAGCATGGTTGCTTATAAACTGACAATACTGTATGCATTATACCTATCTATGCAGCAGGTGGCACTGTAGTAATATAGTGTATAGTTCATGTATTCTATGATATAAAAAGTTGTATTGTCTATCTATGTTCAGTGTACTTGTTTGTTGTTCCTGTCTCCATGCTGAAAAGATATGTTCGCATATATTCCTCCATTAAAATACAAGTATTCTCTGCATCCAAGAAGCTTCAGCACAATATTTCAATACCCTGCTAACACATCCAAATCCAGCGATGTAAAAGCAAGAGACTCGGTTGTCCGGGACTCCCCTCCTCATTGGCTGAGACAGCAGCGCAGCGCCATTGGCTCCCACTGCTGTTAATCAAAATTTGTGAGCTAATGAGAGAAAGGGGGCAGGGCCAGGCCATGGCTCTGCATCTGAATGGACCCACAGAGCTGTGACTCGCCTCGCGTGCCACCAAAGCAGGCTGCTTGCTGTGGAGGCACTCAACAGGAGGGGCCCAAGAAGAGGAAGATCCAGGCTGCTCTGTGCAAAACAACTGCATAGAGCAGGTAAGTATAACATGTTTGTTATTTTTAACCTCCCTGGCGGTATGATTAGGTCAGATTTTTGATGCTGAAAGCGGTACAATTATTTTGCAAGGAAATTTGGTGTTTTTTTTATTGTAGGCCTGTAATTCTTAGAAATAACTCACTTAAATCTGTCCAAACAAGAGTCTAGTAGACATCCCGGGTATGATGAAGTTTGAAACACAAAATCATAAATTATAATATAATAAATGTAGCGGGTATGTACTTTTAAAACTGGTGAGGACACCAGCTATGCATAGTTCCCTGCGGCCCAGCAGGTGGCGCTGTCACTTTGGGCCGGGGTTGAACCATCGCTGTAGTGCCGTACCCTTTGTGACCTCTCGCAGCGGTTGTACGGCGGGGCGGGGAACCCGCCGTGCTGGCTGGGAGAGGGTATAAAGGGGGCCGACATCTTCGCCACGAGGTCGGATTCCCCGGCACCTTCAGCCTGAGGGCTGCTGTGTGGTCGGTGTCCAGGCGGCCTAGGCCTGGACACTTGGTGTTCGTGTTCCATCCCAGACACCTTCAGTCTGGGGTGAGGTACTCAGCCGGAGGCCTGGGGCCCAGTACCTTCCACTGGGTCCCGCGAGGGAGGGATTGTCCTAGGGGCCCCGGGAGTGGGGCACCCGAATCCAGAGGCGTAAGGGACCGGAGGAGGGACTCACCTGAAGACCTGGTGCAGCAGATTGCCAGTGCCAGGTGAACCTCTGGAGACCGCCCGGAGGGATATCTTTCCCGAACAGGGGCCAAGTTCAGAGAGGAAGTTCAGTCCATGTTCAATGACCGGTGGCAGCAGTCCAACTATTCCAATCAGGTCAGTGGCAGAGACCTGCTATTAGGCCTGTGGCAGGGGCCTCAACAGTTCATCCGGTCGGTGGCAGCGACCAAAACTTACGGTCGGTGGCAGAGACCGTGCGCCAGGCCTATTCGCTAGCAAAGGAATAGGTGAGTTCAGTTGTGCCTGGGCCTACTCGTACCCACACCCCCCCTTGTTCGTCTGTTATTGGAAGTTCAACTGATTGTGTTCACCGTATTGTACGAGAAATAAAGGAGTGTTGGACTTTCGATTGGTGTGGGGCTCTATTATTGGCAGACACATCTCCATGGGACCACTAAGGCTTCGTATGCAGTGGACAGACCCGGAGGTAATTGAACTAACTCTGCTCAAACCTCATACACATACGAGGGGAGAGCTTGGCGTAGTGTTCCTGCACTCTCCTCTCCCAGGTACCCCTAGACACAAGTCCCTCACACGAGGAAATACAGAGGGGGAGTGAGGCTCCGCTACATCAATAACAACTATAAATAATTATAACAAATAATAATATAATAATAATAAAAATTATTCAATGTAATCAAATCAAAAACACTGAAATTTGCTCAGTTGCAGAATTGTCGCTGTCATTAGATTTAGTGTTTGATGACGAATTTCCCCACAAATCGCTATCGCTCAATTCTGCAAGTGATTCGAATTTATTATCGCTGTTTTCTAGCTGGTCTAAAACCACTTGACATAAAAAGGGACACTTTTTGGTTGCTATGGACATACTTTAGTTTCCAGGCAGAAAAAACTGTATTTATAATATAAAAGTGCATGCAGGGCCCTGGACAGACCACTAGGGACAAAGGGGATGTGTAATTATTTTATACAGTACTGTACTCTGAAGATTACAGTGTACTGTATGTGTTTTTACTTTTTTGAATTTGGTGCCGTTCTCCGCCCCTTGCGCCGTAACGTCGCAGGGAACGGAGCTCGGCGGCACTCGGGCACTGTGTGAATCGAGCAAGGAGACAGCTCGCACACACAGCGGGGAGACATCGCAGGATCCAGGGAACAAGGTAAGTAACTTTCCCTGTATCCTCTGATGCAATCCTGAGTCTGGCCCGAGGTTACCGCTAATGGTAATGAAATTCCACCCCGAGCCTGATGCCGCGTACACACGATCATTATTCACGGCGGTTAAAAAACCGCCGTGAATAATGTCATTAAAAACGAGGGAACGGCTTGTTCCCCTCACATGGTCGTTTTTCACGTCGTTTTTTCTCTTGTCGAGAAAAACGACCGTCTGTGGGCTCCACGGCAGTGTTTCCCTATGGGAAACACTGCCGCGGAAAACATGTCGAAAAAAACAACGAGAAAAATTAGAACATGTTCTAATTTTTCTCGTCGTTTTTAATGCCGTTTTTCTCGTCGAAAAAAACGGCAGAAAGCCCACAGACGATCGTTTTTCTCGTTGAATGGGAAAAATTTAGTTTTTCTCGACGAGAAAAACGGCCGTGTGTACGCAGTATAACTCGGGAATACCGCCAGGGAGGTTAATGGAAAAAAACAAGACTTAGTATCACTTTAACCCCTTAGGTTCCATAGTAAGTATAACAAGCATGCTTTACTGCATATACAGACTTATTTTACTGTTGTGGGATTAGTAACACTTTAAGGTCACCACATGGTACAATCTGATTGTATAATCTCTAGATCTACAAGAAGAATACAGTACAAGGACTTGCTTGATTTGGGCCAAATTGATTACATAGATTAGGTAGATCCTCATATTACATCGTTTTGGGAGATCCAAGATTGCAACTTGTATGGTGACCCTTACACTGCCATATTATATATTTAAAAGCAAAAATATTTCTATACATAAGCAATCACACAGTTGTTTAACCTCTTCCTGCCTAATATCGGTATCTTTTTAAGTTTGCCATTACGCCAAGGGGGCAGGCAGGTCTGCCCAATCACATGACCACTGTGATTGTCTTTCACATGATTGGTGGCCAGTCCCAATCCCAGGACAGTAACTAAGCTGTCAAAGACACTATGTTGGGATTGCGCAGTGAGCATGCTACTAAGCGCAGAGACCTCTGCCACCCAGGGACATACAGTACATGAGCGTAGTTTAAAGTCCAACTACTTTTCCACCAAACATACTGTATGTTTTATATGATCAACAGGTTACATTTTCTGTTTCAATATTTTTATTGAAAAATTTTCAAGAATAGAATCCACAAAACATTAAAGCGGAGCTCCGCCGGAAAAAAAAAAAATTAAAAGCCAGCAGCTACAGCAGCTGCTGGCTTTTAATATTTGGACACTTGCCTGTCCTGGAGTCCAGCGACGTCCACAGCAGACGACAAGCGATTGCTCGTCGCCCTGCTGCTCCCTCCGCCATCCTCGCTGAGGGAACCAGGAAGTGAAGCCCTGCGGCTTCATGCCTGGTTCCCTACGGCGCATGCACAAGTCGCGCTGCGCCGTTCTGATTCGTCCTCCTGTGTTCTGGGAGCCGAGTGTCTCCCAGAACACTACGGGAAGTCTGGGGGAAGTGACGTCACTCCCGCAGATTCCCGGAGAGAGGACTCCCGGATGTGGGTGAAAATACCTGTCTTAGACAGGTATCTTCACCCCCCCTCCCCCCTGAAAAAGGTGTCAATTGTGACACCGGAGGGGGGGAGGGTTCCGATTACCAGAAGTGAAAATTTAGGGTGGAGCTCCACTTTAAGAAAAGGTATAAAAAGGGGAATCAAATATTTTACCACCAGCTACTCCCGACCCAAGATAATGCCAGATAAAGTAGGAATTCAACATAAAGAAAAGGGTCTTAGGGAGCAAATAGCCATCCTACTTGGAAAACCGCCCCCCCCAGGGAAAAACATTAGAACCCAAACTTCGCCACAACCCATCAGCACGCCGCAAAGGGCTGTCCGTAAACAAAATGCGCAACCACAATTGGTAGCAACCAGTAGTGTATTTAGGTTTTGTGCTGCCCTAGGCCTGACTAAAGTCGTGCACCCCCTAATTTAAATATGACCCACCCCTTCCTGTCAAGGCCACACCCCATGTTTAAGACCCGCCCTGAAATTTTTAAGTTGGGACACTAGTTCTGAGGGCCTGGCGGGGGGGGCAATGTATTCCCTTAATTTGCATAGATTTCCTCTCACTTCCTGTTTGGCTATAGGGCAGGAAGTGAAGGGAAATCTTGGCTATGGGACAGGGATGGTAAAAAATAAACTGACAGGGGCCATAACCCTCCCTTACTCTATCCAAAATGGAAAAAAAAAATAGGATTTTTGTACTCACTGTAAAATCCTTTTCTCTGACATCCATGGACTGACACGGCGTCTCTTATTCACTGTACACGTGGGTTATGTCCCTGCTTGCAGGAGAAGACCTAGGCAGAATGTGAGATGTTATACATACATTCTAAAAGCCAGAGTTGAACAGCCCCGCCCAGGGGGGGGGGTCCCTCCGGACATAACCCACCCCCTGCAGTCAGCAGACCTCAGTTCGTAACAAAGCAGTACAAACTTTAAAAGGAAGGGTGGGTGCTGTGTCAGTCAATGGATGTCAGAGAGAAGGATTTTACAGTAAGTACAAAAATCCTATTTTCTCTTATCATCCATGGACTGACACGGCGTCTTATTCACTGTACACGTGGGATGTCCCAAAGCAGTGTCAAGAGGGATGGGAGCAGTATAAATGGAAAAACCAAAAAAACTTCACTCCAAACAAGGCAGAGCTCCTCAACGGAGGAGTTGCAACTCTAAACAGTGGCCTGCAACACCTTGCGGCCGAAGGAAGCATCCGAAGATGCAGCCACATTAACCTTATAAAACTTAGAAAAAGGTATGAACAGATGACCAGGTCGCCGCCTTGCACACTTGTGCAACCGACGCTTGATGTCGGAAAGCCCAGGAAGCACCAATTGCCCTGGTGGAATGCACTGTGCCCGGAAAGGGAGGCGCCCGCCCCTTGAGAGCATAGGCTTGAATGACGGTTTGTCTGATCCACCTAGAAATGGTGGCAGACGAAGCCACTTGGCCCTGCTTCGGACCAGAGGCAGTCACAAACAGTAAGTCAGACTTCCAAATAGAAGCAGTAGCAGACAGGTACACCCGCAAGGCTCGTACCACGTCCAATGTGTGAAGCACAAACTCTCTGGGATGTGATGGGTGAGGACACAAGGACGGGAGGACAATGTCCTCATTTAGGTGAAAGGCCGAGACCACCTTTGGCAAAAAAAGAAGGTCGCGGACGCAACACCGCCCTATCCTTATGGATGACCCAATATGGCGACTTGCAGGACAAAGCCGCCAACTCAGACACTCGTCTAACAGAATTGCCACTAAAAAAGGGCCACTTTCTGAAACAAAGTCAAGAGGGGAATATCCCTGATATTCTCAAAAAGGAGGTTCCTGGAGAACCGAGAGTACCAATTCAGATCCCACGGGGGGAGAGGAGGCTTGACAGGAGGGAGCACATGGCGAACCCCCTGCACAAAGGTGCTAACCAAGGAATGACCCGCTACTGGTCGCTGAAAGAAGACGGCCAAGGCCGAAATCTGACCCTTAATGGTACTCAAAGCAAGCTTTTGGGCCACTCCATGCTGCAGGAAACGCAGGATTCTAGGGACGGAATACGTCCGAGGACGTCAGTCCAGCTCTTCGCACATGGCGATGTAAGCTTTCCAGGTACGGTAATAGATCATTCTGGAGGAAGACTTCCGTGCCCTTAATATGGTCGAAATGACCGAGCCCGAGAGACCTCTGTCTCTACACCTGGCTTTCAACAGCCATGCCGTTAAAGCCAGAGACTGTAAAGCAGGATGAAATATAGGACCTTGAGACAGAAGGTCCTCCCTTATTGGCAACCGCCAGGGAACGTCCGCGACGAGACGTACCAGATCGGCGTACCAGTGACGCCGAGGCCAATCCGGATCACCGGAATTCCCTAGATCGCCACCCTGCGCAGCAGGCGAGGGAGCAACTGCAGCAGAGGATAAACGTATATCAGGTGATAATGACCCCATGGGGCCACTAACGCATCCAAGGCATCCGCCAAGGATCCCTGGATCTGGCCACAAACCTCGAAACCTTGCGATTGAGTCGAGAGGCCATCAGGTCCACATCCGACGTGCCCCACCATCCGCAAAGGAGTTTAAATACCTCCGGGTGCAAGGACCACTCTCCCTGGTCCAGCGTCTGGCGACTCAAATAGTCCGCCAGCCAATTGTCTATGCCCGGAATGTAAATGGCCGACAGAGCCGGCACGCTTCTTTTAGCCCACTTCAGGGCACGGGCGACCTCCTCGGAAGCCGCAGCTGAGCTCCGAGTCCCCCCTTAATGGTTGACATACACCACCGCCGTGACGTTGTCCGACTGGATCCTAATGGAGTGATCCTGCAATCTCTCAGACCACGAGGAGAAGCACAGTCTGATGGCCCGTATTTCCAGAACATTTATCGGAAAACGGGCTTCATCCGGAGTCCAAAGCCCTTGGGCTGACAGGACTCCCCAGACTCCACCCCAGCCCGTCAAGCTGGCGTCCGTCGTGAACACCATCCATTGGTTGGGGAGGAGCGACTTCCCGAACCGAAGAGCCGGGGACCCCAACCACCATGTCAGGGACGCCCTGACCAGGTCACCTGGATTGGAAGATTCAAAGACAACGGGGATTTGTCCCAAGAGAACAAGATCTCCTTTTGCAATGCCCTGGTGTGCGATTGGGCATACGGAATGGCCTCAAAAGAGGCCACCATGAGTCCCAGGACTATCATGCAAAAACGGATTGACGACCATTTTCGGGATGTCAGCAACCGCACTGCAGACTGAAGTATCAGTAACTTCCCTGAAGGTAGGAATACCTTTGCCTCCAAGGAGTCCAGAATCAGACCTAGATACTCCAGACGCTGAGTCGGGACCAGGACTGACTCCTGAATGTTCAGGAGCCACCCGAAGTCCCTGAGGGTCCGACTGACAATAGTCACATTGTCTAATTCTGAGCCAATTTCTGCTCTTAGAAGATCGTCCAGATAGCCCACGACAGCGATGCCTCGCCGACTCAGCAAAGCTAGAACGGGCGCAAGCACCTTGGTGAACACCCTCGGTGCCAAGGCTAGGCCGAAGGAAGAGCTAAAAATTGATAGTGGACTTTGCCGATCGCAAGCGCATAAACTTCTGTTGACTTGCGCAGATCGGAACATGCCAGTAGGCGTCCTTGATGTCCAAGGCCGCTAGCAAATCCATCGATCACCGTGCGAATGGATTCCATGCGAAACTTTTGCACCTTCACAAAGGCATTCAGGGCCTTGAGGTCCAGGATAGGCCGCACCCCGTCCTTTTTTGGGACAACAAACGGATTAGAGTAGAATCCCTGAAACCTCTCCTGTGACGGAACCGGCACAATCACTCTGGACCTGATCAAATCCTGAATAGCCCCCATAGGGCTGCCCGACGGGCAGGAAGGAGAGGAAGATTCGAGGGAAGAATCTGTCTGGGACCAGGAACGGAACTCTATCCTGTAACCTGAGGTGATCACCTTGCACACCCACCGTTAGGAGATGGTACACCGATCCGTGAACCTGCAAAGTCGTCCCCCCACCCCAGAGACGGGTGGGGGCAAGACTTCACGCAGAGGCGGGCTTGGGAGCCAGCTTGTTTGGCTTACACACCCAGGGGCGCATGTGTCCACCAGCCGCACTGCTGTCAGTCTGGGAGGGCCTACCCGTGGACTGACGGGAAAAAACCTTTTTGCTGGAAAGGAAGGACCCTGCTTACGGCGGGCCTCCTTACCCTAGCTAGACTGAGGAAGAAGAAGAGCTCACTGGTGTGTTTCTGACAGACCTATCACCGAGTCATACTGCGTAGCTGTCGGCCCGGTCCACCGCAAGAGAAACAGTCCGTCAGGTACTGCTTAATCTTGAGAGGACCGCGGGAGCATGAAAGCAAACCCGGCCACCCCTGGAGTCATGGGGCATGTCGTGAACTAAGTCTCACGCACACAAGGCGAGGATCAGCACGCTCGATGGTCGGACAGGGAAGACTACGAGGATACCAGTGTACCCAACCTGTTTCCCAGCCGACAGTTATTGGGAATTTTATTTTATATTTGAGACCTTCAAAGGAATAAAAATTAAAGTAAAATCTTCCAGGAGACTGGCTCCTGAGGTCTGCTGACTGCAGGGGGTGGGTTATGTCCGGAGGGACCGCCCCCCTGGGCGGGGCTGTTCAACTCTGGCTTTTTAGAATGTATGTATAACATCTCACATTCTGCCTAGGTCTTCTCCGGCAAGCAGGGACATAACCCACGTGTACAGTGAATAAGAGACGCCGTGTCAGTCCATGGATGATAAGAGAAATAAGTGCTGCCTATAGTTCTACTTTAAGTAGATGGTGCAGAAGAAACATATAGCACAGTAAGGAAGGTTTGTGGTCCAGGATGATAGGACAGTCAAAATTAGAAGCGCACCCCCCCCCTTCCTGCCCACAGTTGTTGCGGAATGCCGGCCGCCCGCAAACCGGAAGCAGTACGGCCGCTTTATGGGGGCGCTAGACTAATTTGCCTAACAGTGTAGCACAAGCCGGCGGGGACTCTTTACGTGCTGCCATTAGGCCTGGGCCTTGTTGGCCTAGGCCAGGATACAGCGTTGGTAGCAACACACCTAGATAAAAAGGGAAAGTGCGAATCCAAGAAAAAAAAAAAAAAAGGGGGGGGGGGGGAGAGGAAATAAAAGGAAGACAAAGAAAAGAAAAAAAGGGACGAGGGAAGGAAGGGAAGAAGAATGAGACAAAGCAAAAGGAAAAGGACTGTCCGAACGCCCGCCTCGATCGCCCACACTCCTCAATCAGCTGGAAGTTGTAGATACCTAATCCAAGGATCCCAAACAAACAGGTTACATTTTCAAATATAGCTCAGTTTTAGATTCTAGGAGGATGGTCTCTATATGCAAAGCACATATCCAGAATTATTAGCATCATGCTGTTGTCCTTTATACTGATATAGTCCAACTGATATTGGGGTGGTCAGAACCCTTCATAATGGGCACAGCAGGTGTACAGACCTGGGAACTCAGCACAGGGATGGTGGGAACCCCTCATAAAGGGCACAGCGGGTGTACAGACCCAGGAATTTCACCAATAGAATTAGACAGAAGAGACTGCCCAAGGGGGTTAAATCTCCAGAATACACTAAAGACTGAAATATCAGTATTAAGCCCCATACACACGGTCGGACTTCCATCGGACTTTTCCGTGGTTTTTTGTCCGAACGGAGTGGGCCGGGCACACCCATAGCATACACACCACAGGACTTTTCTGCAAACTTTCCCAAAACTTTTTGCAACATCACATGGTTTTTCTGCTCTTTACCGCCACCCTTTGGTCAACTTCTGCTATTGTTGGTTGATTTTAACATTAGTTGTTTTGTCCATCGGACAAAAGTCCGATGGTTTTCTGTACACACAATCGGACTTTGCTCCATTGGACTTTTGTTGGCCAAAAGTTTGTCCATTTGCAGACCCAACTTTTGTCAGACAAAAACAAAAAAAAACAAAAAAAAACAAAAAAGTTTGTCCGATGGAGCGTACACACGGTCGGATTGTTGGTCCAACTTGCTCAAAATTAAGTTTGTTAGCCAAAAGTCCGACCGTGTGTACGGGGCTTTAGGCAGATTGACCTTTTAAAATTCCACGGCCTATAGAAACATGCACATTATGAATATATAAACCCGACATTTCATATTCCTGAAATGTGCCTGCTGTACCATGTACTTGTATGAGAAAGTATCCTGTTCTCTTTGTATTGCTTACTTTGTGTGAAATCTCTGGTGTTCCTGCCAGTCCCTTTGCTTTCCTATTAAAAAACTGACCACACTAGACAGAAGAGCACCGCATGGTAATTTCTCTAGTTGTGCTGGGAACTCAGCCTGCCCTCCTCCAATTAACAGAGTTGTGCTGACACGGGGGGGGGGGGGGGCTTGCACATACTTTCACTGGGACGATCAGTGTACTGTTTCTCCTCACCCAGCTCTCTGAGCTCCTTATGTAGCTGAGAACAGAGGCAATGTGATAAAAAGGGGAATAAAATATGTATAATGTATCGATACACAAATGTTTTTCCTTTCATTTCTATTTTAAACCGAATGGGTTTACAACGTGAGGGTTTACATATACTTTATTAGAATGGCTTAAGAGCTGGCAAATTACCCGTTTTCATCCTTACTGGCCCAGAAATCCTCCCTCTCTGGAATACATGGGTCAACAGTCTGGGAAAACATCAAAATATTTTAATGGCAATGAATTCATTTAGTTGGGAGACATCAGAGATAAACAGGGCACAGTTTTATCTCATCCTAAAATGTTCTCATACTTATAAGCCTTAATTATTAATAATCATAATTATTATTATCAATAAGCCATTTAACCATTACATCCTACTTAAAAAAGGATTTTCTATACACACAATATATACAGTACATACAGTGCCTTACAAAAGTATTCACCCCCCCCCCCCCCTGGCTTTTTACCTATTTTGATACATTACAGCCTTTAGTGCAATGTGTTTTTTTTTTATCTGAACTATATGTGATGGATCAGAACACAATAGTCTTGGTTGGTGAAGTAAAATTAGAAAAATATATACATAAAACTATTTTTCAGAAAAAAAAAAAAAAAAAAAAAAAAGATAAATTGCCAAGTGCGTATGTATTGTTAGGAGGCCCATAAAAAGCTCTGGTGCAACCAATTACCTTCAGAAGTCACATAATTAGTGAAATGATGTCCACCGGTGTGCAATCTAAGTGTCACACAATCTGTCATTACATATACACACCTTTTTGAAAGGCCCCAGAGGCTGCAACACCTAAGCAAGAGGCACCACTAACCAAACACTGCCATGAAGACCAAGGAACTCTCCAAACAAGTAAGGAACAATGTTGTTGAGAAGTACAAGTCAGGGTTAGGTTATAAAAAAAAAATATCCAAATCTTTGATGATCCCTAGGAGCATCATCAAATCTATCATAACCAAATGGAAAGAACATGGCACAACAGCAAACCTGCCAAGAGACGACTGCACACCAAAACTCACAGACCGGGCAAGGAGGGCATTAATCAGAGAGGCAGCACAGAGACCCAAGGTAACCCTGGAGGAGCTGCAGAGTAGGGATGAGCCGAACACCCCCCGGTTCGGTTCGCACCAGAACCTGCGAACGGACCGAAAGTTTGCGCGAACTATCGAACCCCGTTAAAGTCTATGGGACTCGAACGTTCGGAATCAAAAGTGCTAATTTTAAAGGCTAATATGCAAGTTATTGTCCTAAAAATGTTTGGGGACCCGGGTCCTGCCCCAGGGGACATGTATCAATGCATAAAGTGAAAAAAAAAAAGTAAAATATTCCTTTAAATATCGTACCTGGGGGGTGTCTCTAAAGTATGCCTGTGAAGTGGCACGTGTTTCCAGTGTTTAGAACTGTCCCTGCACAAAATGACATTTCTAAAGGAAAACAAGTCAATTAAAACTGCTTGCGGCTTTAACCACTTCAATACCAGGCACTTATACACCTTCCTGCCCAAGCCAATTTTGAGCTTTCAGCGCTGTCGCAATTTGAATGACAATTGCGCGGTCATACTACACTGTACCCAAACAATTTTTTTATCATTTTGTTCCCACAAATAGAGCCGCAATAAGGTCCGCAACCTTATTCTTGTAACGTGGATCAAGGAGGGTTGCCAGCCAGTAATGATCCCTCTCCTTAGCACGAATACGAGGATCAGGGAGGCCATGCAGCGTAGGTTTGCTGAGGCATTCGGTCCGGAGTCCTCTGGGTCACTCAGGACGACATGATCCGCAGCCACCTCCTCCCAGCCATGTACAAGTCCATGGGTGTCTTGGGACTGTAATTGATCCCTTGAAGACTGCTGCTGATGCTGAGTGCTAGGCTCCACCTCTATGCTGACACAATCCTCCTCTTCCTGTGTGATAGGCGGGCCAGCAGGAACATTGTCTGGATAAAGGGGGCCTTGAGAGGTAAGGAAGTCCTCCTCTTCCTCCCTCTGTTCTGCCTCAAGTGTCCAGTCCATTATTCCACGCAGCGTGCGCTCCAAAAGGTGGACAAGAGGGACAGTGTCACTGATGCATGCACTGCCACTGCTCACCATCCTCGTGGCCTCCTCAAATGGTGACAAGACAGTGCATGCATCTCTGATCATGACCCACTGGCGTGGCAAAAAAAAAAAAACCAAGCTCCCCTGACCCTGTCCTGGTGCCATATTGGCACAGATACTCATTGATGGCCCTCTGCTGCATGTGCAGCCGCTGCAGAATGGCCAACGTTGAGTTCCACCTGGTGGGCAGGTCACAGATTAGGCTGTTCTTGGGCAGGTTAAATTCCTTTTGCAGGTCAGCCAGCCGAGCACTGGCATTATATGACCCGCAGAATTGCACACAGACTTTCCTGGTCTGCCTCAGGACATCCTATAAGCCCGTGTACCTGCCCAAGAACCACTGCACCACCAAGTTAAGGACGGGAGCCAAACAGGGCACATGGGTCAGGTGTCCCTGTCAGAGGGCGGAGAGGAGGTTGGTGCCATTGTCGGAAACCACCATTCCTGGCTTAAGCTGGCGTGGCGTCAACCCCCTCTGAGCCTGCCCCTGCAGAGCTGACAGAATCTCTACCCCAGTGTGGCTCCTGTCCCCCAAGCACACCAGCTCAAGCACCGCATGGCATCTCTTTGCCTGCGTACTTGCATAGTCCCTGGAATGCCTACGGAGCACCGCTGGTTCCTAGGACAAAGCACAGGAAGAGGCCATTGAGGAAGAAGAGGTGTGTCAGAATCACCAGTAGTAGAATTTTGGAGACGTGGTGGCAGAACAACCTCCAACACTACTGCACCTTGTCCTGCATCCATCCTAACTGCCAGCAGAGTCACCCAATGCACCGTGAAAAATAGGCAACGTCCCTGTCCATGCCTGCTGGACCATGTGTCAGCGGTTATATGCACCTTACCACTGACCGCCCTGTCCAGCGAGGCCAAGACATTGTCTTCCACATGCCGGTAGAGAGCCGGAATCGCCTTCTGACAGAAAAAGTGGCGTTTGGGAACCTGCCACTGTGGAACCGCACATTCCACAAACTCACGGAAGGGGGCAGAGTCTACCAACTGAAAAGGCAGCAGTTGAAGTGCTAGCAATTTAGCCAAGCTAGCATTCAACCACTGGGCATGTGGATGGTTGGGAGCGAATTTTTCGGCGGTGCAGCAGCTGGGGCAGGGAAATTTGCCTGGTACAATCTGACGTTGGTGTACCGATAGCAGATTGCCCGCAAGTACTTGGCTGTAACACCTAATTCTACACCTTCATTCTTCTCAGTGCAGGTTTTAGAGAGGACTGAAGGTATAGTGGGATTGGAGATCCCAGCTGATGAGGAGCAAGGAGAGGTCAGCTTTGTTCTTTGGTGTGGGTCTTTTAGGTGTGCTTGCCAACTAACTGCATGGCAGGTCGACATATGTCTGATCAAGCATGTGGTGCCCAAGCGGGTGATGTTTTGGCAACGCGAGATACGCTTCAGACATATGTTGCAAATAGCAGCGCTACGATCTGATGCGCTCGTCTCAAAAAAGGCCCACACCAAAGAACTTTTGGAATAACGAGCAGAGACAGCAGCGGCCTGCACATGCGGAGCTCTGCAGTGTGATGCTGTTGGTGTGCTGCCCTTAAGCTGGCCCCTGGAGGGCATCCTGCCTCGTTGGAGATGTGCCTCATCCTCCTCTCAGGCACCCACGTAGAGTCCGTGACCTCATCATCCCCTCCCTCATCACTGTAGCAAACCTGGCAGTATGCTGCAGCTGGGGGAACATGACTGCCAGATTGCTGTCCTTCTTGGGCACCCCCTCTCTCAGGGCTCACGTTACTGCCTTCCTCTAGCTGGGTACCATCATCGGTGCCTTCCTCCTGGAGCATGTACCCAACACTGTGGTCAAACAGTTCGGGGGACTCCTCAGGAGGACATGGTGGGGCTAGGGGAAGGAGTGACTGATGCCATTGAGCCGAGGGAAGAGGCCGCTTTGCCAGACAAAGTACCCTGAGCCTGGGTGAGAGGATGAGGAGGATGAGGACGGCTTGGTCATCCACTCTACCAAGTCTTCGGCATGTTGCGGCTCAACGCGGCCCGCGGCCACGTGCTGATGAGGATGCACTGTGTCCACGACCAGCACTGTTGCCTCTAGACACAGAGCATGCTTGCCCTCTTATTGGCTCGTGACTGTCTGCCTCTCCTTGTTGTCCTTCCAGACATACTAATGGCCTGCAGGGAGATGTAGCTGCACAAAGCTGGGATGTGTATATATATATATATATATATATATATATATATATATATATATATACACACACACACACACACAGATTATACTGCAGCTAGCAGAATCAACTGCCTGCCTGTAGTAGTATTAGTATGAGAACACCAGCGGTTGTCTTCAGTTAGCTTTAGTTGCACACTGTGCAGAGGACACAGTACACTAACTGAAAATACTGCAGCTCCCTGCCTGTGGTATTAGTATGAGAACACCAGCAATTGTATTCAGGTAAGCTTTAGGTGCACACTGTGCAAAGGACACAGTAAACTAAGTGAAAATACTTCAGCTAGCACAATCGCCTGCCTGTCAGTATATTATGAAGAGAATAACAGGAACGGATCTAGCTAAACTGAATACAGTGTATAAAAGATATATACAACACCTAGGATGCATATATATCCTCTACACACTAACTGAAGCTGACTCGCCTGCCTGCTCTATCTAACTCAAATTAAATGACACTGTCTCTCTCTCGCTGTCTGTCTAACCACCGCCGCAACACACTACACAAGGCCGCCACGCAGGCGGCTTTATTTAGTGTGGGGCGTGTACTAAACCCCCCCCCAAAACATAATTGGCCAAAGCCACCCTGGCTTTGGCCAATTATGGCTCTCCGTTTTTTCTGTGCTGTGATTGGTCAAAGCATGCGGGTCATAGTGCATGCTTGGCCAATCAGCCAGCAATGCACTGCGATGCCGCAGTGCATTATGGGCCGTGACGCGCCACTTGAATTTGGCACAAACGGCCCATAATGTTCGAAATTCGAAACAGACGGTGTTCGAGTCGAACATGGGTTCGACTCGAAGCTCATCCCTACTGCAGAGTTCCACAGCAGAGACTGGAGTATCTGTACATAGGACGACAATAAGCCGTACGCTCCATAGAGTTGGGCTTTATGGCAGAGTGGCCAGAAGAAAGCCATTACTTTCATAAAAAAACAAAATGGCACGTTTTGAGTTTGCAAAAAGGCATGTGGGAGACTCCCAAAATGTATGGAGGAAGGTGCTCTGCTCTGCTAAGACTAAAATGTAACTTTTTGGCTATCAAAAAAAAATGCTATGTCTGGCGCAAACCCAACACATCACCCAAAGAACACCATCCTCACTGTGAAACATGGTGGTGGTAGCATCATGCTGTGGGGATGTTTTTCAGCAGTCGGGACTGGGAAACTGGTCAGAGTTGAGGGAAAGATGGATGGTGCTAAATACAGGGATATTCTTGAGCAAAACTTGTACCACTCTGTGTGATTTGAGCCTAGGACGAAGGTTCATCTTCCAGCAGGACAATGACCCCAAACACACTGCTAAAGCAACACTTAAGTGGTTTAAGGGGAAATATGTAAATGTGTTGGAATGGCCTAGTCAAAGCCCAGACCTCATTCCAATAGAAAATCTGTGGTCAGACTTAAAGATTGCTGTTCACAAGCGCAAACCATCCAACTTGAAGGAGCTGGAGCAGTTTTGCAAGGAGGAATGGGCAAAAATCCCAGTGGTAAAATGTGGCAAGCTCATAGAGACTTATCCAAAGCGACTTGGAGCTGTGATGGCCGCAAAAGGTGGCTCTACAAAGGGTGGTGAATAGTTATGAACACTGACTTTTTCTGTTATTTTGTCCCATTTGTTGTTTGCTTCACAAAACAAAGAAAAAGCATCTTCAGAGTTATGGGCATGTTCTGTAAATTAAATTATGCAAATCCTCAAACAATCCATGTTAATTCCAGGTTGTGAGGCAACAAAACACGAAAAATGGCAAGGATAGTGAATACTTTTGCAAGGCACTGTACATATATCAACAAAAACAAAAAACAAACAAAGCTTTACATACAAATCTATTTTTTTTTACATTTTGTTTGTGTTTTTGGACACCCACTTGCGAATTTTGTATTCAGTCTAAAATGAATTTTGTTAAAATATCATGCTTTTCAACATTCTTTTAAATTAGAAGTTAAAATATGCCAGTTGTCCGGCAAGACTTTTTTCTGATTGGGCGATTGTGCCAGTCGTTCGGAAGGGTTACATCAATATGGCTGGGGATTAACTTCAAGTCTAAATTAATATGATCGTTTTACTATTTCCTGCTCTACACAAACATGGCCATTTCCGGTTTGATTTAAATATTATATACCTTTAAATGGTAGATCTGTCAGGAGCTTCTTAAAGGCTAGGTCAGCAGACCAGCATTTCAACCAGATAAGATGACGCAATACCACCGCCGAGACAGAGGCCCTGGATGTTAAAGGGGCCGCGTCCAACGTGGCGTCGCACACATAAACCAGGCCCTGCACCAGTTGGTGGGCCAGAGCAACTGTGTCTGGAGGAAGATTATGCTCCTGTACAGCTAGGTGCAACATTTTTGCCCAACCTGTAAGTGTTTGAGACACAAGGGTCGCCGCTACCACAGGCCGTAGGGCGGATCCCAACAAGGCAAACATGGCTCTGCTCACCACTTCTGACCTCCTGTCAGTGGGGTCCTCAAACGTAGGAGTCCCCTCCATCAGGAGAGTGATGGCCTTGTTAAAACCGGGCGACTGGAGGGTCGACCCTGGGGGAGAAGCCCACTTTTTAAGTAGGGCATCTTCAAAGGGGCATCTGATAGACAAAAGCCGGGGGACCATAAAAATCTTCTGCAGCTTTTCCCAGACCTTATCAATGAGCTGGTCAAAGAAAGTTACATATGGAAAAACCTCTTTAGAAGGCCTGGCTTTAAAAGAAGCCAAAGGAGACTGTATCCGCCTGAGGTTCTGCATCCGCAGCATTTAGCTTGAGAGTGTCCCTCACCGCAGTCATGAGTACACTAACAAGCGCCCTGTCATTTACTGACTCAGAACTGGAGTCTTCCTCATAAGGCAGTGGTTCTCAACTCCTGTCCTCAGGGCCCACTAACAGGCCAGGTTTGCAAGATAACTGAAATACATCACAGGTGATATCATTTGTTGCTCAGGGACTGCAGTATTCTAGTCTGCATCTCCCCAAGGTAATACTTAAAATCTGGCCTGTTAGTGGGTCCTGAGGACTGGAGTTGAGAACCACTGTCATAAGGAATGTCCTGTTCAACACCATCAAACATATTCAGAGCTAGGGTCCTGAGCGGTAGTGGCTAGGCCCATATCTGAATCAGCGCACACCCCTTGCGTAGATAAAGTGGGGAGAGGGCACTTTTTTGCTCCCTTGCGCTCGCACACCGCTCCCATCCTGGTCAGAAATGATTCCAGGACTGCCCACAACTGGTCCATAGGGACCGCAGGTGCTGAAGCACTGCCTGTTGCCACTGACATGTTAGGGGAAGCTGGTGACACAGACTCCATATTGTCCCCCTCTGAGACTCCTCAGATAAAAAGTCCACCCACAGGCTGTGCTGACTGAGGGGGCGCCCAGGGGACTCACCAAACCGGACCAGGGACCGCTCAGTTCCGCTGTCTGTACCGCGCTGTGTCAGCGCTGGTGAGCTGTGAGGGGAATGCGAGGAGATTTGCGCGGTTACAGCAGCGCTAGAGGCCAAAACTAGTGCTGCACAGCGCGCGGGCTACAAGAAAATGGCCGCCGCACTTCACTGAGGCGATCCGCGGCAAGATGGCCGCCATGACGCAGTTAATGTGAAAACAGCACACACACAGCGCCGCTCAGGCCCCAAAACACACAAAAGGCCCCAAGCATATATGCAGACCAGCATGAGCCCCCCCCCCCCCAAGAACAGTGTGACCCCCAGGCACCCCACACAGTACAGCGCCAGCAATGGTGACAGAGAGTGACAATAAAATACAGGGGGAGACAGGGAAAATCCCCCACAGAGAAACACACAGCCTTTTGTACTCACCTGCAGGCAGGAGAGACTACTTACCAGTCCCCTGAGGGACCCACTGGTGTGTTTCTGACAGGACTATCACAGTTCAGTACTGAGTAGCTGTCGGCCCGGTCCTCCGCGAAAGATACAGTCAGTCAGGAACTGTTCAGTCTAGAGCGGACTATGGGAGCATGAAAGCAAACCCGGCCACCCCTGGAGTATGTCGTGAACTGAGTCTCACGCACACAAGGTGAGGATCAGCACGCTCGATGGTCGGACAGGGAAGACTACGAGGATATCTTGTACCCAACCTGTTGGCCAGCCGACAGTTGATAGAAGATTCTCAAAATAAAATAAAAAAGAATTCCAAAAAAGGAATAAAAATAGGTCAGGAGACTGGCTCCTGAGAGAGCCATGTCTTCTTCTGCTAGGCAGAAAAAAAACGGAGGTCTGCTGACTGCAGTGGGAGGGTTATGTCCGGAGGGACCACCCCCTGGGTGGGGCTGTTCAGCTCTGGCTTTTAGAATGTATGTATAACATCTCACATTCTGCCTAGGTCTTCTCCTGCAAGCAGTGACATAACCCACGTGTAAAGTGACGCCGTGTCAGTCCATGGATGATGAGAAATAAAAAAAAAAAAGGCCCAAAATGTATAACCATCATCAATCACATCATCCAGGGATGCAGCTCCATGTTAATCAGGATGCACAACCTCCACCAAGATAATCTGCTTTATCGTGGTTATGGGTGTAGCCACCCCAGCTTTGGGTGTACTATGTAACAAAATCAATGCAGACTTTTAAAAGACCACAAGTACGTACACTTTTTTTTTTTTTTTTTTTATTAGCAAAAACTTGCATCTGCAATACAGATTTATATAAAAATGAAGCCCCGCTCCCACCAACCAGCCCTCATTAATTTATATTATTCTGCATTATAAATATGTTAAAACAGAAAGTGCACACTTATAATCTTTGCAGTACCTAATACATTTTATATCCTACTATTCTATCTCCGGGCATCTATAGTCACATCAGACACTTTAAAATGGTTGTAAACCCATAAAATTATATATAAGAAACTAAAGCTGCACAACAACGTATCATAAAAAATAGGTGAATAAAATGATCAAAAATTAATCTGTGTTAGATCACAATGTGATATCACATCAAACGTGACTGTGCAATAACTGCCGTCATACATGAACTGCCATTGGAATTCTCTTGTGTGTAAATACCAGGGAATAGATTGTGACATTATTCATTATCTCCACCTAGAGGCTCTAAGACTAGTTTACATTTTTTAATCTACATGTTTTATTGCACAGTCACGTTTGATGTGATATCACATTGTGATCTAACACAGATTAATTTTTGATCATTTTATTCACCTATTTTTTATGATACGTTGTTGCGCAGCTTTAGTTTCTTTACAATACTGTTTTTTGTGTGTGTCTCACATTTTTTAGTTGCAGCACAGATATTGATTTATCACTTTATGTTTTATAGACAGCGCAGTATACTTATTCCTTTATAAAAAAAATTATATATACACACACACTGAAGTGACTTACCTCAGGTGACACACAGATATAGCAAATCCTCCTACATAAGTTGTAAAAGTCTTCTCTTCTAAAGCAATTCAAAGTGCAATATATATGTAGCGGGTGTTCGCTTTAAAGGCCCAGAGACTACCATACCCAGGATGCATTTCCCCGCGCAAGGACTGCTGGGGCGGGGTATTTAACCAGGGGGCAGGCTGGAGCACGGTCTCTTTGGACACCGCCTGCCAAGCAAGTGGAACTCTGTGCTGAGAATACAGGGCCTGAAGCCTAGGCCTGTATTATTCCAAAGAGCCTTCCGTACCCACTGAGGGACGTCTCATCCTACTGCTGTTCTGCTACTACCAGGAGGACCGAAGACCTGGGTGTCGTGGAATCTGTGAACCAAGACACAGCAACGGAAGATACGGACACGGACTGTTCCGGTTGGGTGAGAGAGCACTTGCTCATGAGAATAATACAGAATCTCTAGACCTAGTAACGGTTGTTCGGAACTAACGTTAGTGTTTGCAGTTGCACGCCGGAGGGACAGTGCATTGAATAACGCTAGTAGATTTGTTCTGGGTTCACCAAGTTATCAAATTCCTTTATTCTTGTGGATTACAAATAGTTCCAGAAGTGCACCACCGTTTGCTAGCGAAGATCTTTCTCTGCAGAACTTTCACATAGTACAGTCAGGCCTGACTTAGTAGTAGTGACATTGCTGGGTGCCATCTTGCCCACGAGGGAGAAGAGCTGCAGCGGGGTCCGTTAGTTTCTTTTCATTGGATTGCATATCTGTCTGTGTGCTAAAACACTCTTTCATTGCAGGGCTCTGCATATGTTTATGTATACTGTTTATCTGCTTAACCATTATTCTCAGTAAAGTACCAGGGTTAAGTATATCAGTTGTTTGTGTCATTTACTGTGCAGGAGAAACAGTTAGTGATAGCTACGCCATACTGTTGTGTGCCTTTATTGTGGGATTGTGCCGTCAAGAATCACGGGTTACACAATCCCATCATCCCCTACTAACTGTGCCAAGGGAAGCTAGGGCCAATTGCCGGTGGTTGACAGTGAATGCTACAGGGCCCGAAACAAAATCATACCAGCGGCCCTCTTAGCTGGGGGTATCGCTACATATATATATATATATAAATATATTATAAAATGTATATATATATATATATATATATATATATATATATATAAATAAAGGGTGGTGAAATTACACTCTGCAGAGCTCAGTGAGGAGAGCTCAGAGCAGATTGGAGGGAAGTGACACCCCCTCCACAGAGGAACAGAGCTAAGGCTGTCAATCAGCTGGAGGTCCCTCCCTTGTCACCATTTTTCTCTTGGTGTCAGGAAAATTTGTCAGAAGTGATTCATGCTGATAGCAGGGTAACAAAGCAGCAGACAGAAATGACACTACGAGGGTTATTTACTTAAAGCAAATCCACTGTGCACTGCAATCACTGTAGATCTGAGGGGGACAAGCAAGGAAAATAAACAGCATTTTTGCTTGTGCATGATATAAATCAGCAGAGCTTCCCCTCAGATCTACAGCGACTGTACTTGCAGTGCAGAGTGAATTTGCCTTTAGTAAATAATACTAGAGAGGGATATGCTTTGTTCATATTTCATACATGAGGTTTACAACCACTATAAAGCTACATTTCTTCTTATATTCAACTTGGTTAAACTTTCATTGATTCCTGAGTGCATAACCGAGACCTTTCAATATGGTTTTGCTGAAGTGCATCTAAATCTGCACCGTTTTAGATCATCCTGGATGTAGAGATCTTGAACATCGGTCGGGTATGTATTGCTGTCTTTATCCCAGTTAGGCCCTTTTCAAACTTGTGCAACTTTTCCTGAGACCTTGGACATCAGCGTGGCATGACAAGTCGTACCCCATGATTCCCAATAACCATTCATATCTATGCGACTTCAAAGTAGTCCATGTACTACTTTGGTCCAACTTTGATGCGAGTTGAGGTCCATAGACCAAGTTTACACAGGCATTCCCTGAAACCACGTGAAAGGGGCCTTAGGGAGACTATTGTCTGAATGGTAATTATCCATCTGTTGTGTGTATGGTCATTACCATTGTCCCTAAAAGTCTGTATCCCAGTTGCTGCGACTGGAAGGGATGGAAGAGAAACAAACAAAATTAGCGGAACTAGAACATAAGAGACATCTTCATGAGGACATCTGTTCCATATATAAAATTTGCTTTAACTTTCAACTTTTTGTTGTGCCTACAGAAGAGGAAAGGAAATGACCTCAATGGGATACAGATGGATTTAACCCTTCCCTACTCTATACAAAAATGGCAAAAAAATTGCTGTCGATGTACTTTAAATGACACATTTCCTCCCTTAGATATTGGAATGTTATGGTCAGATCAAGTTTTTACTTCTAAAAAGAAATATATAAAATCTTGACACAAAACTACAGCTCTTCGTGTAGTCAGCCATAAGACACTGCTGACTGCTATAAAAACAGTATAGAACATCTCTTCAGGATAATAAATAGGTTGATTTCAGTGCCAGGCGCAGTAAATCACAAGCAGATCTGCTGAAGGTACCAGGATGCCTCACCTCCAGAAAAGAGGGTGAAGCTATTAGATCTGCCAGTCTCCTCCTGCACCAAATTTTGTGTCCTGACACATCACATCCAGACGGCAGAAATCCGTCTCATTACAGAAGTGACGTAGTTAGCCTGTCTAGCCACCCCCGATGTGCCCACTCCAGAGGGACTTCATACAGATCCAGGGTCTTGGTGTGGAGCAGTCCAGAGCACCGACATTACCATCATTAATGTATGAACAGTTCAAGTTCAGATCGCCATATCTGTAAAGACACACAAGAACAGGTTAATCAATGAATTAATGAATGGAGCACCAGACCATTTCCATGAAGGAGAAGTTCCAGCTAACAGACATATTTGCATAAGATGGCACAAAGTATAAAGTTGCTTCCTTAGATTTTTAGTTATCACTTTTCGTGGACTAGTAAATAGGTAGCAGTTTGTGAATGGGTTCATTTAGGCCAGATGGCAAATGGCTTCATGTATAGGATCACTGCCCAATAACACAAGATTTTAACGGGACATGTTTCTGGACCACAATGCGATGTCTGACTAAAGCAACCATTCTCAACCAGGGTTCTTCCAGAGATTTCTAGGGGTTCCTTGAGCTGTGGCTGATTGACCTCCTATTTGAAAGGTGCCAGCATAGTATCCTGTAAGGATGGTATTTTTCCCACTGACCACCAATACAGGGGACTAGAACGGACTCTTTCATTGACCGCCAATAGACTGGTTTTAATTGGGGTTCACAGAGATCTGAAAATTATTTCAAAAAGGTTCAAAGTTAAAATGTTTGAGAAAGGCTTGCCAAGCCTCTATGTAACAATCCTGCCAAGCACCTTTAGCCTGCCAAGCGACACTTGGTGACTCACGTGACCCGGGTAAGGAAAAAATTAACCGCTGCAAGTGTCTGTTCAGAGAGTGCTCTGTGTCCCACAGCTGCCTTCTGGAAGTACCACATGCTTGTCCTACACAGCTTAAATAAGCTGGGTGTGTGCAGGAACGTTCTGTGCCTGCGTGCACATGTTGTATTAGCGTATGGCGCAAATCCTCGTGCGCCCCAGTTAAAAGGCTACTGCGCATGTGCAGCAAAGCCACGTGTGCCATGGCCACCAAACTGCTAAGCATAGCGGAAATCTTGCGAACGCACGTGCGCCCTGGTGATCCAAGGCGAAATGGCGCACCGTCGTCCGCCATCATACAGGTAAATAACAGCCAGACAAGGAAAAAAAAAAAAAAAAAAGGTAAACTTTGCAAACACCCACAGCTAGCCAAAAACTCCCCCGTATGGTCACCACACACAGGTGTCCAGCCTCTAGCTAGCTTGACTGATTGTTACAAGCACTGAGACAGCCCACAACAATAAGTAAAGGGGTTTCACTTACCGGTCCAGGGGCAGGGCAGCTTAGAAACTAAGAGCCCAATCTACAACCTTCACAGCGGGTTCCTGTCACTTGAGGGACCTTGAAGGACTGGGTAACCCTTTTCATGTTTAGGGTCCACTCCCTTGGACCTGTACAGCACCCTGCAGGAATGCCTTAGCGCTGTGGTGTCCCGTGCCCGGAGGCTGCATTACAGGCAAAACCTTGCAGGATCTTGAGTCTTCTTTGCAAGGCTCGGGTACCATTTATCTAAGCATATAAAGCCTGTGTCAAATAGATCCGATCGGTCAATCCCTTGATTCATTTAAGAACCGTTTGTAGGACTAGAGAGCTCCAACAAACCATGCTATCCACCTTGCAGACACTGGTAAACTGAAGTGGTCTTTTGGGTCTGAGATCAAAAGTAACATTTCTGTCTTTGCAGATGACACCAAGCTGTGCAGTGGAAGAACGTTCTTACAGGATGTCACCAATTTACAAGCCGACCTCAATGCTCTGTCTAATTGGGCAACTATGTGGCAGATGAGATTTAATGTTGATAAATGTAAAGTTATGCACTTGGGGGCTAAGAATATAAATGCATCATACATAGTAGGGGGGAGTATAACTGGGGGGATCCGTAGTGGAGAAGGATCTGGGGGTTTTGGTAGATCATAAGCTCAATGGAATGCAATGCCAAGCTGTGGTTTCCAAAGCGAGCAAAGTCCTTTCTTGTATTAAGAGAGGTATGGACTCCAGAGAGAGAGAGATATCATTTTGCCCCTGTTCAAATTAGTAAGACCTCACCTGGAATATGCAGTTCAGTTTTGGGCCCCAGTTCTCAAAAAGGATATCGGGGAACTGGAGAAAGTGCAGAGAAGGGCAACCAAACTGATAAGAGGGATGGAGGAGCTCAGCTATGAGGAAAGATTAGAGGAACTGAATCTATTCACTCTTGAGAACAGGAGTTTAAGGGGTGATATGATCAACATGTACAAATATATAAGGGGTCCATACTGTGAACTTGGTGTTGAGTTATTCACTTTAAAGTCAACACAAAGGACAGGGGGGCACTCTCTGCGTCTAGAGGAAGAGAGATTTCACCTCCAAATACGGAAAGGTTTCTTCACAGTAAGGGCTGTGAAAATGTGGAATAGACTCCCTGCAGAGGTGGTTCTGGCCAGCTCAGTAGATTGCTTTAAGAAGGGCCTGGATTCTTTCTTAAATGTACATAATATAACTGGGTACTAACATTTATAGGTAAAAGTTGACCCGGGGAATATCAGATTGCTTCTGGGGTCCTCAGGAAGGAATTTTTTCCCCTGCTGTAACAAATTGGAGCATGCTCTGCTGGGGTTTTTTGCCTTCCTCTGGATCAACTGTGGGTATAGAATTGGGTATATGGGATTGTACGATATTTTTTATTTATTTATTTTTATGGTTGAGCTGGATGGACTTGTGTCCTTTTTCAACACCTGACTAACTATGTAAGTGCTTCCTGTATGGGGGGGGGGGGGGGGTATATAGGGGATCACTTCCTGTCTGAAGACCTTTGGTCTACCAGTGTCCATTCACCTGGAGATGGAGTATAACCAGTAGGTAATGAATATTAGCCTGACTGTGTCCCATGATGTATGAAAAATAAATGTGGCACACAGGTGTTATACAAACTGACATACAAGACACTGCAGAGGAAATCAGTCTGGAGAAAATGACACTACAGTATGTGTATACAGATAGTGCCGGGTTTAGAGTGCGTGCTGTGTAAACAGATGGTGCAAGGAGGGACTCCGCTGGGGACGCCTGGTGCAAGGAGGGACATGGCAAGTGACACGCACAGGGCTCCCACTGATTCCGCATTATGGGGAGTTGAACTATTTCATATTACAATGTAATAGAAATAATGCGCTTCAATCATCCTGACACCATACCAACCATGGTGTCGGGATGATTGAAGCGCTAACACCAGGTGTTTGGAATATCTTTATCTGCTGATTGTTAAACTTTCTGGAATACACATATTTCTATTGTGCTGTAGGATCTGGGCTTGCTGTCCCTCCATCTTTCCTTTTTTCTCACTCTCTCCCCCCTCCATCCCTCGTTCATCTCAGACTCCAACCACACCCCCTTTGAGCCACGCCCACTTCAAGCCACACCCAATTTTCCATTTAAACCATGCCCATCTTTCACCACGGCGCGCGAAGCACACCGCATTTTTTCCTCGCTGCATCACGCCTTCAAACAAATACCCCGCCCCCTAATTTTAGCAAGATTGCGCCTACAGACAAATAAGTGTCCCTATAAATTTTTTTGCAATGTTGGCAACTATGGTAATGTTGCTCACAGCACTCACTTCACAGAGCCCCTGTAGACCAATCCATTCACCCACTTCCACTCTTTACTTTGAGGATCCCTTTCTAGGCCAATCCAGTGATCTTGCAGTAGTGGGAAGAGTTCCTCAATCTGTTGCTGTAAAACAAAAAAAAACAAAAAAGTGTATATAAAAAAAAAAAAAAAAATAAGTATTGTATAAAACATGGCAATACATAAGGGGAATCTCCAGCCAAAAGTTTTGATTTCAGCTAGTGCGGGAAAGAGTCAGAATAAGGGAGGAGGTTCAAGATTGCTGCTACCGTGGGTCTGTCGTGAATCTCCGGAATTTGTGATCATGAACTTCTGGCCAAAAAGTCTACAAGTTCACCACCATACATAATTAACAATCTGAAATGCAGTGCATAGCTTTTGACGCCGATTCACGACAGCCAATTATTTGAGGGAATGGATAACCCAGCTCCCATTTCTATAAAAGAGTGGGCTCACAGCAGCCATATTGTCAGTGTGTGTTGGAGCAGTTGGGGGAAGGAGATAGAGATATGCACTGTCTGCTTTTGGGGTCGCTCACCTACACAATGTCAAATTGGGAAGAGCAAGTGTCTGTGCAGCTGCTGCGTCTCAGGGGGCACATATGGGCTTCCTGTACACAGCGCCTAGTGGCCGAAGCCACATGAACAAGGTGCTCTTTCATGGGCATCAGCGCCCGCCTGAAGGAGGCTTAATAAATGGTTACAAAATTGCACATCAAGATTTGCCCCCATAGACTTTATAGGGTTCTCCGCAAAGGCTTGTTAATGCAAAAAGTATATATGTTGCGACAAAACATTATCGCATTCTATATCTGAATGTTTTGATTGATTTGGTTTTTGGAAAATCTATCGCGTTTGCTTTTTTTGTTCTTCGATTGTTCAGAAATGGTGATCCTGCCAGACCTTTCCATCTGACTACAGCAAGCTTAGAAGCAGATCCATGGCGGCGTGGTCAGTTTGCGTACCTGTGCCTTTGCTTTGGAAATACAGGATGCTGTGTCTATCTCCTTGGCATCTCAAAAAACAGATTAAAACCTAGCCTATAAAAACTAGAAAACTGGCTGGGGACCACTCTTTAAAAGTGGATTCACACTATTGTATTTGGTGCAGCTGACCACCTAAAAAATGATTCTAATATAAAAATTACAATTAGATCATAGAAACTAAAAAAAAAAAAAAAAAAAAAAAAAGTGTGCCCCTGGTTTGGTAGATTACAATGAGAACCAAAAAAAAAAAAACACCACTTTAGAACTATGAAAACCTAGAATAAAAGTACAATATTCCGATTATGATAATCATTGTACCATTTAAAAGATAAAAGGGACACACGCACGCACGTCCAATTTTCACCAAAACATCAGTGGATAAAACTGCAGAGAAATTTTCACTCCATGCATTAATATCTCTGCAGGTTCTGGGCCTACAAGGAGTTATTTATTTTTTATTATGTCAATCTATGCACCGGGGTAGTCCACGTCTGCACACCAGCTGTTGTAAAACTAAAGTCCTATGAGGCACTGCAAACTATGACAGCCGCAGGAACAACTCCAAGATGCAGGGGTATTTGTAGTTTCACTAAAGCGGAGATTGCCCTCCCTTAGTGAAGTAGTAGGCCTTAACAGGGTTGATTCCAATGTTCATGTAGTAGAATAGATCTATACTCAGATTGGCTGCATTGTGCCCAGCTGGTATTCACCTGTCACTTGTAGGTTCACTTACCTGCACTGTATCATTCAGGATCAGCAGTGACCCCCCTTCCTTCTCACAGTATTGGCGGCTCTCCTTCCATACACTGGAATTCTTTGACACAAAATAACAGATGTCATCGTATTTGGTCCACTTGTTGGGGCAGGATGGAAATTTGCACACTAGAGAAAACCCATATACAGGATGAAGGTTAGTGCTCCAGCCAAACATATGTAGACAGTTCCATCTACTGCAATGTTTTTCTTCCAGGCTGTAAATCTATAACACTTTAGTATACAACTCCCTGTGCTCTCTCTCCCGTTCCCTTGTGGCTTCTCATACATCTCACCTTACTTGGTTGTCCTAATAAATGTTAGGGTGATAGCCCAGTTTGACAGTAGTCTAATTGGCTTCCAGTCATGACCTGCTATCAATGAAGATTACGGGTTAGAATTGTATTTTGTGTGTATAGAGTAGAATAAAGAAACTTGGCGGATCGCACAGCTAAAGTCAGCAGCACCCAGAAGTTATGTACATCTAAAAAAGGCATGCCAGAGATGGTTTCTTTCATATAATGCACAGGAACAGCTGGGTTTTCATAGTTCTAAAGCTCTAAAGATCAGGACCACACATAAGCAAAAACTATTAAGAGCAGAGAAAGCCAATACAGTGCTGATCAAGAGGAAAGGATGAGGATTTACACAGGAAAAAAGGTGAGCTGCAGCTTCAAAGGGTTATATTGTGGAGATGCAAGTTTGCAGGGAATTGAAAGCAATCAGTTTCAACATGGCTTTAAGTGGACGGAAAAGTTTTCCCCATGTTAGGAGGTCCCCAGAGGACAAAATTGGACAACTTGTTGTCAAAGCATCTCTGAGTTAAGTAAGGCCGGCCATACACAGTTCAAATCTTGGCCGGTTCAGCAGGAACCAGCCGAGATTCGAACTGTTAATGGGCGTCCACAGGTAGAGGCGGGGGGGGGGGGGGCGAGTGACCCAACAAGTGTCACTGAGCTTACAGAGCTCTTTACTACCACCTCTGGCCTGCTTCCTGTATGTGCGCCCCTCGTGTTTGCTTTGCGGCCCGTAATGTATTTTCAAAGGGACATGTGGAAACAGGACTTGTATATAGCTGTATACAGCTGTATACACCCATCTTCCTTCCTGTATTCCTCCATCATCACTGACGGCAGATATTCATAATCTGTCCTGTATATAGAGCTGTATATACCAACCTTCCTTCATATAGTAATACCATCCACCCCTTCTATATACACATACTGTACACCCTCCGTACTATACATTTGATCAGCACACTGAGGCTGCATATGATGGGCACATGCCTGCACTTTATGGGATAATGACTAAGCCGCTCCCCTTCATGACATTATCAAAGGGGCAGAGCATGGGTGACCTTAAAATTATGCCCCCCCCTGAAAAAAGTTCTGCGGATGCACATGTGGGCAGGATGAATGTACCAAGTTGGTCGATCGATCAACTTTGGTACAACCAGCCTGCCAGATCCTCTTATGACTATAGCAGCCGCTAGCGATCACAGTCTTCTCCCAGTGGGGACTGCTTCCCCCACCAGGAGAAGACAATGGCTCGGCAGGAGTGATTCCCGTCAGCCCGGTCTGTGTAAATGAGGTATGTGTGTGAATTTCTTTTGATAAATTTTTCACCGTGTATGGCCTGCCTAAGGCCCCTTTCACACGGGACAGATCAGTAAAAAAAGGGGTTGTAAAGTCTAAAGTAAATAAAAGCACATAATAACGGAGGACTTCACTTTTGTTTCGTTTTTTTGACATCACACAATTGGGGAGATAGATATATATATCTATCTATCTATCTATCTATCAACATTGTTTCTTTATAGAATGAAAATTTGTATCCTATACAGATTAGTTAAGCTGGTGCCTCTACAAATCATTAGACAATAATTCAATCCACCAGTAAGTAAATACCAGCTACACCCTCTGGGTTGTTTTTTTTTTTTTTTATTGTTCTCAATTGATATATAGCCAGCTCAGGTAGACAGGGGCTGGTTTGTTCCCCCCCCCCAAATTTGTCTCCACAGTAGTGCCCCCCCCCCTTCACACAATTCCGACAATGTACTCTCTTCCCCATTTGACATCACCCTCCGTAGTGTCTCCCCCCCGCCCACACAGTATTGTCCTCTGTCCCCCTTCTCATCACCCGCCACAAGTATTGTCCTCTGCCCCCCTTCTCATCACCCCCCACAAGTATTGTCCTCTGCGCCCCCTTATCACCCCCCACAAGTATTGTCCTCTGTGCCCCCTTATCACCCCCCACAAGTATTGTCCTCTGCGCCCCCTTATCACCCCCCACAAGTATTGTCCTCTGCGCCCCCTTATCACCCCCCACAAGTATTGTCCTCTGCGCCCCCTTATCACCCCCCACAAGTATTGTCCTCTGCGCCCCCTTATCACCCCCCCCCCCCACAGTATTGTCCTCTGCTGTTGGTATCACTCCACCACAGTGCAGCTAGAACTAGAGACTAGAAGTTGGTTTATACAACTGGCTTTGTGGCCGCCTCCTCCCTCCAAGACCAGAACCAGCTGGGCCACATCTATGCAAGTTTCTCTGCTTCACCCTGCACCGTGATGGGTTGGCAATCCCAGGCGCTGTCTACCAGTCACCTTGCCACAATTGACTGGTAAATTGCAGTTCATGGGTTTGCGACCCACAGGGGTTCCAGATCACATCACCAGACATTCTGGGACTAGCCGCTTAGCTAGAGGCCCATTTGGGAAAACAAACTCCACCCATTGATTGGCTTCCATATTTGAGGATCTGGTCAGCAGACATTTTAAAGCCTACCTGTTCTCACCAGTGACTTACTACATTGGCCTTTGGATGGTGTGACAGACCCCCGTACTCAAGAAAAGTATGTCTGCCATATAAGCTTACTTTGCCCGATACCAGCACGACCTAAGGTCCCTTAGCCCACCCAGTCACTTGTCGAGACATTAGTGTAGAGTGGAAAACATAAGACTGTTTTTTCAAACACAGGCACAAAGATATACTCAGGGACAACCCCCCACTTCTTTGCACAATACAGGGTGGGATAAACTACATTCAGTAACAAGAGACACACAGGTGTATGCAACTTTCCAGCAGTAGACAGTCTTAGCAGGGAGGGCTGTTGGAGGAATTCCCCCCTCCCTACACCCTGCCCCATGTCTACATGCTAGAAACACATACATCCCATAATAGGTTGCTCCCAAGGCAGACAAACAATAGAATGGGATACACCTATACCTCAAATTATCTAGTAAAAAGTCTACAACAGTATACGAGACCAGGCCCATACAATATTCCAGCAGTTGGAAAGGTGGAATTAATTTGTCTTCATATATTTGAGGGGTTTTGTTCAGAAATAATAATGTTCCAAGTAAAAGAGCCCCTTCATTCTTTCAACACAAACCACACAGGATAACAGGGGTAAAATGAAATGCTGAGTCCGGTGTGATTGTACAGAGTCTGATTAGTGCAGATCAGACTGGGGTTCTCAGTCACCCTGTGCCCCTAATAGACACAGGGTAACTTGCACATAAAGAGGGGCCGGGGGAGCTGGACAAGGAGCTTCCAGAGCTCTCCAAGGTAAGCCGTCACAGAGGGTAACTATAAATTCTGATTATCTTGAATTTTTTGTTTGTTTTCTCATTTGCTGTAATCTCTCACCACAACGTAACCTCGAGAGTTAAATAATTTTTTATTTTTCCTTTTCTTGGGCCGTATTGGCGCACTCCACAGACTGGTTTAAGCCTTTATTCCTTCTGCAGGAAGAGAACGGTGGTAATCTGTCAAATGCAGGATTATTCTCTGCCAGGTTTAGCTATAACTGGTTATTCTATCCAAGAGGGGGGGAATTATTTATTCAGTATATACCCATGCTTTGTAGGATGCCTCAGGTAATTCAATGTGAAGATGATCTTCGTGTCAATTTCACTGGTATTGATGGAGTTTGTATAGTGACTTCTGTAAAAAATATGTAGCGGCCTCACCCCATCTCTTTTGTCTAGGGGTATTTCGTATGACAGGGTGAGATGCGCTACGGCCCATGTCCTCCCCATAGCAGTGGGTGAGGTGAAGGCCAGTACCAGTTATTTTCCTCGGGCCTGTGTGTTTTAGTTAATGACCAAGTCTTGCTGTGCTGACACTTCCCTTTGCTCCCATTAACCAGAGTTCCACACACCGATTACAGTCCAACTCTTGTTTTATTGTAACACTCACAATAAACAAACAGTGCTTTGTTAGCCAACTGGTTGAGACCCAATAACAGTTCAATACGGTGGGGTGAGCAGGTCGAGGCAGTATCCTGATTGTACGCTAAACCACTGTGATTTCACCAGCGGTTACTATAGCCTTGGCTAGAGAGAACTTAGAACTTGAGAGTCTCTACCAGCGACTCAAGAGAATGTAGATAGGAGTACCTTCGCTGCGTTGTGGCCCCTGTCAGGGGAAGATGTCCCTCCAAGTGACTTACCGGAGGCCCATCCGTCACCGGGTTGATGCTGCTCCGGACGGGTGACCTCCCCGGCCTCCTCCCCTCAGACATAGGCCCCATCCACCTCAGGGACCCTCGGACTCCTCCGCCCTCGCGGGACCCAGTCGAAGCCACTGGGCCCCAGGCCTCCGGTTTAGTACCTCACCCCAGGCTGAAGGGGCCTGGGATGGACGCCAACTCCGCTCCGGCCTAGGGCGCCTGAGCCGGAACTCCGGACCGCCCGCACCCAGGCCTAAGGTGCCTGGGCACGTGAAGAAGAAGATCCCGAAGACCTCAGGGTTAGGGAGTCTCCCCCTTTTATCCCCTCCCTTGACGTCACGGCAGGTTCCCCGCCCTCACCGTACCATCTCCGGAAAGGGACAAAGGACAGCACTGCGGCAGCAATTCTACCTTCAGCCTGCGAGTACCCTGCCACCCACAGACCAAGGGGAATAATACAACACCCAGTCCTCCACGAATACAAATGGTCCAAACCTCTCATGATTTACACACCTGGGTCATACTATGACCCAGGTGTATCCCAACTAAATTTAAAGACCCCGCTACAAATACATATATAACAGTCCATACTTACACCCGATCTGTTATGTTCCAAATAATATCTGCATAGGGCAAAGTAGCTTGGGAAAAACTAGTCAGCTTAATTATTTAAAAAATATATATTTTGTACTGGAAGCACTGTTGTTCAATCGATTAGCAGTCAATATAGCTGACTCAATCTTTCAAACATCCCTGAGACTGTTGTGCGCAATAGATTTTAGGGATAGAGGACTTACCTGGTGATTTCCCTATGTATATAGACAGGATGACCAACGTGATGACTGCACATAATACTAGAGCTCCGCAAATCCCATGTTTTTTGCAGAGATTCTTCAACCGCTTAGAGCTCCGAGACCGATCCTATAAAAATAAGATTTTTTATTAATCAAGTCACAGAAACTTACAGCTAGAGTTACACCAATATTTTTTTTATTTATTTTTTACAGGCCAATATGATACCTTTGCAGTGTAATTCACAAAATGAATGGGCTCAAATCACGCTCCAAAGAATCGCATGCGATTTGAAGAGGCATGCGGTGTGATTCCTGTCTGAATCGCATGCGGTTTCTTGCACTGCTGCTGTGTGAACCTAGGCTGGATTCCCTTTAACAAGCCCGGGTTCACACAGGAGAGGAATCACACTGCATTCCTGTTCAAATCCCATGCAATTCTTTGCAGTGCGATTTGAGCCCATGCTTTTTGTATGGGCTCAAATTGCACTGCAAAAGGGATAGGATGATTTTAAGGAGTACGAGTTCTCATGAAAATACTCAGTATCCACACAGATACCGGTATCAGTACAGCAAGAGACAATCGTGCAGGTACAAAAACCACATTTCACAATACCCTGATAGCACATGTGTCATGCAGTTCCCCAATCTATACCGAGAGTGGTCTGCATGCATATTTAGCCTGACTAGGAACACCCACTCCTCCAGACTGACATTCACCCATCGAGACATTTTGATATTTGCATAACTCCAGCCAACGGTCAACCCACTGTTATGGTTGGGGGCGCTACTGAGCAAGGAAGGGACAGGAGTGTTTTGGGTGGGAAAGGAAACTAGAGGAACAGCTGCAGTATCCCCTTGTTGTCAGTGCTGCACAGTGGCAGCAGGTGCCCTGTGCTGGAATGCTATAGTGCTCTTATAGGAATCATAGGGGGGGGGGGCATTGTAGTGCAAAGTCTTCCTTGATGCAGAGTAGCAACAGACCTGCCATCGGCAAGGGCACCGGCCAGGGAATGAAGTCCCATACTTCTTCGCCCTGTTCATGGTACCCATTATATACCCATGTAGTGAAAGAAGATTCCCCTTCTCTGGGTGCCCATACTGACAACAGGTCTGAAAGGTTGGGATCTGTTTCATGCAGTCCCATCTGTGCTTCCTTACTAACCCCCAGCCAGCTACAGATTCCATACCTTTCAACAGTGCTCCTCAATCTTCCACAATAGATCCAGCTTCACACAGTGCCAGCAATCTTTTACACTGCCTCCTCAACCTCCCACAGTTCTCCCAGGCCCACTGAGACCTCCTAGCGTCAACAGTGAACTCAACCTTCAACACCCCAGTGCTACCCAGTCTGCTGCAAAGACCAAAAAAAAAAAAAAAACGGAAAAAATTAGGTTACACCTAAGCATCCTTCCCTCCCCCCCAAAAAAATAAAAATTATATACATGCGCACATCGGAGGAACTTAAGCAGGAAAACAGCCAAGACCCTTGATGTCTCACCTGTCCCCCAATGAAGCTGAAAGAGCACAGATCGCGCTCCATTCGTTTATTCCCAGGTTCATTCAAGAAGGGGCAATCAGTAAACAGATATTTGCTGATGTCTCTCTACTTGGTGTCACCAGTCATGCTGGTCCTGGGTCGACTGGGAAACATGGGAAGGGATACCGACACTTACAGGAGGTATGTGGAAGCGATCCAGTGGCTGCAGAGACCTATATTACTTCTAGGGGTGCACCAAAACCGATACAGACAATGAAAAATACACTAGGCCGAGAACCGAAACAGGTACCGAAAATTGTCTGTTTAAAAAATATTTTTTATATTTTTTAAATAAAATGTAGGGCTGTTACTGATTAAAATTTTCGTGTTCGATTAATCAATTTTTTTTTTAATCGATTAATAAACGCACATACCATTTTTACAAGATTTTTTTTTTTATTAAACTTTAAGAAAAACGTAGAAAGTTAGTTTAACTTTACTTATAAAAACGTATCTAGTAGTATCTGTCAGTCACTTTATAGTAGGCATCACTTTAGCCAGTCACGCAGACATACCAGAGTGTTTACATTTTCTGGAAGCAGACATGATCTCATTTTATTGACAATATATCCAGACAAACTGAACAGTCTTTCGCACGGAACAGATGTTGCCGGTACACACAGAATGGTCTGCACACAACAGCTTAGGACAGGAAACCGATGATTATTACTGTATTTAATCGGCGTATAACACGCACTTTTTTCCCCTGAAAATCAGGGGAAAATCGTGGGTGCGTGTTATACGCCGATACTGACATCCCTGAGCTGTCTCCGCTGACTGTGAGCGGAGCGGAGCGAGATACACATAGCCGAATGTACTCGGCTATACTCTGCTTTGCTCACAGTCACGCCCAGTCCCGCCATTGGACCTGTGTTATGTCCATCATAGGGCAGGACTCGGCGTGACTGAGCGGAGCCGAGAAAAGCCGAGTATAGCCGAGTACACTCGGCTATGTGTATCTCGGCGGCGGCTCCGCCCAGTCCCTGCGTCCCCTGCGGCGTCCGCACAGTCTCGGCGCCAATTTTAAAATGATGCACGGCGACACTGGGGCAAGGCTGCACGGCGACACTGGGGCAAGGCTGCACGGCGACACTGGGGCAAGGCTGAAATGGACACTAACAAGGCTGCACTGTGACAAGGCTGCAATGGACACTGACAAGGCTGCATTTAAATGTAAGTTATTTTTCCTTAAACTTCCCTGCTAAAAGTTTTTTTCCCTAAAATTTCCTCCTAAACTTGGGGTGCGTGTTATACGCCGATAAATACGGTAACTTTCCACCACATGAGAGGATCCTCTGTTTCTGGAATGGGATCTTCTACTTGGTACCCCGCGTCAGCTTGGCCTGTGCACTGTGTACTGCATCTGATTCGTCAGCTGAGGACTGCGATTCAGAGTCGCTCAGCAACAGAGTAAGCTTTTGTTTCTTCGGCACAGGTACTTTTGTCTCATCATTGCTTTTTTCTTCTAAGTCTGTTGGACATCTTGCTGGCTGTGTTCTATCGTAGAAGGCCCTGAATGCATTTGACAATGTTGTCCACACTGCTTCGCGTTTCTCTCTTCTTAGACAGGTGAGTTTCTTGTAACGTGGATCTAAGGCCACAGCCATTTGCAACGTTGTCAAAGCATCAATGCCTTCAATTCTGTTTGTGAAGTCGTTCAATGTTGCAGTTTTGAATCGTCCAATATAACCTGGATCGTCATCATTAACTATCAACAGTCTACGCAAAAAGGCCTGTAATGGAAGAACGGCAGAACATGTCGCATATTGTTCACCCCCAACATATTCCATAGCATCTGCAAGTGTACCTAAGACTGACGTATATTTGGCCATTTTGTCCCAATCTGACTGTCAGTTTAGGTCCACTGTAGTTTCTTGGATGATCGATGTGATACTGCATTATGGCATCTTTGACTTCCAACAATCTGGCTAACATCATGTAGGTACTATTCCAACGAGTTGCCACATCCTGCTGCAATTTGTGGAACATGACATCTTTCGGCGAAGAGACACTGGAATGGCTGCTCTTCAGTTCAGATGTGTTGGCCGAGCTGTGCTTGAAATGTCCAACGAAGTGTCTACATTTTGCCACAAGAGGTGATGAGTCAACTGCCTTCAAACCTGCTAATATGCTAAGTTGAAGACAATGTGCGATACATGGTATGACTGTAATCCGTTGGTCCGATAGCAGCAACCATGTTTCGTGCATTGTCCGTTATGATACAGCATATTTTATCGTTGATGTTCCATGTTGCAGCAAACTCTTTATAGAAACTGGCAACGTTTTCAGCAGTGTGTCGTTCATCAACAAGTAAGCAACCTAAAGCTACTGATGTCAGTTTCCCAGTCGGAATCAATCCAGTGTCCCGTTATACCACAGTATGATTCATTGTTGTTTGAGGTCCAAAAGTCAGTAGCGAGAGCAATACAGTGAATACTTTCGATAGCTTTCTTATGCTGTGTTAGCTTCTCGTTGTACATCTGACCAATCACAGCGTCGATTGTACGGCGACTGGGTAAATTATAAGTCTGGTTTTGAAGAGCTATACGTAGTACTGCTTGTAGTCCATCTTCCACAATTGCCGTCGGACGTCCTGAACTGGCAATCCACTGAGCAATAGCAATTTTTAAGTCGGCAGAAACTTTGTCACTTACAGGCTTGTTTGACTGAGACAAGAAATTAGATATTGATGATTTTACTGTAGAACTCTTCTGCCGGTCACTGTCGACAACGTGTTGATACTTGAGTGGATGTTTGTGCTGTAGGCGGTACGTCAGCGATGTATTTCAACCACGGAAAGCCAATTGTTTATTGCAGTGAATGCAGTAAACTTTGTTGCCATCGTCTACTTTGCCATCAGCAGTTAGTTTAAAAATGAAATGCTTGCTCAACTTTCCGCTTACATGCAACGTTGCTTTCATTGCTCGCCATTGTTGTTTACTGTCTAAAGTACGTCTAAGTAAATTTTATATAGAACGCCAAGGATCTCTTTCCGTCACACTGTTAACAGTGGAGGTTTTGAAGTTCTCACAGAACGTTTCCCTTTTTGCCCCCTTCCCCTGATGGAGCCTGATGGATCCTCCTGCTCCACAGATGCAAAGGTACCTCAATCCAGTGGGTGCAGTTTGCTAGCATTTAGCAGGGTAAGTCTCACTGTCCAGGCTATAAAAGCAGAAAGAAAGATGCAATCAGCGCAAAAATTTATAAATATCCCCCCCCCCCCCCCCGTATGTAAGCTGAACACTAAGGAATTTCAATTTTCGCAAAAAAGAATTCAAATGGCAAATAGTAAATAGAGAGTAAGTGCAGCGCAAATTGAATCAGTCCCACATATATAATCAGAGAGTGATGATAAATAGAATGTCCAGAGAAAGAATGAACTTCAAGTTCCACAGAGAATTTCACCAGTGCTAAAAAGTCCACAATCGGTGACAATCCCTCCACCTCTGGTTTAACTAAATACTCTCACCTCCCAGCATGGACCCCTGAGCAAACAGGAGGTCATGCAAGCGGTTAACACGGACCAAAGACTTCCTTCACGTCTCCTTATTACTCAGCGAGGGCACGGGATCATAAGTATAAATAAAGCAACAGCAGACGCCACGCCGGACGGCACAAATCCACAGCTTATCAGCCAATAGGACAAAATATACACTGTCCGGTGACGTCACGGACATTAGGGGTGCAACGGATCAAAAAACTCACTGTTTGGATCGTTCCTCGGATCGGATCATTTTTCGGATCACCACCATATATAGTCCCCACTGTAATATCCACATCTGCCCCATAATGTAATCTCCCCACATCTCCCCCCATACCGTAATAGCCACATCTCCCCCATAATGTAATAGCCACATCCCCCCCCCCCCCCCATACCGTAATGTCCACATCTCCCCCCCCCCCATACTGTAATGCCCACATGTGCCCCCATTCTGTAATGTCCACATCTCCCCCGTAATGTCCACATCTCCCCCCATAATGTAATGCCCACATGTGCTCCCACTGTAATGTCATTGTGTCCACATCTCCCCCCGTACCTTGAGATCCGGGCAGAACCGTCCACAGAGTAGACGGCACAAGCAGGCGGCTGATGAAGACGTCAGCGCGCCGCTACTAGGCTGCCGCAGGGTGGACCAAGATGGCCTCCGCGCTCCGGAGCTAGGCCGAAGCCGCGGCCTTTCCTATGGACAAGACCGCGGAGCTCACTCTGCGGATCGTCATCGATCAAAATTTTTTTTGATCGATCAAAGAAATTAACGATTAATCGAGCAATTAATCGTTAATTTCCGCAGCCCTAATAAAAATGTATACATTTTTATCTAACACATTGCTAATAGGTATTAGCAAAATTTCCATGCAGTGCACCTCTAGCAGACGTGGTACAGGAGATGGTCAGAGACTGCAGACGTGGTACAGGAGATGGTCAGAGACTGCAGACGTGGTACAGGAGATGGTCAGAGACTGCAGACGTGGTACAGGAGATCAATGCAGCCTCACCATTATTCAATGCAGCCTACCAGTGCCCATCATTTGCAGCCTGCCTGTGCCTCACCAGTGCCCAGCATATGCATGCCTGTTTTGTGCCCAGGCAGCTTCACCAGTGCCCATCATGAAGCCTGTCCTGTGGCCTCACCAGTGCCCAGCAGCCCACCACTGCCCATCATGCAGCCTGCCTGTGCCCGGATCAGCAGTGATCTCCTTGTGTCAGAGCTGTATTTGAATTGCCCGGGGCCGCAGTAACAAAGTCCCGCCTCCTGTAATCATGTCACACTGATTCAATGTCCCACCATTGGATCAGGTGTGCCGTCCATCACAGGAGGCGGGGACATTGTTACTGTGGTCTGTGCAGTTAAGCTCCGTGACACCACGGAGATCGTGCTGAGGAGGAGGAGTGGGGGGGGGGGGAGAGAGAGTAGAGGACTGGGGTACTCCAGAATGACAGCCCCATAACTGGGCGGCACCAGGGAGCCCCATACTGGGCCGCACCCAGGGGGCGCGCCCCACCCCATTTAGTCACCATTATTGGTGTGTTTTTCTTTTCGGCCGATATTTCGGTGCATCCCTAATTACTTGCGACTTGTCAGATTTACACACCGGGTTTTATTTACTAAAGCTAGAGTGCACAAAATCAGGCTCACTTCTGCAGAGAAAACAATCAGCTTCCAGGTTTTATTGCCAAAGCTTGAACGAGCTGAAGTTAGAAGAAGCCCGATTTACTACCCATGCACAGTTGCACCAGATTCGGAGTTTCAGATTCAGCTTTAGTAAATCTACCCCATAGTGTGAACCCCCATGTTGCACTACATATGGCGGTAAAAGGGTTAAACTTTCAATTTAACCCCATTTCTACCAGCACCTTTTATAAATGTTGGTCTGCATCAGCAGCTTCTGCAGGTCCCCCTCAGCACTGGCAATGAAACCACAGTGGAAAATGCAACATCACTTTCTGTCATTAGAGGCTCATGCAGGGCTTTTACAGTTCTGCCACTCCTTTCCATACATCAGTAGACCACTGCTATAGCGATCTATTGCTGGCTGATGGCAAATCAGCAATAGATCCTTTTAGAAGTGATCTGCTGCTTAACAGCTGCATGGGGGTTATGGACCTGGTCTCCACTGACCAAATCCACCATTAACGCTTTTATCGGCACCGACAGAATGTCAGATGGACGCGAAATGGTGGCTGCGCAGCCGTCAGATCACTTCCACACACTCATTACTCCGATCCCCAGCCTGCCCCACCATGTTTCCCGGACTCTGCTTACCCATTGGTGAACCAGGGATGAGCAATGCTGGGTGCTGCCAGGTAGAAGGAAGGGAGATCAGCGAACATCCATTTGCTGATCTCCCCTTCCTGTTACAGACCCTCAAGTGATACGTAAAGCGTCACTTCTGGGCTCTGGTGGCTTCACTGGAGGACAGATGAAATGTTAGGGGTCATTTAAACACTTGAGGTCTCATTAACCACTTCCCGCCCAGTCAATAGCAAATTGACGTCCGGGAAGTGGTTCTGTTATCCACACTGGACGTCATATGACGTCCTGCGGGATAACAGCCGCCGCGCATCGCGGCGATCGGTGGGTCAGTCTGACCCACCGCTACAATGATCTCGGTAAAAAGCCTCCGTCGGAGGCTTTTTACCATGTGATCAGCCGTGTCGAATCACGGCTGATCAGGAAGTAAACAGGAAGAGCCGTTGATCGGCTCTTCCTCACTCGCGTCTGACAGACGTGAGTAGAGGAGAGCCGATCGGCGGCTCTCCTGACAGGGGGGGTTCGCGCTGATTGTTTATCAGCGCAGCCCCCCCTCGGATACCCACACTGGACCACCAGGGGAAGCCCCCAAGGACCACCAGGGAAGCCCTAAGCATGTGGATGGCCCCCATGGCCATCCACATGTAGTAAAAAAATATATATAAAAAAAAAAAACATAAAAAAATAGGCCAATCAGTGCCCACACATGGGCACTGACTGGCACGATCATGGCAAGAAAATATTGTGTGGTGGCTGGCATTGCTAGGCAGCAGTGTCACCAGTGCCACCTACTAGTGTCCATCAGTGCCACCTATCAGTGCCCATAAGTGCCCACCTCATCAGTGCCACCTCATCAATGCCCGTCATTGAAGTAGAAAAAGGTACTTATTTACAAAAAAATTAACGGAAACAAAGAAAAACATCGTTTTTTTTAAATTTTCACTTTTTTTATTTGTTGCGCAAAAAATAAAAAATCGCAGAGGCGATCAAATACCACCGAAAGAGAGCTCTATTTGTGGGAACAAAATGATAAAAAAATTGTTTGGGTACAGTGTAGCATGACCACGCAATTGTCATTCAAATTGCGACAGTGCTGAAAGCTCAAAATTGGCTTGGGCAGGAAGCTGTATAAGTGCATGGTATTGAAGTGGTTAAACAGAACATATCGCCAAAAAAAATGCTATTACATGGGGGACCTTGTCCTCCAAGTTAAAAAAGTAACAAATTAAACAAAGTTACACCCAAGCACCTAAAATAAAATCACCGCCCCCCCCCCCCAAAAAAAATAACAAAAAAATAAAAATCCGAGCCCCTCAACGCCCACGCATGTAAATGCATGTGTCAGGGTTGCCTATGCGCGAAACATTGACTGTGCTTAACAGTACATATCGGTATGCATGCCAGAACGAAATCAATTCTAGGCCCATTATTCAAGTTTAAAGTGTTCCCCCCCCCCCCTTTTTAAAATAACAAACATGGTATACTTATCTGCTCTGTGTAATGGTTTTGTACAGAGCAGCCCGGATCCTCTTCTGAGGTCCCCTGCCAGTGCTCTGGGCTCAATCCCCCTGCACAGTGCCCCAAAAGGCAAACCGATTGCTATGGGGATACTTGTACGTGCTCACTCATGTGTCCATCAACACGCAGGGCTGCATGCAGAAGGTTTTTTAATCAGAAAGACATACCGCTCCAAGCTCCTAAACCCTGTTACACTGACAGGTGCTGGCTCTGCACTGGTCCATTGAAAAGGAAAGAGTCCTGGACTGAAATTCCAAAGATAAAATATCCAAAATTAATCCATAAAATCCAAAGGCAAACGACAACAAACAATGGACATGTAGGGGTGAGCATCTAACGCGTTTCACATCATAGATTGATGCTTACTCATAGCTGAAGTGTGTGGGAGCCCAAATGTATAAATGAGACAAAAGCCTCACACACAATTAAGAACTGAACACCATCCCGCTGTGCTCCGCGTGTTTGATTGGTGTGAGTTTTTTTTTGTCTCATTTATACATTTGGGCTCCCACACACTTCAGCTATGAGTAAGCATCAATCTATGATGTGAAACGCGTTAGCCGTTCAACCCCTACATGTCCACTGTTTGTTTTCGTTTGCCTTTGAATTTTATGGATTCATTTTGGATATTTTATCTTTGGAATTTCATAATAAACAGTTTACACGGAGTGCGGCAGTCCAGGACTCTTTCCTTTTCAGAAGGTTTTTTAACTTAATGCAGAAAATGCACTAAAAGTATAACTGAAGGCAAATAATTTTTTGTTGTTGTAAGGCAGGGGTCTCAAACTGGCGGCCCTCCAGCTGTGGCAAAACTACAAGTCCCATGAGGCATTACAAGGCTGACAGTTACAAGCATGACTCCCACAGGCAGAGGCATGATGGGACTTGTAGTTTCGCAACAGCTGGAGGGCCACCAGTTTGAGACCCCTGTTGTAAGGCATTTAAAGTTGGCGAGTGCGTTATCTGAAGGGAGCAGAATCACTTGCACATACTGGTGCGGTGTATGAAATAGGAAGAACTACACAGATTTAAAGGGGTTGTGTAAAGGTTCGTTTCTTTCACCTTAATGCATTCTGGCCGTTGATTGGCTAGATTGGATGGATAGCAGCGCAGCCATTGGCTTGCGCTGCTGTCAATCACATCCAATGACGCGGCGCGCCAGGGTGCGGGGCCGAGTGATACAGTCTATCACAGGAGCGTGCCCGCAAGAACTAACCCCCATGGGAGAGAGCTCCCATGAAGGTAGTTAGTTCTTGCGGGGAGGAGCCGAGAAAGCACCGAGGGCCCCCAGAAGAGAAGGATCGGGGGCCACTGTGTGCAAAACGAGCTGCACAGTGGGAGGTAAGTATGACATGTTTTTTTTTTTTTAACGAGGAACCTTTAGTGTCCCTTTAATCTACTGGATTATTACTTTATATAAAATATTTTTTTCACTCGTCACAGGGTGATAATATTGCATTAAAGCGGTTGTATACCCGCTGACTTTTTTTTTTTGTTTACACCTGTAAAGGAAAAGGCATAATGAGCTTGTATGCTCATTATGAAATACTTACCTTAGAACGAGGCGTCGGTGTCCCTCCCGGTCCACGCCGAGGCAGCTGACATTATGCCTCGGCGTGTCTTCCGGGTATCGTGGCTCCAGCGCTGTGAGTGGCTGGAGCCGCGATTCGTCACTCCCGCGCAATGCGCACGGGAGACTTCTTTCCAGCAAGGTCCGGCGTCCGCCGGGCCTTCAGCCGAGAATCCCATGCGCGCATGCGCCGCTGCAGTCAGCGGCGCAGTGCAAGGGGAATATCTCCTAAACCGTAAAGGGTTAGGAGATATTTCTTTTACCTACAGGTAAGCCTTAGTATAGGCTTACCTGTAGGTAAAAGTAAAAAAAAAAAAAAAAAAAAAAAAAGACTATACAACGCTTTAAGTTTTGCATATTAATTAATGTATGAATTCATCTCTATTTATCACTGTATTGTGATTTGAGCGCCACTATTTTTTCACCATCTAGGTTTGATAGGGGTTAAATACGGTTTTACATAGGTTATAAGACTGCTCAAAGACGTTCGTATCTAGAACCCGATCTTTGTCCCCGCCAGTTACAGCAATTATATTATTTGTTGTTCTCACTTTAATCATGTGGTGGTGGTGGGATTTCCTAAACCGAAACACACTGATAGGAAGTGGTTTTCCGTGCAATCATGACTGTCTAACCACAGTGTTCATAACGTAGGAGGATGTGAACGCATCAAACCGACCTTGGGTGCACACAAGGTACAATCAGATTGCACAATCTCCGTCAAGTCGCATCCGCACCTGTGTTGAATTTTTTTCTTGCTGAATCTTTTTGGCAGGTGACAAAATAGTGCAGCCCATTCACTTGAATAGGAAGCCCTACAAGCGGTAGCTCCTGTACCTTTTGTTTTGGGGCACTGAGCAAAGTGCATTTTGTCATGGGACTGCTACCTGTGTTTGGGGTGCCGTTAAGAAATCATTTCTCACTCTATTTTAGAAAAACACAGGTCTACCCGTATTCCTGGAAAACGCAGCCTTTGATCTGTATTGGAGAGGCTGACCGGATTGGATACAAATTGACTGGTTGGATCAGGTAGGAGCTCATATTACATAGAGCTTGTAGATTAAAAACTGGATTGTACAATCTGATTGCAATGTGTATGGTGAGCCTAATGGCCCGTACACACGATCCGAATATCGTACAAAAAAAAACGTCATCCGAGGAAGAATCATACGATAATTGGATCGTTAGCACAGAGCTTCCGTGAGTCGATCATGACAGTTCATCCGATATTTTATCGGACATGCACGAAAATTTTCCTCGTAAGATACCAGATCGTACGACTTTCGTTTAGTCAGTACAGTTGTCGTCCGAAAATACAACAGAAATACACTACAACACTTCCGATTTTTTTTCGGTCGTACGAGAATTTGTGACTTTATTACCCTATTCAATTTCTACTTGCGACCATTTAAGCGAAAAAAGTCGTACGGTCTGTCGTATGATATTCGGATCGTGTTTACGGGGCATTAGACCCCATACACACTTTTAGATTTTCTGCAGATTTTTGTCTTCAGAAGAACCAAAACCATGTAGTGCAAGGCAAAAAAATAGGTGGGGGGGGGGGGGGGGGGAAGAAAAGAGACCCCTGAAAAACAGCTATGGGTAGACCAAGCTGCTTATAATAAAAAAAAAAAAATTACATAAAAAAATTATTTTTACACGCTTTGCAGACATCGGACATCTACACCCAAATTAAAAATAGCGAGACAATGCTGTAGTTCAAGGGCATGCCTGATTGCATACAAACTGAAAGCTTTGACCTCATATTATATTGTTTTGGTAAATCTGAAGACAAAAATCTGCAGAAAATCTAATAGTGTGTATGGGGCTTAAAGCTGGATACACATACAATTTGTTAAATTTCACTTAGATTTATCTTCAACTATGCAGTGCAAGCACCCACCTGATTGCACACAATCAAAATGGGTTTAGGTGTGACCCAGGGGCGGTGCGTCCATAAAGGTCGCAGGAGCGCCCCCTCCCGTCACTATCCAATTACCATAGATAGATTCATGCATTGCATGAATCTATGATCAGTGCTGACACCCCCTATTCAGGTGCCCGGCCCCTTTTTGGTCACCTGAGGTGTTTTTTGGAAGCACCTGATTAGAGCCTTTTGCTCTAAACAGGCAGCCATAAAAAATGAGAAGCGGGCGCAACGCTGTGCGTTCCTTCTCACTCAGCTCAATGTTAGCAAAGCCAAAGGAATTCGCTTTGCTAACATTGACCCGCCAATCAGGTTGCCGGGTCTGTTACAGGTCGCCTGATTGGCTGAAACTTCAGGTGCTGTGATTGGACGCCTATCAGGTGTCCAATCATAGGAGGGGAGAAGACGCCCCACGGGGGAGGGGAGAAGACGCCCCACGGGGGAGGGGAGAAGACGCCGCTCACCGTCACCCGCTGCCCCACCGAGACAGGGTAAGTGCCGGGCAGATGGCGAGCGGGCAGGGGAGAGCACAGCGGCAGCAATTGATTTTTTGGGGAATTTTTCAATTTGTTTGCGCCCCCTCAAAAATTTGGAGCACCAGCTGCCACTGATGTGACCTCATATTGTATAATTTTGGTAAATATAAAGGAAAATTGTAGATGGTAAGTTCCGATGAGCAGGGCATTCCCGTCCCTTCTGTATTGAAATTGTACGCTACATTATGAAGAGCTGTGCAAACTGGTGGCGCTATATAAATCCAGTATAATAATAGTAGTATAGGGTGTAGCAGTAGTGGGCCCTAGGACTGGATGGGCTGGCAGGTTTGCTGCCAAATATATATATCTCTCTAGCGGGGTCTTTAAATTCAGTTGGGGTACACCTGGGAGTAGTGTACCCAGGTGTGTAATTGTGAGGTTCTGGACCCCTTTTGTAATTCGTGGAGGATTGGGTGGTGTATTCTCCTTGGCCTGTGGGTGGCGGGGTACCTACAGGCTCAAGGTAGAATCACTACCACAGTGCTACCCTTTTTGTCCCTTTCTGGAGATGGTACGGCTGGGGCCGGGAACCCGCCGTGGTGTTGATGGAGGAGATAAAAGGGGAGATGCCCTCGCCACGAGGTTCTTCGAGGATCTTCTCTTCACGCAGGGCGGGGTGCGGGCGGTTCGGAGTTCTGGCCCAGGCGCCCTAGGCCTGGCCGGAATGGAGTTGGAGTCCATCCCAGGCACCTTCAGCCTGGGGTGAGGTACTATATCGTAGGCTGGGGCCCAGTAACTTCAACTGGGTCCCGCTAAGGGCGAAGTGATCTCAGGGTGCCGCATCTAAGGTGAGGAGGCCGGGGAGGTCACCCGTCCGGAGACCCGGAGCAGCATCAACCCGGTGACGGATGGGCCTCTGGTAACTCCCTCAGAGGGACATCTTCCCTGATAGGGGCCGCAATGCAGCGAAGGTACTCCCATCTATGTTCTATGGAGTTGCTGGTAGAGACTCACATTTCCATGTTCTATGCTAATCAAGGTTGCTGTAACCCCTGGTGAAACCACAGGGGTTTAGATTTAAATCAGGATAGTGCTTTGGCCTGCTCATCCCACCGTATCAAGCTATTACAAGGTACCAACCAGTTGGCTACAAAAGCACTGTTTGTTGTGGAGTTTACAATAAAGCAAGAGTTGGACTGTGATCGGTGTATGGACTCTGGTTAATGGAGCAAAGGGTGGTTTGGTGGTTTCTGCACAACAGACTCGGTACATGCCCGAGGAAACATCAGGTATTGGCCTACCCCTCCCCGCTGCAATGGGGAGGACATGGGCCGTGGCGCATCTCACTCTCGAAGCCCAGGTGCCCCTAGACGAGAGCTATCGGATAACCGATAAACATGGAGAGGGAGTGAGGTCGCCACACACACACAAATAAAACGCAGCCACCACTGTATGCTATAAAAAGTTTACAGACCTAATAGACCCCAAATAATAATAGTCCAGCGCCCTGCACACACACACACACACACACACACACATTTATAAAAAAAAAAATAACATGACTAACAGTTTTACTTTACCATGTTGCCTTCTTTGGCAAACCAAGTTTGGGGGGCCCTTATGGAGCAGTCACCACTGCAGCCAGCTTTAGGGGTCAGTCCCATGAACACCAACCTGCAGAAAGATCTGACCAATCACAGTCCACACTCCATCCATCCCAGACTGATCCCAGGAGCGGACACTCACCCTGAGGGAGGTTGTGTATCTCCTGAGGTTAGTGCTCAGAGTCCTGGGGCGATTATCTGAAGCCGGGATGAGGCCATCGCTCTCCTCCAGGGGCCCTCTTGGGTCAGTATCGGGGGCCCCCGCTTCTCCTTTTCTGGGCTCCCCCACTGAGGACTCATCAGCACTCGCAGCGTCCTTCTCCGCCGGCAGCATTGTGACTAAGTGAGCAGCGCGTCACACCGCTTCTTATATACCCCCCCCCCCCCCCGAATATTACCTGACCCCCTCCTATATAGGACGGAGCCCCCTCCCCTTCTAATAACTACCTCTATGCCCGCAAAATACAAGCCTAAATAAGCGTGTCCCCGACGTCAGAGAGCGTCATCATTGGGCAGAGGTAGGGTGGTGTACTTCCCCAAGTCAACATGAGAGACTTCTCATCTCTGAGTGATGGGAGGGGCCGGAGCTCTACATGTACACAGTAAAGTGGGCGCTGCACATAAATACGCCGTGAGCGAGGATGGTGTGACTCACCCGATCCCTTCACAGTATGGGGGAGCACTGTCTCTGGTGGGGTGTGTGTGTGTGGGGTGTGTGTCTCTGGTGGTGGGGTGTGTGTCTCTGGTGGGGTGTGTGTGTGTCTCTGGTGGGGTGTGTGTGTGGGGGGGTGGTCTCTGGTGGTGGTGGTGTGTGTGTGGTCTCTGGTGGTGGGGTGTGTGTGTGTCTCTGGCGGGGTGTGTGTGTGGGGGGGTGGTCTCTGGTGGTGGGGTGTGTGTGTGTGTCTGTGTCTCTGGTGGGGTGTGTGTGTGTGTGTGTCTCTGGTGGTGGGGTGTGTGTGTGTGTGTCTCTGGTGGGTGTGTGTGTGTGTGTGTCTCTGGCGGGGTGTGTGTGTGGGGGGTGGTCTCTGGTGGTGGGGTGTGTGTGTGTGTCTGTGTCTCTGGTGGGGTGTGTGTGTGTGTGTGTCTCTGGTGGGGTGTGTGTGTGTGTGTGTCTCTGGTGGGGTGTGTGTGTGTGTGTGTCTCTGGTGGGGTGTGTGTGTGTGTCTCTGGTGGGGGGGTGTGTGTGTGTGTGTGTCTCTGCTGGGGTGTGTGTGTGTGTGTGTGTGTGTGTGTGTCTCTGGTGGGGGGTGTGTGTGTGTGTCTCTGGTGGGGGGTGTGTGTGTGTGTGTGTGTGTGTGTGTCTCTGGTGGGGTGTGTGTGTGTGTGTGTGTGTCTCTGGTGGGGGGTGTGTTGTCTCTGGTGGGGGGTGTGTGTGTGTCTCTGGTGGGGGTGTGTGTGTGTGTGTCTCTGGTGGGGTGTGTGTGTGTGTGTGTGTCTCTGGTGGGTGTGTGTGTGTGTGTGTGTGTGTGTGTGTGTGTCTCTGGTGGGGGGGTGTGTGTGTCTCTGGTGGGGGGTGTGTGTGTCTCTGGTGGGGGGTGTGTGTGTCTCTGGTGGGGGGGTGTGTGTGTCTCTGGTGGGGTGTGTGTGTGTCTCTGGTGAGGTGGGGTGGGGTGTGTGTGTCTCTGGTGGGGTGTGTGTGTCTCTGGTGGGGTGTGTGTGTGTGTCTCTGGTGGGGGGTGTGTGTGTGTGTGTGTGTGTGTCTCTGGTGGGGTGTGTGTGTGTGTGTGTGTGTGTGTCTCTGGTGGGGGGTGTGTGTGTGTGTGTGTCTGTCTCTGGTGGGGGTGTGTGTGTGTCTGTCTCTGGTGGGGTGTGTGTGTGTCTCTGGTGGGGTGTGTGTGTGTGTCTCTGGTGGGGTGGTGTGTCTCTGGTGGGGTGGGTGTGTGTCTCTGGTGGGGTGTGTGTGTGTGTCTGTCTCTGGTGGGGTGTGTGTCTCTGGTGGGGTGTGTGTGTGTGTCTCTGGTGGGGTGTGTGTGTGTGTGTGTGTCTCTGGTGGTGTGTGTGTGTGTGTGTGTGTCTCTGGTGGGGGTGTGTGTCTCTGGTGGGGTGTGTGTGTGTGTGTGTCTCTGGGTGTGTGTGTGTGTCTCTGGTGGGGTGTGTGTGTGTGTGTCTCTGGTGGGGTGTGTGTGTGTCTGTCTCTGGTGGGGTGTGTGTGTGTGTGTCTCTGTCTCTGGTGGGGTGTGTGTGTGTCTGTCTCTGGTGGGGTGTGTGTGTGTGTGTCTGTCTCTGGTGGGGTGTGTGTGTGTGTGTGTGTGTCTCGGGTGGGGTGTGTGTGTGTGTGTGTCTCGGGTGGGGTGTGTGTGTGTGTGTGTGTCTCTGGTGGGGTGTGTGTGTGTCTCTGGTGGGGTGTGTGTGTGTCTCTGGTGGGGTGTGTGTGTCTCTGGTGGGGTGTGTGTGTCTCTGGTGGGGTGTGTGTGTGTGTGTGTCTCTCTGGTGGGGTGTGTGTGTGTGTGTCTCTGGTGGGGTGTGTGTGTGTGTCTCTGGTGGGGTGTGTGTGTGTATCTAGTGGGGTGTGTGTGTGTGTCTCTGGTGGGGTGTGTGTGTGTGTGTCTCTGGTGGGGTGTGTGTGTGTGTGTCTCTGGTGGGGTGTGTGTGTGTGTGTGTCTCTGGTGGGGGGGTGTGTGTATCTAGTGGGGTGTGTGTGTGTGTCTCTGGTGGGGTGTGTGTGTGTCTCGGGTGGGGTGTGTGTCTCTGGTGGGGTGTGTGTGTCTCGGGTGGGGTGTGTGTGTGTGTCTCTGGTGGGGTGTGTGTGTCTCGGGTGGGGTGTGTGTGTGTGTGTCTGTCTGGTGGGGGGTGTGTGTGTGTGTGTGTGTGTCTCTGGTGGGGTGGGGTGTGTGTGTCTCGGGTGGGGTGTGTGTGTGTGTCTCTGGTGGGGTGTGTGTGTGTGTGGTCTCTGGTGGGGTGTGTGTGTGTGTGTCTCTGGTGGGGTGTGTGTGTGTGTGTGTGTCTCTGGTGGGGTGTGTGTGTGTGTGTGTGTCTCTGGTGGGGTGTGTGTGTGTGTGTCTCTGGTGGGGTGTGTGTGTGTGTGTCTCTGGTGGGGTGTGTGTGTGTGTGTGTCTCTGGTGGGGTGTGTGTGTCTCTGGTGGGGTGGGGTGTGTGTGTGTGTCTCTGGTGGTGTGTGTGTGTGTGTGTGTGTGTGTGTGTCTCTGGTGGGGTGTGTGTGTGTGTGTGTGTCTCGGGTGGGGTGTGTGTGTGTGTGTGTGTCTCGGGTGGGGTGTGTGTGTGTGTGTGTCTCTGGTGGGGTGTGTGTGTGTCTGTCTCTGGTGGGGTGTGTGTGTGTGTGTGTGTGTGTGTGTGTGTGTGTGTCTCTCTCTCTGGTGGTGTGTGTGTGTGTGTGTGTCTCTGGTGGGGTGTGTGTGTGTGTGTGTCTCGGGTGGGGTGTGTGTGTGTGTGTGTCTCTGGTGGGGTGTGTGTGTGTGTCTCTGGTGGGGTGTGTGTGTGTGTCTCTGGTGGGGTGTGTGTGTGTCTGTCTGGTGGGGTGTGTGTGTGTGTGTCTCTGGTTGGGGTGTGTGTGTCTCTGGTGGGGTGTGTCTGTGTGTGTCTCTGGTGGGGTGTGTGTGTCTCTGGTGGGGTGTGGGGTGTGTGTGTCTCTGGTGGGGTGTGTGTGTCTCTGGTGGGGTGTGTGTGTCTCTGGTGGGGTGTGTGTGTGTGTGTGTCTCTGGTGGGGTGTGTGTGTGTGTGTGTGTGTGTGTCTGGTGGGGTGTGTGTGTGTGTGTCTCTGGTGGGGTGTGTGTGTGTGTGTGTGTGTCTCTGGTGGGGTGGGTGTGTGTGTGTGTGTGTGTGTCTCTGGTGGGGTGGGTGTGTGTGTCTCTGGTGGGGTGGGTGTGTGTGTCTCTGGTGGGGTGTGTGTGTGTGTGTCTCTGGTGGGGTGTGTGTGTGTGTCTCTGGTGGGGTGTGTGTGTGTGTCTCTGGTGGGGTGTGTGTGTCTCTGGTGGGGTGTGTGTGTGTCTGGTGGGGTGGGGTGTGTGTGTCTCTGGTGGGGTGTGTGTGTGTGTCTCTGGTGGGGTGTGTGTGTGTGTCTGGTGGGGTGGGTGTGTGTGTGTCTCTCTGTCTCTGGTGGGGTGTGTGTGGGGGGTGGTCTCTGGTGGTGGGGGGTGGTCTCTGGTGGTGGGGGGTGGTCTCTGGTGGGGTGTGTGTGGGGGTGGTCTCTGGTGGGGTGTGTGTGGGGTGTGTGTGTCTCTGGTGGGGGGTGATCGCTGGTGGTGGGGTGTGTGTGTGTCTCGCTGGTGGGGTGTGTGGGGGGGGGGGTCTCTGGTGGTGGGGTGTGTGTGTGTGGGGGTGGTCTCTGGTGGGGTGTGTGTGGGGTGTGTGTCTCTGGTGGTGGGGTGTGTGTGTGTGTGTGTCTCGCTGGTGGGGTGTGTGGGGGGGGTCTCTGGTGGTGGGGTGTGTGTGTGTCTCGCTGGTGGGGTGTGTGGGGGGGGTCTCTGGTGGTGGGGGTGTGTCTCTCTGGTGGGGTGTGTGTGTGTCTCTCTGGTGGGGGTCGGGGTGTGTGTCTCTCTGGTGGGGGGTCGGGGTGTGTGTCTCTCTGGTGGGGGGTGTGTGTCTCTCTGGTGGGGGGTGTGTGTGGGTGTGTGTCTCTCTGGTGGGGGGTGTGTGTCTCTCTGGTGGGGGGTGTGTGTGTCTCTGGTGGGTGTGTGTGTGTGTGTGTCTCTGGTGGGGTGTGTGTGTCTCTGGTGGGGTGTGTGTGTCTCTGGTGGGGTGTGTGTGTCTCTGGTGGGGTGTGTGTGTGTGTGTGTGTCTCGGGTGGGGTGTGTGTGTGTGTGTGTGTCTCTGGTGGGGTGTGTGTGTGTGTGTCTCTCTGGGTGGGGTGTGTGTCTCTCTGTCTCTGGTGGGGTGTGTGTGGGGGGTGGTCTCTGGTGGGGTGTGTGTCTCTGGTGGGGTGTGATCTCTGGTGGTGGGGTGTGTGTGTGTGTGTGTGTCTGTCTGTCTGTCTGTCTGTCTCTCTGGTGGGGTGTGTGGGGGGGGTCTCTGGTGGTGGGGGTGTGTCTCTGTCTCTGGTGGGTGTGTGTGTGTGTCTCTCTGGTGGGGTGTGTGTGTCTCTCTGGTGGGGGGGGGGTCTCTGGTGGTGGGGGGTGTGTGTGTGTGTGTGTGTGTGTGTGTGTGTGTGTGTCTCTGGCGGTGTGGGGGGTGTGTGTGTGTGTTTGTGTCTCTGGTGGGGTGTCTGTGTGTCTGTCTGTCTCTGGTGGGGTGTGTGGGGGGGTCTCTGGTGGGGGGGTCTCTGATGTGTGGGGGTCTCTGGCGCGGTGTGTCTCTGGCGGTGTGTGTGTGTGGGGGGGGGGTCTCTCTGGTGGTGGGGTGTGTGTGTCTCTCTGGTGGGGGGTGTGTGTGTCTCTGGTGGGGTGTGTGGGGGGGTCTCTGGTGGTGGTGTGTGTGTGTGTGTGTCTGTCTGTCTGTCTCTGGTGGGGTGTGTGTGTCTCTCTGGTGGGGGGGTGTGTGTGTGTGTGTGTGTGTGTGTGTGTGTCTCTGGTGGGGGGGGGTGTGTCTCTCTGGTGGGGTGTGTCTGTGTCTCTGGTGGGGTGTGTGTGTGTGTGTGTGGGGGGTCTCTGGTGGTGGGGTGTGTGTGTGTGTGTGTGTGTGTGTGTGTGTGTGTGGGGGTCTCTGGTGGTGGGGTGTGTGCGTGTGGGGGTCTCTGGTGGTGGGGTGTGTGTGTGTGGGGGTCTCTGGTAATGGGGGGGGGTGTGTGTGTGTGTGGGGGGGTCGGTCTCTGGTGTGTGTGTGTGTGTGTGTGGGGGGGGGTCTCTGGTAATGGGGGGTGTGTGTGGGGGGGGGGGTCGGTCTCTGGTGGTGTGTGTGGGGGGGGTCTCTGGTGGTGTGTGTGGGGGGGTCTCTGGTGGTGGGGTGTGTGTCTCTGGTGGGGTGGGTATGGGGGGGTGTGTGTGTGGGGGGGGGGTCGGTCTCTGGTGGTTGTGTGTGTGTGTGTGGGGGGGGGGTCTCTGGTGCCGGGGTGTGTGTGTGTGTCTCTGGCGGGTGTGTGTGGGGGGGGGGGGTCTCTGGTGGGGTGTGGGGTGTGTGGGGGGGTCTCTGGTGGTGGGGTGTGTGTGGGGGGGGTCTCTGATGTGTGGGGGTCTCTGGTGGGGTGTGTGTGTGTGTGGAGGGGGGGGGTCTCTGGTGGTGGGGGGTGTGTGTGTGTGTGTCTCTCTGGTGGTGTGTGTGTGTGTGGGGGGGGGGTCTCTGGTAATGGGGGGGTGTGTGGGGGGGGGTCGGTCTCTGGTGGTGTGTGTGGGGGGGGGTCTCTGGTGGTGTGTGTGGGGGGGGTCTCTGGTGCTGGGGTGTGTGTGTGTGTGGGGGGTCTCTGGTAATGGGGGTGTGTGTGGGGGGGGGTCGGTCTCTGGTGGTATGTGTGTGTGTGTGTGTGTGTGTGTGGGGGGGGGTCTCTGGTGCCGGTGTGTGTGGGGGGGGTCTCTGGTGGTGGGGTGTGTGGGGGGGGTCTCTGATGTGTGGGGGTCTCTGGTGGGGTGTGTGTGGTGGGGTGTGTGTGTCTCTCTGGTGGGGTGTGTGTGTGGGGGGGGTCTCTGGTAATGGGGGGGGGGGTGTGTGGGGGGGTCGGTCTCTGGTGGTGGTGTGTGTGTGGGGGGGGGGTCTCTGGTGCCGGGGTGTGTGTGTGTGTGTGTGTCTCTGGCGGTGTGTGTGTGTGGGGGTCTCTGTTGGTGGGGGGTGTGTGTGGGGGGGGGTCTCTGGTGGTGGGGTGTGTGGGGGGGGGGGTCTCTGATGTGTGGGGGTCTCTGGTGGGGTGTGTGTCTCTGGCTGTGTGTGTGTGGAGGGGGGGGTCTCTGGTGGTGGGGTGTGTGTGTGTGTGTGTGTCTCTCTCTCTCTGGTGGGGTGTGTGGGGGGGGGTCTGTCTCTCTGGTGGGGGGTGTGTGTGTGTCTCTGGTGGGGTGTGTATGTGGGGGGGTCTCTGGTGGTGGGATGTGTGTGGGGCGTCCTCTAGTGGTGGGGTGTGTATGTGGGAGTCTCTGATGGTGGGCTGCGTGAGGGGGGGTCTCTGGTGGTGGGTTGTGTATGGGGAGGTCTCTGGTGGTGGGTGTGTGTGTGTGTGTGTGTGTGTGTGTGTGTGTGTGTGTGTGGGGGGGGGGGTCTCTGGTGGGGTGTGTGTGTCTCTGAGGGGGGGTCTCTGGTGGTGGGTTGTGTGTGTGTGGGGGGGGTCTCTGGTTGTGTGTGTGTGTGTGTGGGGGGGGTCTCTGGTGGTGGGGTGTGTGTGTGGGGGGGGTCTCTGGTGGGGTGTGTGTGTGTGTGTGTGTCTCTGAGGGGGGGTCTCTGGTGGTGGGTTGTGTGTGGGGGGGGGGTCTCTGGTCGTGTGTGTGTGGGGGGGGTCTCTGGTTGTGTGTGTGGGGGGGGTCTCTGGTTGTGTGTGTGTGTGGGGGTCTCTGGTTGTTGTGTGTGTGGGGGGGTCTCTGGTTGTGTGTGTGTGTGGGGGGGGGCGGCGGCTCTGGTGGTGGGGTGTGTGTGTGTGTGTGGGGGGTCTCTGATGTGTGGGGGTCTCTGGTGGGGTGTGTGTCTCTGGCTGTGTGTGTGGGGGGGGGTCTCTGGTGGTGGGGTGTGTGTGTGTGTCTGTCTCTCTGGTGGGGGGGTGTGTGTGTGTGTGTGTCTCTCTCTGGTGGGGGTGTGTGTGGGGGGTCTGTCTCTCTGGTGGGGGGGGGGTGTGTGTGTGTCTCTGGTGGGGTGTGTGTGGGGGGGGGTCTCTGGTGGTGGGATGTGTGTGGGGGGGTCTCTGGTGGGGTGTGTATGTGGGAGTCTCTGATGGTGGGGGGGGGGGGGTCTCTGGTGGTGGTTTGTGTATGGGGAGGTCTCTGGTGGTTGTGTGTGGGGGGTCTCTGGTGGTGGGTTGTGTGTGTGTGTGTGTGTGGGGAGGGGGTCTCTGGTTGTGTGTGTGTGTGGGGGGGGGGGGGGTCTCTGGTTGTGTGTGTGTGTGTGTGTGTGTGTGTGGGGGGGGCGGCGGCTCTGGTGGTGGGGTGTGTGTGTGTGTGGTGGGGGGGGTCTCTGGTGGTGGTGTGTGTGTGTGTGTGTGGTGGGGGGGTGTGTGGGGGGGGGTGTGTGTGTGGGGGGGTCTCTGGTGGTAGGATGTGTGAGTGGCTGTGGGGGGGGGGGTCTCTGGTGGTGTGTGTGTGTGTGTCTCTCTCTAGTGGTGGGGTGTGTGTGTGTGTGGTGTGTGTGGGGGGAGGGGTCTCTGGTTGTGTGTGTGTGTGGGGGGAGGGGTCTCTGGTTGTGTGTGTGTGTGGGGGGGGGTCTCTGGTTGTGTGTGTGTGTGTGGGGGGGGGTCTCTGTGTGTGTGTGTGTGGGCGCGGCGGCTCTGGGGGGGTGTGTGTGTGTGTGGGGGGGGGGGGGTTTCTGGTGGTAGGATGTGTGAGTGGCTGTGGGGGGGGGGGTCTCTGGTGGTGTGTGTCTCTCTCTAGTGGTGGGGTGTGTGTGTGTGTCTCTGAGGGGGGGTCTCTGGTGGTGTGTGTGTGTGTGTGTGTGTGTGGGGGGGGGTCTCTGGTTGTGTGTGAGTGGGGGGGGTCTCTGGGTGTGTGTGTGTGGGGTGTCTCTGGTTGTGTGTGTGTGTGTGTGTGTGTGTGGGGGGGGTGTCTCTGGTTGTGTGTGTGTGTGTGTGTGTGTGGGGGGGGCGGCGACTCTGGTGGTGGGGTGTGTGTGTGGGGGGGGGTGTCTCTGGTTGTGTGTGTGGGGGGGGGGGGCGCGGCTCTGGTGGTGGGGGTGTGTGTGTGTGTGTGTGTGTGTGGGGGGGTGTCTCTGGTTGTGTGTGTGTGGGGGGGGGGGTGTCTCTGGTTTTGTGTGTGTGTGTGTGTGGCGGCGGCTCTGGTTGTGTGTGTGTGTGTGTGTGTGTGTGTGAGTGAGTGTGGGGAGGGGTCTCTGGTTGTGTGTGTATGTGGGGAGGGGTCTCTGGTTGTGTGTGTATGTGGGGGGGTCTCTGTGTGTGGGGGGCGGCGGCTCTGGTGGTGGTGTGTGTGTGTGGGGGGGGGGTGGTGTCTCTGGGTGTGTGTGTGGGGGGGGGGGGGCGGCGGCTCTGGTGGTGGGGTGTATGTGTGTGTGGTGGGGTGTGTGTGTGTGGGGGTCTCTGGTGGTAGGATGTGTGAGTGGCTGTGGGGGGGTCTCTGGTGTGTGTGTGTGTGTGTGTGTGTGTGTGTGTGTGTGTGTGTAGGGGGTCTCTGGTGGTGGGGTGTGGTGGGGGGTGTGTGTGTGTGGGTCTCTGGTGGTAGTATGTGTGAGTGGCTGTGGGGGGGGGGGGTCTCTGGTGGGGTGTGTGTGTGTGTGTCTCTCTCTCTCTCTCTCTCTCTCTCTCTCTAGTGGTGGGGTGGGTGTGTGTGTTTCTGATGGTGGGCTGTGTGAGTGGGGATCTCTGGTGGTGGCGGCTATGCGGTCCAAGGTTACATTCTTAGATCACACTGTATAAAACTGGCCTATGTACTTTATACACATATATATGGAATATGTATATTTTTAACTTCAATATTCCACCTATAATCCCCATGTAGAAAAATAATTATATGCATATTATCAGTAATGGGTTAAATATGTTCACAGTACTCAATTTTCTCTGTCACAATTGCACTAATACAGCTACAATCACGCCAAGTACTGACATCTAGTGAGAGTTCTCAGTATTGCAGCAAATAATCCAATCATCCCAATTAGGGATGAGCTTCGTGTTCGAGTCGAACATACGTTCGACTCGAACATCGGCTGTTCGATCGTTCGATGAAGATCGAACGATTTGGGCCGTTCGCGCCAAATTCGAGTGACGCGAACGGCCCACAATGCACTACGCCATCGCAGTGTCATCCAGGCGCTGTGATTGGCCAAGCATGCACTGTGACCCCGCATGCTTGGCCAATCACAGCGCCGGCAGCGAGGAGAGCAATGATTGGCCACAGGCAGGATGCCTGTGGCCAATTATTGCTGAGGGTGTTTAGTACACGCCCCACACTATAAAAGGCCGCCAGCACGGCGGCCTAGTGTAGTGTGTTCCGGAGCAGGGAAAGAGCAGCATAGGCAGGGACAGTGACTTTTATTTCTTTCTTGCTTAACCTGGATTCCTTTAGTTTAGGGAAAGAGAAGGATAGGTAGGGAGAGTGTCAGTGTGTTTTGTGCTTTGTGCTATAGTGTGCTTAAAAAAAACATTTTTTCTAGGGACAGAAAACTGTAGGTAGGGAGAGTGTCAGTTTCTTTCACTGTGCAAGTCCTTGTTTCTAGGGACTGGGAAGGACAGTGAGTGAATTCTCCTTGTGCTATAGTGTGCTTAAAAAAAACATTTTTTCTAGGGACAGAAAACTGTAGGTAGGGAGAGTGTCAGTTTCTTTCACTGTGCAAGTCCTTGTTTCTAGGGACTGGGAAGGACAGTGAGTGAATTCTCCTTGTGCTATAGTGTGCTTTAAAAAAACATTTTTTCTAGGGACAGAAAACTGTAGGTAGGGAGAGTGTCAGTTTCTTTCACTGTGCAAGTCCTTGTTTCTAGGGACTGGGAAGGACAGTGAGTGAATTCTCCTTGTGCTATAGTGTGCTAAAGCATTCCTCATCAACCATCTTTGAAATCCTTGTTTTTTGGACAGTCAGGGAAATTGTCGTTGTGCTATTCTGTGCAAAAGCAATCATCCTGAACCATATTTAGAAATCCTTAAGTAAAGGGACAGAGAAGGACACCTGAAGGTAGCCCTTATTGCTTTTTTCCCATCTCCCTGCAGGCCATCTATTAGAATGTCTGGAAGGCAAACAAGGAGAGGCAGACAGTCAGGAGGCAATAAAAGAGGGCAAGCAGGCTCTGTGTCTGGGGGCAACAGTGCTGGTCGTGGACGCGGTGCATTGTCATCAGCACATGGCCATGGGACACGCTTGTCCTTCTTTTCGGCAGCTGGACATGTTGAGCCACATCATGCCGAAGACTTGGTAGAGTGGATGACCAAGCCCTCCTCCTCCTCCTCATCCTCTCTCACCCAGGCTCAGGGTACTGGCAAAGCAGCTGCCAAAGCGTCCTCTTCCCTGGTATCAATGTCAGACTCATCATCAGTCACTCCTTCCCTAGACCCACCATGTCCTCCTCCTGAGGAGTCCCCCGAACTGTTTGAGCACAGTGTTGGGTACATGCTCCAGGAGGATGCCCAGCGTTTCGAAGGGTCTGATGATGAAACCCAGCTACAGGAAGGCAGTAGGGTGAGAGCAGACAGAGGGGATGCTCAAGAAGGACACCAATCTGGCAGTCATGTTCCAGCAGCTGCAGCATACTGCCAGATTGGCTCCAGTGATGAGGAGGGAGGGGATGATGAGGTCACTGACTCCACATGGGTGCCTAATAGGAGAGAGGAGGAGGATGAGGAGGAGGCACATCTCCAACGAGGCAGGATGCCCTTTGGTGGCCAGCGTAAGGGCAGTACACCGACGGAATCACACCGCAGAGCTCCGCCTGTGCAGGGCGCTGCCTCTGCCCGTCATTCAAAAAGTTCCTTGGTGTGGGCCTTTTTTGAGGCTAGTGCATCAGATCGCACAGCTGCTGTTTGCAACATATGTCTCAAGCGTATATCGCGTGGCCAAAACATCAGCCGCTTGGGTACCACATGCCTGACCAGACATATGTTGACCTGCCATGCAGCTCGTTGGCAAGCCTACCTCAAAGACCCACACCAAAGAACAAAGCGGACCTCTCCTTGCACCGCATCAGCTGGGATCTCCAACCCCACTATAACTTCAGTCCTCTCTGAAACATGCACTGAGAGGAATGAAGGTGTAGAAATAGGTGTGTCACAGCCAAGTACTTGCGGCCACTCTGCTAGCAGTACACCGACGTCCGATTCTAGCAGGCAAATTTCCCTGCCCCAGCTGCTGGACCGTCGAAAGAAGTTCACTCCCAGCCATCCACATGCCCAGCGGTTGAATGCTAGCTTGGCTAAATTGCTAGCGCTTCAACTGCTGCCTTTTCAGTTGGTAGACTCGGCCCCCTTCCGTGAGTTTGTGCAATGTGCGGTTCCTCAGTGGCAGGTTCCCAAACGCCACTTTTTTTCACGGAAGGCTATTCCGGCTCTCTACCGGCATGTGGAAGGCAATGTCTTGGCCTCGCTGGACAGGGCGGTCAGCGGTAAGGTGCATATTACCGCTGACTCATGGTCCAGCAGGCATGGACAGGGACGTTACCTTTCTTTCACGGCCCATTGGGTCACTCTTTTGGCAGCTGGGAAGGATGCAGGACAAGGTGCAGTAGTGTTGGAGGTTGTTCCACCGCCACGCCTCCAAAATGCTACTACTGGTTGTGACACACCTCTCTCCTCCACCCCCTCCTCTTCTTCTTCCTCCATGGCCTCTTCCTGTGGTTTGTCCTATGAACCAGCGGTGCTCCGTAGCCGTTCACTGGGCTACGCAAGTACGCAGGCAAAAAGATGCCATGCCGTGCTTGCGCTGGTGTGTTTGGGGGACAGAAACCACACTGGGGCAGAGGTCCTGTCTGCTCTGCAGGGCCAGGCCGAGAGGTGGTTGACGCCACGCCAGCTTAAGCCAGGAATGGTGGTTTGCGACAATGGCACCAACCTCCTCTCCGCCCTCCGACAGGGACAACTGACCCATGTGCCCTGTGTGGCTCACGTCCTTAACCTGGTGGTGCAGCGGTTCTTGGGCAGGTACCCGGGCTTACAGGATGTCCTGAGGCAGGCCAGGAAAGTCTGTGTGCATTTCCGCAGATCTTATAATGCCAGTGCTCGCCTGGCTGAGCTGCAAAAGGAGTTGAACCTGCCCAAGAACCGCCTTATATGTGACATGCCCACCAGGTGGAACTCAACGTTGGCCATGCTGCAGCGGCTGCACACGCAGCAGAGGGCCATCAATGAGTACCTGTGCGACTACGGCACCAGGACAGGGTCAGGGGAGCTTGGTTTTTTTTCTCCACGCCAGTGGGGCATGATCAGGGATGCATGCACTGTCCTGGCACCATTTGAGGAGGCCACGAGGATGGTGAGCAGTGACAGTGCATGCATCAGTGACACTGTACCTCTTGTCCACCTGTTGGAGCACACGCTGCGTGGAATAATGGACAGGGCACTTGAGGCAGAACAGAGGCAGGAAGAGGAGGACTTCCTTGCCTCTCAAGGCCCCCTTTACCCAGACAGTGTTCCTTCTGTCCCACCCATCGCACAGGAAGAGGAAGAGGAGGAGGAGGAGGAGGATTGTGTCAGCATGGAGGTGGAGGCTGGCACTCAGCATCATCAGCAGCAGTCTTTTAGGGATGATTTACAGTCCCAAGAAACCAGTGGACTTGTACGTGGCTGGGAGGAGGTGGCTGCGGATCATGTCGTCCTTAGTGACCCAGAGGACTCCGGCGCGAATGCCTCAGCAAACCTACGCTGCATGGCCTCCCTGATCCTGCAAAGTCTGCGGAAGGATCCTCGTATTCTTCGGATCAAGGAGAGGGACCATTACTGGCTGGCCACTCTCCTTGATCCACGGTACAAGGGTAAGGTTGCGGACCTTATGTTACCTTCGCAGAGGGAGCAGAGGATGAGACAACTCCGGGAGGCCTTGCAGAAAGGTCTGTGCAACGCGTTCCCAGAGACTGGGAGGTTACAAACTCCTGGTCCTGGACAACGAGTTGCTGAGGCTTCGGCCAGTCAAAGAAGGAGCGGTGGGGAAGGTGGCCGTCTGACCGATGCGTTCAGACCATTCTTTAGTCCGCAGCCCCAAAGTATGATCGGTTCCAGCAACCATCGCCAGCGTCTGATAAACATGGTGCAGGAATATCTAGGGGCAAGGTCAGACTTGGACACCTTCCCCACCGAAAATCCTCTGGCTTACTGGGTCTTGAGGATGGATCACTGGCCAGAGCTTGCACAGTATGCAATTGAGCTACTGGCCTGTCCTGCATCCAGCGTTCTTTCGGAACGCACATTCAGTGCTGCTGGAGGATTTGTCACGGATCACAGGGTGCGCCTGTCCACCGACTCGGTTGATCGACTGACTTTCATCAAGATGAACCAGTCTTGGATCACCACCAGCTACCACACACCTGATGCTGATATAACAGACTAATTGATTTTAACATGTCACATCCCTTCAAGACTGATGCTGATGCTGAGTGCCTGTGCTGTTATGTTGACTGGCTATCCTCCTCCTCCGAGTCCTCAATGATACGATTGATGATGATAGCTTGGAAGATCATTTTTGTTTATGGGTGCCGCCACCAGTGGCTAAGGCCCAATTTTTCAGCCCCTGTTTTACAGGGGCGTGTAATTACAATTTTTTTAGCAATAATTTGCCATAGGGCTCATTGCTGTGCTCCAAGTACAGTATCTGTGAGGGGTTGGAGTGTTGTGGCACCAGTGCCTAAGGCCCAATTTTTCAGCCCCTGTTTAACAGGGGCGTGTCATTACAATTTTTGAAGCAATACTTTGCAACAGGGCTCATTGCTGTGCTCCAAGTAACGTATCTGTGAGGGGTTGTAGTGTTGTGCCACCAGTTCCTAAGGCCCAATTTTTCAGCCCCTGTTCAACAGGGGCATGCAATTACAATTCTTGATCTAATAATTCACAGCAGGGCCCATTGCTGCACCCACCAAGAGTAACTCTGAGGGCTTACAGTGTTGTGGCAACGCCACCACCACCACGAAAGGCCCAATTTTTCAGCCCCTGTTCAAAAGGGGCATGTAATTACAATTCTTGATCTAATAATTCACAGCAGGGCCCATTCCTGCACCCACCAAGAGTAACTCTGAGGGCTTACAGTGTTGTGGCAACACCACCACCACCCCCACCACCACCACGAAAGGCCCAATTTTTCAGCCCCTGTTCAACAGGGGCATGCAATTACAATTCTTGATCTAATAATTCACAGCAGGGCCCATTGCTGCACCCACCAAGAGTAACTGTCAGGGCTTACAGTGTTGTGGCACCAGCACCACCATCAAAGGCCCAATTTTTACTACCACTGTTCAACAATTATATGTAATTAAAATTCCTGATATAATAGTTGACAGCAGGGCGTTCCAGCACCAACCAAGAGTAACTGTGAGTGCTTACAGTGTTGTGCCAACACCAACAACTAAGGGGCCTATTTCTGCAGAGTATATACGGCAGGTCCCTACTTTCAAACATCCAACTTACAAACGACTCCTACTTGCAAACGCAAGAAGACAACAGGAAGTGAGAGGAAATCTACCACTAGGAAGGAAAATTCTCTCCTGTAAGAATAAATATGGGAGAAAGGTGTCTCCTCTGTACTGATGCTTTATCAGCAATCCTTGTTTCAAGAAAAACACCACATTTCAAAAACAGTTGTCATTGGGACGGAAAGTGAGGTGAAATGTTCTGAACAGGGGCACAGACAGCAAAACAAATGTTACAGGGGTGATAACCCTTACCTATGTTTTCCAAAAAGTTTAAAAATAGATTTTTGGGCTGGAGCTACACTTCAACAATGTACCTGTTCAAAATTACAAACAGATTCTACATAAGAACAAACCTACAGTCCCTGTCTTGTATGCACCGCCTGTATACGGCTGTTCAGAGTATATAGGGCCTTTTTTATTTTATGTGCGGGGTTCCCCTTAATATCCATACAAGACCCAAAGGGGCTGGTAATGGGCTGGGGTAGGGGGGGGGGGGGGGTCATGGGGTAGCTATGCCATTTTTCTTAAAGATTTTCATCCATATTACCGGGACCAGACATTACATTAAAGCCGCAAGCAGTTTTAAATGGCTTTTTTTTCCTTTAGAAGTGTCATTTTGTGCAGGGACAGTTCTAAACACGGGAAACACGTGGCACTTCACAGGCATACTTTAGACACCCCCCAGGTACGATATTTAAAGGAATATTTGACCTTTTTTTTTTCACTTTATGCATCATTAAAATGACTGCTCCCGAAAAACGGCCGTTTTTAAAACTTCTTTTTGCATTGATACATGTCCCCTGGTGCAGAACCCGGGTTCCCAAACCCTTTTTAGGACAATAACATGCATAATAGTTGTTATAATTAGCACTTTAGAATTCGAACGTTCGCATCCATTGTATTTAATAGGGTTCTAATGTTCGTACGAACTTTCGGTCCGTTCGCGGGTTCTGGTGCGAACCGAACCCGGGGGTGTTCGGCTCATCACTAATCCCAATATGCAGTTTAGTACGTCCCCAAAAATTTGACCTACAACCATTTTGTTCTCCATTGTCTTTATTTCAGAAATATATTTAGAGGTTTTAAAGTGGTTGTAAACTGTGGACGTTGAAAAGAACAAAACAAAAACCTGCAAGGCAATGGCATATTGTGCTAGTATGCTTCGCATACTGGCATATTGTGCTAGTATGCTTCGCATACTAGCACATTATGAAATGCTCACCTTGGAACGAAGCCCTCCAGCGCTGTAATCTCGCCACTGAGAGGGCTGTCATGTTCCACCCCTGTCTTTCTTCCAGGTTCGTGTGCTCCTGCTATGCAATTGGCTGGAGCCGTAATGATATCACTCCCACGCATGCGCGCAGGAGCTCTGTTTCAGCACAAGGCTCTGAAGTTTTGGCACGGTGTTCCGGACCTTCAGAGTGCATGCGCCAGTGATGTCAGTCTGCATACAGGGTAAATATCTCCTAAATGGTGCACGTTTAGGAGATATTAATTTTACAGTACCTACAGGTGTGCCTTTATTATAGGCTTACCTGTGGGTAAAAATGACCATGTGGACTTTACTACCACTTTAAAGCTGTTGTATACCCTTTTTTTTTTCCCCCTTCTTTCCCTACAGGTAAGCCTATAACAGGGCACACCTGTAGATAACATGAATTTTCCCCAGTCATCTTCCAGGACGGCTTACAGAGAGATAGGCTCCTCCCACCTAGCACAGGAAACACATGATCCACATCATAAAAAGCACGGCACATGCATCAGCTCCTCAGTATTTTTGTTTGCTCAGGCCAGACAGGAACTAAAACCAAATGGGTGTTTGTTATTTTCCCGGGCCTTCGTGCTAGACGGCAGGGGCCTCCCGACGTCCATACCCAGGCAACAGGGGTTTTCCCTTTAAGAACAAGGCTAGGACCCAGGCTCTTGAACAGGGACCTCCCCCAGAGGTCAAAGGTCAAAGGGCGGGTCCGCAGAGGTCAAAGGTCACTGGGCGTGGCTGACCCCCCACCAAAGTGTACCGCCTACCCCAACTAAATCGGGGAATGAACAAGTCGGGGAAAGCGTAGTCAGTTTGGGCCACCCAGAGACCTGAAGGAAGCGGTCTGAGGTGAAAATAAGGGACCCCCTTTCCTGATTTATGGCTGTATCCTCAGTGAGGTTATCCTTTTGAGGAGTGGAGGAGGTGATCCAGTGGGTCCATCCGGAATGGCACAGCAGGGTGGTCTCCTAGTGGAGCCATAGGCCGCCGCATGGTCAGGATGCCTTTTTTTTCTGCCGTTTCAAGAGATCCCCATGTTACAGGGCTTCTCTATCCACAGCATGTGGCTGTGCTGGTGGTGCAGAGTGAAGAAGTAGCTTCTGGCTCCAGAAAGCATGGCGGCCATCTTGGACACCCAGACGCCAGGAAGTGAAACCCTAGCTAGAGAACCCCAAGGATAAACAGGCACGCTGTGCCATAGGGCGGCGTCGGATCCACAGCGCCGCCCTGGATTCTCCACACCTCCCGAAATAGGGGCCTGAATAACAAGATGGCGCCGAAGGCTTCCAAGCAATGGAGATGCCAATCCATGGAAGCAGGTCTGGAGGCGCCATCAGTTGATGCAGGCCCTAAGGTAAGAAAATAGGGGGCAGACTGCTCTCTTCCTTTTCTTATCCTCCTGTGGTGGGGGCCACAGGGGGTGTTATGTCTTTTCAGAGCTGGTTTATTGGGTATGCTTAAGGTGGACAGGTGTCACATATACTAGCATAGGCTCTGGTGGTGGGTATTTTGAAAAAAATTCTTAGTTAGAATTTTGTTATCCACAGGGTGTTTTTCTGTTAACGGGTATTTACTTCAGTGGAAGTAATGGGCTGGCACTTGTCTTTTGATTCATTACTGAACAAAGCCCACAAGCCCAAAGATAACAAAACAGACACCCAGAAAAAGGTGCCCGATGTGCACCAAGAAAATGCCTAATGGGTGGAAGAAAGGTTCATGTCAGACTGTATAGTTTGGTAGCAGACACTGACCAGGTGGTCAGGGCTACAAGCTCCATGCACTGTTCCACACAGAGAAGATGGTGGAAAACATTTTTTCCTGTGCTGTTAAGCACCAGGGAGGATATGCAAAGGTCTTGGACCTCACACTTTTGCAAGCATGTTATATATCTATGTATTTTAAATACACAGACATTGGAGCTTATGTTTGTGTTATTTGAGTTATATTCTTTTGGTACCATTTTTGTAGTTCATGCCTCATATGCGATCCAATGTTTGGACACTCTGAGGCTACGTTTCCACTTTGGCGACTTTGGAGTGCAGCTTTGATCCAACTTTACAACCTCTTGATCGGGGTTGCATCAGAAGGCGCATCGGGGTTGTGCTGGGACCTTTTTTTTTAGGTTGTTGCATAGATTGGAACAGATGCCATTGAAATCATTGGGCCGTGACTCGTCATGCGACCTTGTGTCCAGGGTCGCACGGCATGTCGCACGAGTGGTAAACTTCCTGTAAGACGTTGGATGTTATCGTAGCGTCGGCTTATGACCTTGGCCAAATCACTTTAAAGCCTTGTACACACGGCCGAAAATCTCGTCAAGAAAAAACATGTTTTTCTTGACGAGATTCTTGGACAAGAAACTTGTCCCGGCCGAGTGTACACACGCTTGATTGAAAGAACCCGCGGTTCTTTGAATGGAGCGAACGCGGTGACGTCATCGACTACGACGAGCGTGCGCTCGTCACATTCGATGCCGTTGCCGCCATCTTGCTACACTCTATCTATGCCTAGGAATCTACTGCGCATGCGTCAAAGTCATTTCGAGCATGCGCGGGTTTCCCGGAGGACAGGTACTGTAAGTGTACACACATACACTTTTCTCGTTGAAACAGGCTGACGAGAATCTCGACGAGAAAATAGAGAGCAGGTTCTCTATATTTCTCGTCGAGATTCTTGTCGATTTTCTTGACGAGAAACCATACACACGAACGATTTTCTCGGCAAGAAAGCTCTCTCGGCAGTTTTCGTGTCGTTTCTTGCCGAGAAACTCGTTCGTGTGTACGAGGATTAAAAGATAGAGCATGGCTGCTGGCTTCCCCAAATCTGTTGAAGGGAGTATTGCATGGCTGGAGCAGAGGCATCCAGCGTCCCTGACTACCTCCCAGACAGGGGGAGGGGTACATGTCTGCCGAGGCAGATAAACTAGGTTGGTAACCAGGTTAGTATGCAGCCTGCTATGCTGCAGACCCCCCTGAATGGACAGCTATAGGGTCATTTTGTGAAGTATTCTCTGGTGCCATCATCAACTGACACAAGGGAGGGAGCAGGTTCAGGGAAGCAGTTTGCCGACCTCAAACTTCCCAGGAGTATTACAGCAGACTTCTGATTTACAAAGCTACACCATGTACTCTGGTTCCACCATGACACCTGCTTTAATTTTGGTAGATGGCCACAAGGTGGTTACCCTTAGGAGGATATCCTCTTTGGGTACTGGTTGCTGTGGGTGTTTGCAGCAGCACTAAGGGGCAGGAATATGGCCTGTAGATGTGGGTTCACATTTTGCTATATCTCTGATTCCTATACCTGACTGGGTATGTTTTAGGTTCAGTACTTTGTATATGTTAAAAACATCATTGCATCTTTCTTTTACTGCCTTCCTTTTCAGAACAGCTGTAGCAAGTCAAAGTAGATGGTCTGTTACTACTACAGGCTCAATCTTCTGGAGTAGTGATCTGCATAACTTGCCACCACGTCACAATGTGCCTTATGATCTCAGACTTCCAACTTTGGGCTGAGCTCCTGTCATTCATGAAGTCGCCAGGATCATTTTTTTACCCAGTTCCTTTCCAGACACTGATAGCTGCCATTCCAGCATTCAGAAGGGAGAAAGGTCATTAGTACGGGCATATGCATTTTGGCTATGGATGGAGATATCGATATATCCAGCATTAGGGCAGAAATCTTCCTGGATAATTAATGGCACCTATTATCTAGGGTGACCAAACATCCCCGGTTTCTGGGGACAGTCCCCGGATTCAGGACACTTTCCCCAGACCAACTGTCCATGTTTTTGTCCCTGGATTGGATTTGAACAGGGACTGGGTCAATTTCAAAGCGCTGAGTGCAGAATAAAAATCTGAATTGCACACCCCCGCTCCCACTAGCTTAGGGAGTGTATTTTTTTTTCCATTATCTGTGCCCCTTTCTGATGATCAGGTGCTGGTTGGAGCGGAGGGAATATTTCTTCAGTTTCGGGTACATGCCCATTCAGCTCCGCTTGCATGTTTTTTCTGCCTTGGCTCAAGTACCGGCCAAGCGCCTGCCAGATTATCCCCTTGCCTTCCCGGGCAGAGTGATCTTCCTTCGTTCCCCACCCAGTAGTAGCTGGGGCCCGGAGATATAGACTTGACCAATTGTGAGGCCGGCGGCGGTGACGGGCAGAGAGTCGCCTATTGCCGCCATTCCTAGTAAAATTATGTCCCCGGATTTCTTTTAAAAAATCTGGTCACCTTACTATTATCTAAATGTCCATGGGTAGACTTCTCATTGAATGAAAATTGCGTAAGATGAGATCCATAGTTTGGAGATCAACCTCTAGCCTTGCTTGTGCTGTAGCCCAGATAAAGGCAAGAAGAGGTAAAATTATTGACGTCAGAATATTACTATCACAGGGTGATTAAAATATGCAATGATGGAAGCCTACCAGGCATCATTGCTGTTTCCCCTGGAAAACATCGAAGCTCATTCACACAGAGCAGGGGCCATTTCCTGAGCTGGAAAGGTTAGCGCTTCTCTTTCCAAGTTCTTTAAGACCGCATCCGGGTCCAATTTCCAAAACTTCATAGACATTACCTACCGGGCCTCTTCTCTAACCAGAAACAGGCTGTTGGGAAGTAGGTGCTTGAAGCTGGGGTCCGGCCCTGATCAAACAATCCTATTTTGTCTTCTCTGTAAGCCGTCCTGGAAGATGACTGGGGAAAAACAGTGTTCTTACCTGATAACTACTTTTTCCAGGATGGCGTCAGTTCCCTCCCTTATGTGTTGGTGAGTGGCAATGTAGAACATAGAGTAAGAATAAAGCTACGCTAATGAGGGTTTAATGATACTTATTCTGAAGCCTTCGGTTATTTGTTAAATACTGAGGAGCTGATGCATATGCAGTGCTTTTTATGATGTGGATCATGTGTTTCCTGTGCTAGGTGGGAGGAGCCTATCTCTCTGTAAGCCATCCTGGAAGATTCCTGGAAAAAGTAGTTATCCGGTAATAACACTGTTATCTGTACGGTTTAGGAGATATTCACTTTGCATGCAGCCGCTGACGTCAGACGCTGCCGGACCTTGCCGGGAAGAAGACTCCTGCGTGCAGCGCCGGAGCTGCGAACCCAGAAGACACGCTGAGGGCAAAATGTCGGCTCCCTCGACGTGGACCAGGATCAGATGCCGGCGCTTCATTCTAAGGTGAGTATTTCATAATGAGCTAGAATGCACTGCATACTAGCTCATTATGTCTTTGCCTTACAGTTTTTTTTGTTTTAAAAAAAATAAATAAAAATTCTGTTCGGGTATACAACTGCTTCAAGTAATCTTCAGGCCTAAAAGGATTTTTTCCAACATGTGTTCAGCAAATGCATAAATGCCTCTTACAGCGAGAAATATGCAGGCTGCCATCGATTACCTGAAAATGCTAGTTATTTGACGTGATTATCTATTCCTAACGGGTGATCTTTTGACATATTTACCTCTATCTAGCAGCTAGTCCAGGAGAAGTACTGGAAAGCCAAAACAGTCAAATCTGCGGCTGGGATCACAGTATTTTGATGCAGGAAGGCTGCTCTTCAGCGCAGTGGATTTAGGCTGGGTTCGCACTAGCTGCGGCCGGCAGCTCACAGCATGGGGTCCGGTGCATCCCTGTTCACCGATTCAGGTCCGAATTTGTGCCTGAATTTTGCACCTGAATTGGAACCAGATGCATAGGCCCCTTTCCAAATGCAGAGCGCGACCGCCTCGGAGGTGTGTGAACCGGCTCCATTGTGGGCCTGGCACACACTCCTGCCATGCAAATTGGATGCGGTTAAATCCGCATCCAATTTGCATAAGTGTGAACCCAGCCTCAGGGTTATATACAGGAGAAAAGGTAGTGTTGGGATACAGGGAGGGGTAGTGTTTAGGGGTGCCTAGTGAAGGGCATCACTCTGCACCAATAACAAGCCTGAGATCCTGGCACATACAGTATTTATCGGCGTATAACACACACCCCAAGTTTAGGAGGGAATTCTAAGGAAAAAAACCTTTAGGAGGGAAGTTTAAGGGTAAAAAATTAAATATCAATGCAGCCTTATCAGTGTCCATCTGCAGCCTTGTCCATCATTGCAGAATGATCAGTGTCCATCATTGCAGAATGATCAGTGTCCATCTGCAGCCTTGCCCAGTGTCCATCTGCAGCCTTGCCCAGTGTCCATCTGCAGCCTTGCCCTGTGTCTTTGCAGCATGATCGTTTAAAATTCCCGCTGCAGCGCCGGGATAGATAGAGCCGGATATCCTGTGTACTCGGCTCCTCTCGCAGTCCCGCCAAGGCTCCCATGATGGACATAACACAGGTCCAATGGCGGGACTGGGCGTGAGCGGAGCCGACCCTGGCCGAATACACAGTACACTCGGCTATGTGTTTATCGACAGCGCACACTCCTTTTCCCCTCGCAGACAGTGGGGATCGGCGTATAACACGCACCCGCGATTTTCCCCTGATTTTCAGGGGTAAAAAGTGCGTGTTATACGCCAATAAATACGGTAGTTATGATACGATGGCAGGTGGCTCTTCCATCCTCTAATTGTGGTCCTAAAAATAGGAATGCTTGAGGGCCACTCAGTCAATACTGTACACTATGCAAAGTAATCTAGAATTATACAGTGAAAACAGAAAAAAACAGAAAAGGGGTGCCACTTAGTTAAAACTGTTTCACTTTAATAATACAATAGTATTAAAGCACTCACTCGTAAGTTGACTGTATAAAGCACATAGATGATCAGGTCTGTGGTCGTGTTCCGCTAGCTAGCAGTCTCAGTGTGAGATGACCTCCTCGTTTGCTGTATTAGAAGCCGGGATAATATCCATGGTGGATGTTGCCGGAGGATCTTCTCAGAAAGCCAAAAAGAGGGCTGGACCGCAAACAGGAAGTTCAGTTGAGACGCAACGCTACGTTCAGCGGAATGACATCAGGACCGGCATGCAACGCGTTTCGATGCTTAATGCAAAGAGACGTTCTAGGTCCCCGCACGCATCTTTCTCAAGCAATAATGTGACAGGCTAGACAAAGCCTTTTTATGTGCGCCTGAGGTGATGTTGCCACCTTGTGGGGATTAGTTGTAAGACTCCCTTAAACAGAGTGTACTAACACTAATATTGTCACATTTATACAAAAAGGGAACAAATGCTATAATATAATAAAACTAAACCGGACCTATACAAACATAACATGTTGATCCAATATTGTGATATAGTATACAATTTTATAAAATTTCATTCAGAAAACCAATATCATTTAAAATAATAGTGAAAAAAATAATAATAAATAGAAAACCCACTACTCTGAAAATTAAAAAAGGGAAAGTAGCAGATCAAAATACATCCCTGAAAAATCAAAGATGTTTGATATGATTAATCCTTTGTATGCATAGATGGACCATATGCAAGGTCTCTGCCTTGAACTATATAAAGAAATTCCTATAAAAATTATATATATATATATATATTGTGACAGCAGGAAGGTAAAGTCACCTGGTTGCATCCAGGGGGGTAGATATATTTCTCCCAGATTCAGGCTTTATGCTGACTTATACAACTAGGGTGGAGAGTTGTATAAGCCCAGCTGAGGCTAGTAGGCTCATGGATGACTCATACCTCTAGGGAGAGTGCTGTGCGTCGTGCAGACAGGGAGTTGATGAGGCCAGCTGAAGCTTGTCAGCTCATTTAGGCCTCTATAAGAACTCCCAGATTCATTAGGTGTTAGCTCATGCCTGGAACCAGACCTGTGTGGACTGTCTAGGGAGAGTGAACCCCTGTGCGGTGAGGCAAAGCCTGTGTGGCTATTTGTTTGGACTTTTACTAAACCAGGGACTTAGGGACTAGGACAGCACCAGGCTGATCCCAGTTGTTAGTTTAGGAAACCTGCATGTTTAGTCAGAGGTCAAACTGACCAGGATTTATTTTGTTTGTTTCTTTTTGGCTTTGCTGTGTTTTTGTCACTGTACATAGAGAAATAAACCGCACCTTTTGATTTTGAAAACCACAACCTCCGTCTGCTGGCCCTGTTTTTGTGTGGGGAGCCCAACCAGGGGGTCACACACACCCGCTACCGAGTTAACCCCCTCACAGTTGGTGGAGAACCAGTGGCAGTTTTTTTTAAGCCAGCATGGAGGAGATACTGAAACAGCTGGCTCTAGCAAATGCCAATCAACAGCAGACAAATGCAGGTTTGCAAAGGAGCCTTGCAGCCCAGCAGCAAGCTCATCAACAAGCCCAGCAGCAATCTGAGGCCCGCTTCATAGACCTGTTACAGAAGCAAGAGCAGAGACTACAACAAGTGGAAGCAGTAATGCAGCAACGTCCGCAGACCAGTGAGGAAAGCCGTCCCACTAATACCGCGTCCTTTGGGGTGAGTCGTTTATTGACAAAAATGACTGGAGAGGATGATCCAGAGGTATTTTTGACCACATTTGAAAGGACTGCTGAAAGAGAAAAGTGGCCTGAGGAGCAGTGGGCTGGACTGGTGGCTCCTCTGTTAACTGGTGAATCGCAGAAGGCTTACTATGACCTAGAGCCTGACCAAGCAAAAGACTATGTGATGCTAAAAGCTGAAATATTGGCAAGGCTGGGTGTCACCCTGGCTGTCCGGGCTCAGCGTGTGCATAACTGGACTTTCCAGCTTGGAAAACCCCCCAGGTCTCAAATGTATGATCTCATTCACCTGAGCAGGAAGTGGCTACAGCCAGAGACTTTGTCCGCACCAGAGATTGTGGAACGTGTTGTAATGGATCGGTTTTTGAGAGCTCTTCCTACTGCCATCCAAAAGTGGGTAAGCCATGGAGACCCAGAGACGGCCGGTGGTCTTGTGGATCGTGTAGAGAAATACTTGGCTACAGAGAACCTGACGGCCTCTTCCAGAGACACTCGGACTTTCCACCCTAAGACCAGACCATCCCCAGGGGCGGATAAGAGGATTCCAAGGGGTGAGGGTGGAGAGAGTGAGAGGGTGGGAGCTCTACCCCAAGTTTGGCGAGAACAGCCTGGGAAATCAGCGGCTCAAGAGGCCGCAAGAAGGATCGTTTGCTACCGCTGCCGGCAAGCGGGACATATTGCAGCAAATTGCCCGGTTGTGGAGGAACCCATGCAATGTGACTTTCTGACGGACAGACGTCAGTCGCTGTGTGCGACAGTCGCATGCACTGCCATTCGGGGAACTGAGAAACATTTATGCAAAATGTGTATTAATGGTAGAAATGTTGTGGTATTACTGGATTCAGGTAGCCTTGTGACCCTGATAAAGGCTGAATTAGTTAAAACAGAGGTCTCTGGGAATAGCAAGGTAGCTGTTATTTGTGTGCATGGGGACACCCGAGAGTATCCAGTGACTACAGTGTGTTTCGAGACCCCCAAAGGTACCCTCTCTCATCCAGTGGGGTTAGTATTTCAATTACCGCATGATGCCATTGTGGGAAGAGATTTTCCGAAGTTCTGGGAACTGTGGGATGATCCTGAGCCCCCCACTGGTGCCCCTATGTACCAGGAATGTGATAGCCAGAACTCCTCTGAGAGTGGTGAGGACTCTCCAGAATTTCCCTTGTCAGTATTGGCAGGGGAGACTCAAGAAACTGGAGAGGAGCCCACCTCCTCAGACGAAAACCTACCGTCTGTGGAGTTTTCTGATCTGGAGGTTCACAGGGAAAATTTTGCCACAGAACAGTTAAAAGACCCCGCCCTAATAAAGGCACGGGAAAACGTAGTGGAAATAGATGGCGAGTTAGTGAACCCAGATAATACCTGCACTTACCCATACTTCAGCGTAGAGAAGGACCTACTGTATCGGGTGGCAAAAAGGGCAGAAGAAACCGTTGAGCAGCTTGTGGTGCCCAAACCTTACAGGAAGTTGGTGTTGGAGTTGGCCCATGGGCACATTCTTGGAGGTCATCTGGGGACAGAGAAAACCCGAGAGAGGGTATTACAGAGATTCTATTGGCCTGGGGTGATGAAGGACATAGAAAATTATTGTTCCTCCTGCCCTGTGTGTCAGAGGTCGGCCCCGATGCCACATTTCCGTAGCCCGCTGGTCCCTCTACCCATCATTGAGGTCCCGTTTGAGAGAATCGCAATGGATTTGGTAGGTCCTATAATCAAGTCCGCTAGGGGGCACCAGTACATATTGGTTATAATGGACTATGCCACCCGTTATCCAGAAGCGATCCCTCTCAGAAATACCTCGGCCAAAACCATAGCCAAAGAGCTATCTCTTGTTTTTAGCCGGGTGGGTATTTGTAAAGAACTGCTTACGGACCAAGGTACACCCTTTATGTCCCGGGTTATGAAAGAGCTGTGTAAATTGTTCAAAGTGACGCAATTGCGTACATCTGTGTATCACCCCCAAACCGATGGGCTGGTTGAAAGATTCAACAAAACCCTAAAACAAATGTTGAAGAAAGTGGTGGATAGAGATGGAAAGGATTGGGACTGTCTACTTCCTTATTTGATGTTTGCTATTAGGGAGGTGCCCCAATCCTCTACGGGATTCTCCCCCTTTGAGTTACTGTATGGGAGACACCCAAGAGGGCTGTTGGATATTGCCAAGGAAACTTGGGAAAGTGAGAGTTCTCCCCACAGGAGTGTGATTGAGCATGTCGCCCTGATGCAAGATCGAATTGCACAGGTAATGCCCATCGTGAAGGAACATTTGGCCCAAGCGCAGTTGGCACAGCAGAGAGTGTACAACCGTGGAGCAAAGACCCGTACCTTTTCCCCGGGGGATAGGATATTGGTACTTGTCCCTACGGTTGAAAGTAAATTCCTTGCCAAATGGCAAGGCCCCTACGAGATAATGGAAAAAGTGAGCGAAGTGAATTACAAGGTCAGACAACCAGGAAGGCGAAAGCCCGAACGGATATATCACGTTAATCTGTTGAAAGCCTGGAGGGATAGAGAGTCCCTAGTCGCAGAAACTTGGTCACCAGCTCAAACTGGTTGCGTGATTCCGGAGGTTGGAATAGCAGCCACCTTGTCACAACCCCAACAACAGGAGGTTAAGGAGTTTGTGCTTCGCAACAAGGAGGTGTTCTCTGAGCTGCCGGGACAAACATCTGGGGTAGAGCATGATATTATTACCCCGCCCGGTGAAAGGGTGAAGTTAAAACCCTATCGGATCCCAGAGGCCCGACGGGAGGCAATACGGGAGGAAGTACAGAAAATGCTGAACTTAGGGGTGATAGAGGAGTCCCAAAGTGATTGGTCTAGTCCCATTGTGTTGGTGCCTAAACCGGATGGGAGCTGGCGATTTTGTAACGATTTTCGTCAGTTGAACAAAGTTACAAAATTTGACACCTACCCCATGCCACGTATAGATGAGTTGATCGACCGGCTGGGAACAGCCCGATACATGACGACTCTTGACCTCACAAAAGGGTATTGGCAAATTCCCCTGGCCAAGTCGGCCAAAGAGAAAACCGCATTTGTAACCCCAGACGGGGCGTTCCAATATAAGAGAATGCCGTTCGGGTTACAGAATGCGCCGGCCACATTCCAGCGGAAAATGGACCAGATACTGAGGCCCCATCGGAAGTATGCTGCGGCTTACCTGGATGACGTAATTGTCCATAGCACAGATTGGGCCTCACATCTGCCAAAAGTGCAAGCAGTCCTAGACTCTATCCGGGAAGCGGGGTTTACGGCTAACCCCAAGAAGTGTACCATTGGGCAGGAGGAGGCCAAATATCTTGGGTACACCATTGGCAGGGGAGTGATAAAACCCCAACTCAACAAAGTCGAGGCCATCCAGAGTTGGCCACGTCCCAACAGCAAGAAGCAGGTACGGACCTTTCTGGGAATCGCGGGTTATTATCGGCGCTTCATTCCCCACTTTGCTTCTAAGGCTGTGCCCCTAACCAACCTGACGAAAGGGAAAGGGTCGGTCATGATTAAATGGACCCCCGAGGCTGAGGCAGCATTCCAATTCTTGAAACAAGCCTTATGTAGCCAGCCAGTGTTGTACTCACCCGACTTCTCTAAAGACTTTGTCGTACAAAGTGATGCGTCAGATGTGGGGTTAGGAGCAGTATTGTCCCAGGTCTGGAACGGGGAAGAGCACCCAGTCATTTACCTCAGCAGGAAGTTGAAGTCCCATGAGGTAAATTACGCCACGGTTGAAAAGGAGTGTTTAGCGGTGAAGTGGGCTCTAGATTCCCTTCGGTACTATCTGCTAGGTAGGCACTTTGACATGGTTACGGATCACGCTCCGTTAAAGTGGATGGCTCAAAACAAGGAGACAAATAGAAGAGTGAATAGGTGGTTCCTGGCCCTACAGGAATTCAACTTCACAGTAAAGCATCGCCCTGGCGTTCAAATGGGGAATGTGGATGCTTTGTCTCGAGTACATGAATGCCTGATTGCTGGTGTTCCAACCCCAAGGTTAAAACAAGAGGGGGGGGTATGTGACAGCAGGAAGGTAAAGTCACCTGGTTGCATCCAGGGGGGTAGATATATTTCTCCCAGATTCAGGCTTTATGCTGACTTATACAACTAGGGTGGAGAGTTGTATAAGCCCAGCTGAGGCTAGTAGGCTCATGGATGACTCATACCTCTAGGGAGAGTGTGGGGCGTCGTACAGACAGGGAGTTGATGAGGCCAGCTGAAGCTTGTCAGCTCATTTAGGCCTCTATAAGAACTCCCAGATTCATTAGGTGTTAGCTCATGCCTGGAACCAGACCTGTGTGGACTGTCTAGGGAGAGTGAACCCCTGTGCGGTGAGGCAAAGCCTGTGTGGCTATTTGTTTGGACTTTTACTAAACCAGGGACTTAGGGACTAGGACAGCACCAGGCTGATCCCAGTTGTTAGTTTAGGAAACCTGCATGTTTAGTCAGAGGTCAAACTGACCAGGATTTATTTTGTTTGTTTCTTTTTGGCTTTGCTGTGTTTTTGTCACTGTACATAGAGAAATAAACCGCACCTTTTGATTTTGAAAACCACAACCTCCGTCTGCTGGCCCTGTTTTTGTGTGGGGAGCCCAACCAGGGGGTCACACACACCCGCTACCGAGTTAACCCCCTCACAATATATATATATATACACCCATATATTCTGGAACACACATACTTGTATATATATTCCACAACAAGAATGTACATACATTATATCAAAAATCTGATTTATAAGAAAGCAAATTAATTAACTATATTTTATTTTAATTTATTTATGCTGATTAATTTTATTAAAAACTTTTTTTTAAAACTTTTTTTAAAAAATTGGTGAGGAGAAGAGGAAGGGAAGGGAAAAAGGGTGGGAATATGGAATGGGTAATATATGGTAGTGAGGAATTTCTTGGAATAAGTTATATACGGTATGTGGTAAAAAAGCAAAGTATAAATATGCATTTATCTTGCTTAATTAAATAAAAGATGATAATGGTGGAGATAAAGACACAAGAATAATCATAATATAGTAGAGATATTATGATTATTCTTGTGTCTGTATCTCCACCATTATCATCTTTTATTTAATTAAGTAAGATAAATGCATATTTATACTTTGCTTTTTTACCACATATATAACTTATTCCAATAAATTCCTCACTACCATATATTACCCATTCCATATTCCCACCCTTTTTCCCTTCCCTTCCTCTTCTCCTCACCAATTTTTAAAAAAAAGTTTTTAATAAAATTAATCAGCATAAATAAATTAAAATAAAATATAGTTAATTAATTTGCTTTCTTATAAATCAGATTTTTGATATAATGTATGTACATTCTTGTTGTGGAATATATATACAAGTATGTGTGTTCCAGAATATATGGGTATATATATATATATATATATATATATATATATATAATTTTTATAGGAATTTCTTTATATAGTTCAAGGCAGAGACCTTGCATATGGTCCATCTATGCATACAAAGGATTAAGCATATCAAACATCTTTGATTTTTCAGGGATGTATTTTGATCTGCTACTTTCCCTTTTTTCTTTTTTAAATTTTCAGAGTAGTGGGTTTTCTATTTATTATTATTTTTTTCACTATTATATTAAATGATATTGGTTTTCTGAATGAAATTTTATAAAATTGTATACTATATCACAATATTGGATCAACATGTTATGTTTGTATAGGTCCGGTTTAGTTTTATTATATTATAGCATTTGTTCCCTTTTTGTATAAATGTGACAATATTAGTGTTGGCACACTCTGTTTAAGGGAGTCTTACAACTAATCCCCACAAGGTGGCAACATCACATCAGGCGCACATAAAAAGGCTTTGTCTAGCCTGTCACATTATTGCTTGAGAAAGATGCGTGCGGGGACCTAGAACGTCTCTTTGCATTAAGTATCGAAACGCGTTGCATGCCGGTCCTGATGTCATTCCGCTGAACGTAGCGTTGCGTCTCAACTGAACTTCCTGTTTGCGGTCCAGCCCTCTTTTTGGCTTTCTGAGAAGATCCTCCGGCAACATCCACCATGGATATTATCCCGGCTTCTAATACAGCAAACAAGGAGGTCATCTCACACTGAGACTGCTAGCTAGCGGAACACGACCACAGACCTGATCATCTATGTGCTTTAATACTATTGTATTATTAAAGTGAAACAGTTTTAACTAAGTGGCACCCCTTTTCTGTTTTTTTCTGTTTTCATATGTTTGGAGTCTGGCTTCAGCTCCCTCAGCAAGGCTGCCCGGTTACCTTCCTGGACTGTTTTCACTCACACCTGAGCTCTTCGCATAGCTCATAGGACATTTTAGGTATATGTATATATGTATTGTCTTCTGATAAACTTTAAGCGCCATTATTGTGATTTATTTTAGAATTATACAGTGCACCCCCTATAAACCATAATAATGACATGTATGTGACCAATAGTATGTTTCCAGTGCTATAACTGTATGTAAAATATGTACATACTGTATGTACCCCTGCAACAAACTGTATACATTAATAATAAACTGTGACAACAATCCCAAGCGACTTTGCATTGCTAGACTTTTATTTATATATAAGAATCACACTGTTGCTTGCATAGGTGTGAATAGCCTATTGCATTAGGGTGTGCACCCCAAAGCACAAACACGGCATGTGCATATATACTGAGAGTGTGGGTAGAGCAGTGGACAGTGTCAGTAGCACAGAGATTAGTTTCAGTAGGGCAGTGGACTGTCGGGCACACCCTGTGCACAGACATGCCTATTGTTACTTGGGATCCATGTCACTGCGTATTAATGTAAGTGGACATACTGAGTTTATTGCTGCAGGTTAAAAAATATTTATTATATATTTTTTTTATTTTTTTTTGCACATATGATTGGAGGCATAGAGTTCTATGTATGAAAAATTTGTTGGACGAATGTCATAAACATTTGCGAGACCCTCACGATTTCTGGATGTATTTTGTTAAAACTTCTGTCTTTACAACCACTTTAATTTTATTTATTTTTTTACACACTCTAATGTATTTTCTGTATAAAGGTAAAAAAAAAAAAAACTTCCATGATCAGCTTCCCCTACAGGCTGCATTCACACAGTGCCATTTTAAATTGCGGGCAGATTTGCCACGACTCTGCCCGCAATTTCAATGCGCCGAGATGTGAATGACAAATGGCAGAACGCACATTTGAGATGCCATGCATTTGAATGGCACCTAAAATCGCAGCGCGAGTCTGCCGCGATTGTTCCGAGACAAATCGCGGCAACCTGCATCGTGTGAAGCATGTCACCCCAAAAGTAGCTCCTGAACTTTTGGGTGACAAGCTTCACGCGATGCAGGTTGCGTGATTGCAGCACAACAATCACAACAGACCCGCACCACCATTTTAGGTGCTATTTAAATGAATGGCATCTCAAATGTGCGTTTGCCATTCACACCTTGGCACTTTGCAATTGCAGACAGAATCGCGGCAAATCTGCCCGAAATTCAAAACGTTGAGGTGTGAATGTAGTCTAGAAGAGAGAGTGTGTTTCCAATGTAGCGCCCTGCTCCCAATGAGTGGGCGCTATATGTTAAAATATACAGTAGTTATCTGAGCAGTAGTTTGGCTCAGAAAGATTGTTTTACAAATTGCACTCTGTTCAGTTGGTTGTGTAATTTCCCTCCTGACAGTGGCTGTCGCTGCCACCACTGGTCAGGATGGGAAAGGCTACAGGCTGGACATATTGGGTACCTCTTTCCTAGCATGCAGCCCAGGGGGCGTGGTCAAGCTGCTGGGAGGAGGTATTTAAGGGACAGACGCCATTATGGCAGGAAGAGAGATTCTGGGGTCGTGTCTTCGGTCCCCACCTGAGGGCCATCCTGGCCTCAGGGAAGTGTTGGCAGTTTCCGCCTCGGGGGCTACGTTGGTCTGAGGCTCCGTTACTGATAGGTAGGCCCAAGAGTTGCTGGGGCCTACCGATCCAGAGATGATCCTGTGTCGCCTTACCTTGTGGAAGGGACCGAACAATTGAGGACTCAATTGGAGGATTCATCTGGATCGTGATCTACCTCACAGTGCTGCCGGAACGGCTGAAAGATCCTGGCACTGAGAGTTGTACTCTTTGTTCGAAAGGTAACTCAAGAGAAGGTTGCTCCAAGTCTGTGGCAGAGACTGTTCTATTTTACACTTAGTCTGTGGCAGAGACTGTATTTGATCAAACTGTGCATCGGCTGCTAGGCCAGTGATATTGGGCCTATCCAGTATTTGCTGAGTCCAGTGTGGAGATAGTTATTCCTCTGGACCTAGGAGAGTTCTTATGATTCGCAATTAAGGTACCTGAGTCCTCCCCATCCCTTCATCCCCTCTGTTGGAACTTTTATTCAAATAAACCCTTGAAAGAGACTTTTGTGTTGGTGCAAACTTCTTCTGGACAACTCTTCAAGGAGAACCCCTGAGATGAGCATATGGAACAGTGAGGTAACGTGCAAGACCCAAAATTAAACCAGCGGCCCATTGGTGGGTATTGCTATACCAATGAAATAAATAAATTCGTACTCACCTAGGTGAATGCACCACCAATCCGATGCTGCATTTGTCCCCTGCTGCCTCTTCACACCTATGTGGTTTCAAAAAACGCGGCCGCATGGAAATTGCATGGTCTTTTTGACAATGTGATTTCTCTGCAGTTCCTGCACTGCGATTTTACATGAGTGGAGGTGCGTGTTTTTGCAGAGCAGTGCATTTTCACTGCGGGTGTGGGAATCGCTGCGCTACCCATATGCAGAAGTGTGAACCTAGCCATAGGCTGCGTACACACGTACGTTTTTAATGCCATTTTTTTAAGCTGGCGTTTTTCTCGTCCGTTTTTTTTTTTTTGTTTCCTCTCAAGCCTGTCTTGCATCCACACGATCATTAAAAAAAACGCTTGAGCAAAGCGCAGTAATGTACAACACGTACAACGGCACTATAAAGGGGAAGTTCCGTTCGAATGGCGCCACCCTTCATGTTAGTAAACTTTGTTGAGCGGCGATTCGCGCTTTTCAGTCCGTTACAGCGTAACGAATGTGCTATCTCCATTACGAACGCTAGTTTTACCAGAACGAGCGCTCCCGTCTTATACTTGATTCTGAGCATGCGCGTTTTTTTTCCCCCTCATAAAAGCATACACACTATCGTTTTTCACGTCGTTAAAAAAAACAACGTGAAAAAATAGAGCATGTTCGAAATTTTTAATGGCCGTTTTTCACGCCGTTAAAAATGCTCTGGAGCCTACACACGATCGGTTTTAATGGCCATTTTTAACGGCATGAAAAACGATCGTGTGTATGCGGCATTAGAACTGAGTGAGCTAAGATCGCTGATCTCTCAGTCCTCAGTGAGCAGAGACTGGTGACCGTCAATAACCAGCACTCTGCTCGGCCCCTCCAGCGTTCACTGGAGCGACAGATTGTGGAGAGGGTGGGAGCTACTGCCTCAGTATTCCAGTTGCTCCCTAAAAGGCTGGGACAGTCCCGGCATCTGGGTGAATCCCAACTGGCCTGACTGAGTGACTGCAGCCAACAGTGGACTTTAGCCCACTGTCAGCTGAAAATGGGACACAGGAGTGCAGAACGAACAAAAATAACTTTGGCCATACATCTTTAAATACTTGACTGAGCCTGATCTAAACCTAGTGTCTCTCTATCTCTAATCTCTATCAAATCCTGTGAGGAGGGAGCGGGTGGCAGAGCCAAGCTGCACTCTGTGTGTCAATGAAAGCGAGCCTGCACAAGTGCTCCCATAGGAAGGGAGGCAGAGCCAGCAGCACTGGTGGGGGACCCCAGAAAAGAAGGTTAACCACTTAAGCCCTAGACCATTTGGCTGGCCAAAGACCAGGCCACTTTTTACGTTTCGGCACTGCATTGCTTTAACTGACAATTGCGCGGTCATGCGACGTGGCCCCCAAACAAAATTTACTTTTTTCCCCACAAATAGAGCTTTCTTTTGGTGGTATTTGATCACCTCTGCGGTTTTTATTTTTTGCTCTATAAACAATATAAATATCCCCAAAAAATATATGTAGCGGGGTGCCAAATTTAGGGGTTGTGTTTGAGCACCTATTAGGCTCAAACACCTTAATTTGTCAGGGTTATGGACTGCTTTAATCTGTGGAGGATATCATTGGTGTCCAGTTCCCTGCGGTCTATAGGTGGCGCCGTCGCCCTAGGCCAGGTTTGAACCACCAGTGTAGGGCTGTGCCCTTTGTGTCCCCTCGCGGCAGCAGTATGGGGAACCTGCTGGGAGAGGGTATAAAGGGGGCAGACATCTTCTGCACGAGGTCCGAGCCCCAGGCACCTTCCGCCTGGGGGCTGCTGTTCCAGTTTGTCCGCGCCCAGGTGCCCTTGGCCTGGGTGTGTGGGATCCGAGTTCCATCCCAGGCACCTTCAGCCTGGGGTGAGGTACTACCAAGCATTCCTGCCTGCCCTGGGCATGACTGTCTGGGAGCTGTGAGAAGGCCTGGGGCCCAGTACCTTCGACTGGGTCCCGCAAGGGATCGAGGACTCCTAGGGTGCCTGAATCTAGGACAAGGAGGCCAGGTAGGTGACCCTTAACGAAGACCCAGTGCAGCATTTGCTGGTGACGGTGGGGCCTCTGGTAACTCTCCGGATGGATGTTTTCTCCCTGACAGGGGTCACTACTTCATAGAAAGTGTTCCACGTTCTCATGGTCTGAGGCAGAGACCCAACGTAAATCAGGTCGGTGGCAGAGACCAGCAACCAGGTCTGTGGCAGGGACCTTATTTCAACCGGTCTTTGGCAGGGACCAACTTCACGGTCGGTGGCAGCGACTGTGCGCCATAACTGTTTGTGAGTCCTAAACAGTTTAGTTTGCTTAATAGGTTTGTGCCTGGACCTCCTCCCCACCTTTCTGAACTGTTCTTGTCGCAACCTGTCTGCTCTCACAGAGACTATTTATTGCTCGAACAAATAAATAAGTGTTGGACTTTCAGTGGTGTGGACATTAACTTACTGGGAGCTAAGGGTCCTACCTACACCTGTGTGGACGGTGGGAATCATTCTCAAGAGAAGGTTTGGCTCTGGATGGAAACACAGACCCGAAGGTACAGTTTGAGCTCCACCTCTGCACACAAGATGGTGTGAGCTGGTGGTGCACCGCACACTCTCCTCCCTGGTCCCCTAGACAAGAGCCAAACATTGAGAAGAGAAATAGGGAGTTAGAGGTGAGGTCGCTACATATATAAAAAAAAAAAAAAATTCCTCAGTTTAGGCCGATACATATTCTTCTACATATTTTTGGTAAAAAAATCGCAATAAGCGTTTATTAATTGGTTTGCACAAAAGTTATAGCGTCTACAAAATGGAGAGATTTATGGCATTTTTATTAATAATTTCTTTTTTATACTAGTAATGGCGGCGATCAGAATTTTTTTATCGTGACTCCGACATTACGGCGGACACTTTTGACACCATTTTGGGACCATTGTCATTTTTACAGCGATCAGTGCTATAAAAATGCACTGATTACTGTAAAAAAATGACACTGGCAGTGAAGGGGTTAACCTGTAGGGGGTGCTGAAGGAGTTAAGTGTGTACTAGGGAGTGATTCTAACTGTTAGGGGGCGTGGCTACGAGTGACACGTCACTGATTGCTGTTCCCGATGAGAGGGAGCATTCGATCAGTGACATGTCACTAGGAAGAACGGGGAGATGTTGCATACCTCCCAACTGGCACGGATTCAGGCATAGGCTCCTCCTTCCCGCAGTCCCACGAGAGTGTCATCTTTCCCGCACAGCAGGAAGCATGAAGAGGAGGAAACAACAACCAGCAGGTAAGCACCCCCCCCCTCCAGATTGGTGGTCAAAACAGTGCTCGGAACCCCCCCCCCCCGCGTGATGGGCCCCCTCTGCATGTGGGAGTTATGCTTGTAACTGTCAGCCTTGCAATGCCTCATGGCAGGGCTCAAAATTTCAAATCCTGAGCTACTAGCCAGACCTCAAGGGTTACTCGCCACCAGTTGCCGGACCCAACCCCTACCATGCCCCGCCCATAATCCCGCCCCTAAACAGGCCCTCAAATTATCTCATGAAATGACACCTAAATGTTTTATGCAGAATTAAGTTATAAAAAGAAATATTAACAACAACTTTATCCATATCCAAAACTGCAGCCTGCCCGTGTCCGCCAATACAGCCTGTGTCCGCCAATACAGCCCGTGTCCGCCAATACAGCCTGTGACCGCCAATACAGCCATCTGTCCCCAAATGCAGTCTTGTGTAGCCTTGTGTCCCCAAATGCAGTCTTGTGTAGCCTTGTGTCCCCAAATGCAGTCTTGTGTAGCCTTGTGTCCCCAAATGCAGCCTTGTGTCCCCAAATGCAGCCATGTGTAGGTCCCCAGTGGCCTACCTGTGTAAGAGAGCCCCCTGCCACCGCCACCGATGTCTGGTTGATCAGCGCGCGGGGGGGGGCGGTCGTGGGGCAAGAGCGAGGAGAGGAGGAGCTGCTGCCGCCGCCGCATTGATCAGCGCGCGGGGAACATAACAGCTTTAATTTCAATAGCTGTGTGTTCCATGCCGTCACATATAGCCCCTCCCCCTTGTCCGGGCACTTTGATAGACAGATCACCTGCCCAATCCTGGGGCGGGTAATCTCTGTCTATCAAAGTGCCTGGACAAGGGGGAGGAGCTATATATGAAGACGCGCAACGGGGAACACACAGCTATTGAAATGAAAGCTGTTATGTTCCCCGCGCGCTGATCAATGCGGCGGCGGCAGCAGCTCCTCTTCTCCTCTCCTCCCTTGCCCCCACGACCGCCCCCCCCCCCCCCCCCCACTCCCAGGCAGCCCACACTCGCCCAGCCCTTAAAATCCACTCGGAAAAATGCGAGCAGGCGAGTGGAAATTTTGAGGGCTGCCTCATGGGACTTGTAGTTTCGCAACAGCTGGAGGGCCACCAGTTTGAGACCCTTGTATTTAAAGGTTTTTAGGGTGTTTTTTATTTTTTTAATTTTAAATCATACTTGCCTAGGTGGATGCAGCATCATTCAGGTTTTTGTATCTGTTCTCTGCCATCTCTAAGGATGAGAACTGAGTGATCAAACACTCTCAAAATATGCAGTTGCGCTACGGTATACACATGACAATACGATTACATTATCAATGAATCATGACACCATATAGTGAAACAGGTAAAAATAAAATATGAAAAATTGTCCAGTGATATGACTATATTTGACAAAAATCAGTGTCAAAAACTCCTTACAACGTCCATAGTAATGCAAACAGTAATGTTTAAAACCATGAAAAAGTGTTCCGAGATGACACAATAACAAAGGCAGTCCTCTGAAAGTGGATAATGGTGACTTCACACTGATAAACACCCAAGAGAAAAGTGTTGTGATGGTATATAGACAGAAATCCTCCACCTCATATATCAAATCTCCTTACCGACTCGTATGGATCTCTGATTAGGAGATCGTAACCGCCTGTTGCTGTTTCCCCCGCCTAGGGTCTCTGGATTATATACAGCATACATGATATCTCTTCCTCCACACTATGGCTCCTCAGTATTGTTCCCGGGTATATGATCCCCATAAAAATATAAAGGCCACCATAGTCAAGTACTTAATGAAAGGTTTTAATAAAAAACATAAATGTACACTTACAAAATAGATGTAGTTAAAAAGCGTGTCTGTATGTATCGTTCAAGCCGGCCGGCTTACTATCTGCCCGTCCTTCCGGGAATGTAGCGTTAGTCTCGTCGGTGACGTCAGCACGCCGCTTCTCCCTACGCCGTTTCGTCAAAGATGACGTCGTCCAGGGGCACACTGATAAAACACTGCTGATGAGCTTTGGCTAACTCCCTAAAATGAGGTTTGACTGTACATCTCCTTTAAGGAAATTTCCTGCCAGAATTCATAAAAGCCAGGACAATTCTTGGCCTTGGACAGTGCTGAGTAACACACAGAGATGGGCTTATCACTGCATTGCTTCTCCTTTCACGGTCTAGTGCCAGGCTGGGGTGGGCCCAAGAAAACCTGGGGTTGGAAGTAGGTTGAGTGATGCTGGCTATCAGACGGTGGACATCTAGTGGGGAAATCTCTGGATTGAAGATCAATATTGCAGTAAAAGCTGTTTTTTGTTATTTTTATCTTTTCATGAGCTAATCATTTTTATCTTATTTGTGGCTGGAGTTCTGCATTTATAATGTAGCAGTCAGGGCCGATCCTAGGGTCACATGCGCCTGAGTGCAGAAATATTTCTGGCGCCCCTACAAGGGCGTGGTCTCCTTACTAACTTCTCCCCCTTTACAAATGTTTCTATGGCAACGACTCAAACACAGAGATGCTCCCCTAAGAAGTCACCTTTACCCTGGGATTCTCCCACAATCTCTTAACAATAAACAAAATACAGGAAGAGAAGCAGAGCACTCTAATTGGACCTGGAGGGGGTTTCTCTAATGGACACAGAGAGGGCTTCTGTTAGAAAGTCTGTTTAGAAAGAGCCCCCAGACATAGTATAGGAGATGGTCAGAGACTGCGGAAATGATACAAGAGATTAATGCAGCCTACCAGTGCCCACCAATTGCAGCATACATCAGTGCCCATCAAATGCAGCCCTACCAGTGCCCACCAAATGCAGCCCTACCAGTGCCCATCAAATGCATCCTACCAGTTCCCATTAAATGCAGCCTACCAGTGCCCATCAAATGCAGCCTACCAGTGCCCATCAAATGCAGCCTACCAGTACCCACCAATTGCAGCCTTATCAGTGCTCACCAATTTCAGCCTACCAGTGCCCCTGGATCACACAGGGGAGCAATATCCTGCTGTCATGAAGCTTGGATTTGAATCGCGCGGGCAGCCACTGTGACAAAATCCCGCCTCCTAGACCAGCTTGCGGCTCCTATGGTACAATTCACACTGATTAAATTTCTCGGCATTGGATCAGTGTTCCATCTATCACAGGAGCTGGTCTAGGAGGCGGGACTTGTTACAGCACCGCCGAGCATTTTTTAGAGCAAAGCTCATGCAGTGTGTATGACACATGGAGAGAAGGCGAAGATGCATTTTGCCGCCCCCCAACCCATCCGCACCATCCTCTTGCTACTCCCTGTCTAAAATCGAGCTGGTACCTCCTTCACAGTGCAATTTGAAGGATGTCACATACCACTGAAAATAGAACTTCCACTAAATGGCAGTGTGTAATGAGGGTGTGGGGTTATGTATTTCTTGCTTCCCCTCACAGGCAGCTGAGGCCAACTAAAACTTCCAATGGTTAAGTTCCCCCCATAAGCAACTCCCAGGTCACCCCCCCCCCAGATACTCCCTCTTTTATTACACCTCCCCAGATTCCACAACCCTAATTATACCCCCATATACCCCCCACCCTGATCACCCCTCCCTAGATACCCCTACCCTGATTACAACTCCAGATAACCCACCCCTCCCTGATCACACCTCCCCAGATACCACTACCCTGATTACACCCCTATCTACCCCTCTACACACTGCAGAGCACTCTATCTCTACTAGAGAGAGAGGGGGTCTGACAGAGAGAGCAGGCTGAGAGAGCACGATGTGGGGCTGAGAGATCGCAAGGTGGGGCTGAGAGACAGAAGTGAGGCTGAGAGAGAGAAGTGAGGCTGAGAGAGGTGAGGCTGAGAGAGAGGGGCTCAGAGAGGGTAGTGGACAGAGAGGGGGGCTGAGAGAGAGAGATGTGGGGCTGAGTGAGAGAGATGGGGGGCTGAGTGAGAGATGGGGGGCTGAGTGAGAGAGGGGGCTGAGAGAGGTGAGGCTGAGAAAGAGGGGCTCAGAGAGAGGGTAGTGGACAGAGAGAGGGCTCAGAGAGAGGGGAGTTGACAGAGAGGGGGGCTGAGAGAGAGAGGGGCTCAGAGAGAGTAGTGGACAGAGAAGGGGGCTAAGAGAGATGTGGGGCTGAGTGAGAGAGATGTGGGGCTGAGTGAGAGAGATGTGGGGCTGAGAGAGGGTATTGGACAGAGAGGGGGCTCAGAGCGAGAGAGAGGAGCTCAGTGAGAGGGTAGTGGACAGAGAGGTGGGGCTCAGAGAGAGGGTGGTGGACATAGAGGGGCCTGAGGAAGAGAGGTGGAGCTAAGAGAAAGGGAGGGGCAGAGAGAGGGCAGTGGACAGAGAGGGCGGCTGAGAGAGAGAGGGGGGGGACTGACAGAGACCGCAAGCCCTGTCCCCATTCCAGTATGTATCTGTAGGAAGGTCTGTGTCAGTGTATGATGTCCAGTACCTTCTGATCCGGGAGGTGCTCTGCTGCTTCTTCCAGCAGCTTCTTGGCAGTTTGCACCTCCCACTCAATCTTGTCTTGCCGGTCTCACTGCTGATGCATAGAGGAAGTTGGAGGAGACAGAGTCCAAGCTTTGAGACTCCGGGGATGCTTCTGTGCGCCACCTCGGGGGTCAAGGAGGCTGCGAAGCTCTTCTCTCTCCTGGGCTCCCAGCTGCCCTCAGTGTTCACCTTCCACGTGGACGCAGCCTCCTTCTGCGGGGCTGTCCACTCACCATGTGGAGATGTCGGCACCTCGAGGATGGTACCGCGTCACGCTCCCACCTGACATTACAACAGGGCTTGTGCAAGGATTTTTGACACCCTAGGCAAAACCTTATTTTACCACTATTGCACATGGAAGGCAGGAAGGAGCACTATGGTACATGGAAAGCAGGAATGAAGGATCACTATGGTACATGAAAGGCAGGGAGACTATGGTACGTGGAAAGCTGGAAGACTATGGCTCGTGGAAGACTGGAAGACTATGGCACGTGGAAGACTATGGCGCATAGAAGGCAGGAAGACTATGCCGCATAGAAGGCAGGAAAACTATGCCGCATGGAAGACTGTGGTGCATGGAAGGCTATGGCGCATGAAAGGCTGGAAGACTGGGAGGCGTGGAAGACTGTGGCGCGTGGAAGGCTGGAAGACTGGCGCGTGGAAGACTGTGGCGCGTGGAAGGCTGGAAGCGTGTGGAAGGCTGGAAGACTGTGGCGTGTGGAAGGCTGGAAGACTGTGGCGTGTGGAAGGCTGGAAGACTATGGCGCGTGGAAGGCTGGAAGACTATGGCGCGTGGAAGGCTGGAGGATTATGGCATGTGGAAGGCTGGAGGATTATGGTGTGTGGAACGCTGGTAGATTATGGCATGTGGAAGGCAGGTAGACTATGGAGCATTTAGGGAAGAGAGAGAGGGGAGAGATCACTCACTCAGGCTGCATTGTCTTTGGAGAAAGCACAGGCAGCAACATCAGGACAGTGTCACTGATCTGGCTGCTTTGAAATCTCCCGCCTACACTCCCTTCCAGCCAGGCACAGATTGGCTGCACGAAGGTGTTGTGGGCAGGCACAGGGGAGACATGGGGAGGAGGTGGGGTGGACCTAACTTACCTTCTCTTCCCTCCTTGAACAGGATACAGCGGGTGCGGGATGTGGACACTGCAGCAGGCGTGCCGGCGGGCGGGTCAGTGGGGGGGCAATTACGAGATCACGGCGTCCTCGCTGACATGCGCTCCAGGATGATACACCGGCGCCCAGCCCTGATTACAACCAGGGGAAGCTACTGCAGGTCGAGCGGGAAAATGCTGACTCGATGGCAGCACACTCGGGACCAGTGGTGCTCTGGCACCACCTCCCCTGTGGCGCCTCGGTGCAGTGCACCCCGTCCAGGATCGGCCCTGGTAGCAGTACTCCTGTAGGGGCTTCTGTGTGTAGTAGTCCGTCTGTCACCCTGCTCAGCCAGGTACATATGTTTCAAGCATCCAGAGACATGAAAGCAGTCCTTGCACTTGTTTTTTTTAAAATGTTTTATTGAGGGGAATTTAACTTGGATAGGTATTGGGAACTTATGAGAGGCCCAGGTAATCAACAATCAATATTAGGACTAACTATATACACCCATGGTATATACAATCTCCTCTTCTTCTGCACTTCCTTGCTTGCAAATTATCACTCCTCGCTCCTCCAGCACATCACTTGCTTGCACTCCCCGGACCAACTAGCATTGTAGGCCTGACACTGGCTCAGCCAGGCCCAAAGCAGATGCCCTTTGCAGGCAGGGACCGCGGGCCTCTATGATGTAGAAAAAAGTATAGAAAGTCCCAGTGCTAGCTGTCCCGGTGGCTACTGCTCCCAATACCACCTCTTTAGGCACTGCAAGCTCTCCAGGCTGCAGCTACCCCTTTCCACTGCCCATGCCACCATAATCCTCCAGACTGGCTCTGCACCCAGCACAGACTGCTGCATCTCAGTCCTCTCAGGTCTCAGTCCTCTCAGGTGTGCCTCCCAGTCCTCCTGACTAGGGATGAGCCGAACACCCCCCGGTTCGCGCGAACGTTAGAACCCTATTAAATACAATGGACGCGAATGTTCGAAATCTAAAGTGCTAATTATAACGGGTAATATGCATGTTATTGTCCTAAAAAGGGTTTGGGGACCCGGGTTCTGCCCCAGGGGACATGTATCAATGCAAAAAGAAGTTTTAAAAACGGCAGTTTTTTCGGGAGCAGTCATTTTAATGATGCATAAAGTGAAAAAAAAAGTGAAATATTCATTTAAATATCGTACCTGGGGGGTGTCTAAAGTATGCCTGTGAAGTGGCATGTGTTTCCCGTGTTTAGAACTGTCCCTGCACAAAATGACATTTGTAAAGGAAAAAAAGCCATTTAAAACTGCTTGCGGCTTTAATGTCATGTCTTGTCCTGGCAATATGGATGAAAATCATTAAGAAAAATGGCATGGCTACCCCATCACCCCCCCCCCCCCCTACCCCAGCCCATTACCAGCCCCTTTGGGTCTTGTATGGATTTTAAGGGGAACCCCGCACCCAAAATAAAAAAAAGGCCCTATATACTCTGAACAGCAGTATACAGGCGGTGCAAACAAGACAGGGACTGTAGGTTTGTTCTTAAGTAGAAACTGTTTGTAATTTTGAACACGTACATTATTTAAGTGAAGCTCCAGCCAAAAAATATATTTTTAAGCTTTTTGGAAAACATAGGGAAGGGTTATCACCCCTGTAGCATTTGTTTTGCTGTCTGTGCACCTGTTCAGAACATTTCACCTCACTTTCCGTCCCAATGACAAATGTTTTTGGAAAAGTGGGTTTTTTATTGAAACAAGGATTGGTGATAAAGCATCAGTAGAGAGGAGACACCTTTTTCCCATATTAACTCTTACAGGAGAGAATTTCCCTTCCTAGGGGTAGATTTCCTCTCACTTCCTGTTGTCTCCTTCCGTTTGCAAGTAGGAGTCGTTTGTAAGTTGGATGTTTGAAAGTAGGGGCCTGCCGTATATACTCAGCTGAAATTTGCCCCTTAGATGTTGGTGTTGCCACAACACTGTGAGCCCTCACAGTTACAGTACTCTTGGTGGGCGCTGGAACGCCCTGCTGTGAACGATTATATCAGGAATTGTAATTACATGCCATTGTTGAACAGTGGTAGGAAAAATTCTGCCTTTGGTGGTGGTGCTGGTGCTACAACACTGTCAGCCCTCACAGTTACTCTTGGTGGGCGCATGAATGGGCCCTACTGTAAATTATTAGATCAAGAATTGTAATTGCATGCCCCTGTTGAAGAGGGGCAGAAAAATTGGGCCTTTGGTGGTGGTGGTGGTGTTGCCACAACACTGTAAGCCCTCACAGTTACTCTTGGTGGGCGCAGGAATGGGCCCTGCTGTGTATTATTAGATCAAGAATTGTAATTACATGCCCCTGTTGAACAGGGGCAGAAAAATTGGGCCTTAGACACTGGTACCACAGCACTGCAACCCCTCACAGATACTGTACTTGGAGCACAGCAATGAGCCCTGTTGCAAAGTATTGCATCAAAATTTTAATTACACGCCCCTGTTAAACAGGGGCTGAAAAATTGGGCCTTAGCCACTGGTGGCGGCACCCAGAAACAAAAATGTTCTTCCAAGCTATCATCAGGAATCTGATCATTGAGGAGGAAGAGGATAGTCAGTCAACATAACAGGACAGTCACTCAGCATCAGCATAGGCAGTCTTGAAGGGATGTGACATTTCAAAATAAATTATTCTGTTACATCAGCTTCAGGTGCTTGGTAGCTGGTGGTGATCCAAGACTGGTTCATCTTTATGAAGGTCAGTCGATCAACAGAGTCGGTGGACAGGCGCACCCTGTGATCCGTGACAAATCCTCCAGCAGCACTGAATGTGCGTTCTGAAAGAACGCTGGATGCAGGACAGGCCAGTAGCTCAATTGCATACTGTGCAAGCTCTGGCCAGTGATCCATCCTCAAGACCCAGTAAGCCAGAGGATTTTCGGTGGGAAAGGTGTCCAAGTCTGACCTTGCCCCTAGGTATTCCTGCACCATGTATATGAGACGCTGGCGATGGTTGCTGGAACCAATCATACCTTGGGGCTGCGGACTAAAAAATTGTCTGAACGCATCGGTCAGACGGCCACCTTCTCCACCGCTCCTTCTGCTACTGACCGAAGCCTCAGCAACTCGTTGTCCAGGACAAGGAGTTTGTAACCTCCCAGTCTCTGGGAACGCGTTGCACAGACCTTTCTGCATGGCCTCCCGGAGTTGTCTCATCCTCTGCGACGGCAAGATAAGGTCTGCAACCTTACCCTTGTACCATGGATCAAGGGGAGTGGCCAGCCAGTAATGGTCCCTCTCCTTGATCCGAAGAATATGAGGATCCTTCCGCAGACTTTGCAGGATCAGGGAGGCCATACAGCGTAGGTTAGCTGAGACATTCGGTCCGGAGTCCTCTGGGTCACCAAGGACGACATGATCCGCAGCCACCTCCTCCCAGCCACGTACAAGTCCACGGGTTTCTTGGGACTGTAAATCATCCCTAAAAGACTGCTGCTGTTGATGCTGAGTGCCAGGCTCCACCTCCATGCTGACACAATCCTCCTCCTCCTCATCCTCTTCCTGTGTGATGGGTGGGACAGAAGGAACACTGTCTGGGTAAAGGGGGCCTTGAGAGGCAAGGAAGTCCTCCTCTTCCTGCCTCTGTTCTGCCTCAAGTGCCCTGTCCATTATTCCACGCAGCGTGTGCTCCAACAGGTGGACAAGAGGTACAGTGTCACTGATGCATGCACTGTCACTGCTCACCATCCTCGTGGCCTCCTCAAATGGTGCCAGGACAGTGCATGCATCCCTGATCATGCCCCACTGGCGTGGTGAAAAAAACCCGAGCTCCCCTGACCCTGTCCTGGTGCTGTAGTCGCACAGGTAATCATTGATGGCCCTCTGCTGCGTGTGCAGCCGCTGCAGCATGGCCAACGTTGAGTTCCACCTGGTGGGCATGTCACATATAAGGCGGTTCTTGGGCAGGTTCAACTCCTTTTGCAGCTCAGTCAGCCGAGCACTGGCATTATATGATCTGCGGAAATGCACACAGACTTTCCTGGCCTGCCTCAGGACATCCTGTAAGCCCGGATACCTGCCCAAGAACCGCTGCACCACCAGGTTAAGGACGTGAGCCACACAGGGCACATGGGTCAGTTGTCCCTGTCGGAGGGCGGAGAGGAGGTTGGTGCCATTGTTGCAAACCACCATTCCTGGCTTAAGCTGGCATGGCGTCAACCACCTCTCGGCCTGCCCCTGCAGAGCTGACAGAACCTCTGCCCCAGTGTGGCTCCTGTCCCCCAAACACACCAGCGCAAGCACGGCATGGCATCTTTTTGCCTGCGTACTTGCGTAGCCCCTTGAACGCCTACGGAGCACCGCTGGTTCCGAGGACAAAGCACAGGAAGAGACCATGGAGGAAGAAGAGGAGGGGGTGGAGGAGAGAGGTGTGTCACAACCAGTAGTAGCATTTTGGAGGCGTGGTGGCGGAACAACCTCCAACACTACTGCACCTTGTCCTGCATCCTTCCCAGCTGCCAAAAGAGTGACCCAATGGGCCGTGAAAGAAAGGTAACATCCCTGTCCATGCCTGCTGGCACATGAGTCAGTGGTAATATGCACCTTACCGCTGACCGCCCTGTCCAGCGAGGCATGGACATTGCCTTCCACATGCAGGTAGAGAGCCGGAATCGCCTTCCGTGAGAAAAAGTGGCGTTTGGGAACCTGCCACTGAGAAACCGCACATTGCACAAACTCACGGAAGGGGGCCGAGTCTACCAACTGAAAAGGCAGCAGCTGAAGTGCTAGCAATTTAGCCAAGCTATCATTCAACCGCTGGGCATGTGGATGGCTGGGAGTGAACTTCTTTCGACGGTCCAGCAGCTGGGGCAGGGAAATTTGCCTGCTATAATCAGACGTCGGTGTACTGCTAGCAGAGTGCCCGCAAGTACTTGGCTGTGACACACCTAATTCTACACCTTTATTCCTCTCAGTGCAGGTTTCAGAGAGGACTGAAGGTATAGTGGGGTTGGAGATCCCAGCTGATGAGTAGCAAGGAGAGGTCCGCTTTGTTCTTTTGTGTGGGTCTTTAAGGTACGCTTGCCAATGAGCTGCATGGCAGGTCAACATATGTCTGGTCAAGCATGTGGTGCCCAAGCGGCTGATGTTTTGGCCACGCGGGATACGCTTGAGACATATGTTGCAAATAGCAGTGGTGCGATCTGATGCACTCGACTCAAAAAAGGCCCACACCAAAGAACTTTTGGAATAATGGGCAGAAGCAGGGCCCTGCACAGGCGGAGCTCTGCGGTGTGATTCAGTCGGTGTGCTGCCCTTACGCTGGCCCCCGGAGGGCATCCTCCCTCGTTGGAGATGTGCCTCCTCCTCTCTCCTATCAGGCACCCATGTGGAGTCAGTGACCTCATCATCCCCTCCCTCCTCATCACTGGAGCCAATCTGGCAGTATGCTGCAGCTGCTGGAACATGACTGCCAGATTGCTGTCCTTCTTGAGCATCCCCTCTCTCTGCGCTAACGCTACTTGCCTTCCTCTAGCTGGGTATCATCATCAGACCCTTCGAAACGCTGGGCATCCTCCTGGAGCATGTACCCAACACGGTGCTCAAACAGTTCGGGGGACTCCTCAGGAGGACATGGTGGGTATAGGGAAGGAGTGACTGATGATGACATTGATACGAGGGAAGAGAACGCTTTGGCAGCTGCTTTGCCAGTACCCTGAGCCTGAGTGAGAGAGGATGAGGAGGATGATGAGGGCTTGGTCATCCACTCTACCAAGTCTTCGGCATGATGCGGCTCAACACGTCCAGCTGCCGAAAATAAGGACAAGCGTGTCCCATGGCCACGTGCTGATGAGGATGCACCGCATCCACGACCAGCACTGTTGTCTCTAGACACAGAGCCTGTTTGCCCTCTTTTATTGGCTCGTGACTGTCTGCCTCTCCTTGTTGGCCTTCCAGACATAGTAATGGCCTGCAGGGAGATGGGAAAACCAGCAATTGGGTAGTGTATATTGTGCTGGAGGCACACAACACCCACTAACTCCTGCAGATGCCTTTATTAGAGAACACCAGCAAAAAAGGGTAGATACAGGTGTATACTGTGCTGTGCTGGAGGCACACAACACCCACTAACTCCTGCAGATGCCTTTATTAGAGAACAGCAATAACGGGTATATACAGGTGTATACTGTGCTGGGGCACACAACACCCACTAACTCCTGCAGATGCCTGTAGTAGAGAACAGCAAAAAAGTTTAGATACAGGTGTATACTGTGCTGGGGCACACAACACCCACTAACTCCTGCAGATGCCTGTATTAGAGAACAGCAATAAAATGTAGATACAGGGGTATACTGTGCTGGGGCACACAACACCCACTAACTCCTGCAGATGCCTGAGAAAAGAACACACTGTCCCTGCCTATCTAGCTTAGAGAACAGCAATAAAGTGTAGATACAGGTGTATACTGTGCTGGGGCACACAACACCCACTAACTCCTGCAGATGCCTGAGAAAAGAACACACTGTCCCTGCCTATCTAGCTTAGAGAACAGCAATAAAGTGTAGATACAGGTGTATACTGTGCTGAGGCACACAACACCCACTAACTCCTGCAGATGCCTGAGAAAAGAACACACTGTCCCTGCCTACCTATCTAGCTTAGAGAACAGCAATAAAGTGTAGATACAGGTGTATACTGTGCTGGAGGCACACAACACCCACTAACTCCTGCAGATGCCTGAGAAAAGAACACACTGTAGAACACATTGTCCCTGCCTATGTAGCTCTTTCCCTGAACGCCGAAACACACTACACAAGGCCGCCGCGCTGGCGGCCTTTTATAGTGTGGGGCGTGTACTAAACTCCCCTGAGCTACGATTGGCCACAGGCATCCTGCCTGTGGCTAATTATGGCTCTCCTTGCTGCTGGCGCTGTGATTGGCCAAGCATGCGGGGTCACAGTGCATTGCTTGGCCAATCATAGCGCCGGCAATGCAGTGCGATGGCACAGTGCATTGTGGGCTGTTCGCGTCACACGAATTTGGCACGACCGGCCCACAAAGTTCTGGTTTCACTGAACAGGCGATGTTCGAGTCGAACATGCGTTCGACTCGAACACCGAGCCCATCCCTACTCCTGACTGTGTGAACACTCACCCAGCCCTTTTGGCTGCCTCTGTGGAACTCCTTGAGACTTGCCTGGCAGTGTTCTTTCGCTGTCCTCTCTTGTGCCTCCTCTTCAGGACACCTCTGTGGGTTGTTAGAGAGTCCCATCTGCACCCGAGCCCAGCTCCCTCAAAGGCCCCAGCAACCTAACACTCCATCTTCCACTTGATCAACTCCTCCCCAGCTGGGCTGACCCTGGGTATTTAAGGAGGCCTGCCCCCTGCCAATCCAGATTGGGGATCGGCCAGGGCTCTTCAGAATACCCCAGGTGTCTCCACCTCTTTCCAGAAAACACCAGAAGATTCTGGAAAGAAGTGGGAGGTCCTAGTGACGACACCTGGAGTCACCCAGCTCTATTGAGTCACTCCCTTCTCTGATCACAAAAACACACCCAGGCTTGGTTCCCAGCCAATCCTGGAAATGTACCTATTCTCACAAAAAGGCACCATCACTCCTAGCACACTAGAGGATGCTACAATAATACACAACAAGTTATATTTTTACTATCCAGGTGGTAGCCCTATGTATGTGTCTGATGGGGGTCTAGTAGTTGGCAACCAATTTTGTCACCTTTTGATACATGTTTCCCCCAGGGCAGTTCCCAGCCCCCCATGGCATTTGTTTGACAAACCCACACCCATTAGTCTAAAAAATTGCCATTATTGGTTTTTAACCCCTTCATGCCTACGGGTAAAACAAATATTAATGCCTAAGCACATTGTTGACATGCGTTAGTAAAACCATCCATCATATCACAACTATTTAGACAGGCAAAAAAAAAGCCGCTCCAGGTGTCTGTACCAAAATATCACCCCCCCCCCCCTCGTCAGGTGAGGGTTACAGCTCAGTAGGCAAAAAAATAATCCGCATGGACATACTTTTAAAGCCCCATACACACTATTAGATTTTCTGCAGTTTTTTTCCTTCCGATTTACCAAAACCATATAATAATGATATTAGAGGTTCCCTTTTTTATTTTTTTTAAATAACAAACATGTCATACTTGCCTCCACTGTGCAGTTCGTTTTGCACATAGTGGCCCCGATCCACCTGTTCTGCGGTCCCACGGCGTCTCCTCCCCGCATTAGCTAACCCCCTTTGGGAAACTCTCCCGAGGGGGATACCTTGCGGGCGCGCTCCTGTGTCATACACTCCACGTCCATAGACGCACTTCTTTGTATCTTTCTCTCTCCTTGGAGATAAAAAAAAAAAATGTACTGTATCTTTCCTCTCCATTCAGAGAAATACAGGGGCAGGCTTCACACTGACTGATCACTGTGATAGCCAAGCAGAGACTACCACAGTGATCAGGTGACCCGGAATTGAGAGTTTCGGTCCTGATCGTTAGTATGGGGCTCTCTGAGCGGCACGCTCTCAGCAAAAAGCCCAGTACTGTGGGGCCTATATGTGTCATGTCAGCGTCAAGGGGTTAACATTCCACTCCCATTGACTTTGAGGTTCAGATTTGGCACCCAAACTTCAGTAAAATTCGGCAGACCTGCCTCGGACCAAACCCAGGTACACAAGGCTAATCACTATGCAGCAGGATATTCGAGATATGAACATGGCTTAGAGAATTGGGAAGCCCCCACAGCTTTGGGGGGCCTTTTGATAATGAAAAAAATACTTTAAAAAAAAAGGAAAAAAAAAAGTGTCTCTATTGTATCTAGTGCTTGGCCTGTTGGTGTTACCATTAAAGTATCCTGCTGCTGGCCAGTTGTTTTACCCACCAAAACCTGAGAGCTGAAACTCTAATTTTATAGGAGGACAATTCCCTGTAGCTTCCACTCTGCATTTAGGCCTGTTGGCACTTCATGCACACACAGCTGTCTTTGGTCAGGCAACAAGAAGAAAGACATTTATTTTGACATTTAGGCTTCTTTCACACTGGGACGGTGGGGGTGGTAGCGGTAAAGGGGTTAAAAGCACCCCTTTAGCACTGCTTTCAAAGCACTTTTAGGTGCTTTGAGAGCGGCGCCCATTCATTTCAATGGGCAGGGGAGGTGGCGGAGCAGTGTATACACCACTCCCGCACCGCCCCAAAGATGCTGCTTGCAAGACTTATTTTTCCCGTCCTGCAAGCGCACCGCTCCAGTGTGAAAGCACTCGTGATTTCACACTGGGGAGCATTGAGAGGCGCTATTTTTAGCGCAAAAATGCCTGAAAAGCACCCCAATGTGAAAGGGGTCTTAAGAAATAAAAGTAGTTTAGGGGTTGTAACTTCAGCCAGTGATTTGGGTGTTTTTAGGCAAAGCTAATAAAAAAAATAAAAAAAAAGTGAAATTCCACAGACAAATCTCCAACACCAAATAAGCTGTTGCTGAGGATATCCATGAAAATTGTGGTAGTACAATTTTCAGTTTTAAAACAGAACTAAACCCTCCTGTCAGGGACAGTGCCATATTAGCATCTATTTAGATCTGCCATGGTGTTGCACATGTGATCAGCGACACGAGCCATTTGAGGGCTTTAAAGATCGGTTCAGAGCTCGGTTCAGAGCTGACATAAGTACACTAGAAACTAACATTTCTCACCAGAGGCATGAATGTATCATTCTCTGTGATTGTGTTAATGGGTGGAATGTTAACACTGCAGAAAAAATATGTTTGACTTACCTGCAACTTCCTTTTCTTGGGGTACAGTACTGACTGGCATTCATAGAGCATTGGTTATATGCTGCTACCTTCAGGTGATTGGACACTGGCAAAAACTTTGCTAGGGCTGTCCCTAAAGCATACCCACATAACCCTCCCCACTCCTTGAGGCTCCATTGTTTTCTTTTTTAACAAGCAATAAGGAATGATCAAAATTCCTATTATCTTAATTGTACAGGACTGGTATTCATAGACCATGGGATATACCTAAGCACTAAAACCGGTGGGCAACAACATATCAAATAGAACTGCCAACTAGACCCAAAAGAAAAAAAAAATAAGGGTTTAAACTTTAAAGAAACCTGAATAATACTCAGAAAATGTCTTGAAGCACCTTGCGGCCAAAACCTACACCAGGTGTCTTACACATGTGAGATATAGATGCTTAATGCTGAAAAGCCCAGAAGACACCAACAGCTCTGGAGGAATGGGCTCTGAACCTTTTCCTTAAGGGTGTGGACCCTGGAAATTAGCCGATTGAGCCACTTTGCAATGGTAGAGCAGGAGGCAGGGAGTTGTTTACAAGGGCCCATGAGCAAGACAGTCAGTCATTGAATAGAAGTTGTAGCTTTCAGGTAGAATCTAAAGCCTGGTACACAATCGGATTTTCCGCAGACAAAGCGTAGGACTTTTGTCTAAACGGCATTGGCCATGAACTTGTCTTGCATACAAACGGCAAAGAATTGTTGGCCAACAAATACGAAACTACGTGTTTTTTTCAGCTCTTTAGCGCCACCCTTTGGGCAACTTCTGCTAATGTTGTGGTATGGTTAACATTGCTTCTGAGCATGCGTGTTTGAACTTTGGATTTTTTTTCCAAAGGACTTCTGTACACAGGATCGGATAATCCGACAACACACATTTGTTGTCGGAAAATTTTAAAGCATGCTATCCAACATTTCTTGGCGGAAAATCCGACAACAATTGTCCGATGGAGCATACAAACAGTCGGATTTTCCGACCACAGCCTGTCATCACACAATTCCCGTCGGGAAATTTGATCGTGTGTACGGGCCTTAAAAGACCAGACCTCATCCAGGCATTGTGGGGTAATATCTTTGCTTTGGGCAGGACAGAAGGAAGAAATGTCCTCACTGAAGTGAAAGGAGAAGACCGCCTTTTGCAAAAAATAGGATTTTTTGTACTCACCGTAAAATCCTTTTCATGGACGGACGAAGCTCCATAATTCTTGACAGTTGGGTTATGTTCCTGTTCTATAGGAGAGGACTAGGCAGAACATGTTAGACATTTAATACATGTTACTTTAACCACTTAAGCCCCGGACCATTTGGTAGCTAAAGGACCAGAGCTGTTTTCAGAATTTTGCACTGCGCTGCTTTAACTGTAAATTGTGCGGACATGCAATGTTGTACCCAAACGAAATTTGCGTCCTTTTCTTCCCACAAATAGAGCTTTCTTTTAATGGTATTTGATTGCCTCTGCGATTTTTATTTTTTGCGATATAAACGGAAAAAGACCGAAAATTTTGAAAAAAAATGATATTTTCCAATTTTTGTTACAAGAAAAATCGAATAAACTCAATTTTAGTCATACAATTAGGCCAAAATGTATTCAGCCACATGTCTTTAGTAAAAAAAATGTCAATAAGCGTATATTTATTGGTTTGCGCAAAAGTTATAGTGTCTACAAACTAGGGTACATTTTCTGGAATTTACACAACTTTTAATTTATGACTGCCTAACTCATTTCTTGAGGTGCTAAAATGGCAGGGCAGTACAAAACCCCCCCAAATGACCCCATTTTGGAAAGTAGACATCCCAAGGAAATTGCTGAGAGACATGTTGAGCCCATTGAATATTTTTTTTTGTCTCAAGTGATTAAATAATGACAAAAAAAAAATTACAAAAAGTTGTCACTAAATGATATATTGCTCACACATGCCATGGTTATATGTGGAATTGCACCCCAAAATACATTTTGCTGCTTCTCCTGAGTACGGGGATACCACATGTGTGGGACTTTTTGGGAGCCTAGCCGCGTACGGGCCCCCGAAAACCAAGCACCGCCTTCAGGATTTCTAAGGGCGCAAATTTTTAATTTCACTCCTCACTACCTATCACAGTTTCGAAGGCCATAAAATGCCAAAATAGCACAAAACCCCCCCAAATGACCCCATTTTAGAAAGTAGACACCCCAAGGAAATTGCTGAGAGGCCTGTTGAGCCCATTGAATATTTTTTTTTTGTCCCAAGTGATTGAATAATGACAAAAAAAATAAAAATTACAAAAAGTTGTCACTAAATGATATATTGCTCACACATGCCATGGTTATATATGGAATTACACCCCAAAATACATTTTGCTGCTTCTCCTGAGTACGCGGATACCACATGTGTGGGACTTTTTAGGAGCCTAGCCGCGTACGGGACCCGAAAGCCAAGCACCGCCTTCAGGATTTCTAGGCACAAATTTTTGATTTCACTCCTCACTACCTATCACAGTTTCGAAGGCCATAAAATGCCAAAATAGCACAAAACCCCCCCAAATGACCCCATTTTGGAAAGTAGACACCCCAAGCTATTTGCTGAGAGGCATGGTGAGTATTTTACAGCTCTCATTTGTTTTTGAAAATGAAGAAAGAAAATATTTTTATTTTTTATAAATGTTTTTCAATTTTCAAAACTTTGTGACAAAAAGCGAGATCTGCAAAATACTCACAATACCTCTCAGCAAATAGCTTGGAGTGTCTACTTTCCAAAATGGGGTCATTTGGGGGGGTTTTGTGCCATCTGGGCATTCCATGGCCTCCGAAACTGTGATAGGCAGTGAGAAGTGAAATAAAAAATTTACATCCTTAGAAAGCCTGAAGGCGGTGCTTGGTTTTGGGGTCCCGTACGCGCCTAGGCTCCCAAAAAGTCTCACACATGTGGTATCCCCGTACTCAGGAGAAGCAACAGAATGTATTTTGGGGTGTAATTCCACATATGCCCATGGCATGTTTGAGCAATATATCATTTAGTGACAACTTTGTGCAAAAAAAAATAAAAAATTATTTTTTCCGCAACTTGTGTCAACATATAAAATATTCCATGGACTCGACATGCCTCTCAGTATATAGCTTGGGGTGTCTACTTTCCAAAATGGGGTCATTTGGGGGGGGTTTTGAACTGTTCTGGCATTTTATACACAACATTAGGAAGCTTACATCCACTCTTCTAACCACTTGAAGACAAAGCCCTTTTTGACACTTTTTGTTTACATGAAAAAAAAATTTTTTTTGCAAGAAAATTATGTTGAACCCCCAAACATTATATATATTTTTAAAGCAAAGGCCCTACAGATTAAAATGGTGGGTGTTGCATTTTTTTTTCTACACAGTATTTGCGCAGCGATTTTTCAAACACATTTTTTTGGGAAAAAATACACTTTTTTTAATTTTAATGCACTAAAACACACTATATTGCCCAAATGTTTGATGAAATAAAAAAGATGATCTTAGGCCGAGTACATAGATACCAAACACGACATGCTTTAAAATTTCGCACAAACGCGCAATGGCGACAAACTACATACATTTTTAAAAGCCTTTAGAAGCCTTTACAGGTTACGCCGTTAGATTTACAGAGGAGGTCTACTGCTAAAATTACTGCCCTCGATCTGACCTTCGCGGTGATACCTCACATGCATGGTGCAATTGCTGTTTACATATGACGCCAGACCGACGCTTGCGTTCGCCATTGTGCAAAAGCAGGGCAGGACAGGGGTGTTTTTTTTTTTTTTATTATTAATTTTGCTTTTTTATTTTATTTTTAAACTGTTGCTTCCATATTTATTTTTATCATTTTTATTGTTATCTCAGGGAATGTAAATATCCCCTATGATAGCAATAGGTAGTGACAGGTACTCTTTTTTAAAAAAAACTGGGGTCTATTGGACCCTAGATCTTTCCTCTGCCCTCAAAGCATCTGACCACACCAAGATCGGTGTGATAAAATTCTTTCCCAATTTCCCAATGGCGCTTTTTATATCCGGGGGGGGGGGACATTCCCTCCCACTGCTTGTAAAAGCAGTCCAGAGGCTAATTAGCCACTAGGATTGCTTTTACATGAAAGCCGGCCGCTGGCTGAAAAGAATGATACCAAGATGATACCTAAACCTGCAGGCATCATTTTGGTATAAACATTCAAAGTCCAGCAACATACCAGTACGTTGCTGGTCCTTGTTGGACATGTATTGTAATCTTTTTTTTCATGCAGCCTGTTGGCTGAACGAAAAAAAAAAATTGATCGGTGGGTATGCCCACCATTAGAATACCGCCCTTCATCCACCCACTTCTAATGATGGGCATACATGCACCATTTATATATGCCGAAGCATGGGGGCATCTTCCCGCAAAAGTTATGCCGCGTACAGATGGTCAGAGTTTTCCACAGGCAAGCCTCCGTCGGAATTTCGACCGTATGTACGTGGCATTAGGAGCAAAATCACTCCTCCGCTCCTGCTGCCCCAATGCTTCGGCATATATGCTTTTTTTTTTTAATGTGGTGGTGAAATCACCTCCTACAGCACTGGAGTCGCAGGGATCAGGCCTGTCTCTGCGAACGCTGCAGTTATGTGTGTTGTGTTTTGCAAGTGACAGTGATCGATCGATACTGCACTTGGGTGGCCTGGGCTGGACGGAGGGGCAAAACGCAGGTGCTAGCAGGTATCTGGGCTGATCCCGCTAACACTGCGTTTTTGGGAACCCTAAACTGCTGGGGACGCTAGTATAGATCTGATCAGATATTGATCTGTTCAGATACTATACCACTAAGGGAGGTGTATGCTTCACGCGTGGGTGTTAGCGTTCCTGGCACTAACCTGACGCTGCCTGGGGCGATGCAGACCCTCTCTGACGCTAAAACCTAATTGATATCACCCGCCGGGCGATCAGGGGGTTAAACCTTTATTGGGTTATATACGGCGGGTGCCCTGACACTATAAAAAGCAAACTAACTAACCAGCGTCACCCGTAACACTTATATGGTGATCACTGGTGAAAGGGTTAACTAGGGGCAATTATGGGGTTAAAACCTTTATTAGGTAATATATGGGGGTACCTGACGCTATATAAAAACCTGACGGCGAACCTAAAAAAAATTACTGGCTACCTATCGGCATCACCGACACTAAGACAGCGATCAGAAAAACGATTGCTTAGCGACAGTGGTGATAGGGGGTGAAAGGGTTACCTGGGGGGCGATCAAGGGGGTTAAACCTTTATTAGATAATATATGGGGGTACCTGACGCTATAAAAACCTGCGGCGAACCTAAAAAAAATTACTGACTACCGATCGGCATCACCGACACCAAGACAGCGATCAGAAAAACGATCGCTTAGCGACAGTGGTGATAGGGGGTGAAAGGGTTATCTGGGGGGCGATCAGGGGGTTAAACCTTTATTAGGGGGGTTAGGGGGCTACACTGGACCTAAAACTAACTTTAGTGACACTTTTACAGTCACAAATGTCACTGATTGCAGTGATCAGTAAATAAATGGTCACTGCAATCAGTGACACTGTGACTGGGGGCTGGGGGGTGATCTGGGGGGGCGATTTACGTGCCTATGTGTCCTGGTGTCAGTGTAGTGTTTTGTGCACTAACCTGGCATCTTCTCTTGTGCGGCGCTCGGTATATGTGAGCGCCGCAGGAGAGATGACATCACTTCCTCTGCCTGTGTAAACATTACACAGGCAGGGAAGCTTTCTCATTCGCCGGGAGCGATCGGGAGGGGGTGGCCGGAATCGAACGGCCGTCTCCTCATCCCGGATCGCTCCCGAACACTTAACCACCGCTCACTGTAAAGAAGGGGGGTCCGATCGGACCCCCCAACTATACAAAGGCGATCACGTAGATATACGTGATTCTGCCTGTCGGTGCCATTCTGCCGACGTATTTTTACAGTGGGCGGTCGTTAAGTGGTTAACAGAATTGAAACAGCCCCGCAATCTCCTTGGAATGCGATGGCCGAGGACACAACGATGGAAGTACCATGTCCTCAATCAGGTGAAAAGCCGAAACCACCTTCGGAAGAAAGGAAGGTTGCGGGCGTAGCACCGCTTGTCCTAATGGAGGACCAAATATGGGGACTTGCAAGACAAGGCCGCCAAGTCAGAAACCCTCCTGACAGATGTGATGGCTACCAGGAAGGCCACCTTCTGAGAGTGTCAAAAGAGGAATTTCGTTAATGTCCTCAAAAGGAGGTTTCTGAAGCGCCAAGAGCACCAGGTTCAAATCTCACAGAAGTAGTTGTGGTCACACCGGAGAAGCCACATGTCGCACCCCCTGCACAAATGTACTTACTAGTGAGACACCAGGGGTCACTGAAAAAAAACAGCTAAGGCTGAAATCTGCCCCTTAATGGTGCTTAAGGCAAGTTTCTGATCCACTCCGTGCTGTAAAAACAGCAGGATCCTGGAAACCGAATAAGTCCGTGGACGCCATTCCATCGCCTCACACAGAGATGTAGACTCTCAATGTGCGATGGTAGATCTTCCTAGAAGAAGATTTCCGTGCTTTCAACATAGTTGAAATGACCGAATCCGACTTTCAATAGCCATGTCGCTAAAGCCAGCGACTGCAAAGCAGGATGAAGAATGGGACCATGCGAGAGAATGTCCCCCCCATTGGCAGACACCAAGGCCCATCCGCCACCAGTCACACAAGGTTGGCGAACCAGGGACGCCTGGGCCAATCTGGGTTGATTAAAATCACCGGAATTCCTTCGGTCTCTACTCAGTGGTTGAAAAGGCATAAATTAGCCGAGCTGACCCCAGGGGGCCACCAACGCGTCTGACGCGACTGCCCAGGGATCTCTGGACCTGGCCACAAACCTCGACACTTGCGATTGAGTTGAGAGACCAGGAGATACACGTCTGGCGTGTCCCATCTCCGATAAAGGAGTAGAAAAAACCTCTGGATGTAACGACCATGCCGTGTGGTCCAGCATCTGGCGACTCAATAGTCCGCCTGTCAGTTTCCCACGATGGCATGTAAACTGCCGACAGGGCTGGCACGTTCTTGTCCGCCCACCGCAGGATGTGAGCGACCTCCGACGTTGCAGCCAAGCTTATTGTTCCCCCTTGGCGATTGATGTATGTCACAGCCGTGGCGTTGTCTGACTGGACGCCCTCTTAGTCTCTGAGACCACCTGGAAAGGCACAGCCTGATCGCCCGGAGTTCCGGAACATTGATCCCTGAGCCGCCTGAACCCTCAGACTCCACCCCAACTGTCAGACAGGCGTCCGTCATGAACACAGTCCATGAAAAGGGAGGAACGACTTCCCGGACCGAAGAGCCGAGAATCTCAGCCACCAACTCAGAGAGGTCCTGACAAGATGACTAATCTAAATCTGATGATCCAGAGACCACGGAGATGAGTTTCATTTTTTGCGAATCTCCGTCTGCAAGACCCGAGTGTGGAATTGGGCATATGGTACTGCCTTGAAGAGGCTACCATGAGGCCCAGGATTCGCATGCAAAAAACAGAGAGACGACCATTTGCGGGATGTCAACAACTTCACCGCAGATTGGAGTGCCTGCCACAAGACTCTGGCCTCCGAGGAGTCTAGGATCAACTCCAGGCTCAGGGTCGGTACTAACACCGACTTCTGGAGGTTCAGTATCCACCAAACTCCCGAAGGGTCTGACTGGCTATAGACACGTCCTCCTCTAATTCTGAGTTTGAAGCAGCTCTTAGAAAAAAAGGGTCGTCCAAGTAGCCTACGATGGCAATGCCGCACTGTCTCAGCAAAGCTAGAATCGGGGCAAGCACCTAGGAGAAAACTCTTCGTGCCAAAGCTAGGCCAAAGGGAAGAGCCACAAGTGATAGTGGTCTTCGCCTACCACAAAGCACAGGAACCTCTGATGCCCGACGCAGATGGGGACATGCAAGTATGGGTCCCTGATATCCAAGGACGCAGGAAGTCCCCTGGATGAAGCGCAGCCCTCACCGAACGAATCATCAATCCGGAACCTTTTGAATCCAAATAAAGACATTGAGGTCCAAGATTGGACGGACTCCGTCCCTTTTTGGGAGCACAAACAGATTTGAGTAGAAACCCTGAAACCTGTCCTGCAATGGTACGGGTAAGATCACCCCGCATGGCAGCCCAACGCACTGGAAGGAGAGGCAGCTTGTGAGGGAAAAAAACTGTTTGGTGAACAAGAAGGGAACTCTATCTTGTACCCCGAGGTGAACACCTCGCAGACCCACTGGTTGGAGAGCAGGGAAGGCCACTGAGCTGCAACCCTGCGAAGCCGCCCCCCCCACCCTGAAGTCGGGTGGGGGCAAAACTTCCTGCGTAGCAGGCTTGAGTGCTGGTTAGGTGGACTTGCGCACCCAGGGATGCTTCTGTCCCTTAGCAAGACCTTTTCCGCTTGGGAGGGCCTCCCTGACTGACAAAACACCTCTCTCGGTGTGGAAAAGGAGAGCCGCGGCTTACGGCGCGGCTCCTCCCCTGTAGTGGATTTGAGGGGGAAGTGCGCTCCTACCCCCAGGGACATCCTACATGATGTCGTCCAGTGAGGCACCAAAAGGCCTCCCACCTTAGAAAGGTAAAAACTGCCAGAGTTTCCCTAGAAGCTTAGTCAGCAGACCAGCATTTCAACCATATTAGGGGCGCCATACCACCGTAGATGGGAAGGTCCTGGAGATCTTAAGGGGACTGCACCCCCGAATCTCCACCCCAGTTAGCATGACTTTGGAGAGTGTGAGAAAACCGGAGTACCCGGAGGAAACCCACGCAGACACAGGTAGAACATGCAAACTCCAGGCAGATGTTTGCTGCTAGGTGAAAGTGCTAACCACTACACCGCTGTGCTGCCCTGCGGTGCAACATTATTTGCCCACTCCGTGAGTGTCAGGGACACCCAGGTAGCAGCCCCAGAGGCAGCAATGCTCCAGCATGGAGAACACGGAGCGGCTCACCGCTTCAGACCTCCAATCAGTGGGGCCCTCAAAAACAGGGGTCCCCCCCCCCGGGATAGAGGTTACTTATTTTAACCTAGAGACTGTGGTGCGCTGAGGGACCGGAAAGGGCCTCTGCGACCGGTCTGTAACTATGTAAGGAAAACCTTAAACATAGCGGGTCGGTTTGTGCGACCCAAAGAAAGGACAGACTCTGCTGTGGAAGTCCCAGCTGTATCTTTCAGCTTGAGAGTGTCCCTCACAGCAGTGATGCTGTCTTGAGGTGGCCCGGACGAGGGGTCCTCCACACAGGGAAGGTCCTGGTCCGCCTTTTCTGACATATCAGAACCAGGGACCTGCGCCTTTGCAGCCAGGCCCGAGTCTGAGTCAGAGCAATTTCCCAGGCGATGGCTGGGGGGAGGGAGCGCATAGCACCCTTTTACGCTCGCACGCCTCTTCCACCTTGGCAACAAGGGCTCCAGGACTGCCTAGACAGCGCCCATGGGAACCGCAGGTGCAGGAGCACCGGATGGTGCCTCTGGATGTCTTAGGGAAAAATGCCAACCTCTGGCTCCAGAACACCCACTGACCACCCTTAGGGACCCAGTCAGTTACTTGACACATAACTTTGTCCACCCTCCTAGCTGCACTGACCGAGGGGGGGTATACCCAGGGGACTCACCGCCAGCCAGGGACTGTCTAGCGCCGCTGCCTGCTCTCCATCCTCACACCGCGTGTGACTGAGAAGACTGTGTGGGGTGAATGGCGCCATTCAGGAAGTCAGCAAGGAATCCAGTCAGCACTAGAGGCCAAAACCCACTCCAAAATGGCCGCCGGGTACCTTAGAGAAAGCGCGCAAACCACAATAAAATGGTCGCCCGCCTGCAGCATGGCGCGGCCACGGCAAAATGGGCGCCAATGGAAAATACAATGCAATGCATAGGCCCCAGAAAAATGGCGCCAGCGCTTTAAAAACTGGCGCCCAGCAAGCGAGGTGGACGAGAAGGCCAGCAGCGGAGGCTCCCAAGAAAATACCACCCCCCACACAGAGTGGGCCTGGACACCCCCACAGCCCCCCTGGGACCAGGATTCCCCCTAAAGGTATTTCCCGGTTGCAGCAGCCCCGTGAGGGGAGAAGGAAAAAAGGGTGACAGAGGGAGAGAGGGGAAGGTAGGAGAACCTAACGACCCCCTTAGGAATGCCCAGCTGTTCTATCCCACTGAAGCAGGAGGAACTGTACTTACCCGTTCCTGCGAGGATCTGCTGGTGCGTTCCTGACAGACCTACAACCGATCAGTACGGAGTAGCTGTCGGCTCGGTCCACTGTGACTGAGACAGCAATCAGCCTGGTAATATGTGGACCCTGGAGCAAAGCTCACCGCCATGTCGTGTTCGACCCCGCACGTAGCTAAGGACTGCTCACGCTCGCTGGCCGGACTGGGGGGACTACAAGGATCTATAAATATCCTGCCTGTCATGCCCAGCCGGCGGTTGATAGAAGATTCTCAAAAATAAAATAAAAGTAAAAATCTCCTCAGGACTCAGGGCCCAAAAGGGAGCCACGTCCATCTCCTCTACTAAGCAGAAAAAAACTGAGGCTGCTGCTGCAGGGTGGAGGGTTATGTATGGAGGGACCGCCCCCTGGGCGGAGCTGTTTCAACTCTGTTGACATGTATTAAATGTCTAACATGTTCTGCCTAGTCCTCTCCTATAGAACAGGAACATAACCCAACTGTCAAGAATTATGGAGCTGTGTCCGTCCATGGACGAAAAGAGAAATGAAGGTTTTGGCCTCAAAACCAGCTTTTACATGTGCAAAACAAGAAAAATAGGATTTTTTGCTCACTGTAAAATCCTTTTCTCTGAGTCCATGGACTGACACAGCCTCTCTATTGACAAAGTGGGTATTATCCGTTAATTAGGAGTGACTAGGCAGAAAACTTGTAAAAAGTGTTGCATCACACCCTCTACAGTACCGCTCAGGGGGCGGACCCTCTGGGTATATCACCTCAGTCTGCATCTCGCAGATCAGTTCGTCAAAAAGCAGTACAAACTTAAAAGGAGGGGTGGGTGCTGTGTCGGTCCATGGACTCAGAGAAAAGGATTTTACGGTGAGCAAAAAATCCTATTTACTCTTTCGTCCATGGACCGACACAGCCTCTCTATTGACAAAGTGGGACGTCCCAAAGCAGTGTCAGAGAAAAAACGAGGGGTGGTAACAGCATAAAAATAAACTTCACCCCAAACACAAAACAGCACTCCTCCAACGGAGGAGTTGCAACTCTAAACAGCCGCTTGCAAAACCTTGCGGCCGAAAGAGGCATCCGAAGATGCACCTACATCAACTTTGTAGAATTTTGTGAAAGTGTGAGTGGACGACCAAGTCGCCGCTTTACATAATCGGGAAACAGACGCTTGATGTCGGAAAGCCCAAAAGGCACCTATTGCCCTGGTCGAATGCGCCGTGACCGGAAAGGGGGGCGCTTGACCCTTTAAGGCGTAAGCCTGGATTACTATCTGTCGGATACACCTAGAGATGGTGGCCGACGAGATTGCTTGGCCCTTCTTGGGACCAGCCACCGAAACAAACAGTGAGTCTGACTTCCGGAACAGGGAAGTAGCAGATAGGCATCCTCCAAAGCTCGGACAACGTCCAAGGAATGCAACGCCGACTCCTTAGGATTTGACGGGTGAGGACACAAGGATGGAAGTACAATGTCTTCGTTGAGATGAAAAGCCGAAACGACCTTCGGAAGAAAGGAAGGCTGTGGCCGCAGCACCACCTTATCCTTGTGGAAAATCAAATAGGGAGCCTTGCAGGACAAGGCTGCCAGCTCAGAGACTCGTCTAACTGACGTAACAGCCACCAGAAAGACCACTTTCTGAGAAAGTGTCAACAGGGGAATATCTCTAATATTCTCAAACAGTGCCTTCTGAAGCACCGAGAGGACCAGGTTCAAGTCCCACGGAGGTAGTGGGGGACGGACCGGAGGGGCCACATGTCGAACCCCCTGCACAAATGTACTCACGAGAGAGTGAGTCGCCAGGGGTCGCTGAAAAAAGACAGCCAGGGCAGATATCTGTCCCTTAATCGTACTTAAGGCAAGCCTTTGGTCCACCCCATGCTGTAAAAACAGCAGGATTCTGGAAACCAAATAAGTACGCGGATGCCATTTAATTTCCTCACACATGGAGATGTAGGCCTTTCTAAGTGCGGTGATAAACCTTCCTAGAGGACGGTTTCTGAGCACTTCTCATAGTAGAGATTACTGAATCTGATAGGCCCCGGTCTCTCAGTACCTGGTTCTCAACAGCCATGCCGTTAAAGCCAGTGACTGTAAAGCAGGATGGAGTATGGGACCTTGCGATAGCAGGTCCTTCCTTAGCGGTAGGCGCCAGGGGACGTCTGCTACCAGACGTACTAGATCGGCGTACCAAGGACGCTGAGGCCAATCTGGAGCGGATAGGATCATTGGAATTCCCTCTGCCTCCACTCTGCGGAGCAGAAGAGGAAGTAGCCTTAAGGGAGGGAAGGCATAGATTAGCCGATACTGACCCCACGATGCCACCAACGCGTCCGTTGCGTCTGCCCATGGGTCTCTTGACCGGGCCACAAACCTCAATACCTTCCGATTGAGTCGGGAAGCCAGAAGATCTACGTCTGGTGTGCCCCATCTTTGGCAGAGGAGTTGGAACACCTCCGGGTGTAAGGACCATTCTCCCTGGTCCAGCATCTGGCGGCTCAGGTAGTCCGCCTGCCAGTTTTCCACACCCGGAATGTACACGGCCGACAGTGCCGGTACGCTCCTCTCTGCCCACTTCAGGATGCGAGCGACCTCCGATGCTGCAGCTGAGCTTCTTGTTCCTCCTTGATGATTGACATATGCCACTGCTGTGGCGTTGTCTGACTGGATCCTGACTGGACGCCCTTGCAGCCTCTGAGATCATTTGAAGAGGCACAGCCTGATCGCCCGGATTTCCAGGACATTGAACGGCAGGAGGGCTTCCTCTGGGGTCCAGCGACCTTGCGCCGACTGAACACCCCAGACTCCCCCCCAACCTGTAAGGCTGGCGTCCGTCGTGATCACTATCCAGTAAACCGGAGAGAAATGACTTCCCGGCCATTAGAGCCGGTGCTGTCAGCCACCATACCAGGGATCTCCTGACTAGGTGGCTCACTCGGATTTGATAATCCAGAGATGAAGGGCATCTGTTCCATCTGGACAGAACTTCCTTCTGTAACACTCGAGTGTGGTATTGAGCATATGGGACCGCCTCGAAGGAGGCTACCATGAGGCCCAACACTTGCATGCAAAAACGGAGTGACGACCAATTCCTGGAAGTCAGCTGCCGTACTGCAGCCCGGAGGGTCTGCAACTTCTCCACAGAGTGGAATACCTTTGCCTCTGAGGAATCCAGAATCAACCCCAGGTACACTAGGCATTGAGTGGGCACTAATACTGACTTTTGCGTGTTTAGAATCCAACCACAGTCTCGAAGAGTCTGACAGGTAATAGACACGCTTACCTCTAATTCTGAGCTTGAAGGGGCCTTCAGTAGAAGGTCGTCCAAGTAGCCCATGATAGCGATACCCCGCTGTCTTAGAAGTGCCAGAATCGGAGCGAGCACCTTGGTGAACGTCCTGGGTGATGAGGCAAGGCCAAACGGGAGGGCCACAAACTGGTAGTGGTTCTTCCCGATAGCAAATCGCAGAAACCTCTGGTGTCTGGCGTATATGGGGACATGCAGGTATGCGTCCTTGATGTCCAAGGAGGCCAGAAAGTCCCCCGGATGGAAAGCCGTGACTACAGATCGAACCGACTCCATCCGAAATCTTTGTACTTTCACAAAGCAATTGAGGGCTCTGAGATCCAAGATTGGACGAACCCCCTCCTTCTTCGGCACAATGAACAGATTTGAGTAAAAAAACCCTGACCTCGTTCCTGTTCTGGAACTGGAATAACTACCCCGCGTTCCAGTAGACCCTGGACCGCCCCATACAGGGCCTCCCAATGGGTCGGTAGTAGCTGGAGATTGGAGGTGATGAACCTGTCCGGTGGAAAAGAGAGAAATTCTATCTTGTAGCCTGAGGAGATTACTTCGCAAACCCACCTGTCGGAGACTAGAGCTGTCCACTGAGTCGCAAATTTGCGAAGACGTCCCCTACCCGAGAGCTGGGTGGGGGCGGACCTTCATGCGGACGCAGATTTGTCCGCAGGCTTGTTGGGTTTGCGGGACCAAGGACGCTTTTGTCCTTGGGCAGGCGCCTTGTCGGCCTGGGGTCTTTTCCCTGTCGCCCTAGGGGGACGAAAAAACCGCCTGCGTGCAGTAAAGGAGGGCCCTTGCCCTTGGCGTGGCCCCCTACCCTTGCTAGTTTGGGGAAGCAAAGTGCTTTTACCTCCTGTGGCATCCTTGATGATGTCATCCAGAGAAGCCCCAAAAAGTCTGTCGCCCTTAAAAGGCAGATCCAACAGGGCTTTCTTGGAAGTCTGGTCCGCAGACCAGCCCTTTAGCCAGATCAGGCGGCGTATTGCTACTGTATAAACCAAAGCTTTTGACAGCAGGGGAATAGTATCCATGTCTGACTCGCAGACAAACTTAAGGCCCTGGACCAACTGGTCGGGCCAAAGTTATCTCATTAGGAGGAGCATCTCGCTCCTTTAACCCCTGGAGTAGCAATTTTGCCCATTCAGTAAGTGTCTGAGACACTAGGGCCCCCACCAATGCCGGGCGTACTGCCGAGCCTACCACTGAATATAGGTAGTGAGCGAGTGCTTCAGCCTTCTTATCCACAGGGTCCTTGAAAACAGGAGCCCCTTCTACTGGAATAGTGGTGGCTCTATTAAGTCTGGACACCGGAGGGTCCACTATAGGGGGAGAGGTCCATTTCTTCAGAAAACTCTCCTCAAAGGGGTACCGTACCGCAAACCTCTTTGGGGCTGTAAAGACCCTCAGTGGGTTCTCCCATTCCTTGTATAAGAGTTTGTCAAAATAAGACACACAAGGGAACACCTTAGCAGTGCGGGCAGGTTTACAAAACCCAAAGGGGACTGGAGTTTCTGCTGCTTCTGCAGTATTTTCCAACTTTAGCGTATCCCGCACTGCAGTAATAAGGTCAGATACCAAAGCCGTCTCGCGTACTGACCTGGACTTGGAGTCATCCTCACTGTCCGATCGGTCACGGTCTGCAGTCTCTGATGCGTCCGAATCTGGGCCATGAGCCGTAGCTGGACCTGGTTCTGCATCAGAATTATCCCCGGAAGATTGCAGGGGACGGGGGCGTTTACTACCCCCTGAATTCCCGTGTGCTGCTTCCACCCTGGCAGCAAACGCCTCTAGGATTGCCGTCTTAGCGTTCATAGACACCTCAGGGGCACCAGCTGCTAAATCTGGTGCTTCAGGGGAGAAGACATCTGGCTCAGATGCCATGCTGACCACACGCTGACACCCACAGGGCTCCAGGCAAGATATCAATAGGCCACCCTCCTGCGCTGCAGAGATGCTGGGTTACCCAGAGGACTCACCACCCTGGACCGGTACTGCTATGCTGCCGTGTGCTGCGCCTGTGATGCTGTCCCACAGCTGCTGTGTCAGTCTGCTTTTATCAGCGCTTCCTGTGTGAATTTTCGCACCAGTGTAATGCACCCTAGAGGCCGGAGACTCTCGCAAAATGGCCGCCAAAAACGTCTGTATGGAAGATAATGTGGGCTCTAAGAAAATGTCCGCCGAGCCGAAGATAGAGGCCATGCAGCCGTAGCCCACAAAAAGATGGCCGCCGAATGGCAATATATACATACAGGGTGGACAAACATGGCCGCCGATCAGTTGATAGAGGCCAGTGGGTGTGGACTACAAGAAAATGGCGCCAAAACCACAGGAAGATGGCCGCCGGGCAGTCACTAGAGGCCGAACCCTGCATGGACCACCACAAAATGGCCGCCGACAGCATGGAGGAGGAAGCACACACAGGTAAGCAGAAATTACATTTCTTTTAAATGTTAGTTACAGCCAGCCCTGCTCCAGTGGAACCCCTTAGGTGACCCCCAGCACCCAGCAACCTTTAGCTAGAAGCCCAGGGAGGAGGGAAAAGGCAGGGAGAGAGGGAAGAAAGGGGCCACAACCACTTACTTGGTCTCTCCAGGAATGTCCAGCCAAATCACCCAGCCGAGGCAGGGGAGTTTACTTACCTATCCTGCATGTATTATGCTGGAAGACATTTCTAACAGATCATCGTCCGCGCACGGAAGGTGACTGTTGGCCAGGCATGCTGTGATTGGACCCAAAAGGGACGATCATATATATGCCCTGGAGCGTGACGCTCACCGGACAGGCTGCTGCGACTCGGCCGTAAGGTCAGCCGAAGCTGAGCGGTCCGATGCAAGCCTTGGAGCATAAGCTCACCGGCCAGGCTGCTGAGACTCGGCCGTAAGGTCAGCTGAAGCTGAGCGGTCCGATGCAGGCCCTGGAGCGTAGGCTCACCGGCCACCCGTGGAGCAACGGGCATGTCGTGGAAAACCCAGCGTGTAGCTAGGGTCGGCACACGCTCGATGGCCGAACTGGGGAGACTACAAGGATCGAGGATCCAGCCTGTCACCCAGTCGGCAGTTGATCGAAGATCGCAAGAAACAAAAAATGTGGCAAAAAAAATATATATCTTTTTCCCCCGGACCAATGGGCCCGATGGGAGCCATGTCCTACTCCTTGCTAGACAGAAAAAAACTGATCTGCGAGATGCAAACTGAGGTGATATACCCAGAGGGTCCGCCCCCTGGGCGGTACTGTAGAGGGTGTGATGCAACACTTTTTACAAGTTTTCTGCCTAGTCACTCCTAATTAACGGATAATACCCACTTTGTCAATAGAGAGGCTGTGTCGGTCCATGGACAAAAGAGTAAATAGGATTTTTTTGCTCACCGTAAAATCCTTTTCTCTGAGTCCATGGACCGACACAGCACCCACCCCTCCTTTTAAGTTTGTACTGCTTTTTGATGAACTGATCTGCGAGATGCAGACTAAGGTGATATACCCAGAGGGTCCGCCCCCTGAGCGGTACTGTAGAGGGTGTGATGCAACACTTTTTACAAGTTTTCTGCCTAGTCACTCCTAATTAACGGATAATACCCACTTTGTCAAGAGAGGCTGTGTCGGTCCATGGACGAAAGAGTAAGACTCTTTACAAGACAGCTGCTACACCTAACATGATGTGATGGTAACCAAAAGGCAAGCTTAAAGGTGAGGTCATCCAAAGGAATGTCTCTAATTGGGGGGGCTCTAAAGAGCAGGGAGCACCAAGGTGACATAGTAGGTTAAATTGGGGGAATGATGTAAGCAACACCTGTAGAAAGGTCCTAATATGATATTGCAAGGGGTTTCTGGAAGAGGACAGAGGCAGAAACCTGTACCTTGAAGTTACTCAGGGCCGAATGCTGGTCAAGACCAAACTGAGCCAGTATACAAGGGATAAAGTATTCTCTACGGTAAAGCCTTCTGTCATCCCACCAAGAAGGTCTTCCTTGCTCTGAATAAAATGGGAATGACCGAGTCAGAGATGCCTCTATCTTTTAACACTTGGATTTCAACAGCCATACTGTTAAAAACAGCAACTGAGAAGCAGCATGGTACAGGGGGCCTTGGCCAGTAAGTCAGACATGTTTGGAAGAGGCCAAAGCTAATCTGCTAGAAGTCTGAGTATGTCTGTGTACCAGGTTCTTTTGGGCCAGTTTGGGGGGTCATCTTGCACAGCAGTCAAGGGAGGATCTTCATAAGAAGGAAGGCATATACTAGTTGGAATTTAGTCCAAGGAATCACCACCGCATCTACTGCAAAGGCTACAGGATTCCTGGTTGTAACTAGGCCTTCTGTTTGGTGGGCTTAGTAGGTCGGGGCTTGCAATGGGAAAAAAAATAAAAATGTTAAGCCTTGGTTTTGAGGTTTACGCCTGGGAAGAATGAAAAGATACAATTTTTGGAGTAGCGGTGAAGAAAATTCTCCTGCCTGCACTACATTATCAATGTCCTTTTATACTTTCCTCTATATCTTCAAGTAAAGAAGATTCTGATTCCTGAACAAGGTCAGAGGGAAAAAAAGGATGTGTGGAAATTTGGCCTCTGTAAAAAGTTTTTCAAAGAATTCAAACATGGGGTAGAGAAATCTGCTTTTGTCAGACAGGCCGCAAGTTGTGTGCCTAAGAGGGAGCCAGAGTCAGATGAGAGTAAGCGGTGTCAGAATAGGATACTGCTCCCGGACAAGGAAACGGCTATTACCCCTCCGTAAAGGCGTTCTGTTTCCTGTAGGCCACCTGCAAAACTCACCCTATTAGCTCCTATGCACTGGCGATTTCTTATTGCTAGTTAGGGGAGCCCAGTGGGGTACTTGCGATTCAGCGCAAAATATATGGGGTTTTCTTGTGCTGGAAAAGTAGCTGCTTTAACTCAGGTGCTGACCTAGTTCCTATGGGTGTGTCTCTGCAGAAATGTATTGCATACATTCTTGGTGGGAAATATGGGCGGACTCGTCTCAAAAGATAACAGGCCCATCACCAACCTTAGAATTATGCACAATCTTGAGGCACCACATTCTAAAGTGTAAAAAAAAACAAAAAAAACAATAGTTTTACATAAGGCAGTAGAATCCAAAAAAGTAGGACACCCAAGATTAGAGGTGATTTATTTTTACAAAGCAAATGCACCTTTGCACACTGGTACTGGCTAGTATTCCATCTCTTCTCCCTCACTCAATTTAGGTGATCCCAGTGCTAATAGAGGGGGGCAGAGGCAACAAGGGAAGCTGTAAAAGGTGCCCGACTTCCTCCTTACCAACCGATGACGTTAGGACTACATGGCCTCCGATTACCAGTCCTTTGTAGTACAATTAAGATATACGTTTTGCATAACCGAATACAGAATTTTATAGATGTGTGTAGTTTTTTTTTTTAATTGGAAACCAACTTTATTGAAAAGTATGCATGGTACATAAATCAACATAAGCCAGTATGGCCAATATAATAGTACATACATGAACACAGTGAAGCATCTGTGTGTCACAAAGATAATAACAGCAGTGAAAGTAGAGCCGGTATACAACAAAAACAAAAAATCAACATGTCAGGTACACGTTTCACCATCCGCCATCCATCTGTCCCAGACCTTCTCATACTTTAGCGGACACCCTCTATGTACATAAATCAGTTTTTTATATGGGAGAGCATCGTTAACCGCCTTTTTCCAGCACTGAACTGTAGGGGGCAGGGCCTGCATCCAATTACGGGCCACTACTTTTCTTGCCAAGAATAGCGTCTCATGTAAAAAGGTACGGAGGGGTTTGTCGGCATCCAAGTCTGGCAACAGGCCAAGTAGGCACATCTTTGGGTCAAGGGTAGCAGGGGAGCCCATCTGATCGTGTAGGAAGCGTATCACCTGTGTCCAATATGCCTGAATGGTAGGACAGAACCATATGAGGTGGTAAAAGGAGCCCGGGGTATGGTCACAGAGGCGGCATCCTGGATTGTACGTGGGCCTGAAACGTGCCACTCTCTGAGGGGTCAGATATGTTCTATGTATAATGTACAGCTGTGTGAGGCGGTCCGACAGCTTGGGGGAAACCTTTTTCACGTCCTCCAAAATCTCGCCCCAGTCCTCATCCTCTATAAGTCCAACATCCGCCTCCCATCTAGTCTTAGCAGTATAGGCCAATGCTGTGGTGCTAGGGAGACGAATGGCGGAGTACAAAGTGGAGATGAGCTTAGCAGGCACATTACCCGTGACTGTGTCCACTATGGAGGGAACTGCCAGGGACGGGTAAGAGCCAGAAAACTGGGCCTGTATGGCGTGACGGAGTTGCAAATACCTGAAGAAAAGGCAATTGGGGAGGGAAAATTCGTCCTTCAGCATTTGGAATGACTTAAGGCCTGAATCGGTCATGATCTGGTGTATGTATAAGATCCCATGGCGTATCCACGCCGCGGGGTCCGGAATGGACAATAATTCTGGCAAGCATGTATTGTACTAGAGAGGGGTATGAGAGTGTACCCTTGGGGTCCCAGTTCTCTGCAGTGCCGCCCGCCATACCCTCCGGTGGTGAGTCAACATGTCTGCTGTGCTTTGGGGGGGGGCGTCTTGTCAATGGGGCTCTTAGGACCGATTGAAGTGGAGTGTGGGCCGAGTCAATAGATGTGTGTAGTTTAAAAAGGAGAAAAAAAATCTTGCTATAAACAACACAACACAACCTCATTCCACAACAATTCAATGTTTTATTTCATGATTACGTACAAATAAAATTCTAAAATAAAGAATATGGCAAGTGTATAAATTTACATACATATATATGTACAGTTATATATCCCGATCCTGAAAATGATCTTATTTTTACATAAAACAATTCTTCTTCTCTACACTCTGAAAAAATAGTTTTTTTTATCTTCGAAAAAAGAAAAGGCTTTCAACCTGACGGCTTTGTACAAACCCTAACATCCGATTTTAACAGTCCCTTTAATAAAAACTACAATTGGACACACATCATTATAGTTTTCATATATAAAAACATTCACAAAAAACACAAAGGGCTGAGTTTCCTCTTCCACGAGAAAACCCAAATCTTATTGCATTATTGTAAAATAAGAGCTTACTGTTCTATGGTAATTACTGTGCTAATAGCGTATACAATACCCTGTATATAAACTCTAACACCTTTCATATATATGTAAATAGATATATATTACTTCAAATATATATTATTATTTTTATATGTCTGATTTCAATTTATTTTTGCAGCCAAGTGGATAGTGCGAATATAAGGTCACGGATTACCATATCTTTTCTAAACCCGCTTAATTTGCTTTGTGGCTCCATCGTTCAGCAGGCCTGGAGTTTTGTAAACTTTTTTTTTTAATTATGTAGCAAAAACACAAAAGAGAACTGAATATCTATAAACTAGATCTTTTTATTTATGATATCTCTATAACCGATACATGGAGGGCAGGGATGTCATCTCCATTAACTCGAAGTTGTATTTCGTGAGCAAAACCGTCACTGCTGTAAAGTAGATCTTTATGTCTGCAGCAGTGATGCCACACATATAGAAAGAAGTGGTGTTGTGTCAATAAGATAACATTTATCATTCTGTAATTTCACTCCTGTAAAATACTAGTGATGACACTCCTCTAAAATGGTATTATACTTACTCTAAAATCCTTTTCTTGGGAGTCCATTGAGGGGCAAATCTTGATGATAATTAGGGGTTCTTAATGCCAGGTGGCAGACAGGCTTCCCTAACATGTGATCACTGTGATTGGCACTTGCAGTGATCACATGAGTAAGAGCCCGTCCCGACCCCTGATTGGGTGGTTTACAGTGCTGGGAGCACTGAGTGGGTGCACTCCCAGCACAAAACAGAGCCGCTTTGACACATACATATGGCAGCCTGGTGTTAAAGCTCATCGCCATACAGCCACATATGTGTACTGACGACGTTAAGCAACCTAGGGTTATGCAGCGGTATAAACCTTACGTTGCTTAATTATCATGAAGCTGTGTCCCACAATGGATGATGGTGAAATATAGCTTATATTTGTAAGCCAATAGGGTCACTTCTGTAAAATGTAACATCTAGAAAAGCCATCCTCAACCAGGGTTCCTCCAGAAGTTACTTGGGGTTCCTTGAACTGTGGCGGATTGACCTTCTATTTTATGGTACCTTCATAGTTCCAGGGCCAAAGTCACTTGACAGAGTCAGCAGCACTACCAAACTTTTTTGCAGTCTGTAAATGTGGCACTCTGACCACCACTGTAGTTCTTCCCAATCACCCCCCCCCCCCCAATGTACGGTGCATTCTCTCAACTGATCACCAATGTAAGGAGCATTCTCCCAACTGATCTCCAATGTAAGGAGGATTCTCCCAACTGATTACCAAAGTAAGGAGCATTCTCCCAACTGATTACGAATGTAAGGAGCATTCTCCCAACTGATCACCAATGTAAGGAGCATTCTCCCAACTGATTACCAAAGTAAGGAGCATTCTCCCAACTAATCACCAATGGAAGGAGCATTCTCCCAACTGATCACCAATGTAAGGAGAATTCTCCCAACTAATCACCAATGGAAGGAGCATTCTCCCAACTGATCTCCAATGTAAGGAGTATTCTCCCAACTGATCACCAATGTATAGTGCATTTTCCCAACTGATCACCAATGTAAGGAGCATTCTTCCAACTGATCACCAATGTAAGGAGCATTCTCCCAACTAATCACCAATGGAAGGAGCATTCTCCCAACTGATCACCAATGTAAGGAGAATTCTCCCAACTGATCACCAATGTAAGGAGCATTCTCCCAACTGATGACCAATGTAAGGAGCATTCTCCCAACTGATCACCAATGGAAGGAGCATTCTCCCAACTGATCTCCAATGTAAGGAGTATTCTCCCAACTGATCACCAATGTATAGTGCATTTTCCCAACTGATCACCAATGTAAGGAGCATTCTCCCAACTGATCACTAATGTAAGGAGCATTCTTCCAACTGATCACCAATGTAAGGAGCATTCTCCCAACTGATCACCAATGTAAGGAGCATTCTCCCAACTGATCACCAATGTATAGTGCATTTTCCCAACTGATCACCAATGTATGTTGCATTTTCCCAACTGATCACCAATGTAAGGAGCATTCTCCCAACTGATGACCAATGTAAGGAGCATTCTTCCAACCGGTCACCAATGTATGGTGCATTTTCCCAACTGGTCTCCAATGTAAGGAGCATTCTCCCAAATGATTACCAATGTAAGGAGCATTCTCCCAACTGATTACCAATGTAAGGAGCATTCTCCCAACTGATCACCAATGTAAGGAGCATTCTCCCAACTGATCACCAATGTATGGTGCAATCTCCCAACTGAGTCACCAATGTAAGGAGCATTCTTCCAACTGGTCAGCAATGTAAGGCGCATTCTTCTTCCAACTGATCACAAATGTATGGTGCATTCTCCCAAATGATCACCAATGTAAAGGACATTCTTCCCACTGACCACCAATGTAAGAAGCATTCCTCCCTTTGACTCCAAATACACCTCTGGGGTAAAAAGGTTGAGGAAGGCTGATCTAGAGCAGACTTTCTCAACCTTTTCAACACAGAGGAACCCTTGAAATAACTTTCTGGTCTTGGGGAACCCCTGAATAAAATGGCTATATTCTCCACTTGATGGTCAGTGGAAAGAATTCTCCATACACTTATGCCGCGTACACACGATCATTTTTCCCGTCTGGAAAAATGAAATTTTTTCTTTTGGACGAGAAAAACGACCGTGTGTGGGCTTTTTGTAATTTTTACAGACGGGAAAAACTGCATTAATCACGACGAGAAAAATTAGAACATGCTCTAATTTTTCTCGTCGTGATTCCCATCATTTTTTTTTTGCGGCAGTTTTCCCATAGGGAAACACTGCCGGGGAGCCTGCACACAGTCGTTTTTTTCGACCAAGAAAAAAAATGTCATTTAAAACTGCCGTGTGTAGGGGAACAAGCTGTTCCTCGTTTTTCACGTCGATTTTCTCGACGGTGTTTTCACCGTCGAAAAAATTGATCGTGTGTACGCGGCATTATGGTCATTGGGAAGAATTTCCCCCTTACAGATAGCTAAAAAGATAATTGGTTTCAGTGAGAACTTATCTGAGAGGAAAAAAAATTGGTCATTGCTCAAAGAACCCCCAGCAACCTTTGGAGGATCCTGAGGGTTCCACAGAATCCTGGTTGAGAAACCCTGATCTAGAGAGTAGGGATTTAATTTATTTAAATTATACCCAAACAACAGTGTTGTCACTTAAAATACAATGAGGAAATGTACTAAAACTGGAGCAGCTGTACATGGTAAACAATCAGATTTCTTCATTTAAGATTTGAAATTTAACTTATTCAGTCATAAGTGCCTGGTATTTTGTTATGTGGTTATCTTATTTTAAAATTGAAACTTGTACACTCATAAATGCCTGGTATTTTGTCTTCTTGTTACCCCTTATTTTAAAATGTAATAAACATATTTGCAAAGACTTGAAATTTAAAACTAGAAGCCGATTGGTTGCCATGCACAGTTGCTCCATATATGCTCCATATGTATATTGGGATGTTCGTGCAAACATTTCTGTAAAATATATCTAAAGCGCAGTAATATTAATCCTGCTAAACAGCAACTTAAAACATATAGAGGGCCCCTGACATCCCCAAGGGGCTGTACATAATATTCGTTATGCAGCAGAAGTTTTCAGAGACTGTGGCCATACTACTGGAGATGGTCAGAAACTTGGACATGTTAATAGAGACTTAGTCTGTGCAGCCACTGCGTCCCAATTGACATGAATGGGACTACTTGTGCATCCTGTGCAGGCAAAACAGGGTCCTCACATGCCTGTACGCTTAAGTACGCTTGTGTGAATGAGGCTTACGAGTGCATGAAAGAAATAAAAAAAACTATAAACTACTAGAAGCCATTATAAAGAATACCTTTCCTCCACTTGCTTGAGTAAGCACTTAGATAGACCACAGCCTGTAGGGGCCCCAAGTTTGGGCACTGGGGGTCTAAACTCATCAAATGTAAACAGTTTTTTTGCTGCTAGTGGGTAAGAATTCTAAGAAATTTTGAGGGCTCGTTCACACCAGGAGGTGTGTGTGCACTTTTTTGCGCAATTCCGCACATTGTGTTTTAGGGCAGCCTATTAAGTTCAATGGGCTGCCCTTTGCACGTTAAATGTGCAAGAAAGAGGTAATGGCACGATTCTTAAAATTGTGCCGCACCAAACAAATGGTATGGTGGTACCATGCTTTTGGTGAACGTGATCACATGTGCATCTGCTAGATGCGTGGGGGTGATATTAAGGATTAGTTGCAGGAAAATGTGCAATCTTACATGCGTTTCTTCAGTGCAACCCTGAATGTTTGCAGTTTTAGGAAACCAGATGCCCATAGATAGATCGGTTTCGACCGGTCCCTGTTGAACTGGCAGAGATTTGATTTACCTATGGCTAGGTTAGTAAGCTAGGTGTTAGGAAGGGGGAGGGAGCATGTTTAAGATTAGTTAGGTTTAGCTTGAAATTCCTTTTTAATCAATGACAGAGGTTTTCACCGTGCACCTGGCTGTACGAATTCACTCTATACTGTGTTTCCCCGAAAATAAGCCCGGGTCTTATATTCATTCCGGCAACAAAAGACACAGTAGGGCTTATTTTCGGGGTAGGTCTTACCATGTAATGTGCTGACTTCTCTCCCCCTCTCTCTCCCTGCCTGACAGGAATCCCCAGTGTAAACCGAGTTAAAATGCTTGTAAAATCCTATAATTTACCCTATTACAGTAGTATATATATTGTACAATATGTGTGTTTCTGTAATATAATTGTGCCAAATACCTCCGTTATAGCGCTGCTCTGCGCTTCTGTGACCCGCCAGAGCTCTCTTCCCCGCAATTATATTACAGAAATACACACATTGTACATTATATACTACTGTAATAGAGTGGAATATAGGATTTTACAAGCATTTTAAACTAGGGCTTATTTTCGGGGTAGGGCTTATATTGCAGCCCTCCTGGAAAATAATGCTAGGTCTTATTTTCAGGGAAACACGGTAGATGTTAAATCTGAGCAAGCTACACAACCTCATATTTCACATCTGCAAAAATATCTGTCATATGTACCATTCTGCACCTGAAGGGGTGCTATCTGTAGCATTTATAAGGAATTTCTACTATTTGGATATGGGTATAAATGGACTATTGCACTGGTGGTGTCACTTTAATAAGGGGGGGGGGCTCTGCGTACCAGAAACATTGCAGGTTTTCACACATGCTTCCGGTAAAATTGTAAAGTGCCAACCCTTTCTTACAATTTTAAGAATATTGGTACAAACTAAGATTAGGTAAAGAGGACCGGTCATGTTTAACTTTTTTTCCCAAAAGATTATTATTTTGACGGTGAACTTGGTATCTGGCCCTACAGAGAACATTCGGGCTACTGTAGCACTTTAAGCAGTAGAAATTTCCAGGGGAAGATTCTTTTAAGAATACTTATGGAGATGTTAGGGGGAGCATTACCAGACCCCTCCAGTACCAGCTTAGCCCAAACTAATAGGAAGATGTTGGGGACTAGAAGCCACCACCAGACGGGCTCTGCCCCTAAGGTGTGCTTTTAGTTTAGGTTGCACTAGCGTCCTGCTCCTGAAGGTGGTGGCATCAAACCCATCTGTGAGAAATTAAGCTGTGTCCTTTTAATAAACGAGAGAGAAAAATAAGTGAATTGTACTAAAGTAGAGGTCAGACCATCTCCAGGTCACAAATGTGGTTTTAGTAGAGCTCTCATTTTGTTTGAAACTAGAAAATAACAGGCCTGACAGTTGGAAGCTGGGATATTACTAGAATTCATATGTTGGCATGGCTATATGGACCCCAAATTACCCTGACCCAGCAGTCTTCTCTCTGCTGGAAAGTACTATGGCTTTTTATCGCACAGTGATCAAGTGGTTTTCAAAGGCAACAAAACGACAGCCATATTGCATATGGCTAATAATACATACTGTACATCAACCCTTCCGGTAACATGGTTTAGAATGCCCATCTGGGACACAGCATACCACATCTTCTGCATAACATGGTCCGTCCAGCCTCTGAGAATTTTATCATCTTCAGCAGGATTGCCTTTGAAGAGGCAGCAACTGTAAAGTTAGAGGGTCAGTTCACCCAAAAGTAGAATTTTAATTATAGGTGTACTAAGCCAGCACTTGGCTTCTTATGTCTTGGACACTCCAACAATCTACTGCCCCATCATGCCATATATCACTCAACTCCGTTTAGTTCACCTGGTAGATTTCGGTGTTCCCACTAACCTTTGTGTTTTTTGACCCATCCTTTCACATCTTCCATAACATAAAACAAGTTTTTAAAAATCCATCTTAATATAAAACAAATTAAATCAACATTGAGCTGGTAGAATGAGAACCCCTCATAACAGACAAAGACAGTGTGTAGACCTGGGAAGTCAGAGGTCTCACTAATAAAGAGATATAAGAAGCCGTCAAGTGATTTAAAGTGGTTGTAAACCCTTCCATATACCCAGTGAAGTGACGGGCCTCAAGTGATACACGGAGTTGGAACAAATCCTCCTACAAAAGTTGTACCTCTTTATTTGCAGTCTTCTTTTCTCTATATCTGTTCAAAGTGCCGACTTTATATAGCTTGTCTGAACTGTGTCAGAAAAAAAGGGGCGAAGAGTTGAAGTTAAACTCTGCAGGGCTCAGTGAGAGCACACAGGAACTGAGCTGAGTCTGTCAATCAGCTGGAGATCCCTCCCCTGTCACCATTTTTCTCTTGGTGTCAGGAAAACTTGTCAGAAGTGACTCATGCTGATAGCAGAGGAACAAAGCAGCAGACAGAAATGTCACTTAGTGCTCTGGATTGAGACAAGTACACACTATATAGGGATTTAATGCCTGAGGTTTACAACAACTTTAAGAATTTCATGGAAGGCTTATCAGTGAGTACAAGATTCCTTGGTGAAGGTTGTTACATTTCTGTGGAGTGGATACATATTGTTTTGAATGGGCTGACTCTTTACGCCCTTTGTCATTCCTAAGGCCTTGTTCACACGGGCATATCTAAGCATACATCTGTGCGAAAGCCTGTCTTTGCCCAAGCTGGATGCAGTTGTTCCATGCATCTCTGTAAATAGGTAGTCCCAGTCATGCCTATTGGGTCGTAGTGGCTACATGGACATAGCCGCTGGTCCCAATTGGACAGCCGTGTTCCCGCACCTGCATGGCTAAAAAGGCCTAAAATGCTAAGAGAGTCAAAAAGCTAGTGAATGGGCAGAAAGGGTTTAAGCCAAATTCCAGCCAATTAAAGATCACTCTAACTTGCACACAGCAATGTTTGCTTATTATCTATGACTGTACTGTGAACATCACAAAATGTGTGTGTGTGTGTGTGTGTGTATGTGTGGGGGAGGGACAGGGTAGAGAGCAGCATTCTATTGGTCAAAAGCTTGCAGTCTGGCTGATACAGTCTTTTCACTCAATGGAGGCACCAAGAGATCAACTCCCACAACTGTAGACAATTTAAATCTATTTAGGGCCAGTTTACACCAGAATGCAGTGCACCGCGGTCAAAACGCAATGTAGTACCATGCGATCCGGTTGCTTTTGTAAAGTAGTGCATGCACTACTTTTGGTGTGGTCTGTCGTGATTTTAGCCCATTCAAATTAATGGGCTAAAATCAAACTGTACCTGGATCGCAAGTGAATCCCCCAGGAACGCACAACACGTTCCTGTGCCATTCATGGTGTGAACCAGCTCTTAATCCTGCATGTTACCTGTCAATGGGCACCAAACATTGGTGAACACCTAGTGCATTGACTGGCAATTTTGCTATAACAGTAATGCCACGACAGTCACCATGTTACAATGCAAGTTTGTCTGACTCAGTCTATTGTACTGTACCCACAATCAATCGTGCCTCAATGTCCAATAAAAGTGCTAAAGTGGTCTTGGCAGACCGATATCTCCATGTGAGGACAAGTTCATGTTTGGCTGCTCCATAATGTGAGCTTAGACTATTTCAGATCGCAAAAGTTACACTAAGTTTAGCTTCTAACAGACTTCACAGTAAGGGCTTAGTAAATACACCCGCTCTTACTTGCTAAGTGGTTTCAACATTCAATAATGGCTTGGCAAGTCACAACTCAATAGTGGTGTTAACAAACTCAAGTTGGCCTTGAAATCAGAGGGATTGTGTTCAGAATGCAAACCTTGCTTAACCGTACCCTTGTCAACATGGTGCTCAGACTACCCTGCTTTTCATTGAATATACAAGGTGCTCAGAAAGACTTATGCCTCGTACACACGACCGGTTTTCCCATTGGATAAAAAAACGATGGAATTCCTCTCAAGCCTGCCTTGCATACACACGGTCACACAAAAGTCCGGTGAACTTTTGACTGCCAAGAAGGCGGTGACGTAAAAGACTACGATGAGCCGACAAAATGAAGTTCTATGCTTCCGAGCATGCGTCGAATTGTTTCCGAGAATGCTCGTTTTTTTCCCTTCGGAAAAGCATACAGACGAACGGTTTTCCCGCTAGGATTTTTTCCTGACGGGAAAAAAGAGATCCTGCTCTCTTTTTTTTCCCGGCATTTTTCCCGTCTGAAAAACTGCGATGGAGCATACACCCGGTCGGTATTCCCAGCCAAAAGCTCTCATCGCAGTTTTTCCAATGGGAAAACCGGTCGTGTGTACGAGGCATTAAAGTGTTACTAAACCCAGGACCCTGCATTCACTATATCTGGTCTCCCACAGTACACAGAACATGGAAATACCGATATTTTTGCAAAAATTAACTGCTACCTTTTCTCATCAGCAGCATATAGCAGCCTTGTGACTTCTATCAGTGTCTGGTTAAAGCTTGTAGGAGGAGTTTTTATTCTACTCTGACTGCCCTATAAGGCTGCAGGACCCCTGACTGTCTGTCTGGACAGTGTTGATTGGTCCTGTGCTGATCACATGCACCCTCCCATGAAAAACAAAACAAAAAAACTCTCTAGCAATACACACCAAACTGAGCATGTGCAGAGTGCCCCCAAGGCTCTGTTCTATTGGGAGATGGTTTGGGGACTGTGAAAGAAGGGGAGGATCAGAGTAGACAGGATCAAACATCCTTTTTACACAATGCGGAGGATTAACCCCTTAGGTTCCACAGTGAGTAGAACAAGCATGCTTTACTGCATATACACATTGATTTTACTGTTGTGGGTTTAGTAACATTTTAATGGCATTATCATGACCCACCACTACAATGCCCCATGATTGATGTTAAAGGGTCTATTTTTCAATGTCTTCACCCAAGATTTACAAATTTTTGCATAAGATTCAGTTAGGAAGAGAGTAAATCTTGGTTAAAAATTGGGTGAAAAAAATCTTGACAAACCTACCCCTAAGAAAGTCTTCCCAGGTGAACTGAACTCCATGTTTGGTGGTTGCAAATCATTAAACTTCATTTCTTTAAAAAACACAACCATATGGTCTTGTCAGCCATATAGAACTCTATATATACTTCTGAACATTCATAGGTAGTTTAACATTATTGCTTAAATATGGGGGGTCCAGTATTTTGTATAGTGCACAATCTAAAACGAGTAGATGATAAAAAGGGGGTTTTTGGGGGAGAAGGGATATTGCTTTTTTTTTTCATTCTTTGGAAAGAGAACATTAAAACTAGTAAAAAAAACAATGAATGTCTTCAACACTCCCTTGTGTGCTATTTACAATTAATAAGTGCAAACTTATGTCGTGATTGATCAGGGTCGTACAGAACCCTGAAACGTACCCGCCAAGATCTTTTGTCAAAATCCAAAGTATTTAAAAGGGTTACCTTTTTTCCTTCCGAGGTCGAGGGTTATAGCAGAGAGAGCTGACCCCTACAACCCCTTGTCATTAAAATATGGAGATACTAATCTTTTTAAAAAAAACATTTTGACCAAGGATTGCCAAGAAAGTACTTTGAAACGGACCATTTCTAAAGGTCATCGGACCACCAAGCAAGAAACACAGAGTTTGGAGGGACCGATGCAATCATCGTGGCAAAACGCTCCACAGCCCTTGCACATGATCATGGCCTTCAGCCGACAGTAGCATTTGGAGGGGGACAACTCCATACCGTTATCATTGGTGTAAGCCTGGACAGAAATGGGCTGATCGGGACAACCGGAATTCCCGCTGTGACTGGATGGGATGGTTGTCACGGTCACAGAGAAAGAAACAATGTTGTCCGCGTTGGACGAAGTGAAATCTCCACCTGTGGGAAGAGAAGATCTGTGTAGACCATCTGGAGAAGTGGAGATGTTTATGGTACCTCCATAACTCGATCCGAGAAGACCTGCAGAATTTCCATTAGTCCTGGATGTTTGATCCAGCTCTGGATGATGATGCTGGAGTCCAACCGATGTTGTATGCATTCCAAACACGTCCGAGGTGTTCTGCTTTAACCGAACACCAAGAACATTGGCCAAATCTCTGGCTATGTTTACACCACTGTAGATGTTGCCTTTGGTGATGATCTGAACTTTCTCCTTCAAGTCTTCAGTTTGAAACCGTTCAGCTTTTGTGTTTTTGTTACAGAGATTTTCTGATTTTAATGAGGAAACCTGGTTACCAGACTCCACTTTAACACCTGAAGTTGCACATTCACTCATGCTTTCTTCAGACTCTATGCCCTCCTCACTGCTCTCTGTAACAGACTCTGTTTCATCATTCACATTGCCTAGGCAATCAGAATAATTTAAACAAGTTTCTGCCTCGCTGCTACCAAATTGTGTTCTTCTAAAGGGCTCTGGAGCTCTTCCATATGTTGAGAGGTTGAGTAAGTAGTGACCAGACATGGCTGGTTTTGATGCCCGTCTCCCAGTGAAACCGAGCATGAACCTCTGGGAGATATTCTCCTTCTGAGAGGCACTGTCATTAATTTCAGGTGGACCGGATGCATTCACTGAGTTCTCTTGCCATACCTTCTTGACCAGAAACTGTAAAATTTGTTCCTGGTTTGCATTGCTGGCCACAGAACCTTGCACTGAATTGTTACTTGGATTGCTTAGGTTCTTTCCCGAAAAGAGTTCCAATATTCTTTGGCCAGATGGGTGTTGTCGATTATGGCATAAGAATCTCTCCAGCTGTTGGGCAGCTGTATGAGATGTTTTATCCATGCCTTCCTTCCTACAAGACTCCACCGCTTGCACCGTGCTTGAACTGGGTGGTTTATCAGATGATGATAAGGGTACAGTCTTCATTTCAACTTTTGTTAGCGGTCTTGGCAATATCTGGTCTAAAGGGACGTTCTTTCCTTGGAGCAGTTGGGTTACAAGTGGGTTATTTGCAGGAATGCTGGAGCTTGACCTGGATGACTGTCCACTACAAGTGGCTAACCGCAGAGATTTTGCACTGATGTCGGAGGACTGTCTAAGTAATGTTTTGTCATTCCCATGAGCTGGTAAAGAGGTCCTCAACTTTGAAGAAGGGTTTGCTGTAAATGAGACAGGGAAAGCTACTGAGGCTAACTGTGAATCTGAAGAAAGTTTTGTGGCAGGTATTTTCAGATCTGACCCATCAGCCAACATTCCCTTTGTACTTTCAGCTTTGATATGTTCGCAATGGTGGGCCAGGGTTCCCAATCCTGAAGCCCCAGGAACCATCATATTTTTATCTACCGTTACAGAGAATGGGTTTTGATTTTTGATGGTGGTGGCAATGTCACGCTCTGAGGTCGGGAAGAATCTTGTGCTTCCAAAGGAAGTAGTAGATGAGATTCTGGGTCGTATACAGGGTTTTTGCAGTAGCTGTGCTCTTGTTGCACCGTAAGCCGGTGCCTGCCCCGTAACCTTGACTTGACCTTGGTTTTGACTAGCTGGTTGAGGGGCTGAAGTTCCCCTTTCACTTCTCCCGCTTCCAGTACTTCCCAAGTCCAGTATTCTCTTCCTGCTCTCATCGATGTCACCTCCTGGCACTGCTCCTCCCCCAGGGCCTGGTCCAGGGACGGAACCTCCATGGGCAGCTGCAGCTGCTGCTCTCTTTGCTCGGGCCAGCTGGGCTTTAGCCTTGATGTCGGCCAGAGTACGGGCCCCTGTTCTGCCTGGACTGTTGCCGGTGGCTGGATACGGCGCCCTGTGAGAGACCTGGCTGGCAAGAAATGGCTTTTGAGTGATCCATGCCATGGGAATCTAAAGGAGAGATAAAAATGTATACAAATAAAAGATTTTACAGAATTAACATACAGTACATCCATATCTAATGCAATGTAATAACCGTTTGCAATAATTACAAAATCATGCCACATTTATTGTAAACATCAAAATATGCTTTAAATGAATACATCAATGTGGGAGATTTAATTCAATGTATAAACTTCCAATGAATAACATGAAATAAACATATATAGAGTCTCTATGCACCAGTGAATAAATCCTTAACAAAGTTCTGTGTCTTTAAATTATCTTCATGTGTGAAAAACACCCAGTGCTTGCTTTCGCGATCGTGCATGCGTGGTGACATCACAACTTCCAAATTTCACCCTACATGTTTCGTCACAAATTATGTCATCAGAAGTGGGCTCCCGATGACATAACTTGCGGCATTTTTTTAATTGTGATGATTGCGCATGAGACATCCCCACAAATGCGCGATCGTGAAAGTAATTCGCGGTATTGTAGTCTGTTGCAAGCCCATCTCACCATACTTGTTTGTAAGTGCTTTTAACCTTTTTAATAATTGCTGCATTAAGGATTTTACACAAGCTTTCTGACAGTCACCGGCTCTCCACAGACAGAAGACCGAGAGCTGAGTGATCAGCTGTGTTTGATCGATCAGTTCCCAGTCTTAATGTCAGGGAGGAGAGATGCAGCTGCATCCACCTAGGTGAGTATGAATGTTTGTTTTTTTGCAAGCCCACACTTCTCTTTTAAATCAGTTTGATTTCAGTTAAGAATACTAATTAAGGAGTCAATTTTCAGAGCTACTTTTTTTTTTTTAAAGTGCACATTCTAGCCTAAAGTGGCTATGCCCAAAAAAAAAAGAAACTGGTACTGGGAAACACCTTGACTTTATATTTCTGAGGGATGTCAGACATCCCTCAGAAGACGTAGTGTAGGACAAACACACAAGACCTCCAGTGTATTGAGGCTTTCAGTTACTAAGAGTCCACTTTAATAACAGCAAAAGAGCTTTCAGCACACTATTATTACCTTGAGAGGTGGGACCTTCTGCTCTGTGGTCTGCTGTGCTGTCTCTGTATGGGGCTTATATAAGGCACGAAATGGCTGCGGAGATTGGCTAGGTGTCATCAAACGTGGGCTCTTCTCAGGACTGGCCAAACTACTTTCATCAATATCCAGCCGTCTCTTGGCCCCACTGCTGGGGCTGGCCTCCTCCTTCTCTGGTGACTCCTCTGGGGTTTCGAGTCCACTTGAGTCTTGGGGAAGGCTCTCTGTATCGGTAGGTGTTGTGGGCAACTGAACAACAGCTGGGCTCTTTGGTTCGCTGGGGGTCAAACAGGTATGGCTTGTTGACTCGGTGTCTATAGATTCACAGGTTATGTCTGTAGTTTGGGTAATTTTCTCAACAGAACCATCCAGTTTGTTCTCTTCGGCCATCTCCATGTCTTTTATGGAGTCGGCTTTGACAGTGGTACCAGTGTCAGGATTTTCAGGTGGTGGTATGGCTTCTGTAACTTCAGATAAGTGAGATTTCATGGGACTCTCCTGGTAATTTTCCACCTTCACAGTCGGATGATCATCTAGTGATTTCCTCTCAGGTTTGGCCTCAATGGGCTCTACAGATGGAAACATTTGTGCTTTGATGTCATCATCTTCAGCTGTCATATCATTAAATTCCTCCATAGTTAGGCCAGAACTAAAAAGACAAATAAAGCAGATAGATCAAAAATCAGTTCCGTCATGTATTTAAAAGAGAAGTATGGGCTTTGTAAAAAAAAAAAAAAAAAAGTATACTTACCTAGGTGGGTGAAGCATTACTCTGATGCTGTATCTGTCCCATGCTGCCTCTGCAGTGAGAACTGAGTGCTCAAACACAGCTGATTGTTCAGTTCTCCCCACCGCTCTCAGCAAAGAGCCTTGACTGTCAGTCAGCGGCTCTCTGCTCTACCCCTCCAGCGCTCACTGAAGCACTGAGCTGTGGAGGGGGCAGGGGGGGTTGGCTTAGGCTCTTGATGCCAGTCCAGGCTGATGGCTGAATCCCAACCATGTGGTAGGGATGAGTTCACAGTCTGGATCGTCTGAGTGACTTCAGCCGACAACGGGCTTTAGCTCGCTGTCGGCTGAAAACGGGTTACAGGAGTGCAGAACGAACTGCACTCCTGTGATTCATAGGAGAAGTATAGCCAAAAAAGCTTTGGCTATACTTCTCCTTTAATAAAAAATCAAGCTGTGTTTAAAAAGCAAGAATATTTTTAATCACAACTAGTATAAGTGCCAAAATATGTCTTTACATTAAATCTGACCCCCAGCCTTCCTTTCAGTCTTGTACAGACTCCTCTTCTGTACTGAAATGGCTTACTCTGATTTCACTGCACACTGTGAGCTTCTCCCAATGTGTACTAGAAGCTGCAGCAAGTCAGATACAGGCTGCCTGATTTCCTGGGTGGAGGGCGTCCAGATTAATCTAGCCCTTTCTTCCCCAGCCTTGCTGACCCAGACTTACCCCTTTCATTCAATGAACTTCAGTTCTTTCAAGCATGGCACGTGGAGGTTACCCCGGGTGGTCTTCTTGCAAATGCAGCCAGTCTAGGAGTTTCCACTCCTTCAGACTGACATCCACCCATCAGAGCATGTTCATATTCCCTGTTTGCACCAGGGCTGCGAGCTCGAGAGGGGTATGATCTATAAATGCTTACCCTGCTGATGCACTCTGGTGGGTGTAGCCACAAGGGCCCACTGTAAAGCCTAGTACACACTATAGCACACAGCAGGGCTGAACGAAAAAAAAAACTGACAGCTCCGGAGGAGCAGCTGTATTAACCGTGCAATGTAAGAAAGAAAAAGGAAGGCGCGTGGCCTGATGCATGAATCATTCTAAGAAAGTTTATTATAAACAAATTGGTATATATAAAGATAAATACTACGTATTTATAAATATGGCTAAATAACAATATTATGACTTGATAGAATGATATAAAGTAATGCCCACACAAGGGATAAAAAGAATGATTTGCTAACGCGTTTCGAGGGTTTTCCTCTTCATCAGAGTCTTAGAGAACCAAATCTGGTCTGCGTGTTAAAATATGTATATATAGAGACGACTGGATGAGTGGTATAGCACTAGATAAGTGGTATAACCTTACGGTCGGGTTCTCCTTCGCTGTAGGGATTTTTCCTTCCGCATCACAGCGCTCTATATTAAACCTTTCCTTTCCTTACCTAAATTTACACCACCAGGAAATACTACCACCTTTATTAAGGCCCTCCGCACTAGCGCAGGAGAGTATCTTTTCTGTTTATACCTTTACTAACCATGCAATGTTAGTACAGCGATCTGCCCTGCTGTGCTATTGTGTTCTGGACACTCCAGGCTGTGATCTCAGCCATTGGCTGAGAGCACTGATTCAGAGCCGATAGGCAGGCCTTTTTTGGTCATGCCCCATCGGCAAGCCCGGCTGCAGTACACACGGGCCGAATGTTGGCCGGTTTCTATTAAATGCCACCCGACTTTCAGCCCGTGTGTACTAGGCTTAGGCTGCATTCACACCTGAGCATTTTCAGCTCGTAAAACATTCATCTCAAAAGTTCCAAAACGCCCAACAAGCAAAATCCCATTTAAATAGCCCCTGTTCACATCTGAGCGTTCTGTCGCCTGAAGCAAAATGCCTGAAGCTCACAAAATGACATGAGCTTCTTTTTAGGCAGATTACAGGTGTTTTATATTGGTGACCTTTGGATCTCAAAACGCTTGTACAAAAACGCTGCAAAAATGCCCGAAAAACGTCCTATAAAAAACACTCTAAAAAAAAACTGAAAACGATACGCTCAGGTGTGAATGCAGCTTATGGGTATGTGAGAGGTAGATAATGACAACATTTCCTACCTCTCTGAAAGGTGTGTTACACTAATAGACAGAATGAGGGAGATTTACTAAAACTGGTGCACACGAAATCTGGTAAAGCTGTGCACGGTAACGAATCATCTTCCAACTTCCGCTTTGACAATAAAACCTGGAAGATGATTGGTTACTATGCAGAGCTGCACCAGATTCTGCATGCACCAGTTTTAGTAAATCTCCCCCAATGGGAGGAATGTGCTTGCATCACTCTTCTAAATATATAAAAATGGAGCAGACGCTGCTGCTAATTAATGAAAGGGGTGCAAGTTGTTGGGAGCGCAGTTCTCTGTTCTGCCATGTCTGGCAGACACAGCACAAAGAACAGGAGTGCTGGAGCTGCATCTCTGATATCTCCCCTTCCCCTACAGGCTTTGTTCGTTTAGTGTAATAACTGCACAAGCAGAGAGAGGGATGTGAGCGGGAATCTGCAGCAATTTTCTATATGGAAAACTGGCGTATTCCCTCTGTTTATCACATGCAGACCTGCACTAGTTTTTATTTCACTAATAGAAATAGAAACAGGCATGGGTGGTGTACAGAGACATGAAAAATGCACTGATAGTCACTTCTGACAGTTTCCTGCGCTATTATAATGCTTAATGCCGCGTACACACGACCGTTTTTAAAGTAATTGAAAAAAACGAAATTTTTTCTCGACGTGATTCTTCTCAAGCCTGCCTTGCCTACACACTATAGTGGAAAAAAATGCTAGCGCAAAGCGCGGAGACGTACAACACGTATGACGGCACTATAAAAGGGGAAGTTCCATTTGGATGGCGCCACCCTTTGGGCTGCTTTTGCTGATCCTTGTGTTAGTAAAGTTTGGTGAGAGACGATTCGCGCTTTTCAGCCTCGTGCTCTTCAGTCCGTTACAGCGTGATGAATGTGCTATCTCCATTACGAACGCTCGTTTTACCAGAACGAGCTCCCGTCTCATCACTTGCTTCTGAGAATGCGCGTTTTTTTCACGTCGTTAAAGCCTACACACGGCCGTTTTTCATGACGAGAAAAACTACGACGTGAAAAATTAGAGCATGTTCCAAATTTTTCATGTCGTGAAAAATGCTCTGGAGCCTACACACAATCGTTTTTAATGACCATTTTAAAAAATGGCATTTTTCGCGTCATGAAAAACGGTCGTGTGTACGCGGCATCAGACATAATATAGACAAATTAAACTTCAGCTTTAAAAAAAAAGTGATGCCTAGTACACACGGCCGGGTTTTCCGACGGGAAAAAGTCAGTCGGGAATCCCGACGGGAAAAAAGAGAGCTGGTTCTTTTTTTTCCCCGGCCGTGTTTGGTAGTTTTCCCGTTGGAAAAACTGCGATGGAGAATATACACGGTAGGGATTCCCGGCCAAAAGCTCTCATTGCAGTTTTACCGTCGGAAAACGAGGCATTAGATTCAAAAAAATAAATAATCATACTCACCTATGTAGATGCAACATTGATCTGATGCTTCATCTGCATCCCGCCACCTCTACACCAAGAACTGAGCGATCAAACACCACCGATTGCTCAGTTCTTCGGTCCACTCTCAGCACAGAGCGGTGACTGTCAGTCACCGCTCTGTGCTCTGCCCTTCCAGTACTCACTAGAGTGCTGTGCAGGGGCACGAGCAGCTAGCTCAGGCTCTGATCGGCGAGCCGAGAGACTGAGCCAGCTGCCGGTCCATGCATTTGGGCAGATTCCAAGATTATTGCCAAGATGCTGCATCTGCTTTCTGCCATATCTACACTGAGAACTGAGCGATCGAACACTGCTGATTGCTCAGTTCTTGGGTTCATTCTCAGCACAGAGCGGTGACTGTCAGTCATCACTCTGTGCTCTGCCCTTCCAGTGCTCACTAGAGCGCTGGGCTGTGCAGGGGCAGGAACAGCTGGCTCAGGCTCTCACCAGCGAGCTGAGAGGCTGAGTCAGCTGCTGGTCCATTCATCTGGGAAGATCCAGAGATTATTGTCAGGATCCCTCCAGAGCCTGGACCAGCTCTGTGATGTCAGCGGACAGAGCTTTGGCCATACTTCTCCTTTAGGGTAAAACACACACACACAGAGTGTAAGGAGAGCACTCTGAACCAGAGTTGTATTGCACAGAACTGTCAGTCTAATGTAGGCTGTACATGTGGAGGTTGCTAACTTACTTCTCTCCATAGTAGCTCTCATAAAACTGCTCCTTCCATGCCTCCACCTTCTTCTCCTTCTCAATCTCCTGGCGGATTCGCAGCTGCATCTCTGGTGTGAACTCACCTGTTGAAGGAAAAATACATTTTAGTTTTTTTGCACAACTGTTTATCAAACCTAAACTTTCAGTAACAAATATCTAAAATTAATTTTAGTGCACACAAACATATTATAATCTACATATAAAAGTTCAGATTGTGTCAAGTATATAGAAATCAAACACGTCAAATCTAAAAACTGTGCGTCTTCAATATGGTGACAGACTATGGTACACAGAACTGTCAACAGGAGATGGTTTACAGCTCATCAATTTAGAGTTAACTGATAGCCCTAGGATTATTTTTCTCACTTCAGTTTGTGTGGCGATACCAGAATATGCAAATTCGCACTGCAGCCATTGGCTGCATGCGCTGATCGAATGCTGGCTTTCCAGCAGGACCATTGGACAGAAGCTGGTGGTTAGACTGGCTTCTGTTATACAGACAGCGGTACACACATACTGAAATTTGGCCGCTTCCTGCTGAACCGGACAAGTTTTGGGCTATGTATACCCTGCTTTACACTAACAGATACAATGTACATAGTAACAAACACTCACCGGCCACTTTATTAGGTACACCTGTTCAATTGCTTGGTAACACAAATTTCTAAATAGGCCAATCACATGGCAGCAACTCAATACATTTAGGCATCTAGACGTGATGAAGACGACTTTCTGAGGTTCAAATCGAACATGAGAATGGGGAAGAAAGGGGATTTAAGTGACTTTGAACTTGGCATGGTTGTTGGTGTCAGACGGGCTGATCTACTGGGATTTTCACGCACAACCATCTCTAGAGTTTACAGAGAATGGTCCGAAAAAAAGAAAATATCCAGTGAGTGGCAGTTGTGTGGATGAAAATGCCTTGATGATGTCGGAGGTCAGAGGAGAATGGGCAGATTGGTTCCAGATGATAGAAAGGCAACAGTAACTCAAATAACCACTCGTTACATCCAAGGTATGCAGAATACCATCTCTGAACACACAACACATCAAACCTTGAAGCAGATGGGCTACAGCAGCAGAAGCCCACACCGAGAGCCACTCCTGTCAGCGAAGAACAGGAAACTGAGGCTACAATTGGCACAGGCTCACCAAACTTGGACAATAGAAGATTGGAAAAGCGTTGCCTGGTCTGAGGAGTCTTGATTTCAGCTGCGACATTCAGATGGCAGGGTCAGAATTTGGCGTAAACAACATGAATGCATGGATCCATCCTGCCTTGTATGAACGGTTCAGGCTGGTAGTGGTGGTGTAATGGTGTGGGGGATATTTTTTTGACACACTTTGGGCCCCTTAGTACCAATTGAGCATCGTTTAAATGCCACGGCCTACCTGAGAATTGTTGCTGTCCATGTCCATCCATTTATGACTACAGTGTCCCCATCTTCTGATGGCTCCTTCCAGCAGAATAATGCACCATGTCACAAAGCTCCAATCATCTCACCACTGGTTTCTTGAACATGACAATGAGGTCACTGTATTCCAATGGCATCCACATTCTCAATCCAATAGAGCACATTTGGGATGTGGTGGAATGGGAGATTCGCATCATGGATGTGCAGCCGACAAATCTGCAGCAACTGCGTGATGCTATCATGTCACTATGGACCAAAATCTCTGAGGAATGTTTCCAACACCTTGTTGAATCTATACCACAAAGAATTAAGGAAGTTCTGAAGGCAAAAAGGGGGTCCAACCCAGTACTAGTAAGGTGTATCTAATAAATTGGCCGGTGAATGTAGTTACATAGTCAACAGCAGCTAAAGAATACAATACTATTGTGCTAAACTGTAGTTACAGTACCGTGGAAAAGTTTTAGGCAGCTGTAAAGAAATGTTGTAAAGTAAGAATGCTTTTAAAAAATAGGATTTTTATTACAGCTTACCTGTAAAATCCTTTTCTTGGAGTACACCACGGGACACAGAGCCTTAAGTATTTACTTAATGGGTAATAGGCCTACCTTCAGGTGTTGACACTGGTAAACCCTAATTAAGGAAGTTTACTCCCTATATAACCCCTCCTCCTTCCAGGAGCACATCAGTTTTTGTAGCAAAGCAATATGTCTAAATCCCAAAAGAGGGGAGGGACCTCTGTGTCCCATGATGTACTCCAAGAAAAGGATTTTACAGGTAAGCTGTAATAAAAATCCTATTTTATTTATCGTACATCATGGGACACAGAGCCTTAAGTAATTACTTAATGGGACGTCCCATAGCAATGCCACTTGAGGGGTGGGAGAAACAACCCGCAGGGTACACCCAGACTTGAGGATCTACACTGCTGCTTGCAGCACACTGCGCCCGAAGGCGATATCCTCATACCTCCTTACATCCACCTGATAACATTTTGTGAATGTATGCACTGAAGACCAAGTTGCGGCCTTACAGATCTGAGCCATGGAGGCCTGATGACGCACTGCCCAAGAAGCACTAACCGACCTGGTAGAGTGCGCCTTAACTCGAAAACGGGGGAATCTTGCCCCTTAAATCATAAGTTTGAATTATCACTTGCCGAATGCACTTAGCGACAGTGGATTTCGACGCTGCCTGTCCCTTCTTAGGACCCTCCGGCAGAATAAATAAGACATCAGTCTTACGAATCTGAGCAGTTTTCTTTAAATAGATTTTCACTGCTCTCACCACATCAAGACAATGTAGTGACTTTTCTTCCCTGGAACATGGTTTTGGAAAAAACGATGGCAGGACAATATCTTGGTTCAGGTGAAAACCTGAAATTACTTTTGGCAAAAAGCCTGGACGAGGGCGTAGTACCACTCTGTCCTCATGAAAAATTAAATACGGCAAGAAAGAGCAGCCAACTCTGATACCCTCCTTGCTGAGGATATAGCAACCAAAAATACCAACTTCCTTGTCAGAAGGACTAGGGGAATATGTTGTATCGGTTCAAATGGCTGTTTTTGTAACACAGACAAAACTAAATTTAAGTCCCAGGCATTTAAGGGAGGTTTGACGGGCGGATTAAGCCGCGTTACTCCTTGTATAAAGCCCCGGACTAAAGAATGAGTAGCAAGTGGTCTCTGAAATAAGACCGATAAAGCTGAGACTTGGCCCTTAATAGTACTTAAGGCCAATTTCATCTCTACCCCTAATTGTAGAAAGGCAAGAATTCTGCCTATGATATATCTCCGAGGGTGCCAACCCTTGGATTCACACCAGGAAACATAAGCCTTCCAGACTCTATAAAATATTGTTCTGGAAGCTGGCTTCCTGGCATTGATCAGGGTGGAGATAACTGACCCGGAAAGCCCACGTCTCTTTAGAATGTGGGTTTCAATAGCCAAGCCGTTAAATTTAGAGACCGTAAGGAAGGATGGAATATCGGTCCCTGAGAGAGCAGATCTGACCGTAGTGGGAGGGACCATGGGCCCTCCACTGCCATCTTTACGATTTCTGCATACCATGACCTTCTGGGCCATGCTGGTGCTACCAGAATAATCAGCTTCCTTTCCAGCTTGATTTTGCAAAGAAGTCGAGGCAGCAACTGGATGGGGGGAAATGCATATATCAGTGAGAACTGATCCCATGGGGTCACCAACGCATCCGTTCCGCATGCGAATGGATCCCTTGTTCTGGCCACAAAGTTGACCAACTTTGTGTTGAATCTGGATGCTAGGAGATCTACGTCCGGAGTCCCCCATCTTTGTCAATCAGCCCGAAATATGTCAGGGTGAAGCGACCATTCCCCTGGTCCGCCTGCCAATTCTCTACTCCGGGAATGAATATTGCAGAAAGGCAAGGAACATTCCTTTCTGCCCAAGTTAGAATATGGTTCACCTCTCTCTGCGCTGAGAGACTCTTGGTGCCCCCTTGGTGATTGATATAGGCCACAGCTGTGGCATTGTCAGATTGAATCCTGACAGGGTAATTCTGTAGCCTGGAAGTCCAGGCCTTTAGAGCCAGACGTACTGCCCGAATCTCTAGGATATTGATGGGCAAGCCTCTTTCGGTCCTTGACCATTGTCCTTGGACAGTTGTCCTTTCTAGCTTTCTAGTACTGCTCCCCAGCCTGAGAGGCTGGCATCCGTCGTTACGACCTTCCAGATAACTGGTCTGAAGGATCTTCCTTTCAGCAGATTCTGGGTTAGTAACCACCAAGTGAGGCTTTGGGCCATTCTTGGGGACAGCCGCATTGGCGAGTCTAAGGCTTGAATTGTTTTATTCCAAGCAGACAGGATACTGTTTTGCAACAGTCTTGAATGGAACTGGGCAAAATGAACTGCTTCGAATGAAGCCACCATGGTTCCTAGTAACCTCATGCAGAGGCGGATGGAGGGATTGCCATTTGAACTGACCCGCCGTACCAATTCTTTTATGGAGTTGATCTTTGCTAGAGGCAAGAACACCTTTTCCTGGGCTGTGTCTATGATCAGACCCAAGTACTCCCGTCTTTTTAGCGGTATTAAGGAAGATTTCTCCAGATTGAGAATCCAACCCTATGCTTTCAGATAGTCGGTTGTAGTGCGTACAGCTTGCTCCAAGCGAATCACTGATTGATCTATAAGTAATAGATCGTCTAGGTACGCTATGATTGTTATGCCCTGTGCCCTTAACCTGGCTAGAGGTGGGGCCAGCACCTTGGTGAACACCCGGGATGCTGTGGCTAGCCCGAAGGGCAGGGCTACAAACTGGAAATGCTGTTGTTCTAATTCGAACCGCAGAAATTTTTGATGAGCAGGGAATATAGGGATATGCAGATATGCATCCCTGATGTCAATTGACGTGAGAAGTTCTCCTCCTAGAAGGATAGAAACTACTGATCTGATTGTCTCCATGCGAAAGGAGCGGATCTTCAGGAATTGATTTAGCTTTCTTAGATCTAGAATGGGTCTGACGTCTCCATTTGGTTTTGGTACCATGAAAAGATTTGAATAAAACCCCAGACCTTGTTCCCTTGTGGGGATCTGTATGATCACCCCTTGAGATCTTAATCGGTCTAGTGCTTGAAACAGAGATTGTTTCTTCTCTGGATCCTTGGGTACGCTTGATCTTAGGAAACGAGATGGTGGAAAGTTCCGGAATTCCAGCTTGTATCCAAGCGTTACCGTGGAGATGACCCATGTGTCCTGAATTTCCTTTTTCCAGACTTCTGAAAAGTGCAGAAGTCTTCCCCCCACCTTGGTGAGGGGGGGGGGGTTGCCTCTTCATGACGAGGCTTTAGGATTCTGTTTTGCAGATTTCCTACCCCAGGGCTTCTTTTGAGCCTGGGTCTGACTCTGAGGTCTTCCTCTAGAGTCTGACGGCGGAGGCCGTCGCCACTGCTTAGAGGCGGAAGCCCTTGGCGCAGGGGAAAGGGCCAGTTTAAATGAAGGGCGTTTGTATTTTCTTTTGATGGGTAAAAGCGTGCTTTTCCCACTAGAAATTGTCTTGATATATTTATCCAAGTCCTCTCTGAAAAGTCGCTCCCCATGGAAGGGAAACCCAGTTAGGAGGTTCTTACATGATGTTTCAGCTGACCAATTCTTTAGCTACAGGATCCTGTGCATATCTACAAGCATAAGCGCAAGGCGGGATGCCTGGTGAATGGAATCTTTAATGGCATCTATGGCAAAACATAATGCCTTAGGTAGTTCAGCCAAATCCCGAGCTTGTTGTGTAGGAAGTTCTCTAAGGGCCAATTTAAATTGGTACTTTAGGGATTGGCAGACGCCTATTGCGGCGACTGCTGGCTGAGTGACGGCACCTGCTATGGAAAAGGCAGATTTTAGCAGGGATTCCAACTTCTTATCTGTTGGATCCTTAAGCATTTGTGCATTGTCTACAGGACAAGTCAAGTTATTATTCACATTGGAAATCGCAGCGTCAACTGCTGGTACTTTCCATCTTTTGGAGAATCTTTCCTCCAGAGGATAGTGATTTGCAAAACTCTTAGGAGGGAGAAAATGTTTATCCGGATGATCCCATTCTGGAAAAATAAGCTGTTCTAGCAATGCATGTGCTGGAAACGCATGCAAAGCATGGGAAGGTTTCAAAGAACCTAAGGAAGAGGCCGGGTTTTCATGAGACTCTGTTAGAGGCAGCATGAAGGTGGAGCGAACCATTTCTGTAAGAGATTGTATCAGCAATTTCTCAGTTTGGGAAGCTGAAAAAGGTTCATCTACCGTTGTCTCCTCCAAGGAGGAATCATCGGTTAGTCTTTCTTCCTGATCGATTGAGGGTAACACCTCATCGTGAGCCCACTGTTCCCCTAGTAAAGCTAAAGTGGGGGAAGGGCTAGTACGTTTCTTATCACTCTGAATAGAGGATGCGATTAAAGCCGCTAATCTTTCTTCCATACCCTGGAGGGAGGAGGAGACAGCATCTTCAGTCACATATCTAGATGCTGAGATGTGAGAGGCAGTTGCACCATCAATTTGTTCCAATGGCTCACCCTGTGTTGCCATAATTGGTAATTCAGGCGAGAATGACAGCATGGAATTACAGCTAGAAGTCTCAATGCCTGGGGGTGAAATCTTTGCTTTTTTGGCTTCTGAGGTGTCTTTTTTGGTAGGCATAGTCCTAAGTACAAAAACAGAGGCGCTATACAATTTGCACTAAATCGCTGAAAATAGTCATGACTTTAAAAGCCGCTATAAAGTTTCAGCCTAGTGCTGAAAAGAGTGTCTTTCCTGAATCAGGAATGCCAGTGCAACCCATACGTGTCTCACAGCTCGTGTGTCTCTGTGTATGCTTCCTCTTCAGCAGCGGAGGAGAGACTGACATGGCTATATGTTTCCCATTTTCGCAGTACTGTGTTTAGGCTCCGCCCCCTCCGGAAAAAAAATCCGCCCCCTTTTTCCATTTAAAAAAAAAAAGTTTTTGTTTTTTTCTATGGATCCCTGACCAAACAAGAGAAGGGGAGGGGGAGGGGAGCAGAGACTGCAATGAGGCAGAGAAACAAAAAAACAGCCAGACAATCCTATCGTGGTACATAGCGGGACCTCTGCGTCCCCCACGGCGGGGGGAGGGGGTAAGTAAGGGGGGTGCAGCGCTGCTGTCTCCCTAACCCACTGGTCCCATCAGAGGGGGGAAAAAACTATTTTAAAAGGCTTTATCTTACCTTGGTAAGAATATCCCCTCCACCTGCTGTACCAATCAAGCACGGACTGAGCTTAGTGAAGACGACAGAGTATGGTAAGTGCATAGGCTCCCTCTAGTGGAGACTTTAAGGCATGACAATCTCTTTTCCTTAATGGAAGAAATACATAGACATTGAAAATACCTAAGTTTCTTCCTTACCTTATCATCGTTGCAGGATTTTTCTAAATTAACAGAAAAAATCCAGCTTTCACCCATCACAGTGGGCTGTGTTTAGCCAAACCTTCAAGGATGGGGGTCCCTGAAAAGGGATTTCCACTGCCTTGGGCCATGTATAGCACCCCATCAGGAAGCAAATAGGTAATGTAACAAGACCTAAGCCCTGGTTTCCTGGGGTCCAGCCCTACAAAGAGAGGCGTTTCAGGCAAAACCTTGTGCTTCGGATACGAGGTCCCAGGTACCATCTATTTAGGCTACAGTGGCACTGTGGTGGATCTGGCTTCTTTTTATGGAGGAATTTAAATCCAGCATGGATCCCTCCTGGAGCTCCTAAGAGCACATCTTCACTCGTGACCAACACCTTTAGACACTGGCGAAAAAACTGATGTGCTCCTGGAAGGAGGAGGGGTTATATAGGGAGTAAACTTACTTAATTAGGGTTTACCAGTGTCAACACCTGAAGGTAGGCCTATTACCCATTAAGTAAATTACTTAAGGCTCTGTGTCCCATGATGTACGATAAAGAAATATCTATTTTAATTGCTTAGTTTCATCAATTTACAAAAAGCAAAGTGAGCGAACAGAAGAAAAATCTAAATCAAATCAATATTTGGTGTGACCACCCTTTGGCTTCAAACCAGAATCAATTCTTACACTTGCACTGAAACAGGTACAGCTGTGTAGGAGGCTTAAAACTGGGTGGGGAACAGCCAAACTCTGCTACTAAGGTGAGATTGTGGAAGACAGTTTCATGTCACAGGTCATACACCATGGCAAGACAGCACAGCAACAAGACACAAGGTAGTTATACTGCATCAGCAAGATCTCTCCCAGTCAAAGATTTCAAAGCAGACTGGGGTTTCAAGATGTGCTGTTCAAGCTCTTTTGAAGAAGCACAAAGAAACGGGCAACGTTGAGGACAGTAGACGCAGTGGTCTGCCAGGGAAACTTAATGCAGCAGATGAAAAATGCATCATGCTTCCCTTCCACATCGGATGTCCAGCAGTGCCATCAACACAGAATTGGTGGAAACCAGTGAGACCCAGGTAGACCCATCTACTGTCCAGAGAAGTCTGCCCAGAAGTGGTCTTAATGGAAGAATTTGTGGCCAAAAAGCCATCCATAGACATAGAAACATGGCTAAGCGATTCAACTTGGCACAAAAACATAGGAACTGGGGTGCAGAAAAAATAGGATTTTTGTACTCACAGTAAAATCCTTTTCTTTGACGTCCATGGACTGACACAGCCTCTTCATTCTTGACAAAGTGGGTTATGTCCCTGCTCATAGGAGAAGACTAGGCAGAATGTTAGATGTTTTAACATACATTCATTTACCAGAGCTGTACAGCCCCGCCCAGGGGGCGGTCCCTCCGGACATAACCCTCCTACCTGCAGCCAGCAGCCTCAGTTCCTATCAAAGCAGTACAAACTCTAAAAAAGGAGGGGTGGGTGCTGTGTCAGTCCATGGACGTTAGAGAAACTGATTTTATGGTGAGTACAAAAATCCTATTTTCTCTTACCGTCCATGGACTGACACAGCCTCTTCATTCTTGACAAAGTGGGACGACCCAAAGCAGTGCCAAAGAACGAGGGGTGGGAACCATATCAGGAAAAAAAAAAAAAAACGTCACCCCCAAACAAGCAGAGCTCCCCAACGGAGGAGTTGCAACATTAAACAGCCACCTGCAAAACCTTGCGGCCGAAGGAAGCATCAGAAGATGCAGCCACATCAACCTTATAGAACTTTGAAAAGGTATGTGCGGACGATCAGGTCACCGCCTTGCACACTTGTGCAACAGACGCTTGATGTCGGAAAGCCCAGGAAGCACCAATTGCCCTGGTTGAATGCGCCGTAACCGGAAAGGGAGGCGCCCGCCCCTTAAGGGCATAGGCCTGTATGACAGTCTGTCTGATCCACCTAGAAATGGAGGCAGACGAAACCGCTTGGCCCTGTTTTGGACCAGACACAGACACAAACAGTGAGTCAGACTTCCTAAATGAAGCCGTAGCAGACGGGTACACCCGTAAAGCACGTACCACGTCTAACGTGTGAAGCGCAAACTCTCTGGACGAGGACATAAAGACGGAAGCACAATGTCCTCATTAAGGTGGAAGGCCGAGACCACCTTCGGGAGAAAAGAACGCTGCGGGCGTAGCGCCACCTTATTATCCTTATGGAGGACCAAGTATGGCGGCTTGCAAGACAAGGCCGCAAATTCAGAAACCCTTCTGACAGAAGTAATGGCTACTAGAAAAGCCACCTTCTGAGATAAAGTTAAGAGAGCAATCTCTCTGATGATTTCAAAAGGAGGTTCTTGAAGAACCGAGAGCACCAAATTCAAATCCCAAGGAGGAATAGGTGGTTTAATAGGGGGGAGCACATGGCGGACCCCCTGTACGAAGGTACTAATCAAGGAATGGCCCGCTAGCGGCCGCTGAAAGAGAACGGCCAAAGCCGAAATCTGACCCTTAATGGTGCTTAAAGCAAGCTTTTGGGTCATACCACGCTGTAAGAACAGCAGGATCCTGGGAACGGAATACGTCCGTGGACGCCAATCCAGCTCCTCGCACATAGCGATGTAGGCCCTCCAGGTACGGTGGTATATCTTCCTGGAGGAAGATTTCCGTGCCCTCAACATGGTCGAAATGACCGAATCCGAGAGACCCCGGTCTCTCAGCACCTGGCTTTCAATAGCCATGCTGTTAAAGCCAGCGACTGTAAAGCAGGATGAAGAATGGGACCCTGAGACAGAAGGTCCTCCCGCACAGGTAGTCGCCATGGAACGTCCGCCACTAGGCGCACAAGATTGGCGTACCAAGGACGCCGAGGCCAATCTGGCGCGATGAGGATCACCGGAATTCCCTCGGCCTCCACCCCACGAAGAAGGCGAGGAAGCAACTTCAGTGGAGGATAGGCATAAATCAGCCGATTCCGACCCCACAGAGCCACCAACGCGTCTGACGTGTCTGCCTAGGGATCCCTGGACCTGGTCACGAATATCGACACCTTGCGATTGAGTCGAGAGGCCAATAGGTCCACATCTGGCGTGCCCCACCTCCGGCAAAGGAGGTGAAACACCTCTGGATGCAAGGATCATTCCCCCTGGTCCAACATCTGGCAGCTCAGATAGTCTGCCAGTTGTCTACGCCTGGAATGTAAACGGCCGACAGAGCCAGCACGCTTCTTTCCGCCCATCTTAGAATGTGAGCGACCTCGGACGCTGCAGCTGAGCTCCGAGTCCCCCCCTGATGGTTGACATAAGCCACCACCATGGCTTTGTCCAACTGGATCCTGACTGAGCATCCCTGCAGTCTCCTTGACCATGAGGAGAGGCACAGTCTGATTGCCCGGAGTTCCAGGACATTGATCGGTAGATTCGTCTGGAGTCCAGAGCCCTTGGGCTGACAGAACTCCCCAGACTCCGCCCCAGCCCAAAAGACTGGCGTCCGTCGTGATCACAGTCCACTGAACAGGAAGGAACGACTTCCCCGACCGAAGGGCCGGGGATCTCAGCCACCACGTCAGGGATGCCCTGACCAGGTGACTCACCTGGATCTGACGATCCAGTGATAATGGAGACTTGTTCCAGCAAGATAGGATCTCCCTTTGTAAGACTCGAGTGTGGAATTGGGCATACGGCACCGCCTCGAAGGAAGCCACCATGAGTCTCAGGACCCTCATGCAGAAAGGGAGTGACGACCCTTTGCGGGACGTCAACACCTGTACCGCAGATTGAAGAGTCTGTTATTTTTCCAAGGGTAGAAAGACCCTCGCCTCCGAGGAGTCCAGGATCAAGCCTAGGTACTCCAGATGCTGAGTCGGAACCAGGACCGACTTCTGAACGTTCAGCAGCCAGCCGAATTCCCGGAGGGCCTGACTGGCTATCACCACATTTTCCTTTAATTCTGAGCCAGAGTCTGCTCTCAGAAGAAGATCGTCTAGATAGCCCACGAAAGCAATGCCTCGCTGTCTCAGCAAAGCTAGAATCGGGGCAAGCACCTTGGTGAAAACCCGCGGTGCAGACGCCAAACCAAAGGGAAGAGCCACAAACTGATAGTGGTCTTCGCCTATCGCGAAGCGCAGAAACTTCTGGTGACCCACGCAGATTGGGACATGCAAGTAGGCGTCCTTGATGTCCAAAAATCCCCCGGAAGCGCAGCAATCACTGAGCGAATGGATTCCATGAGGAATTTCCGAACCTTCACAAAGGCATTTAGGGCTTTGAGGTCCAGAATTGGACGGACTTTTTGGGACCACAAACAGATTTGAATAAAATCCCTGAAACCTCTCCCTTGATGGTACCAACACAATCACTCCGCACCTCAGCAAGTCTTGCACTGCCCTCAATAGGGCAGCTCGACGCGCCGGAAGGAGAGAGAGATTTGAGGGAAAGAACCTGTCTGGTGGCCAAGAAAGGAACTCTATCCTGTACCCCGAGGTGACCACCTCGCATACCCACCGGTCGGAGATCCGGGAGGTCCACCGATCCATGAACCTGCAAAGTCGTCCCCCCACCCCAGAGTCGGGCGGGGGCAAGACTTCATGCGGTGGCGGGTTTACTTGCTGGCTTGTTCTGCTTACACACCCAGGGACGCTTCTGTACTCCAGCCGCACCCTTGTCAGTCCGGGAGAATTTTCCAGTGGGATCTGATGGACAAAAAAACCTCTTCTGAGTGGGAAAGGAAGGACCCGGCTTACGGCGCGGCTCCTTCGCACTAGTAGGCTGAGGAAGAAGGGTGCTCTTACCCCCCGTGACATTTTTAATAATGTCATCCAGGGAAGCATCAAAAAGTCTTCCGCCCTTGAAAGGCAAATCTGTCAGGAGCTTCTTAGAGGCCAGGTCAGCAGACCAGCATTTTAACTAGATCAGGTGACGCAAAACCACCGCAGACACTGAGGTCCCAGAGATTAGGGGGGCAGCGTCCAAAGTGGCATCGCACACATACACCAGGCCCTGTACCATTTGGTAGGCCAGTGCAATGCAATCTGGAGGAAGATTATGCTCCTGCACAGTCTGGTGCAGAATCTTCGCCCATTCCGTGAGTGCCTGAGACACCAGGGTCACCGCTACAAAAGGACGCAGCGCGGATCCCAGCATGGTGAACATGGCCCTGCTCACCACTTCCAACCTCCTATCGGTAGAGTCCTTAAAGGCAGGAGTCCCTTCAACCGGGAGGGTCGTGGCTTTATTCAGCCGGGCGACCGGGGGGTCGACAACCAGAGGAGAGGCCCATTTTTTAACCAGGTTCTCCTCAAAGGGGTACCTAACCGCCAAATGCTGCAAGACCGCAAAGGTCTTCTGTGGTTTTTCCCATACCTGGTCTATGAATTTGTCAAAGAAGGGTGTATAAGGAAAAACTTTCTTTGAAGGATGTGCTTTAAATGAACCAAAGGAGACTGCCTCCACCAGAGGTTCCTCAGCCGCAGCATCCAGCTTGAGAGTGTCCCTCACAGCATCAATGAGTTCACTAACAAGCACCCTGTCATGCACTGACCCAGATAAGGAGCCTTCCTCACAAGGAATGTCCTGGTCAAACATATCCAAAAATTCTGAGCTAGGGTCCTGTGCCGCAGAAAGGCCCATCTCTGAATCAGAGCACTCCCCTGGAGATGGTGTGGGGAGAGGGCGCTTTTTAGCCCCCTTGCGCTCGCACGCCGCTTCCATACTGGCCACAAATGATTCCAGGACTGCCGATAACTGGTCCATAGGAACCACAGGTGCAGGAGCACTGCCTGTTGCCTCTGACATGAAGGGGGAAGCAGGTGAAACTGACTCCATAATAACCAGCACCCTCTGAGACTTTGTCAGAGAAAGAGAAAAGTCCACCCTCTGGCTGCGCTGACTATGGGGGGTTACCCAGGGGACTCACCAACCCAGAGAGGACCGCTCAGCTCTGCTGCCTGTGCACCGCTCCTAGAGTGAGAGAAACACGAGGCGACTGTGAGGAGATTTGCGCCGTCCCAGTCAGCAGTAGAGGCCAAACTAGCAGCAAAAAGGCGCGCGGCTACAACAAAATGGCCGCCGCTATTATAAGTGCGCCATGGGGCGGCCACGGCAAAATGGCCGCCAATGCGGTTTACAATAGTAATAGAAACACACAGTAAACATGGCGCCCAGCGGCGCCGAAAAAAAAAAACAACACAAGGCCCAGGCTGACCCAGAGGCATCCCCACACATAAAGCAGACCCCACACGGACCCCACCCGGGGCAGAGTGACCCTCAGACACCCCCAGTCAGCGCATAGCCAGAGAAGGTGACAGAGAGTAGCAAAAAAACAAGGGGGGGGGACAGGGAAACCCCCCTACTATAGGAACACACAGCATGTACTTACCTGCTGAGGCAGAGGGAACAGTAATTACCCATCCAGCGAGGACCCACTAGTGTGTTCCTGACAGACCTATCACAGTGCAGTACTGAGTAGCTGTCGGCCCGGTCCACCGTGAAAGATACAGCAAAACTGTTCAGACATACGTGGACCCTGGAGCAAAAAGCTCACCGGCCACCCCAGGAGTATGTATGTCGTGGAGTGATCTCACGCAGAGCGAGGATCAGCACGCTCGATGGTCGGACTGGGAAGACGACGAAGATAGCGAACTACCCAACCTGTTGCACAGCCGACTGTTGATAGAAGATCTCAAAAATAAAATAATAACAATTTTAAAAGAATAAAATATTTCTTCAAGAGACTGGCTCTGAAGAGAGCCACGTCCTCTCCTCTGCTAGGCAGAAAAAAACTGAGGCTGCTGGCTGCAGGTAGGAGGGCTATGTCCGGAGGGACCGCCCCCTGGGCGGGGCTGTACAGCTCTGGTAAATGAATTTATGTTAAAACATCTAACATTCTGCCTAGTCTTCTCCTATGAGCAGGAACATAACCCACTTTGTCAAGAATGAAGAGGCTGTGTCAGTCCATGGACGGTAAGAGAAATGACAGCAGGTGCTCTGAACTGATGAATCAAAATGTGAAATATTTGGGTCTAGTAAGAGACAGTTTATTAGCGAAGGGCTGGAGAGTGGTACAATAATGAGTGTCTGCAGGCAACAGTGAAGCATTGTGAAGGTTTCTTGCAAGTTTGGGGCTGCATTTCTGCAAAATGTTGTTGGATATTTGGTCAGGATCAATGGTGTCCTCAATGCTGAGAAATACAGGCAGATACTTTTGTAAAATAAATTGTACATTCTGTATATAACTGTATTCTATTCTGTATGCTTTCTCTATGTATTGAATACTCCACTTGTGCACACGGCACTAATAATGTTTTGATTACATGTTAAATTTTTCGAGTCGTGATTAGAATTTAGCCTGCTTATGTTACGCCCCTTGTGACCATAAAAGTACAATTGTAATATTAATGTGATACCGACGTAATCACATGTATAAAAAAATTCAATTGCATAAAATAAACAGAACAGTTATGTGCTGAGTGTATCTTTTTGTGTCTGTTCCCTACTGTAGTAGTTATTATTATTTTGGCACTAGCCAATCAATATGAGTATAGGTGTTACCTATCTATACCATTTCCAGAACAGTTGGCGAGCCAGCCAGGAGGGAATTTACAGGTGACCCTGAGAATCCCAAACGAGGAGGTTGAGGCGATCTGGGAATTTCTGATAATCAGCCGGCTGAGGTAAGCCCTTTTCTTACATTTTAGCTATTCAAACTGTATTGATTGGTAGTTATATGTTATGTTGTCACTGTCTACTGTCCATCGGAGTGTTTTAGAAAAGAAAGGGAAGAATAGCGCTGTTAACCTCCCTGGCGGTATTCCCGAGTCTGGCTCGGGGTGCGATTTCGTGTACCATTAGCGGTAACCCCGAGCCAGACTCGGGCTGCATCGCAGGATACAGGGAAAGTTACTTGCCTTGTCCCCTGGATCCTGCAATGTCTCCCCGCTGTGTGTGCGAGCTGTCTCCTCGCTCGATTCACACAGTGCCCGAGTGCCGCCGAGCTCCATTTTCATGCGACGTTGTGGCGCACGGGGGCGGAGATCGGTGCCAAATTTTAAAAAGTAAAAACACAATACACATACAGTACACTGTAATCTTACAGATTAAAGTACTGTATAAAAAATTACACATCCCCTTTGTCCCTAGTGGTCTGTCCAGTGACCTGCATGCACTTTTATATTATAAATACATTTTTTTCTGCCTGGAAATTGGAGATTGTCCATAGCAACCAAAAAGTGTCCCTTTATGTCAAAAGTGGTTTTAGACCAGCTAGAAAACAGCGATAATAAATTAAAATCACTTGCAGAATTGAGTGATAGCGATTTGTGGGGAAATTCGTCATCAAACATGATTTGATTACATTATTGAATAATTTTTATTATTTTTATTATTATTATATTATTATTATTTGTTATAATTATTTATAGTTATTTATTATATTATAATTAATGATTTCGTTTTTTAAACTTTATCATAACCGGGATGTCTACTAGACTCTTGTTTGGACAGATTTAAGTGAGTTACCTAAGAATTACAGGCCTACAATATAAAACGCCAAATTCCCATGCAAAATAATTGTACCGCTTTCAGCACCTAAAATCTGAAATAATCATACCGCCAGGGAGGTTAACAGGTTATATGAAGTACACATCTGCTGTAATAGTATTTTAGAGGCAAGAGGGTATAGGCATATGTAGAGAAGAGAAAAAGACTGACCAGTCATTATGGGCATTTAATTAAGGCAATAAAGGGTAAAAAATGCCCAGCACAAAAGGAGTGCTAGAAAATATATGAACTGAAGGTGCGGTTCCGCCTATACTTTACGTGGTGATTCCGCTAGTAAGACACTTCTGTTCTCGGGTGACAACGCTCACTGTACTGTATCTATGGAGGAGCCGCAGCGTCCCCTAGCAAAGGAAGTGTGTTAGGACCGCAGAAGATGTACCCCTCTTCTCTTCACATAAATGTTAAAATAAGGAAGGAAATTAAAAAATTAAATAAGGAAAGAAATGGCGCACAGCATGAAAAGGGGGTGGGGGCTTGCCCTCAAGGAGCTTACACTCTATCTAAGGTCCATATCTCACATAAATACATTAATGCGGACACATCTTAGGGCTAATTTAGACAGGCGCCAGTTAACCTAACAGCATGTCTTTGGAGTGTGGGAGGAAACCAGAGAACCAGGAGGAAGCCCACACAAGCACAGGGAGTACATGCAAACTCCATGCAGCTAGTGTCCTAGATGGGATTGGAACCGAAGGCCCCAGTACTGCAAGGCAGAATTGCTAACCACTAAGCCAGTGTATAAAAATTGATGCAGACTGGAGTTCTGCTTTAATGTTGGGCAGGGTAACCACTTTACGATCGCTGCACGCCGATATACGTCGGCACAATGGCAGCGGTGGGCAAATGGGCGTACAGGTACGTTCACTTTAATTTGCCGCGCACCGCGCTCTCGTGTCACGGAGAGGCAGAACAGGGAGATGCCTGTGTAAACAAGGCATTTCCCTTTTCTGCCTAGTAACATGACAGGATCTACTGCTCCCTGTCACGGGTAGCAGTGATCTCTGTCATGTCAGTGGTAGCCCATCCCCCCTACAGTTAGAATCACTTCGTAGGACACATTTGACCCCTAGTGTTTAACCCCTTCCCTGCCAGTGTCATTTACACAGTAATAAGTGCATTTGTATAGCTGATCGCTCTATAAATGACAATGGTCCCAAAATAGTGTCAAAAGTGTTCGATGTGTCGACCGCAATATCGCAGTCACGATTTTTTGGAGATATTTATTATAGCAAAAAGTCAAAAATATTGCTTTTTTTTGTTTATAGCGCAAAAAATAAAAACTACAGAGGTGATCATATACCACCAAAATAAAGCTCTATTTGTGGGAAAAATAAGGACATAAATTTTATATGGGTACAGCGTCGCACGACCGCGCAATTGTCAGTTAAAGCAATGCAGTGCCATATCGCAAAAAATGGCCTGGTCAGGAAGTGTGTAAAACCTTCCGGGGCTGAAGTGGTTAAACAGCTAGAGAAACAGCTATCTATGTGAGCAGGATGGATCAACCGTGACAGACAAATTAACACTAGATATAAAGGGAAATTTTGATGTTAAGTTGTGGAAAGAATTTAGGGTCAGGCATCACAACCATTACATTTTAAAACATGAGAAAAAGCCAAAACCGAGAAATGAGAGTTGTTTTGTCTCCAGCAGGGATATCAATTAACTTGTTTTGCCTGCAATATCATATTTGACCACGAGATGGACCCGATGGTAAATTGACATCAGGGGTAGGCAACCTTAACCACTTCAGCCCCAGAAGGATTTACCCCCTTAACCACCTGCCTACCAGGCACGAAAACCCCTTTCCTGCCCAAGCCATTTTTCAACTTTCAGCGCTGTTACACTTTGAATGACAATTGCGCGGTCGTGCGACGTGGTTTCCAAACAAAATTGCATCCTTTTTTTCCCCACAAATAGAGCTTTCTTTTGGTGGTATTTGATCACCTCTGCGGTTTTTATTTTTTGCGCCATAAGCAAAAGAAGAGTGTCAAGTTTGAAAAAAAAACACAATATTTTTAAATTGTTGCTATAATAAATATCCATTTAAAAAAAAAAAAAAAAAAAATGAAAATTTCTCTCAGTTTAGGCCGATACGTATTCTTCTACATATTTTTGGTAAAAAAAAAAAAAAAAATCGCAATAAGCGTATTTTGATTGGTTTGCGCAAAAGTTATAGCGTCTACAAAATAGGGGATAGATTTATAGCATTTTTTTAACTAGTAATGGCGGCGATCTGCGATTTTTATCGTGACTGCGATATTGCGGCGGACACTTTTGACACATTTTTGGGACCATTCACATTTATACAGCGATCCCTGCAATAAAAATGCATTGATTACTGTATAAATGTGACTGGCAGGGAAGGGGTTAACACTAGGGGCGAGGAAGGGGTTAAATGCGTTTCCTAGATGTGTTCTAACTGTGGGGGGAGGGGACTGACTGGGGGAGGTGACCGATGGTTGTCCCTATGTACAAGGGACACACCATCGGTCTCCTCCTCTCCCTGACAGGACGTGGATCTGTGTGTTTACACACACAGATCCACTGTCCTGCTCGGTTACTGGGCAATCGCGGGTGCCCGGCGGCCATCGCGACCGCCGGGCACGCGCATCGGGTTCCCAGCGACGCGGCAGGCGCGCGTGCCCCCTAGCTGCTTTTAAAGCCAGGATGTCATATGATGTCCTGTCAGAACAAGAGAGTCTTCCGCCCGCCGTCATTTGATGGTGGGCGGTAGACAAGTGGTTAATGACCAGGTAATTTTTTGCGATACGGCACTGTATCGCTTTAACTGACAATTGCGCGGTCATGCCAAACCTGAACACTTTAGCGGCACACAGCAAATATTTTTTTTTTTGTATACATTATAGGATTGTAACAGACCTGGGACACCTTTGGGTGCTCCAAGAGAATATAAATGCAGCGTGCTTAGTGCTCCCTCACCCTTTTTAAATCCTGGACAGGTGGCAATCCTACCCTTGGGGCTCATTTACACTGTGGGGTGGTGAAACCCTGTGCAGTGTACCTGCGGTTTTCCTGGAGGGTTGCTGCGCTTAGCCATAGACTTCTATTCTATCCTGCAGGTGGGGTGAACTTTCTGAAAGCGCACTAAAACTCCTGCATTCAGAAAGTGCACCAAACCAGCAGGATATAATAGAAGTCTATGGCGAAGTGCATCAATCCTCCAGGAAAGCTTCAGGGACACTGTACTGCACCTTCGGTGTGGGGAAACTGCACCACCATTATGCCCAGTGTATTGCTTCACACTGACCTGAAGATCTTTTCTTTCCTGCTGTTGGCACCACTCTAGGGACCGCTAGCCGGGATAAGGGGTGGAATGCAGTGGGTATCACTCCGCATTGGGAAGGAGCCGGCACTACAGAGGAGTCATATTATGCGGCTCTTGTTCCCTACTCCCTACTACAGCTCCAACTTTACAAGTAATCCCTCTGCATTGCACTCTGATGCTCTGGGATGGCGGGTCAGCAAGCCCAGACCGCGATTTACCAGTCCCCTGTCTGTGATCTACTGGTAGATCACTATCTACAGGTTGCTGACCCCCGATTTACAGTTTGCAGAAATTAAAAACTGTTCAGCTAATAAAGTTCTCAATATTCTTCACTCTGAGGCTGCATTCACACCTGAGGGCAGTGTCTTTAAAGCGGAGGTTCCGCGGTCCATCGTATTTATTTATTTTTTTAGTCCATTCAATGTGGTTACAGATTACAATTTAGTACTCACTCGTCTGGCCATTTAAAACATCCCCCGTCCGTTTTCATTGAAAAGAAACACTTATATAATCTGATGCTGGGATTTTCCATTTTGCTTGTGGGCACAGTGAAGCCCACAAGCATGGACTTCCGGGTAGCGGCGAATGCTCGTGTATGAGAAGTGTTGACGACGAGCAGCGCCGTCAACACTTCCTTATTGCCATCACAACAGGCGGCGTCATTCAAAGTACACGCCCCGTTGTGACGGCATTCAAAACAAAAGAAACAACAGCTACTCTGGACGGCGTTCCGCATTGTCTCCTGGGAAGCATGACACTTTGCTCCCAGGAGACATTGCGGAGACCTCCTAGCACACACAGCCCCGCCGGGGAAACCTAAAGATACGCCTACCCTGGCGGGAGAAAAACCCGGAAGTTCTAATAAAGAATGGCTGATTCACGTTAATTAGAGCCTCACAGAAAAAAAAGGGTTGGTCAGATGTGTATGTCAATGTCGCAAGGATATTAGTAAAGTAAAGTTGAAATTTAGGGTGGACCTCCGCTTTAAGTGTTTTTCCTGTGTTTCTTTGCACGTTTTTATGCACAATTTTGGCACATTTTTATGCGCGACTTGCGGGTTTTCATACATCGTTTTTGAGCTTTGGCATTTTTTTATTATTAGCCAATAGAGAAAACTATCATCTGTTTCATCTTCATCGTTTGCTGCTAGGTATTTCAACTTTTCTTCTTTTTTTTTTTTCCATAAAGTTTTTTTTTGAATGAATACATATAGAAAAACAACATTGTATACAGACAGTGTTAGGAGTATATAGTCTTCTGTATGTAATAATGGCACATTGACAAAGTTATACATTTTACTTTAAGATATTGCTATAAGCACGACATTAATTTGATGAATGTATGAACAAAAATTGAATAAAAGGAAAATGTATATAGTTTTGATAAAAATATACATTCAATTTTTACTGAGTTACTATTGTGATATTTTATTAAAGTGTAAATGGGGTACGGGGAGGAGGGAGGGAAAAAAAAATCAACTTTTTTACTCTATTAGCTTTTATATATACTTTTTTATTAATATTCTTTTACTATTTATTTATTTTTCGTTACGGAAAGGGGTTAGAGATAAGGTTAGGTTAGGGTTGCCCAATTTGAGCTACAAAAAAAAGCTTCAGAGCTTTTTTGAGCTTCAGGCGACTTGGAGTGGAGATGTGAAGCAACTCTATAGAGAATAATTGATTTTTCTAACCTCCAGCGTTTTGGAGCTTCGAACTTCAAGCTACAAAACGCTAAGGTGTCAATGGGACCTGAGGAAAGAAAACAGGTGCATCCTGGGAGCTCAGACTCCATCTTAGAGACTAGAGAGAAAGAACCAGCTATACAAAAAATGTGTAGCAAGGATAGAACAAGAGTCAAATTGGATAGGAATAAGATCATTTTTGGTCCTGACCCAAACAGAATACTTTATATGTGGTCAGAGAAGGAAGATGGGATGAGAATTATGGCTGCCCGTCTGATCGTAGGAGCTACAGTAAATGAGATTACAGGATCAGAAAAAAATAAGAAAAGCATAATAAAGGGCGTTAAAATGAACTTAAGCAGGGAAATTCTTAAGAGATTTAAAAGAAAGTGAGAGAATGATATGCATGAGATAATCGTGTATGTGTATGAATGGGTATGCTGGGGCTTTTAGTCCTACATCTTTTGTGTGTCCTGTTAGCTCTGTGCAGACGTGACCCCCTCCCTTTTCTCTTTCCCATGAAAAAGAATGTGCTGGGGTGAGATATTGAGTGATAAGCTGGCAAGGACACCCATGCTATGACTGCCAAGTATCAATAATAATAAGAACAATATGTGCTGGGTCAATTAATCTGCTAAACAATGTGATCACAATTATTTTGAATCTGTTTTACAAACATGGCAAAATGAAGGTTACGTTTAAAAGTGCACATAGTATAAAATAACACAAATTAAACATCCTTTGATAGTGGAAAGTGCATTAAAATATCATGCCATACCATCAGGGAGTAGTGTGATGGGCCCCAAATTTATTCTGCAGCAGGACAATGACCTCAAACATACAGCCAATGTCATTAAGAACTATCTTCAGTGTAAAGAAGAACAAGGAGTCCTGGTAGTGATGGTTTGGCCCTCACAGAGCCCTGATATTAATATCATGAGATATATAAAGAGACAGAAAATTTGAGGCAGCTGACATCCACAGAAGATCTGTGCTTAGTTCTCCAAGATGTTTGGAACAACCTACCTGCCGAGTTCCTTCAAAAACTCTGTGCAAGTGTACTTAGAATAATTGATCTTTTTTATATTTTTGCTTTCTTTATCTCTTTCTTTATTGTTTAGTGCTAAAATTACAAATTGCCTTTAAAGCAGTTCGTTCTGCACTCCTGTGACCCGCTTTCAGCAGACAACGGGCTGAAGCCCGCTGTCGGCTGATGCGACAGAGCCGGTACAGGCTAGAGAAAGGTTGTGACAATATGGTCGGGATCCGGCCACAACCCTAGACCGGCACCTGGCTCAGCCTCTCACCGAGCCTCTGAGAGCCTGAGAAAGCTGCTCCTGCCCTCTCCACAGCCCAGCACTCCAATGAGCAGAGCAGACAGCGGTGACTGATGGTCACCAGCTCTCTGCTCATGGAGCTCTGAGAACCGAGCGATCAGCGGTGTTTGATTGCTTGGTTCTCAGTCTTAGAGCTGGCGGGGGACAGATGCAGCATTGGACTGATGCTGCAACCACCTAGGTAAGTATGATTCTTGAAAAAAAGACTTGCATGTCACCACTTTGACACAAATCATAATTACAGTGTCTTGAAAAATTATTCATACCCCTTGAAATTTTCCACATTTTGTCATGTTACAACCAAAAACCTAGATGTATTTTATTGGGATTTTATGTGATAGACCAACACAAAGTGGCACATAATTGTGAAGTGGAAGGAAAATGATAATAGGATTTTTATAACAGCTTACCTGTAAAATCCTTTTCTTGGAGTACATCACGGGACACAGAGCGACATAGTCATTACTAATGGGTTATATAGATACCTTCAGGTGCTGGCACTGGCAACTTCCAAAACCGGAAGTACCCTCCCCTATATAAGCCCCTCCCATCCGGGAGCACCTCAGTTTTGTAGCAAAGCAATAAGTGTCCCTAAAGAGGGGTGGGAGCTCTGTGTCCCGTGATGTACTCCAAGAAAAGGATTTTACAGGTAAGCTGTTATAAAAATCCTATTTTCTTTCTCGTACATCACGGGACACAGAGCGACATAGTCATTACTAATGGGATGTCCTAAAGCAATGCCCAACGAGGGGGGGGATACACCATACATAAGCTGAGCGCTATCAGACATGAGGATCTTTTGCGGCCTGCAACACACTGCGCCCAAAGGCGACATCCTCCTGACTTCTAACGTCCACCTGGTAGAACCTAGTAAACGTGTGTACTGAAGACCATGTTGCGGCCTTACAGATTTGAGCCAGGGAGGCCTGGTGATGCACTGCCCATGAAGTTCCAACTGCTCTCGTGGAGTGCGCTCTAACTTTGAACGGAGGCGGTCTCCTTCTCAAGCCATAGGCTTGCATTATGACCTGTCGAATCCACTTGGCTAAAGTAGATTTTGACGCTGCCTGACCCCTTCTGGGGCCTTCCGGCAGAATAAACAAAGTATCCGTTCTGCGAATCTGAGCAGTGGCTTTTAGATAAGCTTTAACTGCTCTTACTACATCCAAAGAATGCAATAACTTTTCCTCTACCGAAGTAGGTTTGGGGAAAAAAGAAGGAAGAACCACATCTTGGTTCAAATGAAACCTCGATACCACCTTAGGAAGAAAGGCTGGATGAGGGCGTAACACTACTCTATCCTTATGGATAACCAGATATGGCTCCTTACAGGACATAGCTGCTAATTCCGACACTCTTTTAGCCGAACAAATGGCTACTGGAAAAATCAATTTCCTGGTGAGAAGAACCAAAGAAATATGCTGTAATGGTTCAAATGGTTGTTTCTGTAGAACCGACAGAACCAAGTTTAGATCCCATGGACATATGGGAATATTAACCGGAGGACTAATACGCATCACTCCTTGTATAAAGGCTTTGACTAGTGAATGCGAAGCCAAGGGCCTTTGAAAAGATATTGACAAGGCCGAAATCTGACCCTTGATAGTACTCAAGGCAAGCTTCCTATCTACAGCCCATTGTAGGAAGTCCAGAATGCTACCTATTACGTATTTACGTGGATGCCATTTCTTGGCCTCACACCAGGCGATGTACGCCTTCCAGATTCTATAGTAGATCTGCCTGGATACCGGCTTCCTGGCATTGATCATGGTAGATACCACAGAATTAGAGAGCCCTCTCTTTTTTAGAATGTGGGCTTCAATAGCCAGGCCGTCAAACCTAGGGCTGGTAAGGAAGGGTGGTATATCGGTCCTTGCGAAAGCAGGTCCGGACGATGTGGGAGAGTCCAAGAACTCCCCACTGACATTTTATAATCTCCGCGTACCACGCTCTTCGGGGCCACGCTGGAGCCACCAGAATCACTGGTTTCTTTTCTACCCTGATTCTGCGGAGTAATCGAGGTAACCATTGTGGCGGTCTGAATGCATATATCAGCTAGAACTGATCCCAAGGGAACACTAGGGCATCCGAGCCGCAAGCTAGGGGATCCCTTGTCCGAGAGACAAACCTGTCCACCTTTGCGTTGAATTCTGGATGCTAGAAGATCTACATCCGATGTTCCCCACCGCTGACATATTGTCCAGAAAACCTTGGGGTGAAGGGACCCTTCCTCTGGGCATAATTGCTGGCGACTTAGAAAAGTCCGCCTTCCAATTCTCCACTCCTGGAATGAATACCGCAGATATGGCTGGGACATATCTTTCTGCCCATTTCAGGATGTAATTTACTTCCCTCTGGGCTGCACGACTCCTGGTGCCCCCCTGATGATTGATATATGCCACTGCTGTGGCATTGTCTGATTGAATTCTGACAGGGGACCCTTGGAGTTTGGATGTCCATGCTACTAGGGCATACCGGGCTGCTCGTATCTCTAAGAGATTGATGGGCAGGGCCTTTTCTGCATCCGACCATCTGCCCTGGAGAGACTATTGCTCCAGTACTGCTCCCCAGCCTATAAGGCTGGCATCTGTAGTGACCACCTTCCAAGAAATCGGACTGAAGGATTTCCCTTTTTCCAGATTCTGGGGAACCAACCACCAACGGAGGCTCTTGCGAACGGAAGGGGACAAGGACATTGTAAGTCTAGGGCCTGAACTTTTTTGTTCCAGGCTGACAGTATGGCCCCTTGCAAATTCCTTGAATGGAATTGACCGTAGGGTACTGCTTCGAATGATGCCACCATTTTTCCCAGCAGCCTCATGCACAGGCGTATGGACGGCTGTCTTTTTTGTAACCACTAAGTGGATCAAATCTTTCAAAGACAACACCTTTCCTCGAGGCAAGAATATTTTTCTCTGGCCTGAATCCAACCTTAGCCCCAAGTATTCCAGACTTTTGACTGGTTTTTAGGGCTGACTTGTCTCGGTTGATAATCCAACCGTGAGATTCCAGATACTTGATTGTCTTGTGAACGACCACGTCTAGTTTATTCACCGAGTGGTCTATCAGCAACAAGTCATCTAGATATGCCATTATCATTACACCTTGTGTTCTTAGATTGGCCAATAAAGGGCCAGAATTTTTGTAAACACTCGTGGTGCTGTGGCCAAACCGAAGGGTAAGGCTCTGAACTGAAAATGGCGCCCTTCTACTGTAAAGCGTAGAAATTTTTGGTGGACTGGAAAGATGGGAATGTGCAAATAAGCATCTTTGATGTCGAACGCGGCTAACCAATCCTCCCCTTGTAGGGCAGTGGCCACCGATCGGATCGACTCCATCGGAAAGTCCTGATATACAGGAATTTGTGTAGCCCTTTTAGAATTAATATGGGCCTCCCGTCCGCGTTTGCTTCGGGACTGTAAAGAGGTTTGAGTAAAACCCGAACCCTCATTCTTCCAGGGGAACCTCCATAATTACTCCTTGGAGCAATAGTTGTTCTAGTGCCAACAGGAGGGACTCTCTCTTCCGGGGATCCCTTGGCATGTTTGACCTCAAAAATGGGAAGGAGGAGAGTCTTTTAACTCCAAACTGTATCCCAAACATACTGCGGAGAGCACCTATCTGTCTTGATCGTGTCCCGCCAGGTCTCTTGCGAACAACTGGAGTCCTCCCCCCACCCGACTGAGTGGGGGCAACCCTTCAATGAATTTTAACTTTGGGGGAGGTTTTGTACCTCCCCTGACCCAGGGTTTCTCATTACCCTGCTATTGTCCCTGTTTTTTTACCCCCGGGAATTGACCGAGGAGGCCGTCGGAACTGTTACACAGCCGATGCCCCAGGGACTGGAGAAGCAGGCCTCTTAAAGAGGGACCTCTAACTCTGTTTTTAACCGGCAAGAGCGTATTTTTACCGCTGGAAATTTTCTGGATATATTTGTCCAGGTTTTCCCTGAATAAGCGTTCACCATGAAATGGGATGCTAACCAGCCATTCTTTACAGGGAGCTTCAGCAGACCAGTTTTTGAGCCATAGAAGCCTACGCATATGTACTATAGACAGCGTAAGGCGGGAGGCCTGATGGACTGAATCCTTTATGGCGTCAACCGCAAAGCCTAAGGCTCTAGGTAGATCAGCTAGGGCAAGGCCTGCTGATCTGTCAAGTCCCTCAGGACCTGTTTCAACTGATCCTTCACTGCTTAGCAGACCCCAATAGCTGCTACTGCTGGTTGTGTCACCAAGCTTGCTGTAGAAAGAAGCAGACTTTCATAAGGACTCCAATCTTTTATCTATTGGGTTCTTGAACATTTGGACATTATCCACTGGACATGTCAGTGATTTATACATACAAGAGATGGCTGCGTCCACTGTAGGGACCTTCCATTTTTTTTGATGAACTTATCCTCCATGGGATAGACCACCGGAAATCTCTTGGGGGAATAAATATTTTCTCAGGACGTTCCCAATCCTGATAATAAGCCCTTTCAGAAAAGGGTGAAGTGGAAAAGAACAGACAGTCTGGGGGCTTCTAGCGACCCCAACGAGGATACAGTAGTGGTTGATGGTTCCGCAAGGTGCATTTTTAAATGCTGATCGGACCATGTTAGTCAGAGACTGAACCCATAATCTTTTAGCTTGAGATGCTGAGAAAAGGTTCCCCCACTGTTGATTCCTCTATAACAGAATCAACCTCATCCTGATCCCCTTCAGGCAGGTCGATCCCTGTATGGGACTGTTGCTCTGCTAACAGGCACTCTGAAGGAGGAGACGGAGATCGGGCGTGCTTTCCCTGACAGGGAGGCAGCGATCAATGTTGACAATCTCTCTCTAATCCTCCCAGAGCTGAGGAAAAAACCTCCTCTGTTACATACACAGGAGCAGGTGAACTGAGGACAGCCACAGTACCAAGTACCCCTGCGGGGTCTCTACGGTCACTTACCTCTGAACTTCAGGGGAGACTGGTGCAGCAGAAGCATGCCCAAGATCCTCAGAGCCCGATGAGACCCCCTTCGCTTCCTGGAAGATTCAGTTCCGGAGCTTCTGGATGGCATATTCCTAAGCCTAAAGCTGAGGTATTCCAGCCGTAATACACCACTTTTACTGAGAATAGTCTAGCACAATTGCTGCTATATCACAGTTGGTGTCTACTAAAGTGCCTTTCTAGGGGATGCCTGCATCAACCGCCTCTGTGTGCCTTTATACTGTTGCTAGCTCTGTCTGTGCACTTCAATAGCCAGCTATAATGTGCTTTAAAACACGCTGGACGCCCGCACATGCGCAGTAGCGCCGCGGCGCACACCTGAGCGTCATCCACCCGCTCCGCCCCTTTTTCCAGATCGCCTCTATGAATAGAGGCGCGTGCTCGCGCACGCGCGCTGGCACGTGCGCCTTCGGCGCCTTTTTTTAAAACAATAAGGAGCTAGATGGGAGCCAGGGTCCCTTTGCCGCAGGGCCCGGGGTTAGATGAGCGCAGCAACAGGGCAGAGGAGACAGCTTCCCAGGAGAGAACATACCAACTGCCTGGATTTGATTCTGGAAGAAAAATATCCACATTATAAGAAAAAGAACCATAGCGGCCTCTAGTGTCTAACACAGGTACCGCGGTCTTACATTTTTTTTTTTTTTTTCTTGCCTACTATTAAAATTTTTACATTTTCTCAGTAGTAACAGGCATACACAGAATATTAGCGGGAATACCTTAGGTAACAGGCAGAAAGACAAAATAGGCTTGGGGGTCCCTCAATAGAACCAAGTTCCCGAGGGCCCCCACTTACCTTTTCCTCGCCGCAGGACTCTGTTTGGTCCACAGAAGCCCAAACTTCACCTATCACGGCAGGCATTGTAATCAAACCTTCAGGGACCGGGTTCCCAAGGATTCCACTCCCCTGGACCTGTATAGCACCCTGCACAGAAAACATCTTGGTCGTGGGTATGACCAGAGCTCTGGATCCCAGGGTCCAGCCCTCCTAAGAGAGGCATTACAGGCAAAACCTTGCTCTTCTCTGCAAGGCCCGGGTACCGACCGTTTAGCTATGAAGCTTTTTTGGTCGGATCCGGAATAGCTTACTGAGGCCCAAAAGAACCTGTACGCAAGCTCAGTGAAAAACACATGTTTCTTCTTGGCCAACACCTTAGACACTGGCAAAAAACTGAGGTGCTCCCGGATGGGAGGGGCTTATATAGGGGAGGGTACTTCCGGTTTTGGAAGTTGCCAGTGCCAGCACCTGAAGGTATCTATATAACCCATTAGTAATGACTATGTCGCTCTGTGTCCCGTGATGTACGAGAAAGAAAAATGGTTTTCAATTTTGTGAAAAGTGTGGCATACATTTGTATTCAGCCCCCTTTACTCTGATGCTCCTAACTAAAATCTAGTGGAACCAATTTCCTTCAGAAGTCACCTAATTAGTAAATAGAGTCCACCTGTGTGTGATTTAATCTCAGTATAAATACAGCTGTTCTGTAAAGCCCTCAAAGGTTTGTTAGAGAACCTTAGTGAACAAACAGCATCATGAAGGCTAAGGAACACACCAGACAGGTCAGGGATAAAGTTGTGGAGAAGTATAAAGCAGGCTTAGGTTATAAAAAAAATATCCCAAGCTTTAAACATCTCACAGAGCACTGTTCAATCCATCATCTGAAAATGGTAGAAAGAGTATGGCACAACTGTAAACCTACCAAGACATGGCTGTCCACCTAAACTGACAGGCCGGCCGGGCAAGGAGAACATTAATCAGAGAAGCAGCCAAGAGCCCCATGGTAACTCTGGAGGAGCTGCAGAGATCCACAGCTCAGGTGGGAGAATCTGTCCACAGGACAACTATTAGCCATGCACTCCACAAATCTGCCCTTTTATGGAAGAGTGGCAAGAAGAAAACCATTGTTGAAAGAAAGCCATAAGAACTCCTGTTTGTAGTTTGCGAGAAGCCATGTGGGGGACACAGCAAACATGTGGAAGAAGGTGCTCTGGTCACATGAGACCAAAATTGAACTTTTTGGCCTAAAAGCAAAACGCTATGTGTGGCGCAAAACTAACACTTCACATTACCCTTGACACACTATCCCCACCGTGAAACATGGTGGTGGCAGCATCATGTTGTGGGGATGCTTTTCTTCAGCAGGGACAGAGAAGCTGGTCAGAGTTGATGGGAAGATGGATGGAGCCAAATACAGGGCAATCTTAGAAGAAAACCTATTTGAGTCTGCAAAAGACTTAAGACTGGGGCGAAGGTTCACCTTCCGGCAGGACAACGACCCTAAACATACAGCCAGAGCTACAATGGAATGGTTTAGATCAAAGCATATTCATGTGTTATTCATGTGTTAGAATGGCCCAGTCAAAGTCCAGACCTAAATCCAATTGAGAATCTGTGGCAAGACTTGAAAGTTTCTGTTCAGAAGCTCTCCATCTATTCTGACAGAGCTTAAACTATTTTGCAAGGAAGAATGGGTAAAAATGTCACTCTCTAGATGTGCAAAGCTGGTAGAGACATCCCCAAAAAGACTTGCAGCTGTAATTGCAGTGAAAGGCGGTTCTACAAAGTATTGACTCAGGGGGGCTGAATACAAATGTACACCACACTTTTCACATATTTGTAAAAAAAAATAAATATTGAAAAGCATTTATCATTTTCCTTCCACTTCACCACTTTGTGTTGATCTATCACATGAAATCCCAATAAAAAACATTTATGTTTTTGGTTGTAACATGACAAAATGTGGAAAATGTCAAGGGGTATGAATACTTTTTCAAGGCACTGTAAGAAAAGATTTATATTTCTAATTTTAGGACACCAACTGGAGACATGCAAATCACTTCCTTATGTGCATTCAAATCTAATGGTCTAATGGTTTACCTCACATTGAAAAATCATAGAGCCATTTATTGTATTGTAAACTTTTTTATGATTTTGCATTAGGACAGTAGAGAGCTTACCTTCAGCCAGCCTCTCCTTCCAGCTCTGGGATGCAGAGGTGAAGAATTCATTATTGAGGGCAGAGTTATTCAGCTTCAAAAGCCCATCTGAACCAGCCTGAGGACAGACAGAACTATCATAATTCCTCTTATTTGAAGAAATAATAAGTAGCTCTGGAACCCAGAATTATCCTATCAGTGTTACTATAGACTAGGGTTGCAGTAGTCTATAAACTGGGTTTCTGGGTTCTGAGCTGGTAGCTTCTACATGCCAAAGCATTTCCACAATAGTCTTGATTTGTAATATACTTAGAAGAATCTGAGATTGAAGCACCAAACCACCAGCTTATAGTCCAGATATAATTTTATTCCAATGTAAGATCAAATCGAGCCAACGCGTTTCAGCGACCAGAAGATCCCCCACTTATCAGGTGCAAAACCATCACCCAGTCCAATCCACATATATTGTTTTCCACTGCAAGACCTGATAAAGGGGGCAATTTTTGGCCCCCCTGAAATGCATTGACTCTATGTGCTCTTACATTCGAATAACATTTCACTACATGTAAAATGGCCATAGGTACAATCTTGTAAATTTCTTAGTCTTGCCCACTACTAAAACCATTCTGGAGGGAGGTCAGACTGATCACTGTAGAAATTTATGGACTTCTGTGTTTCCAATTGCCCAGTGTTCGTTCTTCTACACTATTCCTCAATACTTCTCAAGACATACAAGAAATCCATATTCCACCACCTCTAAAGCAGGGGATCTTGTTACCCCAGCCGGGGATCCCACATTCAACCAGTCTGATGCCCCAGAGGGTGAGGTGTCTTTCCTGCCTCTCTCCTGTTCCAAGGAGGCCCTGGAGAATAAATTGATGGGTGTTGCAATTTTTTATGTCATATGGCATTTGCGCAGTGGTTTTTCAAACGCAATTTTGGGGAAAAAATATACTTTTTTTTAAATTTGAATGCATAAAAACACAATATAATACCCAATTGGCTGGTAACATATACAGTGGGTATGGAAAGTATGAACTTAACCATCACTGCAGTGATGGTTGACTTTCTACAACTTTCTCCCATCTCCTGACTGCATCTCTGGAGCTCAGCCACAGTGATCTTTGGGTTCTTCTTATCTCTCTCACCAAGGCTCTTCTCCCCCGATAGCTCAGTTTGGCCGGACGGCCAGCTCTAGGAAGGGTTCTGGTCATCCCAAACGTCTTCCATTTAAGGATTATGGAGACCACTGTGCTCTTAGGAACCTTAAGTGCAGAAGACATTTTTTTGTAACCTTGGCCAGATCTGTGCCTTGCCACAATTCTGTCTCTGAGCTCTTCAGGCAGTTCCTTTGACCTCATGATTCTCATTTGCTCTGACATGCACTGTGAGCTGTAAGGTCTTATATAGACAGGTGTGTGGCTTTCCTAAATCAAGTCCAATCAGTATAATCAAACACAGCTGGACTCAAATGAAGGTGTAGAACCATCTCAAGGATGATCAGAAGAAATGGACAGCACCTGAGTTAAATATCTGAGTGTCACAGCAAAGGGTTTGAATACTTAGGACCATGTGATATTTCAGTTTTTTATTTTTTAATAAATCTGAAAAAATGTCAACAATTCTGTGTTTTTCTGTCAATATGGGGTGCTGTGTGGACATTAATGAGGAAAAAAAATGAACTTAAATGATTTTAGCAAATTGCTGCAATATAACAAAGAGTGAAAAATGTAAGGGGGTCTGAATACTTTCCGTACCCACTGTAAAAGATGGAAGGGGCCAAGCGTGGCATGTGAGAAGACACACTTCTCATCGCTCCCGTAGGTGATCCTGTCTTTTATCCTCTCTCCGGCTTCTATAGCTGACTGTACCTGCCTCCGAGTGGTCCCTGTGTTCCCTGGAGCCCATGGCACAGGCTGACCCACCAGCCGCATCTCAGGAGAATGGTGATGAAGAGATCAAAGAAGGAGAGTGGAGCGGGCATGGAATCCCAACATGTGAGAAGACACACTTATTATCGTTCCCCTAGGTGAGCCTGTCTTTGATCCTCTCTCCAGCTTCTATAGCTGACTGTACCAGCCTCAGAGGGCGCCCTGTGTTCCCTGGAGCCCACGGCACACGCTGACCCGCCGGCCGCAACTCTGGAGAATAGTGATGACTAGATCAAAGAAGGAGGGCGGAGCGGGCATGGAATTCCAACATGGCGCCGCCGCACTGCCACAGAGGACATCCAGAGGGAAAGAGAAATCCAAAGACAAAGAGGCTGGGAGTTCTAAAGCCAGAAGAGCTAAGACCCCAGGTAAGGAGGGCACAAGGGACATGTTCTATTATGCACAGAAGCTGCCGCTTCAATGTGTTCAGCCCTCTGGCTTTGAGGAGGTAATGGCAGACCTGACAGAGGAGGAGGGACAACCACGAGGGGCAGGAGCCATATTTACAGACCAGGAGGAACAGTCTCAGGATGAGGTAGATGAGAAAATATAAAAGATGATGATGTAACACTGAGCAAACAGAAACCAAAATATTGCATATGCCCGTGCAGTGGCGACAAATTATGTAAATTTACTATCCATAGGTGACCCTTTACAGGCTAAAACTTTAGGTTTACACAGGAGGTCTGGTGCTAGAATTAGTACCCATTATCTGGCGTTTGCGGTGATACCTCACATGTGTGGGATGATCGCTGTTTGCGTGCATGCAAGACCAACGTGTGCGTTCGCCTTTGCATACAAGCACGTGGGGATGGGGGCGCTTTACTTTTTTTTTTTTACTTTTACTGTTATCACAGAGAATATAAATATTTTTTGTGATAGCAATAGGCAGTGACAAGTACTCTTTATGGAGAGATCTCGGGTCTATAAGACCCCAGATCCCTCCTGCCCTTAAAAGCATTTGACCACACCAAGATCGGTATGTTCAACTGCTTTTTATTTTTTTAAAAGGCGCCGTTTACCTCCGGGGAAACCGGAAGTGATGTATACTCATCGCTTCCGGTTTCCAATTTCACAGAGGCGAACAAAGCCGTTCCGGTCTCTGTCTGCCTCTATAATCAGCTGGAGGATCGGGACTCCCGGGGGGATGGGGGAGCCTGAGAAAGCCGCAGCAGGCAGCGCCGGGGGAGGGAAGGGCGGTGGAGTCAGCCACTAGGATTGCTTCTACAAGAGAGATGACCATCTGCTCTAAAAAACAATACCGGGCAGCTGCAGGCATCATCCCGGTATAACCACTTGAAGTCCATCGATGTACCGATACGTCTCTGGTAGTCAAGTGGTAACTTGACAATTCCACCAAATCAGAGGAATTTTCACTTGCCTAAAAATTCCATATCTTTGAATACAGTGAAGTACAGGACACCTTACAAGCCTATAACCCATGGCATATGAATAGGATGCCTGTGTCCAGTACTGTACTATTAAGATAGACCCTTTTTGTTTTCAACACCCATTCTGGCACTTTTTTCCACAAATCATTTTGACGTCCTATATGTCTACCAGATTGGCCAAGCAAAAAGTTCCAGTGTAGAGAGCCCAGCACTGTTTGTTTCTTGTGGGGACTGGGTGGTTTCAGCACCGATCCTGGCACTGAACGGGCCAACACATTTGGCGATGGATCATACCCGCACATGATGAAGAGCAAAAATGCTTGATGGCAGAACTGTGAACTGGAGTTCAGTTTTATGAGCTAGGTGATGTGTCAGAGGAAGGTGAAGTGTTATTTAGGGGTTAGGTTAAGTCTTAGGTTAAGTGTTACACTCACTCCAAGAACTACCTTGGTGCTGAAAGCCAATATATGACAGCTCTTCCTCTCTGTGTTATACAGCCCCTCACCCCTTGCAAAGTCTGCATCTTACCGGCTGGTCCACCTCCGGTAGAAGCCTGAGAAGTCTCTGTTGGCAATCCGCTGGCAGCAATGAGAAGGTGTGCTTATTTATGAGGGCCCGCAGGTTGGTGTTCACCAGGATGGATTCCGGAGTCTCTACGTCTATCTCTGCACATTTGGTCCTTTTCAAGTGACCTGTAAAGGGAAGATTTTCCAGTACATTACACTAGATGGGAAATCTAGTCCTATACATACGTCAATCAGACCCTGTAGACCTGAGATCAGCAACCTAAGGTCACGAGTGCCAGAGTGGGGCAAGCAAAGTCATTTTAGCAATAGCCAGAAGTGGGAGATAAGTCCATCCATGCTGTTTAGCTTGCATGGGAGAATTGATAGAATTTCTTTAGCTCAGCCTGCAGGGAAGAAACAGAAAAATGTATTTCAAGTCTTAAAGTAGAATTCTAGCCTAACACTAACTAATCTTAACACTCGGTGTCGGCTGCAGGGGAGAGGAGGGAGCACCAGTAATGGCTGGGACATGGGAACCTATGGGTGAGCTCACAGCTCTTGGAATTCCCAGCCGTTGTTGAGCGCTCCCTCCTCTTCCATGCAGCTGCCACCCACTAACACAGGGGATCACGTAACTGAACCAGAGCGGACTAAAAATCGTTTTTTTTACACAGATACAAGGTCTTTTTACAAAGATTAGGCAGCATAGGTACCAGGAGAGGGAGGGGACTTCTAAGACTAGTTAGTGTTAGGCTGGAATTCCACTTAAAAGTGGAACTATACTCACCCTCTAGCCAGCGCTGAAGTGTCCCAGAGCTCTCTGCTAGCCACTGACATCTTCAGCAAGTCATCAACCTCCAAGCCATTTTTAACCCCTTGGCCCCGGGCCCACGCAAATATGCATCCTCTGTGCACCTGATCTTTAGTGCTGCATATTTGTGTGAAGTGAATTGCTGTCCAATCAGTTACTGGCGCCTAACAAAGCTTTTTCATATCACGTGACCATCGTGACAGCCAATCACGGCGGTCCCATGCTCTTAAGCCCCCAGTGTCATAAACCTCTTAAAGGGCCGGGAGGCGTCGGCGTAAAGAGGTTAATGGCTGAGCCGAGATAACGTCACTCCCACATATGTGCGGGAGTTCATTCATCTCGACATTGCCAAAACTGTACACTGAGCTGCCCATAAGCAGTTCAGTGTACACTGAATATAGAAAAGAACCATCCCCTTTAAAATAATCACATTTTGTTGCTTTCCTGCCACACAGCAAAAATGACCACACAGTGGTTAAAGGAGAAAGAGGTGAATGTCCTTGCATGGCCTAGTCAGAGCCCAGACTTAAACCCCATTGAAAAACTTGAAGACTGCAGTCCACAAACCGTCACCATCAAATTTAACTGAACGTGAGAGTGGGCAAAAATTGAAAAGTCTAGATGTGCAAAGTTAGTAGAGACATATCCCAACAGACTAAAGACTGGAATCGAAGCAAAAGGTGGTTCAACAAAATACTGACATAAGGGGGTGATCCTTTTTCCAACTCAGTGATTTTGTTTTTGAATCGTTTTTTTTTTCTTCTGACATGGTGTGATATCTTTCACTTGGATGTTATAAGTTGCACTGAGTAAATAAAGCTGGATAAAACAGAAATGGTGTCTGTCTTCATTTTAGGCTGCAAAGCAACAAAATGTTAAACTTCTATAGATTATTTGTACCTATAGGTAAGCCTATAATAAGGCTTACCTATAGGTACTGTAAATATCACAGTTTAGGAGATCTTTACTGTATCTGCAGCCTATTACATCATCAGCGCATGGGCTCTGAAGGAATGGCCACCCGTGCCGTTTCTTCAGAGCCCTGTGTGGCTCCTGCTGACGTGACGTGGCTCCGGCCAGTCACACAGCTGGAGTCTACGGACCCGGAAGGAATACGGGTGACAACGAGGGCTTCGTCTGCATGTACGTTTCACATAATGTGCTAGTATGCGATGCATACTAGCACATTATGACTTTACTTTGCAGGTCAGAAAAGAAAACGAAAAAAAAAAAGACATTGGTTTACTTCCTGTTTAAAGAGGGGTGATTATTTTCTATACCTACTGTACAGTGCGGACAGGCAGGAAAGATAATTTAATGCAGAAGAGGGCTATATGCAAGAAATCCCCAATGACTAACCACAGCTCTTCTCTGGCAGCACAGGGCATACTTGCCTTTTGTTGGGTTTGACAAATATGTTTTGATGTACCACCATTTTTTCTAACTTTGTACTGTGTGTTTTACATTATTTGCCTTGTTGGCTATATATAAACAAGTTTTTATGTTTTGTATTAATAAAAGTGGCATTATATTGCCTTTTACTATAAAATTATCTTTATGACCATTTTTGCCTAAAAAGTCTAAGGGGGCTGCTCCAATCCTGCACTACGGTGTAGGTGTACAAACCTTTTGTATGTTTAGGATGTTGGCAGTCCAAACACGAAGATATCCCATTTCCTCTTTCCTCCTTAATGCAGAAGAGGCAAAGGGGTTGATTTACTAAAGGCAAATGGACTGTGTAGATAAGTGCAGTTGCTCCAGAGCTTAGTAAATGAGCAGGAGCTCTGCTGACTTCCATCATCCAATCATGTGCAAGCAAAAATGCTGTTTTGTTTTTTTATTTCCCTTGCATGTGATTGGGTGTTCTTTGCAAAGTGAAGTTTTACCTCATTTACTGTGTCCTGGAGTCTATTTTCCTTTAGTAAATCAACCCCTTTGAAGGTCTCATCTGTTTAAAAAAATATTGCCTGCTCACATTTATTTTTTACTAATGTTCCACTTTTTTTTTTTTAACAGGGAAACAAACTAATGTTTCACTTTAATGTAGGAAAGGTTGCTGACCCCTGCTGTAGACCATCTGAATGGATCTCCATACAATGCAATATGCAGAAAACCAATGTTATTTTTTTTGTAGTTTTCACTATAATTATTAATGTAACTTGGAGATCAATTAAAAAAAAAAAACGGCAAAATTCTTATAAATTTATACAAAATGTAATAGAAAGAAATAGGCTGGCCAAATGACACTCAGGATTTTGTTTCTGGGTGCAACTAAGAAAGAAGTGTGGAAGAACTGCCAGGATAAAGAACAGTAAGCTGGGAGGCCCTTTAAAAAGACACTGCCACTTTGACATAATAGGTAAGTGACAGTGTCTGGTTAAAGACTTCAGTGACTCTTCAATCCACAAAGGGGCTGATTTACTAAAACTGGAGAGTGCAAAATCTGGTGCAGCTGTGCATTGAAACCAATCAGTTTCCATTTTTTTTTGTCAAAGCTTAATTGAACAAGCTGAAGTTAGAAGCGGATTGGTTACCATGCAGATTTTGCACTCTCCAGTTTTAGTAGATTAACCCTAAAGTCTCTACTTCATGATGACACTTACTGTCCCGCAGTCGGCTGGACCTCTGCAAGGCTTTCTTCCCGAGGCCATGCAATGATTCATTGGATTTAACCGCCAAGTTGGAGGCTGGTGCAGAGATCTGCTGAGTCCTCGGCTGCACCTCGGAGCGCTTCGCTGTCCATGCTGTAAGCAAACAGAAACAGGAAAAATATTTAGTAATAATGCTCAGAGCATTTACTGTCTGTCAAACTGAAACAACTGTCCCTGAACAGGGCTGTGGACCTCGAGGCTCCGGTCACAAATGCGAATTGGATGAGGGTTTCCCTGCATCCAATTCACATGACAGGGGAGTGTGACTGGCTTTCAATGGAGCCGGTTCACACAGCTCTGGGGCAGTCGCGGTCCACATTGAAAAAGGGTCCTGTGCGTCTTCTGGTCGGATTCAGGTGCAAATTCAGGCAAAAATTTTGGACCCGATATGCACTTGAATCATTGAAGAGGGACACACCAGCCGCATGAGTGAGTGAACGGAGCCTCAACGCCACGCGTCACCTGAATATAATGCAGTTTTCACATCTGGATTAAAGTGGTTGTAAACTCTTACAATTAACTTTTTACTACAGGTAAGCCTATAATGAGGCTTACCTGTAGCTACCCAGAATATCTCCTAAACCTGCACGGTTCGGAGATATCCCATGTATCAGCATGTGCCAACGTCATCGACACATGCGCACTGAAGCAACGGCTCTTTCGTGCCATTGCTTCAGCTGACGTGCCGTTACCGGCGGCTCCCGCGCGCATGCGATTGACGTCACCCGAGTGACGTCATCGCGGCTCCAGCCAATCACAGCGCTTGAGCCCGCGATACCCGGAAATAACTCCGGTAGCGATGTCGCCGTCCGGAGCAGTGCAGGGGCTTCGATCTAAGGTGAGTATTTTATAATGAGCTAGTATGCTATGCATACTAGCTCATTATGCCTTAAAGGGGTTGTAAAGGTTTGTGTTTTTTCACCTTAATGCATCCTATGCATTAAGGTGAAAAAACACCTGGCTGTCACTGGCCCCCCCATTTTTCTTACCCGAGCCCGTTCACCTGCTCTGCGCGTCCATGGCGTCCTCTTCTCCACGGAGTCTCAGCGTTGATTGGATAGATTAATAGCAGCGCAGCCATTGGCTCCCGCTGCTGTCAATCAAATCCAATGACGCGGCCGTCGGGGGGCGGGACCGAGTCATACACTCCGTGTCTATAGACGCCGAGTGTATAACAGGGAGCGCGCCCGCAAGGTAACCCCCTTGGGAGAGAGCTTTCCAGAGGGGGTTATCTATTGCAGGGAGGAGCCGCGAGAGCCGCCGTGGGACCCCAGAACAGCAGGATCGAGGCCACTCGGGAGTGCAAAACGAACTGCACAGTGGGAGGTAAGTATGATATGTTTGTTATTTTGCAGGTTTTTTTTTGGTGTGTTTACAACCACTTTAAGTTTGTGTTAAGTAGCCCATATACGAGTCCTCGTTCCCCTCCTCCGTTGCCGCCATCTCTCCCGGAGTGACTTCCGGGTATCGCGGCTCCGGCGATGTGACTGGCCGGAGCCGCAATGACGTCACTCACGCGCATGTGTGCGGGAGCCGCCAGTGACGGCACGATCGCCTTCAGAAACGGCACGCTCAGTGGGCCTGCGCCGTTGTCTACGGCGCATGCGCTGTAGACTTCGGTGCCCGTCTTTTTTGCAAATATCTTCTAAACCGTGTAGGTTTAGGAGATATTTCAAGCACCTACAGGTAAGCCTTAATCTAGGCTTACCTGTAGGTAAAAGTGGTCTGTAAGGGTTTATAACCACTATAAGTGCAGTAGAAGAGGCAGCTGTACATGGTTGTATGTCAGGGATTGTGTAAAGCACCTGCATGCACACCAACCTATGCTCCGAACACACAGTGGGGTTGATTTACAAAAACTGGAGAGTGCAAAGTCTGGTGCAGCTGTACATGGTAGCCAATCAGCTTCTAACTTCAGCTTGACAAAAAAAAAACTGGAAGCTGATCGGTTTCTATGCTGAGCCACATCAGATTTTGTACTCTCCAGTTTTTGTAAATCAACCCCACTGTCAATATGCAGGCACTGGCAATAGTGAAAGTTTTTTTCTAATGGATCACATTGTAGATGACGTGCCTGGATCAATCCTATCTCTAGTCAGAAACAAGACTCTTTGTGTACGCACTTTGTGACGGCGCGGACTTGGACGCTGCGGTATTGCTGGTGCTCTTCGCGGTCTTCAGTAAAAGGTGCTGGCTGGCCGCGACTGGCATCACAGCCCTGCGTTGCTGCTTCTTCCGCTGTTGTTGTTGTTTCAGGGCCTGCACAAGGGACAACCACAGCACCATATAATAAAGGTTTCAGTATTCAGGTTTTACATACAGTCATATAAAATAATAACACAGAGGAGGAAAGCTGTTTGGATATAAATCGGACGTGAGCTTTAGTTTGCTGATCTTGCACAATGACAGCACGTGCCGCCCCTAGGGACTCAGCCCAACTCCCCAACAATGATTTTTATAATAACCTGAGCATACAGACCTCCCCTTCCTGAAACCCACACTGATCTCTAGAAGTAGAAGGAGCCCACCAAGATTGTATTTTTTATGAAGTTTCTATGTTTCCAGTGGTGTCCTGACACTTTGTGGCTTTTTGGTTGTTTTTTTAACATCTTATTTATGACAGGTTTGATTGGAGAGAACATGTGGAGCCACAACATGCCAGCTTTGCCCTTGACCATCTAAGAAATCTTCCTCGGTGTACCCCTCTGAAATAGGATTCACTTTGTTACACAGAGTTAACCTGCCCAACTTTAAAGCAGAACTCCAGTCTGCATCAATTTTTATACACTGGCTTAGTGGTTAGCAATTCTGCCTTGCAGTACTGGGGCCTTCGGTTCCAATCCCATCTAGGACACTAGCTGCATGGAGTTTGCATGTACTCCCTGTGCTTGTGTGGGCTTCCTCCTGGTTCTCTGGTTTCCTCCCACACTCCAAAGACATGCTGTTAGGTTAACTGGCGCCTGTCTAAATTAGCCCTAAGATGTGTCCGCATTAATGTATTTATGTGAGATAGGGACCTTAAATAGAGTGTAAGCTCCTTGAGGGCAAGCCCCCACCCCCTTTTCATGCTGTACACCATTTCTTTCCTTATTTTTTTTTTTTCTTTCATTTCTTTCCTTATTTTAACATTTATGTGAAGAGAAGAGGGGTACATCTTCTGCGGTCCTAACACACTTCCTTTGCTAGGGGACGCTGCGGCTCCTCTATAAATACAGTACAGTGAGCGTTGTCACCCGAGAACTGACGTGTCTTACTAGTGGAATCACCACGTGAAATAAAAGGAAAGAAAGAAAAAATATAAAAATGTATGCCGACCACACACTGGTAATATGCATTAAAGCGGAGTTCCACCCAAAAGTGGAACTTCCGCTTTAAGCACTCCTCGCCCCCTACAGGCCACATTTGGCATGTAATTTTTTGGGGGGGAGTGGGGGCTTCGTTAGGAGTGGGACTTCCTGTCCCACTTCCTACTTCCACCTAGGGGCCGCCTAGGCGGCCCCTCCCTCTAGGTGATATCCTGGGACACGTGACAGTTCCTAGGAGATCGCCTGTCCATTCCGGGAGCGCAGCGCGACTCGCGCATGCGCAGTGCGTGCCCGGCCGTGAAGCCGAAAGCTGTCACGGCCGGGTGCCCAGAGTGTGAATGGAGGCGCCGAGGAGAGGAGAGGAGCGACGCTCCGGGCGGCCGCATCGCTGGACCGTGGAACAGGTAAGTATCTGTTTATTAAAAGTCAGCAGCTATACTTTTTGTAGCTGCTGACTTTTAATAAACATTAAAAGGCTGGAACTCCGCTTTAAGCTTAAAGTGGAACTTTAATCAGAAAATGAAGTCCTGCTAAAACACTTCTGGCTGGCCCCTTCTGTGGGTATAGCTAGGTAAAACTAAGTGCCTCAATCCAGGAATACACTGTCTCACCCAGCTCTGCACATGCTTGGTTGCTTTCTTCAGCATGGTGCCGCAAATCAGAGCCACTAGAGGCCAATCTGCTGACAGCCTAAAGATTTACTGTTGCTCAGGGGCTCTGGGCTTCAGCAAAATGGCGGCCCCCAGCAAGAAGAAAAATGAACAATGCTGGAGGCAATTTACGGCACACACTAATGTTGGTAGCATAATTATTAATGTAGAATGTATGTTCCTTGCTGTGACGGGAGTCACTTTGGGCGGAGGGTTTGTGGAACCCAGCTTACCTTGGAGAGCACTGGAAACGCCTTGTCCAGCTCCCCCGGCCCTCCTATGTGCAAGTTACCCTGTGTCTATTAGGGGCACAGGTAGGGCTGGGAAAAAAATCGATTTTAATCTTGAATCGAATTTTGAGCTCAAATCGATTCAGTTTTGAAGAAAATCGATTTTTCTTTCTTTTTTTTTTCCTCCAAAGTTTCCGTAGCAGGACTGCAGGGGGCGTATCCGGAATGGCACTGGGCAGCGTTACCCCAATTACATCTACTCGCTGCAGCCGCCGTCTGCCTACCTGATCAGCGTGTCATGCAGACAGACGGCGGCCATTGCAGTGTTCAAAAGCCGCGCCTCCCGAGTCCTCGTCGTCTGTGATGGGCGGAACACTCAATTTCACAGCAGGCAGTATTCAGCCTATCACGGACATCCTCTCATCCTCGTCTGTGTTATGAGGATGACCATGATAGGCGGAACACTGAATGCTGGGAAATTGAGTGTTCCGCCTATCACAGAAGAGGAGGCGGCGCAGCTTTTGAATACTGGAATGGCCACCGGTGTAGCAGTAAAATCCGTATACCATGAAAATCTGCATCAGGTACGGGCACAGTGATTGAAGCATGGGCACAGTGAGACACGGGCACAGTGAGACAAGGGTACAGTGAGACATGGACACAGTTCAATTCAACTAAGAGTAACCTCAGGATTTTTTGTTGTTTTATTAACTAAATCCAAATACAGTATTAATAATTTGGATGTTTAACAATCTTTGTTGCACACTGCAAAAAACAACAAAAGGTCACAAGCGCTAAATTGGTGGATAAAGAAAAAAATATAATGGATGATAATAATAATAATAAGAAAAAAATCCCAAATATTTTGGGAAGTACAAAGTATCCAAAAGGGGGAAAAAACAGGATCCAGCGCAGCAAGAAAAAATCCGTACCCAGAAGTACAAAATACACAACATGCACACAATATAATCCAGCGCTCATGGAACATACATTCTTACCTATTGAAAACTCTTGAAGAATTGATAAAAAAGCTTAGTTCATTTATCACAATAAAGAGAGGGATCCAATCCCAAATGTGCAGAGGGCAAATTAATCTTAACTCTCCAGTTGCCAGTGGTGACAAACTTGTTAAACTTGTAGTGACATCCGTGGAGCAAGGAGGGGTTAAAAAAGTCAAAACAAAGCCTGTGGCATGATCTCCGTGTGAGCACAGTACCTTGAATGATGGACAACAGGCAGACCAGCGTGTGGAGGGCCCTCCAACCCAAAAGGATGCAGAGCCAGGATCGCAGCAAGGCTGGGACAGAAGGAATCACACACAGAGTTTCAAGAGTTTTCAATAGTTAATAATGTATGTTCCATGAGCGCTGGAATATATTGTGTGTTTGTTGCACACTGACTTTGCAGTTAGAGAAAGGGTTTGCCTTTGCAATTTTGTTTGTTGATGCACTTTAATTAATATAATTTAAAAAAAAAAAATCAAATCGAATATCGAGTTTTTTATAAAAAAATCGCAGATTTTTTTTGGGGGGAAAATCGCCCAGCCCTAGGCACAGGGTGACCGAGAACCCCAGTCGGGTCTGCCTAACCTGACTCCCAGTACAACCACACCGGACTCAGCATTTCCTTTTAGCCCTGTTATTTTGTATTCTATGTGTGGTTTGTGCTGAAGGAATGAAGGGGCTCTTTCACTTGGGACATTAATATTTCTGAACAATATACCTCAAGAAAATATGAAGATAAATAATTTCACCTTTCAGATTGCTAGATTGTTTGAGGTGTGGCTGTATCCCATTGTTCTATTGTTTGTGTCTGCCTTGGGAGCAATCAATTATGGGATGTGTATGTCTATGTGGATTAGCTGTGAGGAGGGGATTTCTCCAGCAGCCCCTCCCAAAGAGGGTCTACTATTGGAAAATTGAATACACCTGTGTCAAGCTACTGGTGGCGGTAACGTTTACCTCACCCTGTGTCATTTTGCAAAGAGGGGGGGATTGTCCTCTGAGTGTATATCTGTTTGTACCTGTGTTTGAATAAGGAGTCTGATGTTTTTCCATCCTACACTGATGCTTCGACAAGTGACTGGGTGGGCTAAGGGATCTTGGATCATGCTGGTACCGGACAAAGGAAGCTTATACGGCGAACAGACACTTGAGTACGGGGGTCCATGACACTTGCTAAAGAACATAATTTTTTTAATCAAATTGTTATGGGTAAAGTCCTGGTTTAATTTTTTTACTCTTGGGTTTCAGCACACTTCTTGTATGTCTCAGCATATCCCAGCAGTACAACGGGGAAACTGCCGCACACACAATGCTGTCATACCCATAAATCATGTCCTATTTATATTTTTGCACTAAATAGGATTACAGAAAAACACAAGCTGTATTAACCTACAATTAATAATGCATTAAAACCAAGATGTAAAATATTTTTTTTCCGCAAGAAAACACAACATTTCTTTTGCATTATGGAAGTAAAAAGCATTCGATGACTCCAGCACACTACTCTGCTGCCATCTGCTGTACAGAAATCAGTATGCACTCTAAAATATTAGTATACACCATCTACTATTCAGGGGATTGAGAAATAAGCACAGATACCGTTAATAATCTATATTTGCCTGAAAACATTTAAGGGAAGAGAATAATGGTGTCAGACATAATAAGGTCACTGACAACCTGGATTTGTAGGACCACATACATAGAAAAGTGAAGACAGGATTTGTAGCATTTTAACCTTTAAAAAATATGACAACACAGCACAGTACTCTGCTGCCACCTGCTGTACAGAAATCAGTATGCACTCTGAAATATTAGTATACAGTACACTATCTACCAATTTAGGGGATTTAGAAATAAGCACAGATACCAATAATAATCTAGATTTGCCTGAAAACATTTAAGGTAAGAGAATAATTGTGTCAGACATATTAAGGTCACAAAAATTTGTGAAATAGTTACAACACTGCAAGAACAATGTGATGTGCGACCACAACTTTGAACAAAAACAATACACACCAAGGCTTATATTACCTAATCTACTGGTATAACCCAAGTGACATGATCCTAGTGTATACATATTGTCTGAACTTTCACATTCGGGAAATATGTTGAACACGCATGCGAAAAGCATTAGTGTTTACAAAGTACGCCCATATACAGCCATGCTCTTAAATGGCGGGCTGTAGATGGCAAGTGTAGTACCAGGAAATGTATGCTAGGCATACAAAAATGAATATACTTGTCCCAGTATATGAACCTTTAAAGTGGTTGTAAACCTCTGTAATTAAAAATCAACAGTGAATATTCTCCTACAGTGTGTACTTGCCTCAATTCAAAGCACTGACTGTGATTTCCATCTCCTCTCTCTTCCCTCTGCTACCTGCACGAGACGCTTCTGACGGGTTATCCCGACACCACAAAATCCAGGGAGACTGCCTCGCAGTACGTGATTAACAGTGTCAACTGTGCATGTTTCCCTATGAGAATGTGAAGAGGGGGTGTGTCCTTTCCCTCTACTCAGGTCTCAAATTACGTTCAGCTCCTATGCTGTGCAATGTGTCATGTCAGATCCCCACCCCCTGCCTGCTGAATTTGAGAGAAAAAAACTGGATCTGTGTGTCTTAGAAGGCTGCAGATAAACTGGTACAACTTATCTTGGAGGATCTCTGTGTATCACCGGAGGTTAGTCACTTCAGTGGGTAAATGTAAGGGTTTATAACCAAGGAAAAAAACTTTTTTTTTTTTTTTTTTTGGACAATCCACTTTCTTTTGGTGATGTTGTCTTTCCAAAATTTTTTACATTTTTTTATGCAATCAATAAATTAACAAAGCTAAAAGGAAAAAAACATTCCACATTAATAATTATTCTACCAAAATTAGTGTGCTAGAGTGCAGCATTGTTCCCGTTTCTTCTTGCTGGAGGCAGACATTTGTGAAAGAAGAGGGTCATCACCAAGGTCTCTTCTGTTATAAAAGTCCTGCCTGTCAGCAGATTTTCATGGATTGACTTCTTTATTACCACCAAGTACTGTATAAATTTTTTTATCATTTGTCCCATTTAAAATGTATATTAAAATTTAATCTTTCATTTGTCCCATTTAAAATTTATATTCAAATTAATATTTTATTTTTCCCATTTAAAATTTATAATAAAATGTATCTTTCATTTGTCCCATTTAAAATTTCATATTAAAATTTATATTTTATTTTTCCCATTTAAAATGTATAATAAAATTTATATTTCATTTGTCCCATTTAAAATTTATATTAAAATTTATATTTTATTTTTCCCATTTAGAATGTATATTTAAATGTATTTTTCATTTGTCCCATTTAAAATCTATATTTAATTTGTCCCATTTAAAATCTATATTCAAATGTATATTTAATTTGTCCCATTTAAAATGTATATTAAAATGTATATTTCATTTGTGCCATTTAAAATGACACTAAAATTATGATTCTGGTACAAAGCATTGCAAAGTTATTTACAAATCAATTCAAGTCTTTTTCTTTTCAATTCTCCCCCCCCCCTTTTTTTTAAATGCCACAATGAAAAAATATTGCACATAATTAAATAAAAATGTAAAAAAAGGTAAATATTAGTGGTTAGAAAAGAAAAAAGTTGAGGAAGGAGATAATTAGGGCTGATTAGTGTAAACTAAAGTTTAGTAAGGGTAAATGGGTACAAATTTTCGTTAAAAAAAAAAAATTTCTCTTCTCAAATTGCTTCAAAGCAGAACTAAACTTTCTTCTCCTGTGCGGTCTGGGTCCCTCGCTAGCGTCTTCTCCCTGGCTGCTAGCGTTCAGGCATCTCCATTGGCCAGATGATGCAACTCCTGGGCATGTGCCAGCATACAGAGATCCATGCCGGGGTTCCGTCAGATTAGGCGACCCATCAGATTTTGTAACGGAAGTGACATTCCAGCACGGCCATCTTGGTACACCCCGCACTCCTCCGCAATAAGGATACAGAGAGAAGGCGGCTAGCGGACATCTTTTTACACCCACCAGAGTTTTGCATTTGACACTTATTTTTACCAGTAAACTGAGCTTATATAGTGAAATACAGGATTTAGCAATCCGTGACACTGTTTTGATGTTGAATTTTAAAAGCAGCGGCAAACCTGCTGATCTCACAGGTTTACTAATCTGACAGAACACCGCTGCTTTTAAAATTCAACATCAAAACAGTGAGACAGATTTCAAAATCATGTATTTCACTCTATAAGCTCAGTTTACTGGTAAAAATACGTGTGCAATGCAGGACTCCGGTGGGTGTAAAAAGATGTCTGTTTGCCGTCTTCAGTATCCTTACTGCGGCCGAGTGCAGGGTGTACCAAGATGGCCGTGCCGAAACGTCACTTCCATTACAAAATCTGATGGAACACCGGCAATGTAGGCTGAGCTGCATCTACTCCAATTGGCAGGGGATCCGAGAACAGATCCTCCAGTGAATCGGAGCAGAATGGGATGGACGTCACTTTTGGACGTTTTTTTCCCTCCATCTTCTAATGGAAGAAAAAAAAACAGAATTTTCAGGACCCATTTTAAGTCAATGGACAGATGGATTTAAATGGACATGCGACTGCTTACACCCTTTGACCTCCAATCTGTCATGTTTTGGGCTGAAAAAACAGAAAAGACCACAAACCTATTTTTTTTTTTTGGGCCTAGATGGCCTCAGTGGTCACTGAATGTAAACCAGGTGTAGGCAACCTGGGGCCCTCCAACTGTTGCAGAACTACAAGTCCCATCATGCCTCTGGGAGTAATTGTAACTGCCAGCCTTGCAACGCCTCATGGGAAATGTAGTTCCACAACAGCTGGAGGGCCCCAGGTTGCCTACCCCTGATGTAATGCTACAGACTAACAATGAACTCATGTTCATGTGCACCTGAACAACTGACAGGCGGACCTCATAGGAATGGCCATTTAAAGGGACCTGACTGACATCATACAGATGAATGAAACAGAGTAAATACAAACGTAACAATGTTACTTTGGAAACTCTCTCTTATTTGAACAGTGTTTATAAACACTGTGTCAGAAGGTCTGGTTTGCTTTTTTAAAAGCAGCAGCTGTTTCCACAACTCCTTCCCACTGTCATTTTAACAGTCAGGAACTTCCGGCAATTGCTAGGGGGAGAGCAGCAGAAGGACAGGACATACCACGACTACCATGTGTACTTCCATTAATTTTCTAGACTTGTATAGCACGTCCAGTATTCACAGCTTATTAAATAATAAACATCTGTATCATTTAAGGAATTGTAAACCTTCTTTTTGTAAAATAATAAACATTTAAAGTGGTTGTAAAGGCCATTAAGGTAAAAATCCTTCTGTGTGTCATACTTACCTGAGCCCCATCTCGATCCAGCGATGTTGCACGAGAGACTCGGCTGTCCAAGACTCTCCCTTCTCATTGGCTGAGACAGCAGCAAAGCGCCATCGGCTCCCACTGCTGTCAATCAATGTAAGGGAGCCAATGAGGAGAGGGGGCGGGGGCCAGGCCGCGGCTCTGTGTCTGAATGGACATAGGGAGCTGCGGCTGGGCTCAGGTGCCCCTATAGCAAGCTGCTTGCTGTGGGGGCACTCAACAGGAAGGAGAGGCCAGGAGTGATGAATAGGGACCAGAGAAGAGGAGGATCTGGGCTGCTCTGTGCAAAAGCATTTCACAGAGTAGGTAAGTATGACATAAAAAAAAAAAAAAAGAGAAACTTTAGTATCACTTTAACACTTACCTGCTATGTGTAATGGTTTTGCACAGAGTGACCCAAATCCTTCTCTTCTAGGGTCCCTTGCTGGAGCTCCTGGCTCCACCTTTTCTGCGCTTCCTATGGGGGTACGCATTCAGTCTTGATCCGGAGCCATGCTGTCTGCATCTTTAGACACAGACAGCGTGTCTCAGCCACGTCCCCGTCACGGGATTTGACTGACAGCAGCGGGAGCCAATGGCTCCCACTGCTACCACTCTATCTTGGAAGGAGGGAGAGAGAAGAGAGAGCTGCTGCTCTCGGGCACAGCGCTGGATCGGGATCGGGCTCAGAAAAAAGTTCTGCCTTTAGAATCAATTTCAATTTAGAAACAGTGCAACTATCTTTGAAAGATACTGAAAAATACAGAAAAGGCAGTGCTCAGGAATAAATACATAAAATGCTGTGAGCCTAGAGGTGTCTAAAGACATTAGAAAAGTACAGGTACACCAAGTCCCAATGGTGCGACTCCTTACTCTTGAAGGGTAAGATATGGGCTCCATTCACTCATTGGTAAAAATGGAAGCATGCACATTGCCACTTTCACTGTGGGACTACTAAGCAACTACACTGGACCTTAATAGAGAAACCTCCTGTTCTGTAATTGCAGTCAGACATCCTCTGTTTAAAGTGGAACTTCACTCAATCAATCAACGTTCACTATTTATAATCCTCATGCTGCCAGCATTGATAAATAGATAGGAAAGTATATAAAAGATTTACTTGTTTTAACCCCTAGGAGCCAACAGTACACAAATATGTGGCCTCTCAGCGGATGGGCCTTGGCGCCGAGCGGCTGGATATTTGCGTACCAATTAGCAGACACAGCTGTGCCGAGAGCGCGTGCCCTGAGCGCTTCCATCACAGTTACCAGTGGCCAATGGGAAGCTCTGGATCGTTTCTTGCTATCGAGAGCTTTCCGATCATGTGATCGCCGTGACAGCCAACCATAAACCCTGCCCCACCTCCCAGCATCTGAAACCGCTTAAATGGCTGGCAGGCGCAGGCGCCTGCACAAAAGGGTTACATTTCTTCACTTACTTCCTGATTTCCATGCCTAGGCAAGTGATATCATACATCCCATGAGTCTTCAAGAGGGGAGGAGGGGCTTTCTTAGCTACGCACACCCTCCTGCCGGTGTTCCATCAGATTTGGCGACTCGTCAGAATTGGTAACGGAAGTGACGTTCCGTCGCCGCCATCTTGCTACACCCCGCACTCCTCCACAGTAATGATATACCGAGAAGGGGGCAAGCGGACATCTTGTTACACCCACCGGAATTTTGCATTTCACAGTTATTTTTAACACAAAACAGAGCTTACATGCTTAAATACAGTATTTGGAAATCCGACAGGCTGTTTAGATGTTAAATTTTAAAAGCAGCGGCAAACTTGCTGACCTCACAGGTTTGCTAATGTGACAGAACACCTCTGATTTTAAAATTCAACATGTAAACAGTCCGTTGGATTTCCAAATACTGTATTTAAGCAGGGAAGTTTGCTTTGAACATTAAAAATAGGATTTTTATAACAGCTTACCTGTAAAATCCTTTTCTTGGAGTACATCACGGGACACAGAGCGACATAGTCATTACTAATGGTTATATAGTTACCGTCAGGTGCTGGCACTGGCAACTTCCAAAACCGGAAGTACCCTCCCCTATATAAGCCCCTCCCATCCGGGAGCACCTCAGTTTTGTAGCAAAGCAATAAGTGTCCCCAAAAGAGGGGTGGGAGCTCTGTGTCCCGTGATGTACTCCAAGAAAAGGATTTTACAGGTAAGCTGTTATAAAAATCCTATTTTCTTTTTCGTACATCACGGGACACAGAGCGACATAGTCATTACTAATGGGATGTCCTAAAGCAATGCCAAATGAGGGGGGGGATACACCATATATAAGCTGAGCGCTATCAGACATGAGGATCTTTTGCGGCCTGCAACACACTGCGCCCAAAGGCGACATCCTCCTGACTTCTAACGTCCACCTGGTAGAACCTAGTAAACGTGTGAACTGAAGACCACGTTGCGGCCTTACAGATTTGAGCCAGGGAGGCCTGGTGATGCACTGCCCATGAAGTTCCAACTGCTCTCGTGGAGTGCGCTCTAACTTTGAACGGAGGCGGTCTCCTTCTCAAGCCATAAGCTTGCATAATGACCTGTCGAATCCACTTGGCTAAAGTAGATTTTGACGCTGCCTGACCCTTTCTGGGGCCTTCCGGCAGAATAAACAAAGTATCCGTTCTGCGAATCTGAGCAGTGGCTTTTAGATAAGCTTTAACTGCTCTTACTACATCCAAAGAATGCAATAACTTTTCCTCCACCGAAGTAGGTTTGGGGAAAAAAGAAGGAAGAACCACATCTTGGTTCAAATGAAACCTCGATACCACCTTAGGAAGAAAGGCTGGATGAGGACGTAACACTACTCTGTCCTTATGGATAACCAGATATGGCTCCCTACAGGACATAGCTGCTAATTCCGATACTCTTTTAGCCGAACAAATGGCTACTAGAAAAATCCATTTCCTGGTGAGAAGCACCAAGGAAATATGCTGTAATGGTTCAAATGGTTGTTTCTGTAGAACCGACAGAACCAAGTTTAGATCCCATGGACATATGGGAATATTAACCGAAGGACTAATACGCATCACTCCTTGTATAAAGGCTTTGACTAGTGAATGCGAAGCCAAGGGCCTTTGAAAAAATATTGACAAGGCCGAAATCTGACCCTTGATAGTACTCAAGGCAAGCTTCCTATCTACAGCCCATTGTAGGGAGTCCAGACTCCTACCTATTACGTACTTACGTGGATGCCATTTCTTGGCCTCACACCAGGCGATGTACGCCTTCCAGATTCTATAGTAGATCTGCCTGGATACCGGCTTCCTGGCATTGATCATGGTAGATACCACAGAATTAGAGAGCCCTCTCTTTTTTAGAATGTGGGCTTCAATAGCCAGGCCGTCAAACCTAGGGCTGGTAAGGAAGGGTGGTATATCGGTCCTTGCGAAAGCAGGTCCGGACGATGTGGGAAAGTCCCAGGACTCCCCACTGACATTTTACAATCTCCACGTACCACGCTCTTCGGGGCCACGCTGGAGCCACCAGAATCACTGGTTTCTTTTCTACCCTGATTCTGCGGAGTAATCGAGGTAACCATTGTGGCGGTGTGAATGCATATATCAGCTTGAACTGATCCCAAGGGAACACTAGGGCATCCGAGCCGCAAGCTAGGGGATCCCTTGTCCGAGAGACAAACCTGTCCCCCTTTGCGTTGAATCTGGATGCTAGAAGATCTACATCCGATGTTCCCCACCGCTGACATATTGTCCAGAAAACCTCGGGGTGAAGGGACCCTTCCTCTGGGCCTAATTGCTGGCGATTTAGAAAGTCCGCCTTCCAATTCTCCACTCCTGGAATGAATACCGCAGATATGGCTGGGACATATTTTTCTGCCCATTTCAGGATGTAATTTACTTCCCTCTGGGCTGCACGACTCCTGGTGCCCCCCTGATGATTGATATATGCCACTGCTGTGGCATTGTCTGATTGAATTCTGACAGGGGACCCTTGGAGTTTGGATGTCCATGCTACTAGGGCATACCGGGCTGCTCGTATCTCTAAGAGATTGATGGGCAGGGCCTTTTCTGCATCCGACCATCTGCCCTGGAGAGACTAATCTGTAGTGACCACCTTCCAAGAAATCGGACTGAAGGATTTCCTTTTTTCCAGATTCTGGGGAACCAACCACCAACGGAGGCTCTTGCGAACGGAAGGGGACAAGGACATTGTAAGTCTAGGGCCTGAACTTTTTTGTTCCAGGCTGACAGTATGGCCCCTTGCAAATTCCTTGAATGGAATTGACCGTAGGGTACTGCTTCGAATGATGCCACCATTTTTCCCAGCAGCCTCATATACAGGCGTATGGACGGCTGTCTTTTTTGTACCCACTAAGTGGATCAAATCTTTCAAAGACAACACCTTTCCTCGAGGCAAGAATATTTTTCTCTGGCCTGAATCCAACCTTAGCCCCAAGTATTCCAGACTTTTGACTGGTTTTTAGGGCTGACTTGTCTCGGTTGATAATCCAACCGTGAGATTCCAGATACTTGATCGTCTTGTGAACGACCACGTCTAGTTTTTTCACTGAGTGGTCTATCAGCAACAAGTCATCCAGATATGCCATTATCATTACACCTTGTGTTCTTAGATTGGCCAATAAAGGGCCAGAATTTTTGTGAACACTCTTGGTGCTGTGGCCAAACCGAAGGGTAAGGCTCTGAACTGAAAATGGCGCCCTTCTACTGCAAAGCGTAGAAATTTTTGGTGGACTGGAAAGATGGGAATGTGCAAATAAGCATTTTTGATGTCGATCGTGGCTAACCAATCCTCCCCTTGTAGGGCAGTGGCCACCGATCGGATCGACTCCATCGGAAAGTCCTGATATACAGGAATTTGTATAGCCCTTTTTAGAATTAATATGGGCCTCCCGTCCACGTTTGCTTCGGGACTGTAAAGAGGTTTGAGTAAAACCCGAACCCTCATTCTTCCAGGGGAACCTCCATAATTACTCCTTGGAGCAATAGTTGTTCTAGTGCCAACAGGAGGGACTCTCTCTTCCGGGGATCCCTTGGCACGTTTGACCTCAAAATGGGAAGGAGGGGAGTCTTTTAACTCCAAACTGTATCCCAAACCTACTGCGGAGAGCACCTATCTTGATCGTGTCCCGCCAGGTCTCCTGCGAACAACTGGAGTCCTCCCCCCACCCGACTGAGTGGGGGCTTCAATGAATTTAACTTTGGGGGAGGTTTTGTACCTCCCCTGACCCAGGGTTTCTCATTACCCTGCTACTGTCCCTGTTTTTTACCCCCGGGATTTAACCGAGGAGGCCGTCGGAACTGTTACACAGCCGATGCCCCAGGGACTGGAGAAGCAGGCCTCTTAAAGAGGGACCTCTAACTCTGCTTTTAACCGGCAAGAGCGTATTTTTACCGCTGGAAATTTTCTGGATATATTTGTCCAGGTTTTCCCTGAATAAGCGTTCACCATGAAATGGGACGCTAACCAGCCATTTTTTACAGGGAGCTTCAGCAGACCAGTTTTTGAGCCATAGGAGCCTACGCATATGTACTATAGACAGCGTAAGGCGGGAGGCCTGATGGACTGAATCCTCTATGGCGTCAACCGCAAAGCCTAAGGCTCTAGGTAGATCAGCTAGGGCAAAGCCTGCTGATCTGTCAAGTCCCTCAAGACCTGTTTCAACTGATCCTTCACTGCTTAGCAGACCCCAATAGCTGCTACTGCTGGTTGTATCACCAAGCAGATTTTCATAAGGACTCCAATCTTTTATCTATTGGGTTCTTGAACATTTGGACATTATCCACTGGACATGTCAGTGATTTATACATACAAGAGATGGCTGCGTCCACTGTAGGGACCTTCCATTTTTTTTTTTTTTTTTTGATGAACTTATCCTCCATGGGATAGACCACCGAAAATCTCTTAGGGGAATAAATATTTTCTCAGGACGTTCCCAATCCTGGTAAATGAGCCCTTTCAGTAAAGGGTGAAGTGGAAAAGAACAAACAGTCTGGGGGCTTCTAGCGACCCCAACGAGGATACAGTAGTGGTTGCTGGTTCCGCAAGGTGCATTTTTAAATGCTGATCGGACCATGTTAGTCAGAGACTGAACCCATAATCTTTCAGCTTGAGATGCTGAGAAAAGGTTCCCCCACTGTTGATTCCTCTATAACAGAATCAACCTTATCCTGATCCCCTTCAGGCAGGTCGATCCCTGTATGGGACTGTTGCTCTGCTAACAGGCACTCTGAAGGAGGAGACGGAGATCGGGCGTGCTTTCCCTGACAGGGAGGCAGCGATAAATTTTGACAATCTCTCTCTAATCCTCCCAGAGCTGAGGAAAAAACCTCCTCTGTTACATACACAGGAGCAGGTGACTGAGGACAGCCACAGTACCAAGTACCCCTGCGGGGTCTCTACGGTCACTTACCTCTGAACTTCAGGGGAGACTGGTGCAGCAGGAGTATGCCCAAGATCCTCAGAGCCCGATGAGACCCCCTTCGCTTCCTGGAAGATTCAGTTCCGGAGCTACTGGACGGCATATTCCTAAGCCTAAAGCTGAGGTATTCCAGCCGTAATACACCACTTTTACTGAGAATAGTCTAGCACAATTGCTGCTATATAACAGTTGGTGTCTACTAATGTGCCTTTCTAGGGGATGCCTGTATCAACCGCTTGCTGTATGCCTTTAAATGTTGCCAGCTCTGTCTCTGTACTTCATAGCCAGCTTACTGCAATAATGTGGCTTTTTAAAAACCTGCTGGGACGCCCGCACATGCGCAGAAGCGCTGCGGCGCGCACAGAGCGTCATCCCCCAGGCCCCGCCCCTTTTTCCGGCCACCTCTATATATAGAGGCGCGTGCACGCGCACGCGCGCGGCCACGTGCGCCTCGGCGCTAATTTTCAAACATGGAAACCAGGGACAGGAGCCAGGGCCCCCTTTGCCGCAGGCCGGGGGATAGACGAACACTGCAACATGGCAGAGGAAACAGTTTCCTGTAGGAGAACTCACCAGCTGCCTGGACTTTGTTCTCTGAGAAGAAACTAGTCCATATGACAAGAAAAACATTCCACAGCGGCCTCTAGTGGACAAACACAGGTACCGCAGTTTAATATACTAAACATATATAAAAAAACATTCCTTTTTTTTTTTTTTTTTTCTTGACCACCATTAAAAATTATTACATTTTTTTAGTAGTTACAGGCATGCACAGATATTAGCGGGAATACCGTTAGGTAACAGACAGAAAGACAAATTAGGCTTGGGGGTCCCCCAATGGAACCAAGTTCCTGGGGGCCCCCACTTACCTGTTCCCCGCCGCAGGACTTTGTTTGGTCCACAAAAGCCCAAACTTCACCTATCACGGCAGGCATTGTAATCAAACCTTCAGGGACCGGGTTCCCAAGGATTCCACTCCCCTGGACCTGTATAGCACCCTGCACAGAAAACATCTTGGTCGTGGGTATGACCAGAGCTCTGGATCCCAGGGTCCAGCTCTCCTAAGAGAAGCATTACAGGCAGAACCTTGCTCTTCTCTGCAAGGCCCGGGTACCGACCGTTTAGCTATGAAGCTTTTTTGGTCGGATCCGGAATAGCTTACTGAGGCCCAAAAGAACCTGTACGCAAGCTCAGTGAAAAACACATGTTTCTTCTTGGCCAACACCTTAGACACTGGCAAAAAACTGGGGTGCTCCCGGATGGGAGGGGCTTATATAGGGGAGGGTACTTCCGGTTTTGGAAGTTGCCAGTGCCAGCACCTGACGGTAACTATATAACCATTAGTAATGACTATGTCGCTCTGTGTCCCGTGATGTACGAAAAAGAAAATGACCTAAATAGCATTTTTGTTTGTGATGCTGTCATGCAGTTAAGATCCACTTTAATTATGTGCTTGTGAAAAAAGTCCTTATGTAGTTCTCAGACACACAGAAACTGAGCACCTTCTGCTAAGCTGCTTGCAGCAAAATGAGGGCTACCTGACATTTACATGAGTCTCCTGAGCCACTGGCTGCAGACAACTAAACCCTTTCATTAGAAAGCCCTGTGTATACAGTAAAATAACTGCTACAGACAACAGAAGACTGTATGACTGTCTTGCACTCTATACAAAGAGAAGTGTCTGTAGATACATGTGACGAGACCTCACCTTCCAGCAGTCGGTAGAGCGTGACAACAGGAGTGCAGTACTCTATATTCTGTTATGGGTGGAGTGTGTGGTGACAAATGAGGAGGTGATGTATATGGAGTGACACGTGAACCTCCCCACCCGTCGCCCTCTGTTACCTGTTTCAGTGCCTTCTTGCTGAGCTTCTGAGATGGAGAGATGACTTTCCCCGCAGGGATGGGGGGTGATGGACAGCTGGGCTGGGGTGAAGATGGCTGGGACACTCTAGATGCAACTAAAAAGCAAATGAGAAACAAAAATATGAAAATGATTGTTATGTTCGGCACATGCATGTATGTTCGGTGCATTTACATTTTTCAGATGTAAGGACACTTTCACACTGAGGCGGTGGGGGGCGGTAGGGGTAAAGCCCCACTAGTTTTAGCGATGCTTTACAGCTGTTTAAATGGCGCTTTGCCGCCACTAGCGGTGTGCTTTTAACCCTCTGAAGAGGTTAAAAAAGGGTTAAAAGCAGCGCTGCCGAATCGCTTTGCAGGCGCTTCGGCAGCGCTGCCCTTTAATTTCAATGGGCAGGGGCGTTTTAGGAGCGGTGTATACACCGCTCGTAAACCGCCCCAAAGATGCTGCTTGCAGGACTTTTTTTAACGTCCCGCAAGAGCACCGATCCAGTGTGAAAGCACTCAGGCTTTCACACTGGAGTGACAGGAGACGCGCTTTACAGGCACTTTGCAGACAATATTTTTAGCGCTAAAACGCCTGTAAAGCGCCTCAGTGTGAAAGTGGCTTTAAGGAAATTTGTAAGTTCTGTATATAATTGTATTCTAATTTGTATGTATACGTTTGCATTATTTTGAGTCCTGATTAGAATTTGCCTGCCTATGTTACGCCCCTTGTCACCGTAAAAGTACAATTGTAATTTTAATGTGATACCTACGTAATCATGTGTATAAATACCTTCAATTGGGTCAAAATAAAGCAGAACAGTTATTTGGAAAGATGCGGAGTGTATCTTTTGTGTCTATTCCCTACTGCAGTAGTTATTATTAATTTGGAACCACTAACCAATATAAGGATAGGAGTTGCCTATCTATAAAATATCCAGGACAGAGAGCAGAGAGTATTTAACGTGACATTAACCACTTGAGAACCGCGCTATAGACGAAAGACGTCTGCAGCGCGGCTCTCAAGTGCCGGGTGGACGTCCTACTGTGTTTACATCCCCTGCGCGCCGCCGATGCTTGTGCCTGGCGGCCGCTATGTCCGCCAGGTACACGCGATCGGCTGTTACAGAGGCAGGACGTGGATCTCTGTGTGTAAACACAGAGATCCACGTCCTGTCAGGGAGAGGAGACCGATGCTGTGTCCCTTGTACATAGGGACACAGATCGGTCACCTCCCCCAGTCAGTCCCCTCCCCCCACACAGTAAGAATCACTAATAGGGAACATATTTAACCCCTTGATCGCCCCAGAGTGTTAACCCCTTCTCTGCCAGTCACATTTATACAGTAATCAGTGCATATTTATAGCACTGTTCGCTGTATAAATGTGAATGGTCCCAAAATAGTGTCAAAATTATCCGATCTGTCCGCCGCAATATCGCAGGCCTGACAAAAATCGCAGATCGCCCCAATTACTAGTAAAAAAATATATATAAAAAAATTTCATAATTCTATCCCCTATTTTTTTAGGCGCTATAACTTTTGCGCAAACCAATCACTATACGCTTATTGCAATTTTTTTTACCAAAAATATATAGAAGAATACGTAAAAAAATATTGTGTTTTTTTTCAAAATTTTTTTTTGTTTATAACGCAAAAAATAAAAACCGCAGAGGTGATCAAATACCCCCCAAAGAAAGCTCTATTTGTGGGGAAAAAATGATAAAAATATCATTTGGCTACAGTGTAGCATGACCGCGCAATTGCCATCAAAGTGCGTCAGCGCTGAAAGCTGAAAATTGGTCTGGGTACGAAGGGGGTTTAAGTCCCCAGTAAGCAAGTGGTTAAAGTCAAAATTAAATAAATAAATAAATAAAGAGGGTGCCTCTGGTAGCAAGCGGAATGCTAAGGAGGCACCCCGTGAACACGCTTCCAAGCCGGGCTATATGCGTCCATAGACACACACAGCATCAGTAAGCCATGCCCCCACTCCTCTTCACAGGAGTTTGACTGACAACAGCAGCTACTCAGTGTTTCCTGTGAAGGCAATAGTTGCCAGTCAGCCCATGCACTACTTTACATTATTATGACTGGGATGTCCAAAAGGAGTCCAACTGAGGGGTGGGCAACATTGCAAACAACGCCAACACACCCACATTACAAAAAAAAAAAAAGGGGTCAAGAAGGCCTGGCAGGGAGCAGCTTGTAGCACCTTAAGCCTGTAACTGGTATGAGAAAAGGACCGAACATCTACTTGGTAGAACTTAATCAGTATGTGAACAGAAGCTGAGGTGGCCACTTTGCAAATCTGAGATAGATGCCTGATGCTGAAAAGCCCATTAGGCAGATCTGGTAGAGTGTGCAGCAACAAAGTAGTAAACTGATGGTGGTGCAGCCTTTCCTACGGCCGAGGCTCCGGAGCGCTCCGCGGATCGCGTGGTGATCCGATCCGAACAGGGTGACCCGTTCGGATCACCACCGATCCGTTGCACCACTACTTTATAATCACTTTAAATAGGGTGGATACTTTTTTTCCCTTTGTTTTCACCTGGTGATCTGGCCAGTAACAAGCTTCCTGTCTTAGGATGTCTCCACTCTAGATGGACGAGCAACGAAGACACCTTTGGACAGCAGCATCGACAATCTGGGGAGAGAACTATTTTAGATGCACTAGCAGATTTATACAAATTGACCAGTGGTCTCCAAACTGTGGCCCTTTGCTTGCTTTTATCTGGCCCTTGGGATACTATTTTATTCACCAATGAAGGGCGCAGTTCCTCCCAAGGGCACCAAGGATGGAGCCCAATGACAGCAATAATGGGGCACAATTCCTCCCAATGACACCAACAATGGGCCACACTTCCTCCCACTGACACCAATGATGAGGGATTGTTTACTCCCACCGTCGCTGGGACATTTTGTTCTCCCGATGGCCACAGTCCACCCCCCTAAAGTCTGAAGGACAGTAAACAGACCATTTGTTTAGAAAGTTTGCAGACCCCTGAACTAGACTAACAAATTAAAGCTGAACATTTTTTAACCACCAGACACTTTCACTCCCTTCCTGCCCAGGCCCTTTTTAAGTTTTCAGCGCTGTCACACTTTGACAATTACTCACTCATGCAACACTGTATCCTAATGCCATTTTTTAGCATTTTTGGAGCCAGACAAAGCTTTCTTTTAGTGATTTGTCTTAGTTTCTGTTATAAAATTTTACAAATAATCTTTCTTCAAAAATTTAGGCCAAAATGTATTCTGGTACATTTCTTTGGTAAAAATAACCCCAAATGAGTGTAATTTTTTTTAACCTGTGTGTAAGTTAAAGAATTCACAAACTATGGTATATATATTTGAAAATTTATCAATCCTGATGTACTGACATGCATTTCGTGAGGCCCTAAAATGCCAAAACATTACAAACCACCCCCTGGATATCTGGTTATTATTATTATGAGAATAATACAATTCTATGAAAGTTGAAAAGGAGGGTCGCACACGGCTGGTATCTTACACAAGGAACTTGCATCATCACAGGAGTGTGAGTGGGCTCCGTGCCAGTCTGCACCTACCCATCACAGCTTAAAGCGGAGCTCCAGGTCACCATCATTTTTTTTCTAGAAGCACCCCCATGATTGACACAGATTGTACATTACTATTTAGATACTGTTGCAAATGTAACTAGGTTTTTTTTCTTTTAATCTGTAAAAAATTACCTGATCTCAGAAGCAGGCAGAGCCCATCACAGTTCTGGGCATCTGAAGCCCGCTTGTGTCTACTTCTGGGATTAGGTGCAGCTAGCTACCCAGCATGCACCTCCCGATCTCACACCTGCGCAGCGATGACACTTTGCTGTTTGCTGATTCAACAAAAAGAGAATCAGGCGATCAATGATGCCGATATCCCAGGAGTCCAAAGGAATCGCCTGAGGATGACATCGCCTAGGCGGCCAGGACCAGAAGTGTCGCAGACACATTTAAAATAAAGGTATTTAGACATAATAAAAAAGTAAAATCCAGTGACACAGGAACGGGGGGCAGGGCCGAGACCCAACAAAGGGCACACTGGCAGCTGGGTCCGTGAAACAAGGGCACACTGACAGCTGGGTCCGTGCAACAAGGGCACACTGACAGCTGGGTCCATGCAACAAGGGCACACTGACAGCTGGGTCCATGCAACAAGGGCACACTGACAGCTGGGTCCATGCAACAAGGGCACACTGACAGCTGGGTCCATGCAACAAGGGCACACTGACAGCTGGGTCCATGCAACAAGGGCACACTGACAGCTGGGTCCATGCAACAAGGGCACACTGACAGCTGGGTCCGTGCAATAAGGGCACACTGACAGCTGGGTCCGTGCAACAAAGGGCACACTGACAGCTGGGTCCATGCAACAAAGGCACACTGACAGCTGGGTCCATGCAACAAGGGCACACTGACAGCTGGATCCATGCAACAAGGGCACACTGACAGTGGGTCCCTGCCACATGGGCACATTGACAGCTAGATCGGCGCAACAAGGGTACATTGACAGCTAAATCCCTACAACAAAGGCACATTGACAGCTAGGTGCGTGCAACAAGGGCACATTGACAGATGGGTCTCTACAACAAGGGCACATTGACAGCTGGGTCTATGCAACAAGGGCACACTGACAGATAGATCCATGCTACAAGGGCACACTGACAGCTGGATCCATGCAACAAGGGCACACTGACAGCTGGATCCATGCAACAAGGGCACACTGACAGCGGGTCCCTGCCACATGGGCACAATGACAGCTAGATCGGCGCAACAAGGGTACATTGACAGCTAAATCCCTACAACAAAGGCACATTGACAGCTAGGTGCGTGCAACAAGGGCACATTGACAGCTGGGTGTGTGCAACAAGGGCACATTGACAGCTGGGTCTCTACAACAAGGGCACATTGACAGCTGGGTTCTACAACAAGGGCACACTGACAGCTGGGTCCATGCAACAAGGGCATATTGACAGCTGGGTCCCTAAAACAAGGGCACAGTGACAGCTGCATCCCTACAACAAGGGCACATTGACAACTGGGTCCCTACAACAAGGGCACATTGACAGCTGGGTCCCTACAACAAGGGCACATTGACAGCTGGGTGCGTGCAACAAGGGCACATTGACAGCTGGGTGCGTGCGTGCAACGGCACATTGACAGCTGGGTGCGTGCGACAAGGGCACATTGACAGCTGGGTGCGTGCGACAAGGGCACATTGACAGCTGGGTGCATGCGACAAGGGCACATTGACAGCTGGGTCCGTGCGACAAGGGCACATTGACAGCTGGGTCCGTGCAACAAGGGCACATTGACAGCTGGGTGTGTGCAACAAGGGCACATTGACAGCTGGGTGTGTGCAACAAAGGCACATTGACAGCTGGGTGTGTGCAACAAGGGCACATTGACAGCTGGGTGTGTGCAACAAGGGCACATTGACAGCTGGTTTTCTACAACACAATCGCACCAACAGCTGGCCTTCTTCAAAAATGACACACTGACAGCGAGCGGTGTTCCTATAACAAGCATTGAGAGACAGGTTCAAAACAAGAGCACATGGCTGGTTTGCTATAACAAGGACACAAAGACAGCTTGGTTCCTATCACAATGGCATACTGACACTTGGGTTACATCAACAATGGCATACTGACAGGGGGTTCCTACAACAATGGCAAAGAAATTTAGCCATTAAACATACTATGAAGTCTTACCCAAAACAAGTCCAGGACTACGCCACCTGCTACTGAAATAGTCACTTCTGTTCACTACAGCGATATAAACTGTGTGTAACCTTCTCTGTTAGAATCTCAAGCATTGTTTTCAAGATGCAAATTAGTCAAAAAGCATTCCAAAAAAAAAACGAAAAAAAAAAACGCAGAACATGCCTTTAAGAAGTGCTGAGAAAGGCGTAAGAAACAAATGCCTCGTGTTTTTTCCCCAAAGGCTGTGTTTTGACATTTGCTTTCCAAGAAGTTCAGATTGGTGGTGTTTTCAGCTGGGAACGCGACCATGGGGTCTCCGCCAGCCGCCCGGCCCAGAAACTAAAAATACATCATTGGTTCTCCTCTAAGCTCGGCCAAATTGCACAGTCAGCAGCCAAAAATAAACCAGCTTTTACAGCAAGCATGGAATCAGATCCAGATGTGAGAACAGCACCGTCAGTTAAGGGAAACTTCTTATATTACAATAGTCTAGGTCGGCTCAGTCAATTTTTGTGCTGATTCAACCTGGGTGCGGTTACACCTCAGCATAGAACTGTATGCTTTCAGTGCCAATAAAAGGAAATACAAACTTTTAGCTAGAGAGGTTTGGGCTGGGTGGGGCTGGTTGTAAAACGATTGAGAAATGTGGCAGAGCTGGGTAAATTTGATAACTGGATGGGCAGAAATACAAAACCTTTGTCAAGTAAAATGGCTCTCGCATATGTATTCCAAAAACATGTTTAGATTTGGTTTGTGTTTTAGGTTTAGGTTAGTCATCATGTGAGTATTTTTTAGATTCCAATGCCTGTTTAGTCCATACTATACTGTTATTTACGCTTTTGCATAGCATACACTTTTATTGATATTTTGTCATTATATCATCAGATAACACAACCTGCTATAAATTATCCCCTGAAGAAGGAATTAAAGTGGATGTAAACCCTCCATACACCCAGTGAAGTGAACAGCCTCAGATGACACAGAGATGAAAAAAATCTCCCTACATAAGTTTTACATGTAGATCTGCTGTCTTCACATTTATATACTGTTTAGAATGTTCAGATCGTGTTGGAAAATTTTCTCTTCCTGTTTAACACAGAGTGTGATGTCTGGGCATACAGCCAAGATAGCTAACATTGCTGATTGGAGGAAAGGCACACACCCCCTCACATCATAGGCAGAGACTCTCAGAGGTGTCTAGTAAAAGGGCCAGCTGCCTGCTAATCTATTTTAGCAAACTCCCCCGACACAAATGTCAGGCTGCTTTTATCTGATGTGTCTGAGAATTTGTCAGGAGTTACCAGGCTGATAACAGAGGAACGGGTCAGAAGAGAGGTACAGGACTTAGCTCTTTGAAGATAGATAACAAAACTCTGCAGATATATGTGTCCAGCTCAAATTTCATGAATTGGGGTTACATCCACTTTAAGTGTGTATTCCGAAACATGTTGGGATTTCCTATATAAACATACACACCCTGGCCTCTCACCGTGAGATCAACTGTGTGTCTTAGGATATAGCGGTGTTTACCACATCATGACTATCATCATTTGCTTTTAGTAATGAACTGTGTTATTTCTGTTATTTTTGTTCTATTGTAGATTGCTACATAAATACATTTTGTACTTTTTTATACACCTTTTGCCTATTTTATGGTTCCTACCCCTTGCCCATAAAATCCCAGGGGCACCTTCTTTGTCTTTTTCTATATATGTGGGATGTGGCATTGGGTTACCAATACATGATTTTTAGGTGGCTTTCTCTATACAATTTTTCTTCAAATTTGGGTAGCAAATACCCCTGACCAGTCCCCCTCCAGCAAAGTCCTTACCAGGGCTTTTTTTCACAGAAAATAGGTACAGGAACTCAACCACAACCCCTCAAAAGCCACTCCCACCCCCCCCCCCCACACACCCTCCAAAGCAAATCCCATTGTGGGTGTGGTCAAATTTCACTAACAGTGGGAGGGTCTTAAAGGGGCAGGATGCGGGGAGATCATCTAGTGGGGGTGTGAGCATCTGCACTGTACCCTGGGCACCTGCATCTCCCTTCCCCCCCATCTTGCACTCAGTGGGAGCCATTGGGAGACAAACTATCACTTGTAAACACAGAAGCCGGACTTCTGTGTTTACAAGCGATAGTGGTGAACAGGAAGCAGAGGGCCTGAGCCAGAGGTGGTGGAACTGAGTTCCACCAAGTTCCAGCTTAAAAAAAAGTCCTGGTCCTTACGTCCAGTAAAGGCTTTCTCAGTATGGCGGAATATCAGGGACAGGCATGGGATGACTTTGTGACCAATCTCCAAAAGGAGTATGGTCAAAAGGAATCCTGCGAATCTGAATTATCTTTTCTATTCTTTGGTTTAACCAAATGGCTAGAGAAGAAATCACTCATGTACTGGCATAATAAAACATTTGAGGAATACATCAAAGAGGACCTTAACCCATTGGGACTTCGTATACAAATTTTTCCCTCATTTGAGGATATTGACCCAGCCTTTAAAAGTGCCTGGGAGAATAATGCCGCATACACACGACCGTTTTTCATGACGAGAAAAATGCCATTTTTTAAATTGGTCATTAAAAACGATTGTGTGTAGGCTCCAGAGCATTTTTCTCGATGAGAAAAATGGCCATTAAAAATTTAGAACATGCTCTATCTTTTCTCGTTGTTTTTCACGTCGTCGTTTTTCTCGTTGTGAAAAACGGCCGTGTGTACGCTTTAATGACGGTGAAAAAACGCGCATGCTCAGACGCAAGTTATGAGACGGGAGCGCTCGTTCTGGTAAAACTAGCGTTCAGAATGGAGATAGCACATTCGTCACGCTGTAACGGACTGAAAAGCACAAGGCTAAAAAGTGCGAATCGTCTCTCACCAAACTTTACTAACACGAGGGTGGCGCCATCCGAATGGAACTTTCCTTTATAGTGCCGTTGTACGTGTTGTCGAATGTGTTGTACGTCACCGCGCTTTGCTCGAGCATTTTTTTTCATGATCGTGTGTAGACAAGGCAGGCTTGAGAAGAATCACGTCGAGAAAAACGTTGTTTTTTCAATGACATTAAAAACGGCCGTGTGTACGCGGCATAAGCTCAAATTATGTTCCAACAAAATGATGAGTCTTCTAAAATCAAGGAATATCGAAAGCTTTTGGTTGAAATTGACAGGAATATAGATAAAATATATTTACAAATAACCCCACTGAAAACCCACTTCTTCTCAGAATTAAACAAAAAACTGAAAGTGAATGTAGAGTTGTTTAATAAACCAATACTATCTAAAAAGTAAAATACATTTCTAAGCGCCAAGCAAGCTTTCCAAGAAGGAAGAGCTTACAAATGGCATCAAAGGTCCAATGGAAGGGGTGCCCAGAGGGGCTCAACACAACCATTGGTTCAATCAGACATATCTGATATCTCCTCTGTATCTTCTAATCTCTCTCGCTCCTCTTCCAAACAACCTAGACGCACCAGACGGCCAAAACAACGTCGATATGGTGAAAATCCTCCACCCACTATACGACCCTCCGAGCACTCCACTCGCTCTACTTCTGGCAACACTGGAACTATGTCAGCATCGGCACGGGGTGACGTACTGAGCCCACACTCTGTGGTGCCCATAGGTGTTGGGTCTAAAGCTTCTTCTCTTTTTTCTACACATAAAATCCCCAACATCTTTTTTCCAAAAAAACTGCGGAACCCTCCTGTCCCCCCGGTTCAAACACTGATATAGGCACAAACGATTTACCCTCACCCCAATTCAATGTAGTCAATCTGTCCTCCTACTCCCTCACATTAGATTAAATTAATGTCGTGTCCAAGGGACTTACCTTTTGTCCAGATCACAAATTAATGACCTCAAATTTATCCAAAGACCTGAACCTTTATACACGCAAGCTTCTACTAAGAAGCATGTACGATAAAAACCAACCAGGGCCAGAGGAACTTTGCACCTCGAGTGAATGCCAAGCCATGGCAAACCTCATTGCTTTGCTAGAGGAGAATGACTCAAGAGATTTAATCAATACCATCGATATTGAATCTCTATTAAATCAAGTAGATGACCAACCTATGGGCACTGCCACCACACGTGATAAACCATCATTAAAGAAAAAATCTGACATGTACCCAGCTCCCAGTTCCAACCATGGCATTGCCACTTTCTTAAGACTAACCTGTCAAGAAATTAGCTCCGTGGATACTTCATCGAAATATGCAAGTAACCTGACCCCAAATGAAAAGATGGCCCTAAAAAAAATTGTCTAAGAATCATACAATAACTATCAAACCTTCGGATAAAGGAGGAAACATTGTCCTTATGGGGGGGGGGGCTGTGAATAGGTGAGAGCTGTAAACAGTTGGGGGGGGGCTGTGACGAGAGGAGAGCTGTACACAGTTGGGTGGGCTGCGACGAGGTGAGAGCTGTAAACATTTGGGGGGGGGCTGCGACGAGGTGAGAGCTGTAAACAGTTGGGGGGGGGCTGTGACGAGGTGAGAGCTGTAAACAGTTCGGGGGGGCTGTGACGAGGTGAGAGCTGTAAAAAGTTGGGGGTGGGGGGGGGGCTGTGTAGAGTGGGGGAGTTTACAGATGAAGGGGTAGATCCTAAGCAGGAAGGAGTGGGACAAATTTTAGATTAGGAGGGGCATCTGATTTTAGTCTTGCCTCGGGCAGCTCAAAACCAAAAATACACCACTGGGTATCAGAGCATTTGCACAAGTATGAGTACTTGTGGAAATACTCGGTATCAGCACTGATACCCGTATTGGTACAACCCTAGTTTAGATGTTTGTCTAAAATTCAGTTATAAATGTGTTTTTAAATGCAAGCAGTGCGAATACCTGAATTTGACTTCTCCTCTTTCAGTCCCTGTACATCAGAGCTCAGATTAGGGGAAAGAGAAGTCGCAAAAGAGGCAATTAGATGTGCTGCAGTGCAAGATATAAGGAGAGAACAGAGTGGCAGACAGATGAGCTCATCAGTCTGCAGATTCCCCTTGTATTGTCCGGTCACAGATAAAGAAGACCTGTGTTAGACCCCCATACATACTATTAGATTTTCTGCAGGTTTTTGTCTTCAGATTTACCAAAACCATGTAGTGCAAGGGCCTGCCTGATTGCATACAAATTAAAATTTTTAAGGTTTGACCTCATATTATATGGTTTTGGTAAATCTGAAGACAAAAATCTGCAGAAAATCTAATAGTGTGTATGGGGCAGAAAATCAGGTCTCTTAGCTCAGCCAGGCAGGGCTATGCTATGTAACAGAGCTGTGTAAATTCCAGGAGTGGATAGACAGAAATACAAATCCTTTGGCAGGTTAACCACTTGCCGACCGCCGCACACACATATACGTCGACACAATGGCATGGGCAGGCAAATGGGCGTACCTGTACGTCCCTTTAAATTTGCAGCCCAGCGGGAGCGCACGTGCCTGCTGCGTGCCTCGTGAGTGCAACTCGATGTTCCCGGGAGTCCCGTGATTGCGGTCGGCAAAGGCAGAACAGGGGAATGCCTTTGTAAACAAGGCATTCCCCTGTTCTGCCTAGTGACATTTCACTGATCTACTGTTCCCCGTGATCGGGAATGGTGATCAGTGACGTGTCACTGATCGGGAATGGTGATCAGTGACGTGTTACTGGTAGCTCCCCCCACTAACAGTTAGAACCACTCCCTAGGAAACACTTAACCCCTTCAGCGCCAACTAGTGGTTAATACCTTCACTGCCAGTGTCATTTTCACAGTAATCAGTGCATTTTTATAGCACTGATCGCTGTAAAAATTACAATGGTTCAAAATGGTGTCAAAAGTGTCCGCCATAATGTCGCAGTCACGATAAAAATCGCTGATCGCCGCCATTACTAGTAAAAAAAAAAAATATATTAATAAAAATGCCATAAAACTGTGTCCTATTTTGTAGACGCTATAACTTTTGCGCAAACCAATCAATAAACGCTAATTGCTATTTTTTTTACCAAAAATATGTAGAAGAATACGTATCGGCCTAAACTTTATATATTTTTTGGGGATATTTATTATAGCAAAAAATATTGCTTTTTTTTTAAATTGTCGTTCTATTTTTGTTTATAGCGCATAAAATAAAAAACGGCAGAGGTGATCAAATACCACCAAAAGAAAGCTCTATTTGTGGGGAAAAAAAGGACGTAAATTTTGTTTGGGAGCCACGTCGCACGACCGTGCAATTGTCAGTTAAAGCGACGCAGTGCAGAATCGCAAAAAGTGACCCGGTCTTTGGCCAGCGAAATGGTCCGGGGCTTAAGTGGTTAAAAAATACTTATCATCTGTTCATTTAGATTTTTGTATGGGGTTAAGCTTTAATGTGTATACCCTCGTCAAATGTTATGAAACCCACAGAGAACACACTGAAGAATCATCACTTCCTGAGTGAAGGGTATAAACATATTCTATATGTAGAAAAGAACAGAAAATGACCCGCAGTGCACCAGTGACAGCTCAAAGCATACAAGTCAGGAAGCACCTGCACTACCCCAGAATCACCGCACACAACACCTGCTGCCAGGGTGGCCAGCAGAGTTTTCACATACAGTCTGTTTTAAGGGAAAATAATAGGATTTTTATAACAGCTTACCTGTAAAATCCTTTTCTTGGGAGTACATCACGGGACACAGAGCGACATAGTCATTACTAATGGGTTATATAGATACCGTCAGGTGCTGGCACTGGCAACTTCCAAAACCGGAAGTACCCTCCCCTATATAAGCCCCTCCCATCCGGGAGCACCTCAGTTTTGTAGCAAAGCAATAAGTGTCCCCAAAGAGGGGCGGGAGCTCTGTGTCCCGTGATGTACTCCCAAGAAAAGGATTTTACAGGTAAGCTGTTATAAAAATCCTATTTTCTTTCTCGTACATCACGGGACACAGAGCGACATAGTCATTACTAATGGGATGTCCTAAAGCAATGCCAAATGAGGGGGGGGGGATACACCATATATAAGCTGAGCGCTATCAGACATGAGGATCTTTTGCGGCCTGCAACACACTGCGCCCAAAGGCGACATCCTCCTGACTTCCAACGTCCACCTGGTAGAACCTAGTAAACGTGTGTACTGAAGACCATGTTGCGGCCTTACAGATTTGAGCCAGGGAGGCCTGGTGATGCACTGCCCATGAAGTTCCAACTGCTCTCGTGGAGTGCGCTCTAACTTTGAACGGAGGCGGTCTACTTCTCAAGCCATAGGCTTGTATTATGACCTGTCGAATCCACTTGGCTAAAGTAGATTTTGACGCTGCCTGACCCTTTCTGGGGCCTTCCGGCAGAATAAACAAAGTATCCGTTCTGCGAATCTGAGCAGTGGCTTTTAGATAAGCTTTAACTGCTCTTACTACATCCAAAGAATGCAATAACTTTTCCTCTACCGAAGTAGGTTTGGGGAAAAAAGAAGGAAGAACCATATCTTGGTTCAAATGAAACCTCAATACCACCTTAGGAAGAAAGGCTGGATGAGGACGTAACACTACTCTGTCCTTATGGATAACCAGATATGGCTCCTTACAGGACATAGCTGCTAATTCCGATACTCTTTTAGCCGAACAAATGGCTACTAGAAAAACCAATTTCCTGGTGAGAAGCACCAAGGAAATATGCTGTAATGGTTCAAATGGTTGTTTCTGTAGAACCGACAGAACCAAGTTTAGATCCCATGGACATATGGGAATATTAACCGGAGGACTAATACGCATCACTCCTTGTATAAAGGCTTTGACTAGTGAATGCGAAGCCAAGGGCCTTTGAAAAAATATTGACAAGGCCGAAATCTGACCCTTGATAGTACTCAAGGCAAGCTTCCTATCTACAGCCCATTGTAGGAAGTCCAGAATCCTACCTATTACGTATTTACGTGGATGCCATTTTCTGGCCTCACACCAGGCGATGTACGCCTTCCAGATTCTATAGTAGATCTGCCTGGATACCGGTTTCCTGGCATTGATCATGGTAGACACCACAGCATTAGAGAGCCCTCTCTTTTTTAGAATGTGGGCTTCAATAGCCAGGCCGTCAAACCTAGGGCTGGTAAGGAAGGGTGGTATATCGGTCCCTGCGAAAGCCGGACGATGTGGGAGGGTCCAAGGACTCCCCACTGAAATTTTACAATCTCCGCGTACCACGCTCTTCGGGGCCACGCTGGAGCCACCGGAATCACCGGTTTCTTTTCTACCCTGATTCTGCAGAGTAATCGAGGTAACCATTGTGGCGGTGTGAATGCATATATCAGCTTGAACTGATCCCAAGGGAACACTAGGGCATCCGAGCCGCAAGCTAGGGGATCCCTTGTCCGACAGACAAACCTGTCCCCCTTTGCGTTGAATCTGGATGCTAGAAGATCTACATCCGATGTTCCCCACCGCTGACATATTGTCCAGAAAACCTCTGGGTGAAGGGACCCTTCCTCTGGGCCTAATTGCTGGCGACTTAGAAAGTCCGCCTTCCAATTCTCCACTCCTGGAATGAATACCGCAGATATGGCTGGGACATATTTTTCTGCCCATTTCAGGATGTAATTTACTTCCCTCTGGGCTGCACGACTCCTGGTGTCCCCCTGATGATTGATATATGCCACTGCTGTGGCATTGTCTGATTGCATTCTGACAGGGGACCCTTGGAGTTTGGATGTCCATGCTACTAGGGCATACCGGGCTGCTCGTATCTCTAAGAGATTGATGGGCAGGGCCTTTTCTGCATCCGACCATCTGCCCTGGAGAGACTATTGCTCCAGTACTGCTCCCCAGCCTATAAGGCTGGCATCTGTAGTGACCACCTTCCAAGAAATCGGACTGAAGGATTTCCTTTTTTCCAGATTCTGGGGAACCAACCACCAACGGAGGCTCTTGCGAACGGAAGGGGACAAGGACATTGTAAGTCTAGGGCCTGAACTTTTTTGTTCCAGGCTGACAGTATGGCCCCTTGCAAATTCCTTGAATGGAATTGACCGTAGGGTACTGCTTCGAATGATGCCACCATTTTTCCCAGCAGCCTCATATACAGGCGTATGGACGGCTGTCTTTTTTGTACCCACTAAGTGGATCAAATCTTTCAAAGACAACACCTTTCCTCGAGGCAAGAATATTTTTTCTCTGGCCTGAATCCAACCTTAGCCCCAAGTATTCCAGACTTTTGACTGGTTTTTAGGGCTGACTTGTCTCGGTTGATAATCCAACCGTGAGATTCCAGATACTTGATCGTCTTGTGAACGACCACGTCTAGTTTTTTCACTGAGTGGTCTATCAGCAACAAGTCATCCAGATATGCCATTATCATTACACCTTGTGTTCTTAGATTGGCCAATAAAGGGCCAGAATTTTTGTAAACACTCGTGGTGCTGTGGCCAAACCGAAGGGTAAGGCTCTGAACTGAAAATGGCGCCCTTCTACTGCAAAGCGTAGAAATTTTTGGTGGACTGGAAAGATGGGAATGTGCAAATAAGCATCTTTGATGTCGATCGTGGCTAACCAATCCTCCCCTTGTAGGGCAGTGGCCACCGATCGGATCGACTCCATCGGAAAGTCCTGATATACAGGAATTTGTTTAGCCCTTTTAGAATTAATATGGGCCTCCCGTCCGCGTTTGCTTCGGGACTGTAAAGAGGTTTGAGTAAAACCCGAACCCTCATTCTTCCAGGGGAACCTCCATAATTACTCCTTGGAGCAATAGTTGTTCTAGTGCCAACAGGAGGGACTCTCTCTTCCGGGGATCCCTTGGCACGTTTGACCTCAAAAATGGGAAGGAGGAGAGTCTTTTAACTCCAAACTGTATCCCAAACCTACTGCGGAGAGCACCTATCTGTCTTGATCGTGTCCCGCCAGGTCTCTTGCGAACAACTGGAGTCCTCCCAGGGTTTCTCATTACCCTGCTACTGTCCCTGTTTTTTACCCCCGGGATTTGACCGAGGAGGCCGTCGGAACTGTTACACAGCCGATGCCCCAGGGACTGGAGAAGCAGGCCTCTTAAAGAGGGACCTCTAACTCTGCTTTTAACCGGTAAGAGCGTATTTTTACCGCTGGAAATTTTCTGGATATATTTGTCCAGGTTTTCCCTGAATAAGCGTTCACCATGAAATGGGACGCTAACCAGCCATTCTTTACAGGGAGCTTCAGCAGACCAGTTTTTGAGCCATAGGAGCCTACGCATATGTACTATAGACAGCGTAAGGCGGGAGGCCTGATGGACTGAATCCTCTATGGCGTCAACCGCAAAGCCTAAGGCTCTAGGTAGATCAGCTAGGGCAAAGCCTGCTGATCTGTCAAGTCCCTCAAGACCTGTTTCAACTGATCCTTCACTGCTTAGCAGACCCCAATAGCTGCTACTGCTGGTTGTATCACCAAGCAGATTTTCATAAGGACTCCAATCTTTTATCTATTGGGTTCTTGAACATTTGGACATTATCCACTGGACATGTCAGTGATTTATACATACAAGAGATGGCTGCGTCCATTGTAGGGACCTTCCATTTTTTTTTTTTTTTTTTTTTTTGATGAACTTATCCTCCATGGGATAGACCACCGGAAATCTCTTGGGGGAATAAATATTTTCTCAGGACGTTCCCAATCCTGGTAAATGAGCCCTTTCAGTAAAGGGTGAAGTGGAAAAGAACAAACAGTCTGGGGGCTTCTAGCGACCCCAACGAGGATACAGTAGTGGTTGATGGTTCCGCAAGGTGCATTTTTAAATGCTGATCGGACCATGTTAGTCAGAGACTGAACCCATAATCTTTCAGCTTGAGATGCTGAGAAAAGGTTCCCCCACTGTTGATTCCTCTATAACAGAATCAACCTTATCCTGATCCCCTTCAGGCAGGTCGATCCCTGTATGGGACTGTTGCTCTGCTAACAGGCATTCTGAAGGAGGAGACGGAGATCGGGCTTGCTTTCCCTGACAGGGAGGCAGCGATAAATGTTGACAATCTCTCTCTAATCCTCCCAGAGCTGAGGATAAAACCTCCTCTGTTACATACACAGGAGCAGGTGACCGAGGACAGCCACAGTACCAAGTACCCCTGCGGGGTCTCTACGGTCACTTACCTCTGAACTTCAGGGGAGACTGGTGCAGCAGGAGTATGCCCAAGATCCTCCGAGCCCGATGAGACCCCCTTCGCTTCCTGGAAGATTCAGTTCCGGAGCTTCTGGACGGCATATTCCTAAGCCTAAAGCTGAGGTATTCCAGCCGTAATACACCACTTTTACTGAGAATAGTCTAGCACAATTGCTGCTATATCACAGTTGGTGTCTACTAATGTGCCTTTCTAGGGGATGCCTGTATCAACCGCTTGCTGTATGCCTTTAAATGTTGCCAGCTCTGTCTCTGTACTTCATAGCCAGCTCACTACAATATTGTGATTTTTTTAAACTGCTGGGACGCCCGCACATGCGCAGAAGCGCTGCGGCGCGCACAGAGCGTCATCCCCCAGGCTCCGCCCCCTTTCCCGGCTCACCTCTATATATAGAGGCGCGTGCACGCGCGCCTTCGGCGCTAATTTCAAATATGGTAACAAGGGACAGGAGCCAGGGCCCCTCTTTGCCGCAGGCCGGGGGATGGACGAGCACTGCAACATGGCAGAGGAAGCAGTTTCCTATAAGAGAACTCACCATCTGCCTGGACTTTGCTCTGCTGAGAAGAAGCTAGTCCACATGACAAGAAAACATTCCACAGCGGCCTCTAGTGGACAAACACAGGTACCGCAGTCTAATATATTAAATATATATATATATATATAAAAAAAAATTTTTTTTTTTTTTTTTTTCTTGACCACCATTAAAAATTATTACATTTTTTTAGTAGTTACAGGCATGCACAGAATTTTGCGGGAATACCATTAGGTAACAGACAGAAAGACAAATTAGGCTTGGGGGTCCCCCAATAGAACCAAGTTCCTGGGGGCCCCCACTTACCTGTTCCCCGCCGCAGGACTTTGTTTGGTCCACAAAAGCCCAAACTTCACCTATCACGGCAGGCATTGTAATCAAACCTTCAGGGACCGGGTTCCCAAGGATTCCACTCCCCTGGACCTGTATAGCACCCTGCACAGAAAACATCTTGGTCGTGGGTATGACCAGAGCTCTGGATCCCAGGGTCCAGCTCTCCTAAGAGAAGCATTACAGGCAAAACCTTGCTCTTCTCTGCAAGGCCCGGGTACCGACCGTTTAGCTATGAAGCTTTTTTGGTCGGATCCGGAATAGCTTACTGAGGCCCAAATGAACCTGTACGCAAGCTCAGTGAAAAACACATGTTTCTTCTTGGCCAACACCTTAGACACTGGCAAAAAACTGAGGTGCTCCCGGATGGGAGGGGCTTATATAGGGGAGGGTACTTCCGGTTTTGGAAGTTGCCAGTGCCAGCACCTGACGGTATCTATATAACCCATTAGTAATGACTATGTCGCTCTGTGTCCCGTGATGTACGAGAAAGAAATAACGGTTTTCTAAGTCATTTCCTTCTTCTGTATTAGGGTTGGTATAAAAATATGTTTAAAAAGTTTATGCACGTATATATAGTATATACTGTATATGATTTGGTCAAAAGTATTTTCTTTTTATGAGGAAGTAAACATTTTGACAAAGCAGAGTCTTTGGAAATAGTATACTTGGCCTTTGTTACAGCCTTTGACACGGTTTCCGACAAAGTGCTAATGTTTAAGAAGTGATGCCCCTGTTGAAGTACACCAGTACGAAACGCGTCGGCTTGCTCACCACTCTATTCACTGCCCTTTTTAATGTTTTTTATGCTTATGTGATCACTTTTACTTTGTTGGTTTTAATAAACCTGCATTGATCGGAGCATTTCTTTCAATTTTTTCCTATGGTTGGTCGATTGAGTTGAAGCTCTCTCTATAGGTGCGATTGCTTTTCCGGGAAGAATTTTCCGGATTCAAGGTGGTTTTTGTCCTATCTGATGTCTATGGAGATCGTGTTCGAGTCCTGAGTCTGCTTCCAAGTCGGGGAACCTGCCGGGAAGTTTTCGTCTGAGATTCGTGTGATCCAGCCTTCAGACAAGCAGAAGGGAACCGCCACTGAGTCTTTTCAACGCCTTTATGATCTGCCTTAACCCGCAGATTCACCTGTTCCGGTAAGGCTATTTTACCTCTCTTCATCTTCAGAAGTTGTGATGACCCATATTGTTTCACGTGTGGCTTCAATTTTTTTTTCTTTTTTCTTCATATCACGGATACGTGTATGGACATTCTGTGGACTCACTTTATTGTTGTTGTTTTATACTCACATTCATTTTCACCTTGAGACCAATTCTTAGGCCTCTCTTTCATTGTTAGTGCTACATTTTTATTCACATACATCTAATACTAGTCATATTTTATGTAGCAGCTTCACCATTTATTTTTTGTTTTGAGACTAGCGCAATATTCATTCCCTATTTAAGAAGGTCTGTAGATTTAGAAAATGAAATCCGTAGCTGGATAGGAATTTGTCCAAAAGATTCTTTTCAGAGAGTAGCGATAAAAGCAGACCTTCACACACCCCCCCCTCTCTTCTCCATTCGCCTAGGTGAATGACCCCTGCCCCCTGGGATGCATGACGTGCAGTCCCATTCAGTAAGTACGAGTGGGGTGGGTCTAGCGCAGTGTTTCTCAACTCCAGTCCTCAAGGCGCCCCAACAGGTCATGTTTTCAGGCTTTCCATTATTTTACACTGATTGATTTAATCAGTTTCACTGCCTTAGTAATTACCACAGCTGTTTCATCTGAGGGAAATCCTGAAAACATGACTTGTTGGTGCGCCTTGAGGATTGGAGTTGAGAAACACTGGTCTAGCGGCACCTGCACCTGCACCTGCACCCAGAAGAGCTGACAGCTGTCACAGGCAACATGGCGGCACTGGACCCGTGTAGCGGCTGCAGAGAGGAGAATCCCAGCAGCTCAATGCTGGATCCACTGGCTAGGGGAGTATGCTTATTGTGCAGAAAACAGGAAAAGGTAAAACGGTGAGAAAAAATGATGGGAAGGGAAAAGGCTGGAGTTCCTCTTTAATGATTCTTACTCTAATGATCTAAGGCTGTTAGTGGTGTACCCCAAGGTTCAGTGTTGGGACCCTTCATTTTTAAATCAATTATAAATGATATAGAATTTTGGATTAAATAGAACCATTTCTGTGTTTGCAGATGACACCAAGCTATAGTGAAATAAAGACCCTACAAGATGTCTCCAACCTTAAAAAAATACCTCAATGTACTATTTAATCGGGCAACCAAGTGACAAATCAGTGAAAGAGTGTTTAACCACTTCAGCCCTGGAAGAATTTACCCCCTTCCTGACCAGAGCACTTTTTGCGATGCAGCACTGCGTCGCTTTAACTGACAATTGCGCGGTCGTGCGACGTTGAACCTAACCAAAATTGACGTCCTTTTTCCCCCACAAATAGAGCTTTCTTTTGGTGGTATTTGATCACCTCTGCGGTTTTTATTTTTTGTGCTATAAACAAAAGAAGAGCGACATATTTGAAAAAAATGCAATATTTTTTACTTTTTGATTTAATAAATATCACAATTTTTTTTTTTTAAAACAATTTTTTTTCTAAGTTTAGACCGATACGTATTCTACATATTTTTGGTAATTTTTTTTTGCAATAAGCGTATATTGATTGGTTTGCGCAAAAGTTATAGCGTCTACATAATAGGGGATAGATTTATGGCATTTTTATTTTTTTTACTAGTAATAGCGGCGATCTGCGATTTTTATTGTGACCGTGACATTGCGGCAGACACATCGGACACTATTGGCGCGTTTTTGGGACCATTCACATTTATACAGCGATTAGTGCTATAAAACTGCACTAATTACTGTGTAAATGTGACTGGCAGGGAAAGGGTTAACACTAGGGGGCGATCAAGGGGTTAATATGTTCCCTATTGAGTGATTGTAACTGTAGGGGGAGGGGACTCACAAGGGGAGGAGACCGATCTGTGTTCCTCTGTACTGGGAACACACATCGGTCTCCTCACCTCTGACAGGAGGTGGATCTGTGTGTTTACACACACAGATCCACACTTCTGCCGTGATCGTGGGCAATCGCGGGTGCCCAGCGGACATCGCGACCGCCGGGCACACTCACCGGGTCACGAGCGTTGCCGCGCGCGCCCCATAGACGGCCGGGAAAAAAGGACGTCATATGACGTCCGCCCGGAGGGAGGGAGGGTTCCTGCCGGCGTCATATGTCTATGACCCGGTAGGAAGTGGTTAAGAGAGGATATGACCACTGCCACACAAACACATAAAAGGTCTATATAGTGAACTTGGTGAAAAGGTGTTCACCATATATTCTTAATCCAGGGACACTATACCGTATATACTCGAGTATAAGCCAAGTTTTTTAGCACATTTATTTGTGCTGAAAATGTCCCCCTCGGCTTATACTCGAGTCTGTGTCCATCTTCAAATTTGTGCGCCTGATCCTGGCCAGCCGTAGGTCCCCTGGACCCCAAATTCGGCACACATGTAGCCCCACTCTTCCTCTACAAGTGTTTAAAGTTTGTTGTCCGGGGGACCTACGGCCGAGGAGCACCGATTTTTCAAAGCCGGGCACCCCTTCCATAGACTCCAATGTTAAACGGTCATTTCTCCCGTGATTTTGGGACCTGGTACCGGCCCACCCTAGGTAAAGGGCCAGTTTACTGTCCTTCAAACTTTAGGGGGGGGGGGCAGACTGTGGCCAGTGGGAGAAGAAAATGTCCTGGCATTAGTGGGAGTAAACAATGCCCCATCAATAGTGCCCCATTGTTGGTATGAATTGGAGAAATAGTGCTCCATCATTGGTTTCAGTGGGGGGGGGGGGATAGTACCTCATCACTGGTGTCAGTGAAAAGAATAGTGTCCCATCATTGGTTTCAGTAGGAGGTATAGTTTCCCATCGTTGGGAGTCAGTGGGAGGAATAGTGCCCATCGTTGGTATCAGTGGGAGGAGTAGTGCTCCATCATTGGTTTCACTGGGTGGTATAATGCCCCATCGTTGGGAGTCAGTGGGAAGAATAGTGCTCCATCATTGGTGTCAGTGGATGGAATAGTGCCCCATCATTAGTGTCAGTGGGAGGAATAGTGCCCATCATTGGCATCAGTGGGAGGAATAGTTCTCCATCATTGGTTTCACTGGGTGGAATAGTGCACCATTTTTGGAGTCAGTGGAAGGAATAGTGTCCCATCACCGGTATCAGTAGTTGTAATAGTGCCCTAACATTGGTGTCAGTGGGAGGAATAGGCTGCCACACACAGAAGTTTTTTTATATCTTATTGCAAAGAATCCATTAAAGATAAAAAAAACTTCTGCCTTTAAAAAATGTAAAATGTCTGACAGACAGATTTTTTATGACACAACCCAGAAGGAAGACCAGGAGAAGATTGAATGTCTGTAACCGACAGGAATGCTAACAGTGCAGCACTGGGGGGGGGGGGGGGGGGTAATTTCCATGGTAAGTCTGCCTTAAAGTGGTGTTCCACCCTAAAAAAAAAAAAAAAAAAAAAAAATACACCAAAATACTTCAAAAGAATAGAAAAAAAATAAAATACAATTTTTACTCACCAGAAAGGGCGGTTGTTATGCGGAACTTGCTAATCTGCCTCTTCCTCCACCTCGGCAGGTCTTCTTCCTTCTCCTCCTTGCCTTTTCTTCTGGGGAATGTGGCGCGCTGCCTTCTAGGAACTGTGTGTATCCCAGAAAGCAGCCCATTCACAAAGCGGCGCGAGCCTCGCGCATGCGCAGTAGGAAACGGGCAGTGAAGCTGCAAGGCTTCACTGTTTGTTTCTTTTACTGAGGATGGCGGCGCTGGGACCCTCCACGATCGTGGTGTCGGCCTCAGGGGGGGGGGGGGGGGCTGACATCGCAGGCGCCTAGGACAGGTAAGTGTCCTTATTAAAAGTCAGAAGCTACAGTGTTTTTAACGCATACTGTTAGACAGGTTAATTGGTTGTCTGCGAGCTGGTCGGTAAGTAGGCTTGGTTTTTTCCTGGGCATTCCCCAGGCCTTTTTGTTACCCATTTCAGCCTTCCAATGCTGCTTATTGCAATGGCCAGCTATAGATGGGGGCGGTGGACAAGTTTGTTTTTCACCTTGGTGTTTGTATTGGTCCAGCAACGCACCAACACCTTTGCAGCCATCGTGCTACATGCTGGGTGTTTGGCATGCTCCTGTACCTTTAAGGAGGGGTGGCTCCCCTCCAGTCCACCTGTCCTCATCTATCCATCAGAATGCATGTGCCTCCATTGTGGGGACACTCATAGGTTAGTGTAGGACCACAGATTACAGGGTGCCGTGACGTAGCTCTGTGGTTCACGCATGCGTTTGTAAATGCGTGCGGACAAAACCCCTGTTTTTAACGCATACTGTTAGACAGGTTAATTGGTTGTCTGCGAGCTGGTCGGTAAGTAGGCTTGGTTTTTTCCTGGGCATTCCCCAGGCCTTGTTGCTACAGTGTTTGTAGCTGCTGACTTTAAAAAAAAAAAAATTGCACAGATCTGTAGAAATAATTGAGGTCTATGGAAAGTCTCCAAATCCCACTACTACATTTCAACCTACAATTGTACATTTCACATCAGGGTCAATGAAAAAAAAAAATTATACAATGCAACAAGCAGAAAAAAAAAAAAAAAAAAGACACTGAAGTATTGATAGCACCATTTTTCAAAACCAAAGTTGACAGATGAAGTCTGAAGGGAAGCTGCAGTGATACATATCTTGCAATGTATTCTAGTTACTGAGTGTGATGGACCGCCTGGCAACCCACCTGGCACCCCGCCTGGGTGCCTCTACCAGACAGTGCCTCCTGTCCTCCAAACCCTTCCGGCAGACTGATAGCCAATACCAGCCCTTTAGTATCATACGCAGACAGGATGTTGAAGTTAAAAATGAAAGGAACAACCAAAGGAATAACTATTGAAGAGAAATACACTTGGAAAATAGAGGCAGTCACTGCATGAACAATAAAAACAAAATAGGACACATTGTGGTAAAGATCCCACAATTATTAGGTAACGAGGTAAAGTTGCTACATGACTCATCACATCCTGTATGTTTAGCAAACACACAGAAACAATTAACAATGGGAATTTACACCTAGGAGGCAAACAATGAGAAAATTACACAATAGGAGAAAGACACTAAAAAGTGATTGTAAAGCTTTGTTTTTTGTTTCTTTTAAAACAACAAACATGTTATACTTCTCTGCTCTGTGCAAGAGTTTTGCACAGAGTGGCCCCAATCCTCCTCTACTGGGGTCCCCCCCCCACAGCGCCCCTGGCTCCTCCTCTTCTCGAGTGCCCCATGGAGAGCCGCTTTCCATGGGGGCACTCGTGGGTACTGCTGCGTCCATTGACACACAGCAAGACTTGGCCCCGCCCCCTGTGTCACTGGATTTGATTGACAGCTACTGGCTATCAATCTATCCAATGAGGACCCAAGAAGATAGTGGCTGGAGCTGCTGTGCTCCTCCCCGTCGCTGGAACAATCAGGCTCAGGTAAGAAAAAGGGGGGGGGGGGGTCCTGCAGCACAAAAGGTTTTTCACCTTAATGCACAGAAAGCATTAAGGTGAAAAACCGTGAGGGTTTACAACCCCTTTAAAGTGATAAAGTCTCTTTTTTTTTTTTTTTTTTAAATAACAAACGTAATACTAACATGCTCTGTGTAATGGTTTTGCACAGAGCAGACCGGATCCTCCTCTTCTTAGATCCCTCTTTGGTGCTCCTGGCCCCTCCCTCCTGTTGAGTTCCCCCCACAGCAGCTTGCTATGGTGGCACCAGAGCGCGCCACAGCTCCTTGTGTCCATTCAGACACGGAGCCAAGGCCTGGCCCCACACCCTTTCTCTCATTGGCTCACTGACTTTGATAGACAGCAGCGGGAGCCAATAAGGAGGGGAGTCCCGGACAGCCAAGTCTCTTGTGCAACGTTGCTGGATCTACATGGGCTCAGGTAAGTATTAGAGGGGCTGCTGCACACAGAATGCATTAAGAAAAAAAAAAACTTTCTGCCTTTACAACCACTTTAAGCCCTAATGCGATGCAGGAACCAGCTTGATTCCAGTGCGGGTTCCGACATCGCATCTCCCTCGCAGCCAGTTCGCACTGCCCTCTGTGAACTGCAGCGGGTGCCAATACAAAGTTAATGGCGCCCCCAGACCGGTTCGCAGTCGCACTGCGAACTGTGAATTTGGATAGGAATCGAATCGCATGGGTGTCAACACCTATGCGATCCGATTCCAGTGCGGGAAAATAAAGCAGCATTTTCATGCAAATGCAATGCGAGTTCAGCCATACAAAGTGTATGGCTGAATTTGCATCGCACAGACACTGCATGTGATCAATGCAGTGAGAATCACATGCAATGTCTGTGTTCGCAATAGTGTGAACCCAGGCTAACAGTAAACATTTAACACCTTAAGGCCCCTTTAACACCAGTGGAGCCCAACTGACCAGCCATTGTTCTTTATGGAGCAGAGGATGTCAGCGAACACCTGCCAGCATCCAATCTGGTCCGCTAAAAACAGATGGATGGGGATATGTTCGCCATCCGTCCAGCGGATCAGATAATAGTCAGATGCAAATGGACAGGCAGCCCGTTTCCATCCAACCGCCCCATAGAGAATAGTGGGCTGTGTCCATGTCCACTCTGCATAGCGGAGTAGACACAGACCTGTCATCCACCCGCTCAGCGGGGATCAGCGGAGAGATCACCCGCTGAGCAGGCGGATCCGCTTGACGGATTCCACTCCGTCTGATAAGGACCTAATAAACAGATTACAGCATCAGGTTGCTTTGAGCCGATTAGAATCATCTGCTCTAAGTCTCTCAGTCTAGGAGGGGGTGGAAGCAGTAAAAGCTGGTTTGGGCTGTCTAAACCCCTACAAAACACAGAGGCCCCAAATCTGTATCTGGGTCCTCCAGTTATCAGTGTCTGTGTGTTTCGGGGAGACAAAAGGGGTTTATTTACTAAAGGCAAATCCACTTTACACTACAAGCGCAGTCGCTGTAAATCTGAGGGGGGACATGCAAGAAAAATAAAAAACAGCATTTTTGCTTGTACATGATTGGATGATAAAATCAGCAGAGCTTCCCCTCACTTCAGATCTTCCCCTCAGATCTACAGAGACTGCACTTGCAAGTGCACTTCTAGTGCAAAGTGGATTTGCCTTTAGTAAATAAACCCCATAGACTTCAAGCGGAGGTCTGTCGAATGTTTTCTTTTTGTTTTTTTTAAAGTCAGCAGCTACAAATACTGCAGCTGCTGACTTTTAAAATAAGGACACTTACCTGTCCAGGGCGCCCACGATGTCGGCACCCGAAGCTGATCTATCGCTCAGCTCTCGTGTGCTGCCGCCGCCATCTTCGGTAAGGGAATCAGGAAGTGAAGCCGCAAGGTTCCCTACTGCGCATGCGCGACTCTATCTTACTGGTCTCTGCTGTCTTCTGGGATCTGTGTGTCTTCCAGAAGATAGCGGGGGGACGTAGAATGCGCCGGAAGTGGCGTAGATCAGGGTTCCCCAACCCCCATTCCCCGGCCCACTGCCGGGCCGTGGGCTATTTGCAGCCGGGCCACGAAGGCTGCACTGTGTGAGGTGCGCCGGCGGGCAAGCAGAGATGACATCTCTCACCACCCGCCCGGATCACGGCACATCAGCCCACACAGCGGGGCTGCTATACTGCGGCGAGACGTGGGAGCAGAGAGATGAGATCATCTTTCTCCGCCGGCCCGGAACACGGCACTTCCGCCCACACAGCGGGGCTGCTATTCTGCGCCCCGCATTGCCACTGTTCTCCCTCACTGGCTTGTGCTGCCACCACGGCAGGTGACGAAAAAAAATCTACTGGCAGGTGGCAATCCACACCTGGTGGCAGGTGACATGGCAAGTAGCAATCCACACCTGGTGGCAGGTGACATGGCAAGTAGAAATCCACACCTGGTGGCAGGTGACATGGCAAGTAGCAATCCACACCTGGTGGCAGGTGATGCGGCAATCCACACCTGGTGGCAGGTGACGTGGCAAGTGGCAATCTGCACCTGGTGGCAGGCGACGTGGCAATCCACACCTGGTGGCAGGTGTTGTGGCAATCCACATCTGGTGGCAGATGACGTGGCAATCCCCACCTGGTGGCAGGTGATGTGGCAATCCCCACCTGGTGGCAGGCGAGGTGGCAAGCGACAATCCACATCTGGTGGCAGGCGATGTGGCAATCCACATCTGGTGGCAGGTGACATGGCAATCCACACCTGGTGGCAGGTGACATGGCAATCCACACCTGGTGGCAGGTGACGTGGCAAGCGACAATCCACACCTGGTAGAAGGCGACGTGGCAAGTGACAAACCGCATCTGGTAGCAGATTCTGCATTATGGTGAGTTTGAACTATTATATTACAATGCAATGACAGAAATAATGCGCTTCAATCATCCCAACACCATATCAGCCATTTTTCTGTGATGATTGAAGCCCTAACACCAGCCATTTCCCCGACAAATTGCCCACGTAAAACTACATAACAACCCCCCTGGGCCTTGGCACGATTCTATTCCACAACGCCGGTCCTCAGTGCCAAAAATGTTGGGGACCACTGGCGTAGATAACCGCGGGTGGCTCAGGTATCCATGCCCGGAAGTGGGAGCAAAATATCTGTATTAGACAGGTATCTGCTCCCCCCTCCCCCCTGAAAGGTGCCAAATGTGACACCGGAGGGGGGGGGGGGGGGGGCAAGGTTCCGCTTTAAATCTGAAATAATACTCAAAAAAGGTCCCCCGGGCACACACCTCCCAAATAATAGAGCCCCCTCAAACGCCAGGTCCCATAGTCAGTAGGCAAGAAGATAGCCTGCAGTCCCCTCCAAAAGCCCCAGTCCTGGCCGGGTCCTGGGATGTATACTAGTTACTGGGCAATTAATGTGAACTTATCAACTTAAAACAAAACAATTTGCATCCCAGGAGACAGGGAATGTCAGCTTCCAGTCGATGCATTTCACTTTTTGATAATCTCACAGGTGTAATAATTATTAAGAAAATAATAATTAAGAAAAAATGCAAATTGAGAAGAATCCACACTCCTTTATTGACATAGAAAACACTGATAAGTATTATAAATACGGCTCTGGCTCTGTTCCCGCACTGACATCTACACTGTGTTGCATCACCTGTCCCTGGCAGCCTGCAGGAACTGAATACAGGAAGTCGTTCATACATGTCAGCACCAAGACTGTGTGACACAGCTGTCACCTCCCGCCTCATTATGGCTGGTCTAATGCTGGAACAGTTCTGATCCCTGCTATCAGTCAGACACTGGAGAATAAAACAGCCGGAGAATAAAAGTCTATTTCTTACCAGTAGCCTTTGGACTGGAAAAGGGTCAGTCACAGTTACTTATTTATTATCAGTTTTGCTTAACCACTTCAGCCCCAGAAGATCTGACCCTCTTCCTGACCAGAGCACTTTTTACAATTTGGCACTGCGTCGCTTTAACTGACACTTGCGCGGTCGTGCAATGCTGTAGCCAAACTAAATTTGCGTCCTTTTTTCCCCACAAATAGAGCTTATTTTTGGCGGTATTTGATCACCTTTGCGGTTTTTATTTTTTGCTCTATAAACAAAAAAAAAAGAGCGATAATTTTGAAAAGAAAACAATATTTTTAACTTTTTGCTATAATAAATATCCCCAAAAATGTTTTTAAAAAACACAACATTTCGTCATCAGTTTAGGCCAATATGCATTCTTTTACATATTTTTGGTATAAAAAAAATCCCAATAAGTGGATATTGATCGGTTTGAGCAAAAGATATAGCGTCTACAAACTATGGGAAAGATTTATGGCATTTTTATGGCGTTTTTATTATTATTATTTTTTTTCACTAGTAATGGCGGTTATCTGCGATTTTTAGCGGTATTGAGACATTGCGCTGGACAGTTCGGAGACTTTTGACACATTTTTGGGACCATTGACATTTATACAGCGATTAGTGCTATAATTATGCACTGAATACTGTATAAATGTCACTGGCAGGGAAGGGGTTAATACTAGGGGGCGATCAAGGGGTAAGTGTGTGTTCCCTCAGTGTGTTCTAACTGTGTGGGGATGGGAGTAACTAGGAGAGATGACAGATCGCTGTTCCTACTTTGTAGAAACACACAATCTGTCTCCACCTCTGACAGCACAGGGATTTGTGTGTTTACACACACAAATCCTCCGTGCTGGTTATCGCGCCCGCCGGCCACACGCAACGGGTTCCACGCTGTACAGCGGGGGTGTCTCTCCTGGGCAAAGTCCTATATGTACAGGAATATCTGCGTGAGCCGGTCGCGAACCGGTTAACCCCAATCTGAATATTAAGCCCCAATCTGAATATTAAGCCATGAGTATGCAGCCTTATAATAAATGTGTGTTGTCCACTTTTTTTTTTAACTCTGACTACCTTGGCCTTGAATCTAATGGGAGCCTTCTACAGCTCAAATTTCGTCTGATTCCTGCTGAGGCCCCATGCACACGAGACGCTGTTATTTGCTGTTAAACGCGCGTTCAGAGGCAGTTGGACATTTTTTTCAACTGCTCCTGAACCCATTCAATGTTATCCTATGTGTCCATGCACACAGTCTCGTTTATTGCCGTTTTTAGGCAGTTGCGTTTAACCTCGTTTTTCCAGAAGCAAAAAAAATGGGTTCAGACGCAAAAGTTTTCCACGTTTCAGACGCAAAACGCGGCTAAACGCCGCTAAACGCGGCAAAACGCGGTACCGGCGTTTTGCCGCGATTTCGTTTATTAGCGTTTTTAAAGGTGACCTATTTTTTTACATTAGAAATCTCAAAAATGATGGCAAATGATGAAAAACCATCAAAAAAATATGAAAAAAAACTGTAATTGCTTGCATTGCACTGTAGACAATCCACAACTTGTGGCAGGTGACGTGGCAAGTGGACAATCCACAACTTGTGGCAGGTGATGTTGCCAGGTGACGTGGCAGGTGGAAATCCACAAATTGTGGCAGGTGACGTGGCCAGGTGACGTGGCAGGTGGACAATCCACAAATTGTGGCAGGAGACGTGGCAGGTGACGTGGCAAGTGGACAATCCAAAACTTGTGGCAGGTGACGTGGTCAGGTGACGTGGCATGTGACGTGGCCAGGTGACATGGCAGGTGATGTGGCAGGTGACGTGGCAAGTGGACAATCCACAACTTGTGCCAGGTGACGTGGCCAGGTGACGTGGCAGGTGGAAAGCCACAAATTGTGGCAGGTGACGTGGCATGTGACGTGGCCAGGTGACATGGCAGGTGACGTGGCAGGTGACGTGGCAAGTGGACAATCCACAACTTGTGGCAGGTGACGTGGCATGTGACGTGGCCAGGTGACATGGCAGGTAATGTGGCAGGTGACGTGGCAAGTGGACAATCCACAACTTGTGGCCAGGTGACGTGGCAGGTGGAAATCCACAAATTGTGGCAGGTGACGTGGCCAGGTGACGTGGCAGGTGATGTGGCCAGGTGACGTGGCAAGTGGACAATGCACAACTTGTGGCAGGTGATGTGGCCAGGTGACGTGGCCAGGTGACGTGGCAGGTGACGTGGCAAGTGAACATTCCACAACTTGTGGCAGGTGACGTGGCAGGTGACATGGCCAGGTGACGTGGCCAGGTGATGTGGCAAGTGGACAATCCACAACTTGTGGCAGGTGACATGGCCAGGTGACGTGGCAAGTGGACAATTCACAACTTGTGGCAGGTGACGTGGCAGGTGACGTGGCCAGGTGACGTGGCAAGTGGACAATGCACAACTTGTGGCAGGTGACGTGGCCAGGTGATGTGGCCAGTGGACAATCCACAACTTGTGGCCAGGTGACGTGGCAGGTGACGTGGCAAGTGGACAATTCACAACTTGTGGCAGGTGACGTGGCCAGGTGACGTATCAGGTGACGTGGCAAGTGGACAATCCACAGCTTGTGGCAGATGATGTGGCAAGTGATACGCTAAATACAAGTACACTGCTGCTCTCTCAGCTGCTGGTCTCCCAAAATGGCTGAAATGGTTAAATAATAATGTTTTTTGAGCTTAGGGAGGGTCTTATGATGTTTCTTAACCAAACGCCTATAGACGCAAACGCGGTAAAACGCCGCTAAAATCGCGGCAAAACGGGCGTTTTTAAACGCCGGTTTTAGCCTTTAAAAACGTGTGTTCAGCAGAGTTTGCACCGGCGTCTCGTGTGCATGGGGCCTGAATCTGCTGACATTTGAGCCATACGTGGCCCTGGGCCCAGTCAGCACCACCCAGCTTGACTAAAGTCAATTTAGGTTAGATCAGGGAACTGGGGAGGGGGTTTGGATTGGAGGGTTATTATTTAAATTTTTTTTAAGTTGGACACGATCTCCCTTGCCAACTGACTAAATTCAAACACTGGGATTGATTTACTAAAGGCAAATAGCCTGTTCACTTTGCAAGGGAAGTTGCACTTTGCACTGGAAGTTTCCCAAGAATTTAGTGAATGAGCTGAAGCTCTGCTGACTTCCATGTGCAAAAATAAATGCAGTTTTTCATTTCACTACCCGTGATTGGGTATTCTTTGCAAAGTAAAACATCATAACATGCACTTAGCCCTGCGGCAATATTCCATGCCATACGAAACTCCCCTTGCAAAGTGAACAGCCTTTAGTGAATCAACCCCATTGTGTCTCAGCTTCCGAGTGTGTGCACAGCAAGATCAAACAACAGAGGTCCGTAGTTGTTTTTACATTCCTCATGAGTACTGGAGCTCTGTTTTACAGTGTGTGCGTATCCAGGGCCAAGCAACGGGTTCCTTTTAGACTCAGCTAGTCTATCAGACGCAGTCACTGCTCAGATATTCATAGAGCTGTATGAATACAATGGATGGCATTGTAGATTCCATCATCCACTCTGGGGTTCAACGAGAAAAAAAACTTCACATTTGTGGCCACCCTAAGGCTGACCATAAATTATGCAATTTTCTTTCCATCAACCATGGGTTGAAAGAAATAATAGGATTTTTATAACAGCTTACCTGTAAAATCCTTTTCTTGGAGTACATCACGGGACACAGAGCGACATAGTCATTACTAATGGGTTATATAGATACCTTCAGGTGCTGGCACTGGCAACTTCCAAAACCGGAAGTACCCTCCCCTATATAAGCCCCTCCCATCCGGGAGCACCTCAGTTTTGTAGCAAAGCAATAAGTGTCCCTAAAGAGGGGTGGGAGCTCTGTGTCCCGTGATGTACTCCAAGAAAAGGATTTTACAGGTAAGCTGTTATAAAAATCCTATTTTCTTTCTCGTACATCACGGGACACAGAGCGACATAGTCATTACTAATGGGATGTCCTAAAGCAATGCCCAACGAGGGGGGGGGGGGATACACCATACATAAGCTGAGCGCTATCAGACATGAGGATCTTTTGCGGCCTGCAACACACTGCGCCCAAAGGCAACATCCTCCTGACTTCTAACGTCCACCTGGTAGACCTAGTAAACATGTGTACTGAAGACCATGTTGCGGCCTTACAGATTTGAGCCAGGGAGGCCTGGTGATGCGCTGCCCATGAAGTTCCAACTGCTCTCGTGGAGTGCGCTCTAACTTTGAACGGAGGCGGTCTCCTTCTCAAGCCATAGGCTTGCATAATGACCTGTTGAATCCACTTGGCTAAAGTAGATTTTGACGCTGCTTGACCCTTTCTGGGGCCTTCCGGCAGAATAAACAAAGTATCCGTTCTGCGAATCTGAGCAGTGGCTTTTAGATAAGCTTTAACTGCTCTTACTACATCCAAAGAATGCAATAACTTTTCCTCTACCGAACTAGGTTTGGGGAAAAAAGAAGGCAGAACCACATCTTGGTTCAAATGAAAACCTTGATACCACCTTAGGAAGAAAGGCTGGATGAGGACGTAATACTACTCTGTCCTTATGGATAACCAGATATGGCTCCCTACAGGACATAGCTGCTAATTCCGACACTCTTTTAGCCGAACAAATGGCTACTAGAAAAAACAATTTCCTGGTGAGAAGAACCAAGGAAATATGCTGTAATGGTTCAAATGGTTGTTTCTGTAGAACCGACAGAACCAGGTTTAGATCCCATGGACATATGGGAATATTAACCGGAGGACTAAGACGCATCACTCCTTATCTAAAGGCTTTGACTAGTGAATGCGAAGCCAAGGGCCTTTGAAAAAATATTGACAAGGCCGAAAACTGACCTTTGATAGTACTCAAGGCAAGCTTCCTATCTACAGCCCACTGTAGGAAGTCCAGACTCCTACCTATTATGTACTTATGTGGATGCCATTTCTTGGCCTCACACCTTGCGATGTACGCCTTCCAGATTCTATAGTAGATCTGCCTGGATACCGGCTTCCTGGCATTGATCATGGTAGATACCACAGGATTAGAGAGCCCTCTCTTTTTTAGAATGTGGGCTTCAATAGCCAGGCCGTCAAACCTAGGGCTGGTAAGGAAGGGTGGTATATCGGTCCTTGCGAAAGCAGGTCCGGACGACGTGGGAGAGTCCAAGGACTCCCCACTGACATTTTACAATCTCCGCGTACCACGCTCTTCGGGGCCACGCTGGAGCCACCAGAATCACTGGTTTCTTTTCTACCCTGATTCTGCGGAGTAATCGAGGTAACCATTGTGGCGGTGTGAATGCATATATCAGCTTGAACTGATCCCAAGGGAACACTAGGGCATCCGAGCCGCAAGCTAGGGGATCCCTTGTCCGAGAGACAAACCTGTCCACCTTTGCGTTGAATCTGGATGCTAGAAGATCTACATCCGATGTTCCCCACCGCTGACATATTGTCCAGAAAACCTCGGGGTGAAGGGACCATTCCTCTGGGCATAATTGCTGGCGACTTAGAAAGTCCGCCTTCCAATTCTCCACTCCTGGAATGAATACCGCAGATATGGCTGGGACATATCTTTCTGCCCATTTCAGGATGTAATTTACTTCCCTCTGGGCTGCACGACTCCTGGTGCCCCCCTGATGATTGATATATGCCACTGCTGTGGCATTGTCTGATTGAATTCTGACAGGGGACCCTTGGAGTTTGGATGTCCATGCTACTAGGGCATACCGGGCTGCTCGTATCTCTAAGAGATTGATGGGCAGGGCCTTTTCTGCATCCGACCATCTGCCCTGGAGAGACCATTGCTCCAGTACTGCTCCCCAGCCTATAAGGCTGGCATCTGTAGTGACCACCTTCCAAGAAATCGGACTGAAGGATTTCCCTTTTTCCAGATTCTGGGGAACCAACCACCAACGGAGGCTCTTGCGAACGGAGGGGGACAAGGACATTGTAAGTCTAGGGCCTGAACTTTGTTGTTCCAGGCTGACAGTATGGCCCCTTTCAAATTCCTTGAATGGAATTGACCGTAGGGTACTGCTTCGAATGATGCCACCATTTCTTTCTCGTACATCACGGGACACAGAGCGACATAGTCATTACTAATGGGTTATATAGATACCGTCAGGTGCTGGCACTGGCAACTTCCAAAACCGGAAGTACCCTCCCCTATATAAGCCCCTCCCATCCGGGAGCACCTCAGTTTTTTGCCAGTGTCTAAGGTGTTGGCCAAGAAGAAACATGTGTTTTTCACTGAGCTTGCGTACAGGTTCTTTTGGGCCTCAGTAAGCTATTCCGGATCCGACCAAAAAAGCTTCATAGCTAAACGGTCGGTACCCGGGCCTTGCAGAGAAGAGCAAGGTTTTGCCTGTAATGCTTCTCTTAGGAGAGCTGGACCCTGGGATCCAGAGCTCTGGTCATACCCACGACCAAGATGTTTTCTGTGCAGGATGCTATACAGGTCCAGGGGAGTGGAATCCTTGGGAACCCGGTCCCTGAAGGTTTGATTACAATGCCTGCCGTGATAGGTGAAGTTTGGGCTTTTGTGGACCAAACAAAGTCCTGCGGCGGGGAACAGGTAAGTGGGGGCCCCCAGGAACTTGGTTCTATTGGGGGACCCCCAAGCCTAATTTGTCTTTCTGTCTGTTACCTAATGGTATTCCCGCAAAATTCTGTGCATGCCTGTAACTACTAAAAAAATGTAATAATTTTTAATGGTGGTCAAGAAAAAAATAAAAAATTTTTTTTATATATATTTAATATATTAGACTGCGGTACCTGTGTTTGTCCACTAGAGGCCGCTGTGGAATGTTTTCTTGTCATGTGGACTAGCTTCTTCTCAGCAGAGCAAAGTCCAGGCAGATGGTGAGTTCTCTTATAGGAAACTGCTTCCTCTGCCATGTTGCAGTGCTCGTCCATCCCCCGGCCTGCGGCAAAGAGGGGCCCTGGCTCCTGTCCCTTGTTACCATATTTGAAATTAGCGCCGAAGGCGCACGTGCCCGCGCGCGTGCGCGTGCACGCGCCTCTATATATAGAGGTGAGCCGGGAAAGGGGGCGGAGCCTGGGGGATGACGCTCTGTGCGCGCCGCAGCGCTTCTGCGCATGTGCGGGCGTCCCAGCAGTTTAAAAAAACCACAATATTGTAGTGAGCTGGCTATGAAGTACAGAGACAGAGCTGGCAACATTTAAAGGCATACAGCAAGCGGTTGATACAGGCATCCCCTAGAAAGGCACATTAGTAGACACCAACTGTGATATAGCAGCAATTGTGCTAGACTATTCTCAGTAAAAGTGGTGTATTACGGCTGGAATACCTCAGCTTTAGGCTTAGGAATATGCCGTCCAGAAGCTCCGGAACTGAATCTTCCAGGAAGCGAAGGGGGTCTCATCGGGCTCGGAGGATCTTGGGCATACTCCTGCTGCACCAGTCTCCCCTGAAGTTCAGAGGTAAGTGACCGTAGAGACCCCGCAGGGTACTTGGTACTGTGGCTGTCCTCAGTTCACCTGCTCCTGTGTATGTAACAGAGGAGGATTTTCCTCAGCTCTGGGAGGATTAGAGAGAGATTGTCAACATTTATCGCTGCCTCCCTGTCAGGGAAAGCACGCCCGATCTCCGTCTCCTCCTTCAGAGTGCCTGTTAGCAGAGCAACAGTCCCATACAGGGATCGACCTGCCTGAAGGGGATCAGGATGAGGTTGATTCTGTTATAGAGGAATCAACAGTGGGGGAACCTTTTCTCAGCATCTTAAGCTGAAAGATTATGGGTTCAGTCTCTGACTAACATGGTCCGATCAGCATTTAAAAATGCACCTTGCGGAACCATCAACCACTACTGTATCCTCGTTGGGGTCGCTAGAAGCCCCCAGACTGTTTGTTCTTTTCCACTTCACCCTTTACTGAAAGGGCTCATTTACCAGGATTGGGAACGTCCTGAGAAAATATTTATTCCCCCAAGAGATTTCCGGTGGTCTATCCCATGGAGGATAAGTTCATCAAAAAAAAAAAAAGAAAAAAAAAAAAAAAAATGGAAGGTCCCTACAGTGGACGCAGCCATCTCTTGTATGTATAAATCACTGACATGTCCAGTGGATAATGTCCAAATGTTCAAGAACCCAATAGATAAAAGATTGGAGTCCTTATGAAAATCTGCTTGGTGATACAACCAGCAGTAGCAGCTATTGGGGTCTGCTAAGCAGTGAAGGATCAGTTGAAACAGGTCTTGAGGGACTTGACAGATCAGCAGGCTTTGCCCTAACTGATCTACCTAGAGCCTTAGGCTTTGCGGTTGACGCCATAGAGGATTCAGTCCATCAGGCCTCCCGCCTTACGCTGTCTATAGTACATATGCGTAGGCTCCTATGGCTCAAAAACTGGTCTGCTGAAGCTTCCTGTAGAGAATGGCTGGTTAGCGTCCCATTTCATGGTGAACGCTTATTCAGGGAAAACCTGGACAAATATATCCAGAAAATTTCCAGCGGTAAAAATCGCTCTTACCGGTTAAAAGCAGAGTTAGAGGTCCCTCTTTAAGAGGCCTGCTTCTCCAGTCCCTGGGGCATCGGCTGTGTAACAGTTCCGACGGCCTCCTCGGTCAAATCCCGGGGGTAAAAAACAGGGACAGTAGCAGGGTAATGAGAAACCCTGGGTCAGGGGAGGTACAAAACCTCCCCCAAAGTTAAATTCATTGAAGCCCCCACTCAGTCGGGTGGGGGGAGGACTCCAGTTGTTCGCAAGAGACCTGGCGGGACACGATCAAGACAGATAGGTGCTCTCCGCAGTAGGTTTGGGATACAGTTTGGAGTTAAAAGACTCTCCTCCTTCCCATTTTTGAGGTCAAACGTGCCAAGGGATCCCCGGAAGAGAGAGTCCCTCCTGTTGGCACTAGAACAACTATTGCTCCAAGGAGTAATTATGGAGGTTCCCCTGGAAGAATGAGGGTTCGAGTTTTACTCAAACCTCTTTACAGTCCCGAAGCAAACGCGGTCGGGAGGCCCATATTAATTCTAAAAGGGCTATACAAATTCCTGTATATCAGGACTTTCCGATGGAGTCGATCCGATCGGTGGCCACTGCCCTACAAGGGGAGGATTGGTTAGCCACGATCGACATCAAAGATGCTTATTTGCACATTCCCATCTTTCCAGTCCACCAAAAATTTCTACGCTTTGCAGTAGAAGGGCGCCATTTTCAGTTCAGAGCCTTACCCTTCGGTTTGGCCACAGCACCACGAGTGTTTACAAAAATTCTGGCCCTTTATTGGCCAATCTAAGAACACAAGGTGTAATGATAATGGCATATCTGGATGACTTGTTGCTGATAGACCACTCAGTGAAAAAACTAGACGTGGTCGTTCACAAGACGATCAAGTATCTGGAATCTCACGGTTGGATTATCAACCGAGACAAGTCAGCCCTAAAAACCAGTCAAAAGTCTGGAATACTTGGGGCTAAGGTTGGATTCAGGCCAGAGAAAAATATTCTTGCCTCGAGGAAAGGTGTTGTCTTTGAAAGATTTGATCCACTTAGTGGGTACAAAAAAGACAGCCGTCCATACGCCTGTATATGAGGCTGCTGGGAAAAATGGTGGCATCATTCGAAGCAGTACCCTACGGTCAATTCCATTCAAGGAATTTGCAAGGGGCCATACTGTCAGCCTGGAACAAAAAAGTTCAGGCCCTAGACTTACAATGTCCTTGTCCCCTTCCGTTCGGAAGAGCCTCCGTTGGTGGTGGGTTCCCCAGAATCTGGAAAAAAGGAAATCCTTCAGTCCGATTTCTTGGAAGGTGGTCACTACAGATGCCAGCCTTATAGGCTGGGGAGCAGTACTGGAGCAATAGTCTCTCCAGGGCAGATGGTCGGATGCAGAAAAGGCCCTGCCCATCAATCTCTTAGAGATACGAGCAGCCCGGTATGCCCTAGTAGCATGGACATCCAAACTCCAAGGGTCCCCTGTCAGAATTCAATCAGACAATGCCACAGCAGTGGCATATATCAATCATCAGGGGGGCACCAGGAGTCGTGCAGCCCAGAGGGAAGTAAATTACATCCTGAAATGGGCAGGAAAAATATGTCCCAGCCATATCTGCGGTATTCATTCCAGGAGTGGAGAATTGGAAGGCGGACTTTCTAAGTCGCCAGCAATTAGGCCCAGAGGAAGGGTCCCTTCACCCCGAGGTTTTCTGGACAATATGTCAGCGGTGGGGAACATCGGATGTAGATCTTCTAGCATCCAGATTCAACGCAAAGGGGGATAGGTTTGTCTCTCGGACAAGGGATCCCCTAGCTTGCGGCTCGGATGCCCTAGTGTTCCCTGGGGATCAGTTCAAGATGATATATGCATTCACACCGCCACAATGGTTACCTCGATTACTCCGCAGAATCAGGGTAGAAAAGAAACCAGTGATTCCGGTGGCTCCAGCGTGGCCCCGAAGAGCGTGGTACGCGGAGATTGTAAAATTTCAGTGGGGAGTCCTTGGACTCTCCCACGTCGTCCGGCTTTCGCAAGGACCGATATACCACCCTTCCTTACCAGCCCTAGGTTTGACGGCCTGGCTATTGAAGCCCACATTCTAAAAAAGAGAGGGCTCTCTAATGCTGTGGTATCTACCATGATCAATGCCAGGAAGCCGGTATCCAGGCAGATCTACTATAGAATCTGGAAGGCGTACATCGCGTGGTGTGAGGCCAAGAAATGGCATCCACATAAGTACGTAATAGGTAGGATTCTGGACTTCCTACAGTGGGCTGTAGATAGGAAGCTTGCCTTGAGTACTATCAAGGGTCAGATTTCGGCCTTGTCAATATTTTTTCAAAGGCCCTTGGCTTCGCATTCACTAGTCAAAGCCTTTATACAAGGAGTGATGCGTATTAGGCCTCCGGTTAATATTCCCATATGTCCATGGGATCTAAACTTGGTTCTGTCGGTTCTACAGAAACAACCATTTGAACCATTACAGCATATTTCCTTGGTGCTTCTCACCAGGAAATTGATTTTTCTAGTAGCCATTTGTTCGGCTAAAAAGAGTATCGGAATTAGCAGCTATGTCCTGTAAGGAGCCATATCTGGTTATCCATAAGGACAGAGTAGTGTTACGTCCTCATCCAGCCTTTCTTCCTAAGGTGGTATCGAGGTTTCATTTGAACCAAGATGTGGTTCTTCCTTCTTTTTTCCCCAAACCTACTTCGGTAGAGGAAAAGTTATTGCATTCTTTGGATGTAGTAAGAGCAGTTAAAGCTTATCTAAAAGCCACTGCTCAGATTCGCAGAACGGATACTTTGTTTATTCTGCCGGAAGGCCCCAGAAAGGGTCAGGCAGCGTCAAAGTCTACTTTAGCCAAGTGGATTCGACAGGTCATTATGCAAGCTTATGGCTTGAGAAGGAGACCGCCTCCGTTCAAAGTTAGAGCGCACTCCACGAGAGCAGTTGGAACTTCATGGGCAGTGCATCACCAGGCCTCCCTGGCTCAAATCTGTAAGGCCGCAACATGGTCTTCGGTACACACGTTTACTAGGTCCTACCAGGTGGACGTTAGAAGTCAGGAGGATGTCGCCTTTGGGCGCAGTGTGTTGCAGGCCGCAAAAGATCCTCATGTCTGATAGCGCTCAGCTTATATATGGTGTACCCCCCCCCTCATTTGGCATTGCTTTAGGACATCCCATTAGTAATGACTATGTCGCTCTGTGTCCCGTGATGTACGAGAAAGAAAATAGGATTTTTATAACAGCTTACCTGTAAAATCCTTTTCTTGGAGTACATCACGGGACACAGAGCTCCCGCCCCTCTTTAGGGACACTTATTGCTTTGCTACAAAACTGAGGTGCTCCCGGATGGGAGGGGCTTATATAGGGGAGGGTACTTCCGGTTTTGGAAGTTGCCAGTGCCAGCACCTGACGGTATCTATATAACCCATTAGTAATGACTATGTCGCTCTGTGTCCCGTGATGTACTCCAAGAAAAGGATTTTACAGGTAAGCTGTTATAAAAATCCTATTTTTTCCCAGCAGCCTCATGCACAGGCGTATGGACGGCTGTCTTTTTTGTACCCACTAAGTGGATCAAATCTTTCAAAGACAACACCTTTCCTCGAGGCAAGAATATTTTTCTCTGGCCTGAATCCAACCTTAGCCCCAAGTATTCCAGACTTTTGACTGGTTTTTAGGGCTGACTTGTCTCGGTTGATAATCTAACCGTGAGATTCCAGATACTTGATTGTCTTGTGAACGACCACGTCTAGTTTTTTCACTGAGTGGTCTATCAGCAACAAGTCATCTAGATATGCCATTATCATTACACCTTGTGTTCTTAGATTGGCCAATAAAGGGCCAGAATTTTTGTAAACACTCGTGGTGCTGTGGCCAAACCGAAGGGTAAGGCTCTGAACTGAAAATGGCGCCCTTCTACTGCAAAGCGTAGAAATTTTTGGTGGACTGGAAAGATGGGAATGTGCAAATAAGCATCTTTGATGTCGATCGCGGCTAACCAATCCTCCCCTTGTAGGGCAGTGGCCACCGATCGGATCGACTCCATCAGAAAGTCCTGATATACAGGAATTTGTATAGCCCTTTTAGAATTAATATGGGCCTCCCGTTCGCGTTTGCTTCGGGACTGTAAAGAGGTTTGAGTAAAACCCGAACCCTCATTCTTCCAGGGGAACCTCCATAATTACTCCTTGGAGCAATAGTTGTTCTAGTGCCAATAGGAGGGACTCTCTCTTCCGGGGATCCCTTGGCACGTTTGACCTCAAAAATGGGAAGGAGGAGAGTCTTTTAACTCCAAACTGTATCCCAAACATACTGCGGAGAGCACCTATCTGTTTTGATCGTGTCCCGCCAGGTCTCTTGCGAACAACTGGAGTCCTCCCCCCACCCGACTGAGTGGGGGCAACCCTTCAATGAATTTAACTTTGGGGGAGGTTTTGTACCTCCCCTGACCCAGGGTTTCTCATTACCCTGCTATTGTCCCTGTTTTTTACCCCCGGGAATTGACCGAGGAGGCCGTCGGAACTGTTACACAGCCGATGCCCCAGGGACTGGAGAAGCAGGCCTCTTAAAGAGGGACCTCTAACTCTGTTTTTAACCGGCAAGAGCGTATTTTTACCGCTGGAAATTTTCTGGATATATTTGTCCAGGTTTTCCCTGAATAAGCGTTCACCATGAAATGGGACGCTAACCAGCCATTCTATACAGGGAGCTTCAGCAGACCAGTTTTTGAGCCATAGAAGCCTACGCATATGTACTATAGACAGCGTAAGGCGGGAGGCCTGATGGACTGAATCCTTTATGGCGTCAACCGCAAAGCCTAAGGCTCTAGGTAGATCAGCTAGGGCAAGGCCTGCTGATCTGTCAAGTCCCTCAAGACCTGTTTCAACTGATCCTTCACTGCTTAGCAGACCTCACTGCTGGTTGTGTCACCAAGCTTGCTGTAGAAAGAAGCAGACTTTCATAAGGACTCCAATCTTTTATCTATTGGGTTCTTGAACATTTGGACATTATCCACTGGACATGTCAGTGATTTATACATACAAGAGATGGCTGCGTCCACTGTAGGGACCTTCCATTTTTTGATGAACTTATCCTCCATGGGATAGACCACCGGAAATCTCTTGGGGGGAATAAATATTTTCTCAGGACGTTCCCAATCCTGGTAAATGAGCCCTTTCAGTAAAGGGTGAAGTGGAAAAGAACAGACAGTCTGGGGGCTTCTAGCGACCCCAACGAGGATACAGTACTGGTTGATGGTTCCGCAAGGTGCATTTTTAAATGCTGATCGGACCATGTTAGTCAGAGACTGAACCCATAATCTTTCAGCTTGAGATGCTGAGAAAAGGTTCCCCCACTGTTGATTCCTCTATAACAGAATCAACCTCATCCTGATCCCCTTCAGGCAGGTCGATCCCTGTATGGGACTGTTGCTCTGCTAACAGGCACTCAGAAGGAGGAGACGGAGACGGGCGTGCTTTCCCTGACAGGGAAGCAGCGATCAATGTTGACAATCTCTCTCTAATTCTCCCAGAGCTGAGGAAAAAACCTCCTCTGTTACATACACAGGAGCAGGTGAACTGAGGACAGCCACAGTGCCAAGTACCCCTGCGGGGTCTCTACGGTCACTTACCTCTGAACTTCAGGGGAGACTGGTGCAGCAGAAGCATGCCCAAGATCCTCAGAGCCCGATGAGACCCCCTTCGCTTCCTGGAAGATTCAGTTCCGGAGCTTCTGGACGGCATATTCCTAAGCCTAAAGCTGAGGTATTCCAGCCGTAATACACCACTTTTACTGAGAATAGTCTAGCACAATTGCTGCTATATCACAGTTGGTGTCTACTAAAGTGCCTTTCTAGGGGATGCCTGCATCAACCGCCTCTGTGTGCCTTTATACTGTTGCTAGCTCTGTCTGTGCACTTCAATAGCCAGCTATAATGTGCTTTAAAACACGCTGGACGCCCGCACATGCGCAGTAGCGCTGCGGCGCACACCTGAGCGTCATCCACCCGCTCCGCCCCTTTTCCAGATCGCCTCTATATATAGAGGCGCGTGCCCGCGCACGCACGTGCGCCTTCGGCGCCTTTTTTGAAAACAATAAGGAGCTAGATGGGAGCCAGGGTCCCTTTGCCGCAGGGCCCGGGGATGGATGAGCGCAGCAACAGGGCAGAGGAGACAGCTTCCCAGCAGAGAACATACCAACTGCCTGGATTTGATTCTGGAAGAAAAAAATCCACATTACAAGAAAAAGAACCATAGCGGCCTCTAGTGTCTAACACAGGTACCGCGGTCTTACATTTTTTTTTTTTTTCTTGCCTACTATTAAAATTTTTACATTTTCTCAGTAGTAACAGGCATACACAGAATATTAGCGGGAATACCTTAGGCAACAGGCAGAAAGACAAAATAGGCTTGGGGGTCCCTCAATAGAACCAAGTTCCCGAGGGCCCCCACTTACCTTTTCCTCGCCGCAGGACTCTGTTTGGTCCACAGAAGCCCAAACTTCACCTATCACGGCAGGCATTGTAATCAAACCTTCAGGGACCGGGTTCCCAAGGATTCCACTCCCCTGGACCTGTATAGCACCCTGCACAGAAAACATCTTGGTCGTGGGTATGACCAGAGCTCTGGATCCAAGGGTCCAGCCCTCCTAAGAGAGGCATTACAGGCAAAACCTTGCTCTTCTCTTGCAAGGCCCGGGTACCGACCGTTTAGCTATGAAGCTTTTTTGGTCGGATCCGGAATAGCTTACTGAGGCCCAAAAGAACCTGTACGCAAGCTCAGTGAAAAACACATGTTACTTCTTGGCCAACACCTTAGACACTGGCAAAAAACTGAGGTGCTCCCGGATGGGAGGGGCTTATATAGGGGAGGGTACTTCCGGTTTTGGAAGTTGCCAGTGCCAGCACCTGAAGGTATCTATATAACCCATTAGTAATGACTATGTCGCTCTGTGTCCCGTGATGTACGAGAAAGAAAAAATTACTTGAATCCCCCATCAACAGAGTCAGTGCTGAAGGGGGAATTCCTCCCATTGCGCTATTGTAATCTGACAGTGGGAGGTTTCCCCGCCGTCAGAACGTAAGGATCCTTGCTGCCAGCAATAGCCAACGCCAGTGATCATTAAAAAAAAAAAAAAAAAAAACATACAGGCTTGTTGCACTGAAGTCGATAGCTAGATTGAAATTTGTCAGTTTGCTGCTGAACCCACCCCATTTTAATCTGTCTATGGCTTGCTTAAAGTGGTATTAAAGTTTTGGCTTTAAAAAAATAAATAAAAATGTTTTACTTACTTGCTCTGTGCAGTGGTTTTGCACAGAGCAGCCCCGATCCTCCTCTTCTTGGTTCCCTCATCGGTGCTCCTGGCTCTTTCCCCTTGACCAGTGCTCCCAATAGCAAGCTGCTTGCTACGGAGGCACTGGTGTGTGCTCGCTCCCAAGCCCTGCTCTACGTGTCCATAAGGCAAATAGAGCCAACACCCCGCCCTGCCCCCCGCTCTGTCCTGGCTGTGATTGACAGCAGTGGGAGCCATTTGCTTCTGCTGCTGTCTCAGCCAATGAGGAGAGGGACCATGAGGCTTTCTGGCACATTGAGGGAGCTGAAGTGAGTATTAGGAGGGGCTGAGGGGAGCTGCTGTATAGAATACATGAAGGTAAAAAACCTTGCGCCTTTACAACCACTTTAAAGTGGATGTTAACCCACTTGGTAGTGTTGCTACCATCCCCTCTGTTATAATAAATGCTGTGCCCCACTGTATCCATTTTCTAAAAAATCCGCCACTAAGTACCTTATTTTATAGCGCCGCTTGGCGCTCATGTGTCCGGCCATCTCTCTCCTCTCTCAAACTGACAGGAGAGTGGACGGAGCCGAGAACCCCCCCCCCCCGCGCGCTGACGTCAGCTGGGAGGAGGAGAGAGGTGGCCAGTCACGTGACCACCGAGCAGCGTTATAGAATGAGGTATTTAGCGGCGGATTTTTTAGGAAATGCATACAGTGGGGCACATAATGTATTATAATAGTGAGGATGCTAAAAATAGGATTTTTGTACTCACCGTAAAATCAGTTTCTCTGGCATCCATGGACTGACACAGCGTGTCTTATACACCTTTACACGTGGGTTATGTCCCTGCTTGCAGGAGAAGACCTAGGCAGAATGTGAGATGTTATACATACATTCTAAACAGCCAGAGCTGAACAGCCCCGCCCAGGGGGGCGGTCCCTCCGGACATAACCCTCCCACTGCAGTCAGCAGACCTCAGTTCGTAACAAAGCAGTACAAACTTAAAAAGAAGGGTGGGTGCTGTGTCAGTCCATGGATGCCAGAGAAACGGATTTTACGGTGAGTACAAAAATCCTATTTTCTCTTGTCATCCATGGACTGACACAGCGTGTCTTATACACCTTTACACGTGGGATGTCCCAAAGCAGTGTCAAGAGGGATGGGAGCAGTATAAATGGAAAACTAAAAACGTCACTCCAAACAAGGCAGAGCTCCTCAACGGAGGAGTTGCAACATCAAACAGCGGCCTGCAACACCTTGCGGCCGAAGGAAGCATCCGAAGATGCAGCCACATCAACCTTATAAAACTTAGAAAAGGTATGAACAGACGACCAGGTCGCCGCCTTGCACACTTGTGCAACCGACGCTTGATGTCGGAAAGCCCAGGAAGCACCAATTGCCCTGGTGGAATGTGCCGTAACCGGAAAGGGAGGCGCCCGCCCCTTGAGAGCATAAGCTTGAATGACGGTTTGTCTGATCCACCTAGAAATGGGGGCAGACGAAACCGCTTGGCCCTGTTTTGGACCAGAGACAGCCACAAATAGTGAGTCAGACTTCCGAATAGAAGCAGTAGCAGACAGGTACATCCGCAAGGCTCGTACCACATCCAAAGTGTGAAGCGCAAACTCTCTGGGATGCGATGGGTGAGGACACAAGGACGGGAGGACAATGTCCTCATTTAAGTGGAAGGCCGAGACCACCTTTGGCAGAAAAGAAGGTCGCGGACGTAACACCGCCTTATCCTTATGGATGACCAAAAAGGGCGACTTGCAGGACAAGGCCGCCAATTCAGACACTCGTCTAATGGAAGTAATGGCCACCAAGAAGGCCACCTTCTGAGACAAAGTCAAGAGGGGAATATCTCTAATATTTTCAAAGGGAGGTTCCTGGAGGACCGAGAGCACCAAATTCAGATCCCACGGGGGGAGAGGAGGCTTGACAGGGGGGAGCACATGGCGAACCCCCTGCACAAAGGTGCTAACCAAGGGATGACCCGCCAGCGGTCGCTGAAAGAAGATGGCCAAGGCCGAAATCTGACCCTTAATGGTACTCAAAGCGAGCTTTTGGGTCACGCCACGCTGCAGAAAATGCAGGATTCTGGGAACGGAATACGTTCGTGGGCGCCAGTCCAGCTCTTCGCACATGGCGATGTAAGCTCTCCAAGTACGGTGATAGATCTTTAGGGAGGAAGACTTCCGTGCCCTTAACATGGTCAAAATGACCGAATCCGAGAGACCTCGGTCTCTCAGCACCTGGCTTTCAATAACCATGCCGTTAAAGCCAGAGACTGTAAAGCAGGATGAAATATAGGACCTTGAGACAGAAGGTCCCCCCGTATTGGTAACCGCCAGGGAACGTCTGCGACGGGACGTACCAGATTGGCGTACCAGTAACGCCGAGGCCAATCCGGAGCAATGAGGATCACCGGAATTCCCTCGGTCGCTACCCTGCGGAGAAGGTGAGGGAGCAACTGCAGCGGAGGATAAACGTATATCAGGTGATACTGACCCCATGGGGCCACCAACGCATCCGAGGCATCCGCCCAGGGATCCCTGGATCTGGCCACAAACCTCGACACCTTGCGATTGAGTCGAGAGGCCATCAGGTCCACATCCGGCGTGCCCCACCGTCTGCAAAGGAGTTGAAAGACCTCCGGGTGCAAGGACCACTCTCCCTGGTCCAGCGTCTGGAGACTTAGATAGTCCGCCTGCCAATTGTCTACGCCCGGAATGTAGACGGCCGACAGAGCCGGCACGCTTCTTTCGGCCCACCTCAGGATGCGGGCGACCTCGGAAGCCGCAGCTGAGCTCCGAGTCCCCCCTTGATGGTTGACATACGCCACTGCTGTGGCGTTGTCCGATTGGATCCTGATGGAGTGACAATGTAGTTTCTCCGACCATGAGGAGAGGCACAGTCTGATTGCCCGTATCTCCAGCACATTGATCGGTAAGAGGGCTTCGTCCGGAGTCCAAAGCCCTTGGGCCGATAGGACTCCCCAGACTCCCCCCCAGCCCGTCAGGCTGGCGTCCGTCGTGATCACCGTCCATTGGATGGGGAGGAACGACTTCCCGGACCGAAGAGCCGGGGACCTCAACCACCACGTCAGGGACGCCCTGACCAGGTGACTCACCTGGATCTGAAGATCCAAGGACAACGGGGATTTGTCCCAAGTGGACAAGATCTCTTTCTGTAAAGCCCTGGTGTGCGCTTGGGCATAAGGAACGGCATCGAAGGAGGCCACCATGAGTCCCAGGACTCTCATGCAAAAGCGGATTGACGACCATTTTCGGGACGTCAGCACCCGTACTGCAGACTGAAGTGTCAGTAGTTTGTCTGGAGGTAGGAAGACTCTTGCCTCCAAGGAATCCAGAATCAGACCTAGATACTCCAGACGCTGAGTCGGGACTAGAACCGACTTCTGAACGTTCAGGAGCCACCCAAACTCCCTGAGGGTCTGACTGACGATAGTCACACTTTCTTCCAATTCTGAGCCACTGTCTGCTCTTAGAAGAAAATCATCCAGATAGCCCACGATAGCAATGCCTCGCTGTCTCAGCAAAGCTAGGACCGGAGCAAACACCTTGGTGAACACCCTCGGTGCCGAGGCTAGGCCGAAGGGAAGAGCCACAAATTGATAGTGGACTTCGCCGACCGCAAAGCGCAGAAACTTCTGGTGGCTTGCGCAGATCGGAACATGCAAGTAGGCGTCCTTGATGTCCAAGGATGCCAGAAAATCCCCTTGATGGAGTGTAGCGATCACCGTGCGAATGGATTCCATGCGGAATTTTTGCACCTTCACGAAGGCATTCAGGGCCTTGAGGTCCAGGATTGGCCGAACCCCGTCCTTTTTTGGAACAACAAACAGATTCGAGTAGAACCCCTGAAACCTCTCCTGGGACGGAACCGGCACAATTACTCCGGACCCGATCAAATCCTGTACAGCCCCCAAGAGGGCTGCCCGACGGGCAGGAAGGAGAGGGAGATTTGAGGGAAAGAATCTGTCTGGGGGCCAGGAGCGGAACTCTATTCTGTATCCTGAGGTGACCACCTCGCACACCCACCGGTCGGAGATCCGGGAGGTCCACCGATCCGTGAACCTGCAAAGTCGTCCCCCCACCCCCAGAGACGGGCGGGGGCAAGACTTCACGCGGAGGCGGGCTTGGGAGCCGGCTTGTTCGGCTTACGCACCCAGGGGCGCTTGTGCCCGCCAGCCGCACTGTTGTCAGTCTGGGATGGCTTACCCGTGGACTCTGACGGACGAAAAAAACCCTTTTTTGCTGGAAAGGAAGGACCCAGTTTACGTCGGGCCTCCTTACCCTTGATAGTTTGAGGAAGGAGAGTGCTTTTACCTCCCGTGACATCCTTGATGATGTCATCCAGAGCAGCACCAAAAAGTCTACCACCCTTAAAAGGTAGATCCGTCAGGAGCTTCTTAGAGGCTAGGTCAGCAGACCAGCATTTCAACCAGATGAGACGACGCAATACCACCGCCGAGACAGAGGCCCTGGATATTAAAGGGGCCGCGTCCAACGTGGCGTCGCACACATATATCAGACCCTGCACCATCTGGTGGGCCAGAGCAATAGTGTCTGGAGGAAGGTTATACTCCTGCACAGTTTGGTGCAAAATTTTTGCCCATTCCGTGAGTGTCTGAGACACAAGGGTCGCCGCTACTACGGGCCGTAGGGCGGATCCCAACAAGGCGAACATGGCTCTACTCACCACTTCTGACCTCCTGTCAGTGGGGTCCTTAAACGCAGGAGTCCCCTCCATCGGGAGAGTGGTGGCCTTGTTTAAACGGGCGACTGGAGGGTCGACCACCGGGGGAGAAGCCCACTTTTTAAGCAGGGCGTCTTCAAAGGGGTATCTAATAGACAAACGCCGCGGGACCATGAAAGTCTTCTGCAGCTTTTCCCAGACCTGGTCAATGAGCTGGTCAAAGAAAGGTACATATGGAAAAACCTTTTTAGAAGGCTTGGTCTTAAAAGAACCAAAGGAGACTGTATCCGCCTGAGGTTCTGCGGTCGCAGCATTTAGCTTGAGAGTGTCCCTCACAGCATCAATGAGTTCACTAACAAGCGCCCTGTCATTTACTGACTCAGAAGTGGAGTCTTCCTCACAAGGAATGTCCTGTTCAAAACCATCCAAATATTCAGAGCTAGGGTCCTGAGCAGCAATAGCTAGGCCCATATCTGAATCAGAGCACTCCCCTTGTGGAGATAAAGTGGGGAGAGGGCGCTTTTTTGCTCCCTTGTGCTCACACACAGCTTCCATCCTGGTCAGAAATGATTCCAGGACTGCCGACAACTGGTCCATAGGGACCGCAGGTGCTGGAGCACTGGCTGCTGCCTCTGGCATGTGAGGGGAAGCTGGTGACTCTGACTCCATAATGTCCCTCTCTGAGACCACCCACAGGCTGTGCTGACTGAAGTAGGGGAATGCCCAGGGAACCCACCAACCTGACCAGGACCGCTCGGTTCCGCTGCTCTGTCTCACTGCGCCGCGCTGCTCAGCGTGAGTGAGCTGAGAGGAGAGAGTGTGAGGAGATTTGCGCCGTTCCCAGCGGCGCTAGAGGCCAAACTAGTGCTAGAAAAACGTGCGGCTACAAGAAAAATAGGATTTTTATAACAGCTTACCTGTAAAATCCTTTTCTTGGAGTACATCACGGGACACAGAGCGATATAGTCATTACTAATGGGTTATATAGATACCTTCAGGTGCTGGCACTGGCAACTTCCAAAACCGGAAGTACCCTCCCCTATATAAGCCCCTCCCATCCGGGAGCACCTCAGTTTTGTAGCAAAGCAATAAGTGTCCCTAAAGAGGGGCGGGAGCTCTGTGTCCCGTGATGTACTCCAAGAAAAGGATTTTACAGGTAAGCTGTTATAAAAATCCTATTTTCTTTCTCCTACATCACGGGACACAGAGCGATATAGTCATTACTAATGGGATGTCCTAAAGCAATGCCCAACGAGGGGGGGGGGGGATACACCATACATAAGCTGAGCGCTATCAGACATGAGGATCTTTTGCGGCCTGCAACACACTGCGCCCAAAGGCGACATCCTCCTGACTTCTAACGTCTACCTGGTAGAATCTAGTAAACGTGTGTACTGAAGACCATGTTGCGGCCTTACAGATTTGAGCCAGGGAGGCCTGGTGATGCGCTGCCCATGAAGTTCCAACTGCTCTCGTGGAGTGCGCTCTAACTTTGAACGGAGGCGGTCTCCTTCTCAAGCCATAGGCTTGCATTATGACCTGTCGAATCCACTTGGCTAAAGTAGATTTTGATGCTGCCTGACCCTTTCTGGGGCCTTCCGGCAGAATAAACAAAGTATCCGTTCTGCGAATCTGAGCAGTGGCTTTTAGATAAGCTTTAACTGCTCTTACTACATCCAAAGAATGCAATAACTTTTCCTCTACCGAAGTAGGTTTGGGGAAAAAAGAAGGAAGAACCACATCTTGGTTCAAATGAAACCTCGATACCACCTTAGGAAGAAAGGCTGGATGAGGACGTAACACTAGAGATGTACAGAACTATTCGCCGGCGAACAGTTCCCGGCGAACATAGCTTGTTCGCGTTCGCCACGGCCGGCGAACATATGCGATGTTCGGTCCGCCCCCTATTCATTATCATTGAGCAAACTTTGACCCTGTACCTCACAGTCAGCAGACACATTCCAGCCAATCAGCAGCATACCCTCCCTCCCAGACCCTCCCACCTCCTGGACAGCATCCATTTTAGATTCATTCTCAAGCTGCAGTCTTAGCGAGAGGAGGGACAGTTTAGCTGCTGCTTATTTTATAGGGAAAGCTAGGCTAGGCAAGTGTATTCAGTGTTCACTCCACTCCTGAAAGACTCATCTGATCTCTGCTGTAAGCACAGCGTCCTGACAGCACCCCAAAAAGCCCTTTTTAGGGCTGGTAAAACATCAGTCTGCTTTTTTTTTTTTCCTGGACAGCATCTATTTTAGATTCAGTCTGTACTTAAGCTGCAGTGTTAGCCAGAGGAGGGACAGTTTAGCTGCTGCTGATTTTATAGGGAAAGCTATAGGCAAGTGTATTCAGTGTTCACTCCACTCCTGAAAGACTCATCTGATCTCTGCTGTAAGCACAGCGTCCTGACAGCACCCCAAAAAGCCCTTTTTAGGGCTGGTAAAACACCAGTCTGCTTTTTTGTTTTTTCCTGGACAGCATCTATTTTAGATTCAGTCTGAACTTAAGCTACAGTGTTAGCCAGAGGAGGGACAGTTTAGCTGCTGCTGATTTTATAGGGAAAGCTATAGGCAAGTGTATTCAGTGTTCACTCCACTCCTGAAAGACTCATCTGATCTCTGCTGTAAGCACAGCGTCCTGACAGCACCCCAAAAAGCCCTTTTTAGGGCTGGTAAAACACCAGTCTGCTTTTTTGTTTTTTCCTGGACAGCATCTATTTTAGATTCAGTCTGTACTTAAGCTGCAGTGTTAGCCAGAGGAGGGACAGTTTAGCTGCTGCTGATTTTATAGGGAAAGCTAGGCTAGGCCAGTGTATTCAGTGTTCACTCCACTCCTGAAAGACTCATCTGATCTGTGCTGTAAGCACAGCGTCCTGACAGCACCCCAAAAAGCCCTTTTTAGGGCTGGTAAAACACCAGTCTGCTTGTTTTTTTTCCCCGGCACAGTAGCTTACATAAAAAAAACCACAACAGTTTTGACTGCAGTAGATGAGCAGTCAGTTGCCTGCCAGCGTGTGTGTCAGACCTACAGTGTCTACTGTGCCAACTTCTGCCAGTGCACAGTGCCCACTCATATCTGGTGTCACAGTAGCTTGCGCGCATAGTACAACTAAACTAATCTAAAAAAAATGACAGGCAGAGGCAGGCCACCCCACAGGGGCTGTCGTGGTCGTGGTGCTGTGATTCCCTTTGGCCCAAGAATAATGCCCAGTGTTCAGAGGCCACGTACCCTGAACTCGAAAAGTTCTGAGGACATAGTTGACTGGCTAACACAGGACAGCCAATCTTCTACAGCTTCCGCTCGGAACCTTGACGCACCATCCTTCTCCAGCTCAGCTTTGGGCACCTCTCAAGTTCCCACTCGACCGCCTGCCGCCACCACCAACACTAGCACCACAGTTGCTTCACTTGATCTGTCAGAGGAGTTATTTACACATGAGTTGGAAGAAATGAGTGATGCGCAAACATTATTGCCAGAGGATGTAGATAAAAGGGATATGTCTCAGTCAGGCAGCATTACACACATGGACGTACAGTGTGATGATGATGATGTTGTACCCGCTGCTGCTTCCTTTGCTGAGTTGTCAGATACAAGTGAAGCGGTTGATGATGACGATGTGGATGTCACGTGGGTGCCTGCTCGAAGAGAAGAAGAACAGGGGGAAAGTTCAGATGGGGAGACAGAGAGGAGGAGGAGACGAGTTGGAAGGAGGGGTAGGTCGTCGCAAGGAGCTAGTGGCACAGTCAGACAGCATGTATCGGCACCCGGAGTCAGCCAGACAGCACGCCAATCAACGCATGCTGTTGCCACCACCAGAATGCCGCCATTGCAAAGCTCAGCAGTGTGGCATTTTTTTTGTGTGTCTGCCTCTGATAACAGCGATGCCATTTGCAACCTGTGCCAAAAGAAACTGAGTCGTGGGAAATCCAACACCCACCTAGGTACAACTGCTTTGCGAAGGCACATGATCTCACATCACAAACGCCTATGGGATCAACACATGATGACGAGTACAAGCAGCACACAAGCTCAAAGCCACCATCCTCCTCCTGGTCCAGCATCTTCAGCCACGTCAACCACTGCTGCCCTCCTTGCCCCCTCTCAACCATCTGACACTACGTCTCTCGCCTTGAGCAGTTCCTGCTCATCTGCCCACAGTCAGGTGTCTGTCAAGGACATGTTTGAGCGTAAGAAGCCAATGTCACAGAGTCACCCCCTTGCCCGGCGTCTGACAGCTGGCTTGTCGGAACTCTTAGCCCGCCAGCTTTTACCATACAAGCTGGTGGAGTCTGAGGCCTTCAAAAAATTTGTAGCTATTGGGACACCGCAGTGGAAGGTACCCGGCCGAAATTTCTTTTCACAAAAGGCAATCCCCAACCTGTACTCTATTGTGCAAAAGGAAGTCATGGCATGTCTGGCACACAGTGTTGGGGCAAGGGTCCATCTGACCACTGATACCTGGTCTGCAAAGCACGGTCAGGGCAGGTATATCACCTACACTGCTCATTGGGTAAACCTGCTGACGGCTGCCAAGCATGTAATGCGTGGCTCTGCAGAGGAGTTGGTGGTGACACCACCACGACTTGCAGGCAGGCCTGCTGTCACCTCCTCTACTCCTCCTACTCCATCCTCTTCGATAACCTCCTCGGCTGAGTCCTCTTCTGCTGCTGCGTCTTGCTCCACATCAACAGCACCCCCCCAGCTCCCCAGGGGCTATTCCACATCCCGGATACGACAGTGTCACGCTGTCTTGGGGTTGACTTGCCTGAAAGCAGAGAGTCACACCGGACCAGCACTCCTGTCCGCCCTGAACGCACAGGTGGATCAGTGGCTGACTCCGCACCAACTGGAGATCGGCAAAGTGGTGTGTGACAACGGAAGCAATTTGTTGGCGGCATTGAATTTGGGCAAGTTGACACATGTGCCGTGCATGGCACATGTGTTAAATCTGATTGTACAACGCTTTGTGCATAAGTACCCAGACTTACAGGATGTCCTCAAGCAGGCCAGGAAGGTGTGTGGCCATTTCAGGCGTTCCTACACAGCCATGGCGCACTTTTCAGATATCCAGCGGCGAAACAACATGCCAGTGAGGCGCTTGATTTGCGACAGCCCGACACGTTGGAATTCAACACTCCTAATGTTCGACCGCCTGCTCCAACAAGAAAAAGCCGTCAACGAGTATTTGTATGACCGGGGTGCTAGGACAGCCTCTGCGCAGCTGGGATTTTTTTTGCCACGTTACTGGACGCTCATGCGCAATGCCTGTAGGCTCATGCGTCCTTTTGAGGAGGTGACAAACCTAGTCAGTCGCACTGAAGGCACCATCAGCGACATCATCCCATTTGTTTTCTTCCTGGAGCGTGCCCTGCGAAGAGTGCTGGATCAGGCCGTAGATGAGCGTGAAGAGGAAGAGGAAGAGGAAGAGTTGTGGTCACCATCACCACCACCAGAAACAGCCTTATCAGCATCGCTTGCTGGACCTGCGGCAACGCTGGAAGAGGAGTCTGAGGAAGAGGAGTCAGAGGAGGAATGTGGCTTTGAGGAGGAGGAGGAAGACCAACCACAGCAGGCATCCCAGGGTGCTCGTTGTCACCTATCTGGTACCCGTGGTGTTGTACGTGGCTGGGGGGAAGAACAGACCTTCAGTGAGATCAGTGAGGACGAGGAACAGGACATGAGTAGCTCGGCATCCAACCTTGTGCAAATGGGGTCTTTCATGCTGTCGTGCCTGTTGAGGGACCCTCGTATAAAAAGGCTGAAGGAGAACGACCTGTATTGGGTGGCCACGCTACTAGACCCCCGGTATAAGCAGAAAGTGCCAGAAATGTTACCGAATTACAGGAAGACGGAAAGGATGCAGCAGTTCCAAAATAAATTAAAAAGTATGCTTTACACAGCGTATAAGGGTGATGTCACAGCACAACGGGAATCTAACAGGGGAAGAGGTGAAAGTAATCCTCCTCCTACCACGACCATGCCGGCAAGGACAGGACGCTTTACAGACGTATTGTTGATGGAGGACATGCGGAGCTTTTTAAGTCCTACGCATCGCCACAGCCCTTCGGGGTCCACCCTCAGAGAACGACTCGACCGACAGGTAGCAGACTACCTCGCCTTAACTGCAGATATCGACACTCTGAGGAGCGATGAACCCCTTGACTACTGGGTGTGCAGGCTTGACCTGTGGCCTGAGCTATCTCAATTTGCGATAGAACTTCTGGCCTGCCCCGCTTCAAGTGTCCTTTCAGAAAGGACCTTCAGTGCAGCAGGAGGTATTGTCACTGAGAAGAGAAGTCGCCTAGGTCAAAAAAGTCTAGATTACCTCACCTTTATTAAGATGAATGAGGCATGGATCCCGAAGGGACTGACAGTGGGCGATACATTTGACTAAAAAAGGCCTGATGAGATGAGCTGCCTTGGGCTAAAAATGGTCCACAAGCCGCAATGTTTTAGGGCACTTTCTGCCTGAAAAACATAATTTTTTCTGGCCGCTGCTACAGCAGCGGCTGCAACAATACCTAATTTTACAGGCATGTGTACATGCCTAATTTTTCTGGCCTCTGGTGCTGCACTGTGGCTGCAAAAAAAACAAACAAAAAAAACACATACCTGTGTCAATTCCCCTTCGTGATCATTACCTTGTTGTGGTGAAGGGGCTTGCGTATCACAATGAAGCGACCACCTCTATGAGTGTGTTGGCAATGGCGTTGTTGGCACACCCCAGATGGTAAGGTCGTTGCTTCATTGTGAACAGACCAAAAGCGATCGGCTTGATAATTTTGCATAGAAAAAACATAAATTTTCTTTGTGATCATCTAAGGTGATCATTAAAGCCTTGCGGTTGTGCAAATGGACTGTTTGCAGTTGTTTGCGGTGCGTTAAACGGGGAGTTTGGTCTGTCCGAGTTTGGTCTGTCACTGTGAAGCGGGCGTAACCCTTACACTACCTGATCGATACAACATCATACCTGATGTTTTAAAGCACGTTATTCCAAACACATTAGGAATGTTAGGTGATTTATGCCCTTTATGGATTAAAACCCGACTCTGCGTCAACTACGTAATTTTCCATGGGAGTTTTGCCATGGATCCCCCTCCGGCATACCACAGTCCAGGTGTTAGTCCCCTTGAAACAACTTTTCCATCACTATTGTGGCCAGAAAGAGTCCCTGTGGGTTTTAAAATTCGCCTGCCTATTGAAGTCTATGGCGGTTCGCCCGTTCGCGAACATTTGCGGCAGTTCGCGTTCGCCGTTCGCGAACGGAAAATTTTATGTTCGCGACATCACTACGTAACACTACTCTGTCCTTATGGATAACCAGATATGACTCCTTACAGGACATAGCTGCTAATTCCGACACTCTTTTAGCCGAACAAATGGCTACTAGAAAAAACAATTTCCTGGTGAGAAGAACCAAAGAAATATGCTGTAATGGTTCAAATGGTTGTTTCTGTAGAACCGACAGAACCAGGTTTAGATCCCATGGACATATGGGAATATTAACCGGAGGACTAATACGCATCACTCCTTGTATAAAGGCTTTGACTAGTGAATGCGAAGCCAAGGGCCTTTGAAAAAATATTGACAAGGCCGAAATCTGACCCTTGATAGTACTCAAGGCAAGCTTCCTATCTACAGCCCATTGTAGGAAGTCCAGAATCCTACCTATTACGTATTTACGTGGATGCCATTTCTTGGCCTCACACCAGGCAATGTACGCCTTCCAGATTCTATAGTAGATCTGCCTGGATACCGGCTTCCTGGCATTGATCATGGTAGATACCACAGAATTAGAGAGCCCTCTCTTTTTTAGAATGTGGGCTTCAATAGCCAGGCCGTCAAACCTAGGGCTGGTAAGGAAGGGTGGTATATCGGTCCTTGCGAAAGCAGGTCCGGACGATGTGGGAGGGTCCAAGGACTCCCCACAGACATCTTTACAATCTCCGCGTACCATGCTCTTCGGGGCCACGCTGGAGCCACCAGAATCACTGGTTTCTTTTCTACCCTGATTCTGCGGAGTAATCGAGGTAACAATTGTGGCGGTGGGAATGCATATATCAGCTTGAACTGATCCCAAGGGAACACTAGGGCATCCGAGCCGCAAGCTAGGGGATCCCTTGTCCAAGAGACAAACCTGTCCACTTTTACGTTGAATCTGGATGCTAGCAGATCTACATCCGGTGTTCCCCACCGCTGACATATTGTCCGGAAAACCTCGGGATGAAGGGACCATTCCCCTGGGCATAATTGTTGGCGACTTAGAAAGTCCGCCTTCCAATTCTCCAATCCTGGAATGAATACCGCAGATATGGCTGGGACATATCTTTCTGCCCATTTCAGGATGTAATTTACTTCCCTCTGGGCTGCACGACTCCTGGTGCCCCCCTGATGATTGATATATGCCACTGCTGTGGCATTGTCTGATTGAATTCTGACAGGGGACCCTTGGAGTTTGGATGTCCATGCTACTAGGGCATACCGGGCTGCTCGTATCTCTAAGAGATTGATGGGCAGGGCCTTTTCTGCATCCGACCATCTGCCCTGGAGAGACCATTGCTCCAGTACTGCTCCCCAGCCTATAAGGCTGGCATCTGTAGTGACCACCTTCCAAGAAATCGGACTGAAGGATTTCCCTCTTTCCAGATTCTGGGGAACCAACCACCAGCGGAGGCTCTTGCGAACGGAAGGGGACAAGGACATTGGTAAGTCTAGGGCCTGAACTTTTTTGTTCCAGGCTGACAGTATGGCCCTTTGCAAATTCCTTGAATGAAATTGACCGTAGGGTACTGCTTCGAATGATGCCACCATTTTTCCCAGCAGCCTCATGCACAGGCGTATGGATGGCTGTCTTTTTGTACCCACTAAGTGGATCAAATCTCTCAAAGACGACCCCTTTTCTTGAGGCAAGAAAATTTTTCTCTGGTCTGAATCCAGCCTTAGCCCCAAGTATTCCAGACTTTTGACTGGTTTTAGGGCTGACTTGTCTCGGTTGATAATCCAACCGTGATATTCCAGATACTTGATTGTCTCGTGAACAACCACTTCTAGTTTTTCCACTGAGTGGTCTATCAGCAACAAGTCGTCTAGATATGCCATTATCGTTACACCTCGTGTTCTTAGATTGGCCAATAATGGGGCCAGAATTTTTGTGAACACTCGTGGTGCTGTGGCCAGACCGAAGGGTAAGGCTCTGAACTGAAAATGGCGCCCTTCTACCGCAAAGCGTAGAAATTTTTGGTGGGCTGGAAAGATGGGAATGTGCAAATAAGCATCTTTGATGTCGATCGAGGCTAACCATTCCTCCCCTTGTAGGGCAGTGGCCACCGATCGGATCGACTCCATCCGGAAAGTCCTGATATGTAGGAATTTGTTTAGCCCTTTTAGATTTAATATGGGCCTCACGTCCCCGTTTGGCTTCGGGACTGTAAAGAGGTTTGAGTAAAACCCGAACCCCCATTCTTCCAGGGGAACCTCTATAATTACTGCTTGGAGCAATAATTGTTCTAGTGCCAACAGGAGGGATCCTCTCTTCTGGGGATCCCTTGGCACGTTTGACCTTATAAAGTGGGAAGGAGGGGAGTCTTTTAACTCCAATTTGTATCCCAGACTTACTGCGGAGAGCACCCATCTGTCTCTGATCGTGTCCCGCCAGGTCTCTGTGAACAACTGAAGTCTTCCCCCCACCCGATTGAGTGGGGGCAACCCTTCATGCATTTGACTTTGGGGGAGGTTTTGTACCTCTCCTGCTCCAGGGCTTCTTGCTACCCTGCAATTGTCCCTGATTTTTACCTCCGGGATTTGACCGAGGAGGCCGTCGGAACTGTTTCACAGCCGATGTCCTAGGGACTGGAGAAGCAGGCCTCTTAAAAGAGGGACCTCCAACTCTGTTTTTAACCGGCAAAAGTGTACTTTTACCGCTGGAAATTCTCTGGATATATTTGTCCAGGTCTTCCCCGAATAAGCGTTCACCATGAAATGGGAAGCTGACCAGCAATTTTTTACAGGGAGCTTCAGCAGACCAGTTTTTGAGCCATAAAAGCCTGTGCATATGTACTACAGACAGCGTAAGGCGGGAGGCCTGATGGATTGAATCCTTTATAGCGTCCACCGCAAAGCATAAGGCTCTAGGTAGATCAGCTAGGGCAAGAGCCTGCTGATCTGGCAAGTCCCTTAAGACCTGTTTCAACTGATCCTTCACTGCTTGGCAGACCCCAATAGCTGCCACTGCTGGTTGTGTCACCAAGCCTGCTGTAGCAACAGCAGATTTTAATAAGGACTCCAATTTTTTATCTATTGGGTCCTTGAACATTTGGACATTATCCACTGGACATGTCAGTGATTTATTCACACAAGAGATGGCTGCGTCCACTGTAGGGACCCTCCATTTTTTGATGAACTTATCCTCCATGGGATAGACCACTTGAAATCTCTTGGGAGGAGTAAATATTTTATCAGGATGCTTCCAATCCTGGTAAATGAGCCCTTCCAGTAAAGGATGGATCGGAAAGGAAAAAACAGTCTGGGGAGCTTTTAGCGACCCCAACGAGGAGACAGAAGTGGATGATGGCTCTGCAAGGGGCATTTTAAATGCTGATCGGACCATGTTAGTCAGGGACTGAACCCATAATCTTTCAGCATGTGATGCTGAGAATGGCTCTTCCACTGTTGATTCCTCTACAACAGAATCGACCTCATCCTGATCCCCTTCAGGTAGGTCGATCCCTGTATGGGACTGTTGCTCCGCTAACAGGCACTCTGAGGGAGGAGACGGAGATCGAGCGCTTTTTTCCTGTGACAGGGAAGCAGCGATCAATGCTGACAATCTCTCTTCCAGCCCTCCCAGAGCTGAGGAAAAAACCTCCTCTGTTACATACACAGGAGCAGGTGAACTGAGGACAGCCACAGTACCAGGTACTCCTGAGGGTGCTCTACGGTCACTAACCTCTGATTCTTCAGGGGAGATAGGTGCAGCCAAAGCATGCCCAAGATCCTCAGAGCCCGATGGAGACCCCCTATGCTTCCTGGGATTTTTAGTCCCGGAGTTTTTAGACGGCATATTCCTAAGCCCAAAGCTGAGGTATTCCAGCCGAAATACACCACTTACTGACAATAGTCTAGCACAAATGCTGCTATAAAAACAGTTGGTGTCTACTAATGTGCCTTTCTATGGGGATGCCTGCATCAACCGCTTGCTGTATGCCTTTTTTAAATGTTGCCAGCTCTGTCTCTGCACTCCATAGCCAGCTCACAACACATAATTGTGGTTTTTAACATGCTGGGACGCCCGCACATGCGCAGAAGCGCTGCGGCACGCACAGAGCGTCATCCCCCAAGCTCCGCCCCCTTTCCCAGCTCACCTCTATATATAGAGGCGCGTGCACGCGCATGCGCGCGGCCACGTGCGCCTTCGGCGCTAATTTTGAAAAGGGAAACTAGGGACAAGAGCCAGGGCCCCTTTTGCCGCAGGCCGGGGGATGGACGAGCATTGCAACATGGCAGAGGAAGCAGTTTCCCACAAGAGAACTCACCATCTGCCTGGACTTGCTCTGATGAAAAGAAACTAGTCCACATGACAAGAAACGTTCCACAGCGGCCTCTAGTGGATTAACACAGGTACCGCAGTCTATTATATATATTTTTTTTTTCTTGACCACTATTAAAATTATTACATTTTTTAGTAGTTACAGGCATGCATAATATTTAGCGGGAATACCGTTAGGTAACAGGCACAAAGACATATTAGGCTTGGGGGTCCCCTCAATAGAACAAAGTTCCTGAGGGGCCCCCACTTACCTTTTCCCCGCCGCAGGACTCTGTTTGGCCACAGAAGCCCAAACTTCACCTATCACGGCAGGCATTGTAATTAAACCTTCAGGGACCGGGTTCCCAAGGATTCCACTCCCCTGGACCTGTATAGCACCCTGCACAGAAAACATCTTGGTCGTGGGTATGACCAGAGCTCTGGATCCCAGGGTCCAGCTCTCCTAAGAGAAGCATTACAGGCAAAACCTTGCTCTTCTCTGCAAGGCCCGGGTACCGACCGTTTAGCTATGAAGCTTTTTTGGTCGGATCCGGAATAGCTTACTGAGGCCCAAAAGAACCTGTACGCAAGCTCAGTGAAAAACACATGTTTCTTCTTGGCCAACACCTTAGACACTGGCAAAAAACTGAGGTGCTCCCGGATGGGAGGGGCTTATATAGGGGAGGGTACTTCCGGTTTTGGAAGTTGCCAGTGCCAGCACCTGAAGGTATCTATATAACCCATTAGTAATGACTATATCGCTCTGTGTCCCGTGATGTACGAGAAAGAAATGGCCGCCGCAATGTGCTCCGGCGGGCCACGGCAAGATGGCCGCCAATGTAAAATCAGCACACACACCAAACATGGCGCCGAACGGCGCCCAGGCCCCTCACATCCAAAAACAAAACAGCCCCAGCGAATGCAGAGCAGCATGAGCCCCCCCCCCCCCAGGACAGTATGGCCCCCAGGCACCCCACACAGTACAGCGCCAGCACTAGTGAACAGAGAGTGACATTAAAAAACACAGGGGGAGACAGGGAAATCCCCCACACAAGAAACACACAGCATGTACTCACCTGCAGCCAGGAGAGACTACTTACCCGTCCCCTGAGGGACCCACTGGTGTGTTTCTGACAGAACTATCACAGTGCGGTACTGAGTAGCTGTCGGCCCGGTCCACCGCGAAAGATACAGCCGGACTGTTCTATCTTGAGAGGACCGCGGAGCTGGAAGCCCACCGGCCACCCCTGGAGTCGTGGGGCATGTCGTGAACTGAGTCTCACGCACACAAGGCGAGGATCAGCACGCTCGATGGTCGGACAGGGAAGACTACGAGGATATCTTGTACCCAACCTGTTGCCCAGCCGACAGTTGATAGAAGATCTCAAAATAATAAAATAGGAAAAAAATTCCAAAAGGAATAAAAATAGGTCAGGAGACTGGCTCCTGAGAGAGCCACGTCTTCTCCTTCTGCTAGGCAGAAAAAAACTGAGGTCTGCTGACTGCAGTGGGAGGGTTATGTCCGGAGGGACCGCCCCCCTGGGCGGGGCTGTTCAGCTCTGGCTGTTTAGAATGTATGTATAACATCTCACATTCTGCCTAGGTCTTCTCCTGCAAGCAGGGACATAACCGACGTGTAAAGGTGTATAAGACACGCTGTCAGTCCATGGATGACAAGAGAAAACAAAAATAAGTTATGATACCAGCAGGAGGGGGAAGGGGGGCACTGGTACAAGCTGACAAACAGGGAGGGCAGGGAGGAGGAAGACAGCTGCGGAATGACGGAAGCACATACGCTGACCACGGTGTCAGGGCTCAACAGCCATGATATACCGTGGTCAGTTTACAGAGGGGAGGATAGAGACTGGCAGGATCAGCCAGGTATTTCAGGTGTTACAGGGAGCCAAATGACATAGCACAAGCACTGTGCTGTAGAACATGCTTTAAAGGGAACAGGATCCAATTTATTTTTTTAGGTTAACAAACACTTTAAGGCCCCATTCACACCTAGTGTATGTAGGTAATTTTGATGCTTTTTTTTTTTTTTTTGCATTTTTTTCACAAGTTTTCAGGAGTTAAATTCTGTACGGGAGCTTTTTTTGGGATCAGGATCATGCGTCTATGGCCCCAGACTTAAGTGCCTGAAAAATGCATGTACAATGCATTTTTAAACACCATACCATTGAAGTCAACGGGCTCAAAAGTGCCCCATTCTGCTCCAAAAGCAGCTCATGTACCTTTTTTTTTTTTAGCTTCAGGCACCTTAATGCTCAAATGTAAACAGGCACAAGCATGGGATTTGACTTGTTGGGCATTTTGGAGCTTTAAGTTTCGAGCTACAAAACACTCAGGTGTAAATGGAGGCTAAGGGGTTGATTTACTAACCAAGGCAAATAGACTGTGCACTTTGCCAAGTGTAGTTGCACGCTGCAAGTGCAGTTGCTCCAGAGCTTAGTAAATGAGGTAAAGCTTCATTTGGAAAGCATGCCCAATCACATGCAAGGAAAAAAAAAAAAAAAACAGCATTTTTGCTTGCACATGATTGGATGATGGAAGTCAGCAGAACTTCTCTCATTTACTAAGCTCTGGAGCAACTGCACTTTGCAAAGAGCACAGTCTATTTGCCTTTAGTAAATCAACCCCTAATGCCCTGTACACACGATCGGATTTCCGATGGAATAAAATCCGATGAAGCTGACTTCCAATCAGTCTTGCCTACACACCATCAGTCAAAAATCCGACCGTCCCAAACGCCGTGCCGTAAAACACTCAGAAGAGCCGAGAAAAATGAAGTTCAATGCTTCTGAGCATACGTCGACTTGATTCTGAGCATGCGTGGGTTTTTTCTCCGATGGAGTTCCCCACAGACGATCGGAATTTGCTATCGTTTTTTTTTTCCATCGGTAAAATTTAAAACTTGTTCTATTTTTTTATACAGATGGAAAAAAGACAGATGGGGCCCATACACGATCGGTTTGTCCGATGAAAAAAGTCCATCGGTCTGTTTTCATCCGAAAAAACGATCGTGTGTACACGGCATAAGTCTCTAACATCTGCATAGAGTGGCAGACAGCAATGGAAAATGCATTTTCAGGGGCATGCTCCCTTTCTCAAAGGCCCTTTCAGTGCTTTTGTGAAGTGCAGAGTTTTAGGTTTACTTGTGGATTTGTCAGCTTTCATCTGTGAGCAGTTATTTGTGTTGTTAGTAATCAATGTGCATACCTTCTTCATGCTGCTCTTTGCTTAGATTTGGAGTGTAATGCCGCGTACACACGATCGTGATTCACGGCGGTGAAAACACCGCCGTGAATCACGACATGAAATTAAATGAAAAACGAGGGAACGGCATTTTCCCCCACACACGACCGTTTTTCCCGTCATTTTTTTCTTTGTCGAGAAAAACGACCGTCTGTGGGCTCCGCGGCAGTGTCTCCCTATGGGAAAACTGCAGCGGAAAAAAATGATGGAAAAAACGATGAGAAAATTTAGAACATGTTCTAATTTTTCTCGTCGTTTTTCCTGCCGTTTTTCTCGACGAGAAAAATGGCATAAAGCCCACAGACGATCGTTTTTCTCGGCGAAAAAAAAAAATGTCATTTTTCCAGACGGGAAAAATGATCGTGTGTACGCGGCATAAGAAGCAGCACAAGAAGCCAGTCAGTTATGCTGCTGTGCTCACGTGCAAACATGGTGCACACTGATAGGAGGAGAGAGCAGAAGTGAGCTCCTCATTCTACTTCTATCACTGTCTCAGACTCAGAGAGGGACTAGACCTGTAAATCTTGCAGTAGATAAAAAGGTTGATCACCTGCCCGGCCAGACAGGTCTGTTAATGTATTTCCTCTGTTTTTAGCTCTTCCCTAATGCCGCGTACAACAGCTTGTTGTCGGAAATTCCAACCGTGTGTAGGCTCCATCGGACATTTGCTGTCGGAATTTCCGACAACAAAAATTTGAGAGCTGGTTCTCAAATTTTCCAACAACAAAACTTGTTGTCGGAAATTCTGACCGTGTGTACACAATTCCGACGCACAAAATTCCACGCATGCTCGGAATCAAGCAGAAGAGCCGCACTGGCTATTGAACTTAATTTTTCTCGGCTCGTCGTAAGTGTTGTACGTCACCGCGTTCTTGACGTTCGGAATTTCCAACAACATTTGTGTGACCGTGTGTATGCAAGACAAGTTTGAGCCAACATTCCGTCGGAAATAAATCCATGGTTTTGCTGTCGGAATGTCCGATCGTGTGTACGCGGCATTAGAGTTAATCTTTATGTCCTATGTAAATGCAAAAAGAGGACTACTTTTGAATGATCAGAACACGATCAATTGTGGAACCCTTCCAAGACCTTCTGGCTACATACACAAGCCTGACCAATAGATACCATATCAAAATGGTAAAGATGTCTACCTACCCCTATGGCTACCCCCATCTTGCCCTGGTGCCACAGACAATCACAAAACACCTCCCTGCTTGTCATTCTTGGAAACCCATTCACCTAAGTAGGAGTGCTTGTGTTTACGTCACTATTATACCATAGACAACAGTGCGCAGATTCGATTTCAAGTCTTATGCCGCGTACACACGACCGTTTTTCATGACGAGAAAAATGCCATTTTTTAAATTGGTCATTAAAAACAATCGTGTGTGGGCTCCAGAGCATTTTTCACGACGTGAAAAATGGCCTCAAAAAAATTAGAACCTGCTCTATTTTTTCACGTCGCTCTTTTTAACATTGTGAAAAACTGTGGTGTGTAGGCTTTTACGAGGGGAAAAAAAACGCGCATGCTCAGAATCAAGTATGAGACAGGAGCACTCGTTCTGGTAAAACGAGCGTTTGTTATGGAGATAGCACATTCGTCACGCTGTAACGGACTGAAGAGCACGAGGCTGAAAAGCGCGAATCGTCTCTCACCAAACTTTACTAATACGAGGATCAGCAAAAGCAGCCCAAAGGGTGGCGCCATCCGAATGGAACTTCCCCTTTATAGTGCCGTCATACGTGTTGTACGTCACCCCGCTTTGCTCGAGCATTTTTTTTTCACGATAGTGTGTAGGCAAGGCAGGCTTGAGAAGAATCACGTCGAGAAAAACTTCGTTTTTTTCAATGACATTAAAAACGGCCGTGTGTACGCGGCATTAGCTTTGAGGCCAGTGACAGATATAAGATGGTCCAACATGAGCTAAACTAGATATAAGCTGCTGTTATAATATAGGACACTTATGGAATGTTAGGCTACTTTCACACTGAAGCGCTGGATGCGCTGGCGGTATAGCGGCGCTATTTTTAGCGCTGCTATACCGTTGTTTTTGCCACGATTTGCGGGCGCTAGCGGGGGGATTTTAACCCCCACTAGCGGCCGGAAAAGGGTTAAAAACACCCGCAATAACGCGTGTTTGCGGCATTTTGCAGGCGTTTTGGAGGCGCTACCCCATTGATTTCAATGGGCAGGGGCGCTATAGGAGCGGTATTTTTACCGCTACTATCGCGCCTCAAAAGATGCGGCTTGCAGGAGTTTTTTTTAGCCTCCTGCAAGCGCAATGCTCCAGTGTGAAAGCCCTCGGGCTTTCACACTGGATACAATGAAGCGGCTTTTTTGGGGCGCATTGCAGGCGCTATTTTTAGCGCAATAGCGCCTGCAAAGCGCCTCAGTGTGAAAGGGGCCTAAGAGTTTGGGGTTGATTTACTAAAGGCAAATAGTTTACAGGGGCATTTTCTCCAGGGCTTAGAAAATGAGAGGAAGCTTTTCTGACTTCCATTATCCAATCATGTGCAAGCGAAAAATGCAGTTTTCTTAATTTTCCTTGCATGTGATTGGGTATTCTTTGCAAAGTGAAGCTTTACCTCATTCCCTAAGCTCTGGAGCAAATGCCCTTGCAAAGTGCACACAGTCTATTGGCCTTTAGTAAATCAACCCCAATGAGTCCAACCATAGATCATATAAAAAGAGCCTGCTTATATTTTAGCAGAATGATCTTCACAAAAGACCAGCGTAACAAGAAAACAAATCATACTGTATAGCTAGAATTTTGGTAATTTTTTTTAATACAAATATTTTTCATGTGCCTCCATTCCAAGTACAAATTAAACAAGGGCTAACCTGGTACCATATAGAAAAAAAACAACAAATAAATTATTTTTAACAGAACACGGTTGGCTCTTATAGTACCTTTAAAGTCCAACATTTTTTGTTGTGTTATGTTCTAACTCCCATTCCAAGCTAATAAAAGGACGGCATTTGAATTTCCACTACCTGGAAGGATCTCTGCCATACTGTCTGGAGCTGTTGCATGTTTTTTTTTTTTTTCCTCAAACGTATGACAGATAGATATAAGCTAGAATGACAGACAGACAGACATGGCACAGGTGGTGATTTTTTGGCAGTTACAAGAGTGAGTGAAAATTAGTTTGGTTGCCCTGGATCAGCACACTTGCTCCTATAAAATGTGCATCTATAACAATGTGCTGTCTCACCTGCAGCCTGCCGCTGTCTGTCCATGGTCTCCGCAGTCTCCCTGCACACTGATCAGATACTCCGATACAGCCTGTAATTCCCTCCAAATCCTCAGAGCCCACCGGTACAATCTCACAGCTCAGAGTTTTGTTTTTATGGTATACGTTGATTCTTTTGCTCTAATAAGGAAGTGGTGGTTTCTACATATCGGTTTCCTGTTTCAGACACGTATATATATCTTGCCTGGTGATGTCATGTTCACAAGGACTCTATTCCTCATCAAAAGTATACTGAGATATACATCAGCTGAGTCTCTAGATATACAAAGGTTCAGGTCTCCAGAATAGCAAACAGGGTCTCCAGAATAGGAAACGGGTCAGGGTCTCCAGAATAGGAAACGGGTCAGGGTCTCCAGAATAGGAAACGGGTCAGGGTCTCCAGAATAGGAAACGGGTCAGGCTCTCCAGAATAGGAAACGGGTCAGGCTCTCCAGAATAGGAAACGGGTCAGGCTCTCCAGAATAGGAAACGGGTCAGGCTCTCCAGAATAGGAAACGGGTCAGGGTCTCCAGAATAGGAAACGGGTCAGGGTCTCCAGAATAGGAAACGGGTCAGGCTCTCCAGAATAGGAAACGGGTCAGGCTCTCCAGAATAGGAAACGGGTCAGGCTCTCCAGAATAGGAAACGGGTCAGGGTCTCCAGAATAGGAAACGGGTCAGGGTCTCCAGAATAGGAAACGGGTCAGGGTCTCCAGAATAGGAAACGGGTCAGGCTCTCCAGAATAGGAAACGGGTCAGGCTCTCCAGAATAGGAAACGGGTCAGGGTCTCCAGAATAGGAAACGGGTCAGGGTCTCCAGAATAGGAAACGGGTCAGGCTCTCCAGAATAGGAAACGGGTCAGGCTCTCCAGAATAGGAAACGGGTCAGGCTCTCCAGAATAGGAAACGGGTCAGGGTCTCCAGAATAGGAAACGGGTCAGGGTCTCCAGAATAGGAAACGGGTCAGGGTCTCCAGAATAGGAAACGGGTCAGGGTCTCCAGAATAGGAAACGGGTCAGGCTCTCCAGAATAGGAAACGGGTCAGGCTCTCCAGAATAGGAAACGGGTCTGGCTCTCCAGAATAGGAAACGGGTCAGGGTCTCCAGAATAGGAAACGGGTCAGGGTCTCCAGAATAGGAAACGGGTCAGGGTCTCCAGAATAGGAAACGGGTCAGGCTCTCCAGAATAGGAAACGGGTCAGGCTCTCCAGAATAGGAAACGGGTCAGGGTCTCCCGAATAGGAAACGGGTCAGGGTCTCCAGAATAGGAAACGGGTCAGGGTCTCCAGAATAGGAAACGGGTCAGGGTCTCCAGAATAGGAAACGGGTCAGGGTCTCCAGAATAGGAAACGGGTCAGGGTCTCCAGAATAGGAAACGGGTCAGGGTCTCCAGAATAGGAAACGGGTCAGGGTCTCCAGAATAGGAAACGGGTCAGGGTCTCCAGAATAGGAAACGGGTCTGGCTCTCCAGAATAGGAAACGGGTCAGGGTCTCCAGAATAGGAAACGGGTCAGGGTCTCTAGAATAGGAAACGGGTCAGGCTCTCCAGAATAGGAAACGGGTCAGGCTCTCCAGAATAGGAAACGGGTCAGGCTCTTCAGAATAGGAAATTGGTCTCCAGAATAACAATAATTTGTGGCAGCAGTAAAGGGGGGGGGCAACTCACAGTAACCATAGCAGGTGTACAGACCCAGGAACACAAACCCACCAATAGAGTCCCTGAGAGATAGAAGAAACTGGTAAGAGGCCCAACTTTTTAGCATCAAGCAAAAGCTGAAATATCAGTTGTGGGTAGAATGGTCCTCTTTAGATCTGCAACCCTTGCAGACCTGACTGTCCAGGTCAAAGCTAGGGCTTTCCAGCTGCTCTTCTTGCAATAACAACCTTAGCAGAAACATGGAGTGCAACTCCCTATATAATCGTATGGACAAAGTTTTTTTTTTGGACACCTGACCATCACTTTTTGGACATCATATTCCCAAACTGTGGGCATTAATATGGAGTTGCCCTTTTTTGGATATAATAGCTTAATTACACTATTCTAGGAACGCTTTACCCAAGATTTTGGAGTGTTTCTGTTGGAGCTTGTGCCCAATCAATCAAAAAATAGTATTTCTGAGATTGGGTACTGATGTTGGATTGGGTTGAGGTCAGGGCTCTGTGCAGGACAATAGAGTCCCTTCACACCAAATTGGTCAAACCATGGGTTTATGGAGCTGGCTACCACTTAATGTCGGGTACTGATATTTGATGAGAAGACCTGGCTCACAAGGTGTTCAATAGGGTTGAGGACATGGCACTGTGTAGAACACTCAAGTTCTTCAACATCAAACTCGTCAAACCATGTATTTTTAAAGCTGGATTTGTGCAGCTAAACTCAAATCCTTTTGAGGGATGTCTATGTACAGTATCTCACAAAAGTGAGCACACCCCTCACATTTTTGTAAATATTTTATTCTATCTTTTCATGTGACAACACTGAAGAAATGACACTTTGCTACAATGTAAAGTAGTGAGTGTACAGCTTGTATAACAGTGGAAATTTGCTGTCCCCTCAAAATAACTCAACAAACAGCCATTAATGTCTAAACGATGGCAACAAAAGTGAGTACACACCTAAGTGAAAATGTCCAAATTGGTCCAAAAGTGTCTATTTTGTGTGGCCACCATTATTTTCCAGAACTGCCTTAACCAACTTGGGCATGGAGTTCACCAGAGCTTCACAGGTTGCCACTGGAGTCCTCTTCCACTCCTCCATGACGACATCACAGAGCTGGTGGATGTTAGAGACCTTGCGGTCTTCCACCTTTCATTTGAGGATGCCCCACAGATGCTCAATAGGGTTTAGGTCTGGAGACATGCTTGGCCAGTCCATCACTTTTACCCTCAGCTTCTTTAGCAAGGCAGTGGTCTTCTTGGAGGTGTGTTTGGGGTCGTTATGTTGGAATACTGCCCTGCGGCCCAGTCTCTGAAGGGAGGGGATCATGCTCTGCGTCAGTATGTCACAGTACATGTTGGCATTCATGGTTCCCTCAATGAACTGTAGCTCCCCAGTGCCGGCAGCACTCATGCAGCCCCAGACCATCACGGTCCCACCACCATGCTTGACTGTAGGCAAGACACACTTCTCTTTGTACTCCTCACCTGGTTGCCGCCACACACACTTGACACCATCTGAACCAAATAAGTTTATCTTGGTCTCATCAGACCACAGGACATGGTTCCAGTAATCCATGTCCTTAGTCTGCTTGTCTTCAGCAAACTGTTTGCGGGCTTCCTTGTGCATCATCTTTAGAAAAGGCTTCCTTCGGGGATGACCGCCGTGCAGACCAATTTGATGCAGTGTGCGGCCTATGGTCTGAGCACTGACAGGCTGATCCCCCACCCCTTCAACCTCTGCAGCAATGCTGGCAGCACTCATATGTCTATTTCCCAAAGACAACCTCTGGATATGACGCTGAGCACGTGCACTCAACTTCTTTGTTTGGCCATGGCAAGGCCTGTTCTGAGTGGAACCTGTCCTGTTAAACCTCTGTATGGTCTTGGCCACCTTGCTGCAGCTCAGTTTCAGGGTCTTGGCAATCTTCTTATAGCCTAGGCCATCTTTATGTAGAGCAACAATTCTTTTTTTCAGATCCTCAGATCCTTTGCCATGAGGTGCCATGTTGAACTTCCAGTGACCAGTAAGAGAGAGTGAGAGCGATAACACCAACTTTAACACACCTGCTCCCCATTAACACCTGAGACCTTGTAACACTAACGAGTTACATGACACCAGGGAGGGAAAATGGCTAATAGGGCCCAATTTGGACATTTTCACATAGGGGTGTACTCACTTTTGTTTTTTATATCAGATTTTATTTTCCATTTTTTATATCACAACAACATAAACACAAAAACAAAGATTAACATTGAAATCAACTCATAAATATATATAACATGACAAAACCCCCCCAAAAAAGAGCTATTTTCCTTTCCTTCCCCTTCCTCCCATATGTCCACATTTTGAGAATCGTACCTCCTAACTCAATCCCGTATCCATGTGGTCAAGCCATGATTTCCAGATAATATCAAACCTCTTAGATAAATTCCTCCTAAAAAAAAAAACATGCCTCTCATAGGAAATGGATCTATTCAGATCAAATATCCAATCAGATATATAGTCGGCAGATGAGGGGGAAGTCCACCTAATGGCAATTTGTCTTCTAGCCACAAAGAGCGCTCTTACCACAGTAAACCACGTTGGTGTTTTAAGGACTGAGATATCAAGATAACCCAGAAGACACATTAGAGGATCCACTGAGAGATTCAGATCTAAAATCCCATTAAGTGTACCCAAAACCTCTGCCCAATACCTCTGGCGTTTCAGGCATCGCCATAATAAATGTAGCAGTGACCCCGGATTGCCACATCTGGAGCAAGCCGAGTCAGTTGTTAAACCAATTTTAAACAAACATTCTGGGGTCCTATACACCCTGTGCAGTATATAAAATTGTGTTAATCTAAATGAGGGTGAAAGAGATACAAGGGGAAGAGCCCGAAGAATCCTAGCCCAGACATGGTCGGGGATAGGCCCAAGATGGAGCTCCCATTTTTCTCTGGCTGGACAATAAAAGTTTTTAGAAGTACCCTGTAATAACGACTTATATGTAATGGATATTAGGGCTTTAGTTACGCTTGCCAGAACCACTCTTTCCAGGACTGGGACCGAGGGAAAACAAAACAGGGGAAGAAGAGAATTTGGCATATAAACCACTAATATAAGTACTCACTTTTGTTGCCAGTGGTTTAGACATCAATGGCTGTGTGTTGAGTTATTTTGAGGGGACAGCAAAATTTACACTATTATACAAGCTATACACTCACTACTTTACATTGTAGCAAAGTGTAATTTCTTCAGTGTTGTCACATGGAAAGATAGAATAAAATATTTACAAAAATGTGAGGGGTGTACTTATGTTTGTGAGATACTGTATTTTTGTAGGACAATCAAGGTCCTCCACACCAAACTGGTCAAACCATGACTTCATGGAGCTGGCCAACATTTATAAGGTCAGGTACTGGACTTGGATGAGAAGACCAGGCTCACAATCTGCATTCCAATTTATCCTAAAAGATGATCAGTATGGTTGAGGCCATGGCACGGTGGAGGACACTCAAGTTCTTCCACGTTAAACCAGGCCCTTTTGAAGCTAGATTTGTGCACCTGAACTCAATAGTTTTGAGGGCTGTCCACGTATTTTTGGTATAGTATATATATATCTACAAGTATTGGTCTACATTGTTAAAGATCAAATTGCGGAGACCAAGAAAACCATGTCGGCAGGGATCAAAGTTTAACATGCACTAATGACTGCAGCAATTATGTAAACAAATTGAAAGACTTGTACGACGCAGAACAGTGCTGGCAATAAAGTCAATATGACAGAGTTATATTAGCCTAAGCAACTTTACTGGCTCCACTACTACCACAGTTTATTTAATAAAGGAGGCGTTCAATTCAAGTCAATTGCGACAAATAGCAAAACAAGTCTTCATTCCACAAACCCACAGGAACCTGGAGCTTCATTCAAACCGACTACAGAATCTCCTGAGGGGATAGATACACTGATAAGTACCTCATTGCAGGGTCCACAGAGGAAACAGAAGTGCCACACCATTGGTTTAGAATCCAAAAATATATTTTATTTTCTAGAAAAATGTTTGCAGACACATTTTGGAGGCTTAAAGCGGTTGCAAAGTAACCAACTTTTTTTTTTTTCCTAGTCACCTGCAAGGGAAAGGCATAATGAGCTAGTATGCACCGCATAATAGCTCATTATGAAATACTTACCTTAGAACGAGGCATTGTTAACTCATCTGGTCCACGCCGAGGGAGATGACATGTTGCCTCGGTGTGTCTTCCGGGTATCGCGGCTCCAGCGCTGTGAGTGGCTGGAGCCACGATGTCTCACTCCCGCGCATGCGCGCGGGAGACTTCGTTCCGGCGAGGTCCGCCATCTGCCGAGCCTTCAGCCCGAGAATCCCCTGTTCGCATGCGCCGCTGCTGTTAGCGGCGCATTGCAAGGGGAATATCTCCTAAACCGTAAAGGTTTAGGAGATATTTTTTTTTACCTACAGGCAAGCCTTATTATAGGCTTACCTGTAGGTAAAAGTAAAAAAATTACCTATACAACCGCTTTAAGCTACCTCCACTTATCAGGGCTTGAAAAGCTGACTGAGGCAAGATATTGGACTCAAAAGGGTTTAAGGAAAGGAAAAACACAGTAGAAAACATGCTTCTGCAGCCATTGTCTTTTCTTTCTATTCACAATAGAACATCTCTTTAGGATCTACCAATACTTTAATTTTTTTCTTTTTTAAAGTACCTTGTTGCTGTCATTATCTTCTCAGATTTCTGGTACCGTATATACTCGAGTATAAGCTGAGTTTTTCAGCACATTTTTTTGTGCTGAAAATGCCCCCCTCGGCTTATACTCATGTCACCTTTTTGCGCCTGATCTCCCGGACTTTGGGTGACCCGGTGTGCAAAGTTTGTTGTCCGGGGGACCTACGGCCGGGGAGCACCGATTTTTCAAAGCCGGGCACCCCTTCCATAGACTCCCATGTTAAACGTCAGTCTAGTCATGGACACAGTGAGGCATGGGCACAGTGAGGCACGGACACAGTGAGGCATGGACACAGTGAGGCATGCACATGGACACAGTGAGGCATGGACACAGTGAGGCACAGTGAGGTATGCAGATGGACACCCTAGGCTTATACTCGAGTCAATAAGTTTTCCTAGTTCTTTGTGGTAAAATTAGGTGCCTCGGCTTATATTCGGGTCGGCTTATACTCGAGTATATACGGTAAGTAAATCTGAAATATACTTTAGGTGGAGTAACCCTTTACCTCATACCCACAAAGAGGCACTTGTTAGGTCTTCCATTTACAAAGGGTCTGATGACACCTAGCCGGGAGTGAAGTGGATCACAATGCAAATGGTCCAGTTCCTCTTCTCAGTTCCACTTGGTATACTTGGTCCTAGCAATATGTGCAATAAGCTGATGTCATAATAATGAAGCTCAACCTCTTCCTGGTAAGTTTTATCCAATTTATGCAGAAGTGTTACAGTATATGTTAAAAAATGTACAACCACAAAATTTATCTGGGGCATGCAAATGAACTGGTATTACTGCTGATAAAAGGCAGAGATGCCAGCTCATAGGTGGCATCATTCAAAGGACTCTTGCACACAAGCACTTGAGCTTGGCTAATATAAATTCCAGTGTATTTACCCTCCGCGGAAAGCCCTGATGCGGTGTACATTCACCCTATAGATTCTGGAGCTACCTTGTGTTCGCCTAGGTAGCAGAAACTATAATCAAAAACGTAGTGACTGCTGCAGAGACCTACAGGGCAGCCAAGGTGCTGTTTTATACCAGTCTGTATTGGGAGAGATTTTTACCTTTCCTCTTCCAGCAACTCCTTCTCCTGTCTTTGTTGCTGGCAGTGCTGGTGCTGCTGCTGCTGGAGGTGCTGTGCTCTGAGCCCTGTGAATCCGACTGAGCCTCGCTGCTGTCCTCAGAGCAGTCCGACAATTCTTTTACCACATCTGCCACATCTTTCTGTAAAGGAGAGAAGAAAGCATGAGATGGACACACATCTTCCCATACCAAGTTTACAAAGCTCACAATGAGAGCTGGCAAGGATCTGGAGCTTGGAGCTGGCTCCTTGGCCTAGATTTGGTGCAGATAATACTCCAGAGAAGACATTCACAACCAGGGTTCTGTGGAACCTTAGGGGGTTCTTCCAGAATTGGCCAGGGGTTCCATTCACAACCAGGGATCTGTGGAACCTTAGGGGGTTCTTCCAGAATTGGCCAGGGGTTCCATTCACAACCAGGGTTCTGTGGAACCTTAGGGGGTTCTTCCAGAATTGGCCAGGGGTTCCATTCACAACCAGGGTTCTGTGGAACCTTAGGGGGTTCTTCCAGAATTGGCCAGGGGTTCCATTCACAACCAGGGATCTGTGGAACCTTAGGGGGTTCTTCCAGAATTGGCCAGGGGTTCCATTCACAACCAGGGTTCTGTGGAACCTTAGGGGGTTCTTCCAGAATTGGCCAGGGGTTCCATTCACAACCAGGGTTCTGTGGAACCTTAGGGGGTTCTTCCAGAATTGGCCAGGGGTTCCATTCACAACCAGGGTTCTGTGGAACCTTAGGGGGTTCTTCCAGAATTGGCCAGGGGTTCCATTCACAACCAGGGTTCTGTGGAACCTTAGGGGGTTCTTCCAGAATTGGCCAGGGGTTCCATTCACAACCAGGGTTCTGTGGAACCTTAGGGGGTTCTTCCAGAATTGGCCAGGGGTTCCATTCACAACCAGGGTTCTGTGGAACCTTAGGGGGTTCTTCCAGAATTGGCCAGGGGTTCCAATTCACAACCAGGGTTCTGTGGAACCTTAGGGGGTTCTTCTAGAATTGGCCAGGGGTTCCTTGAGCTGTAGCTAATTGACTTCCCATTTGATTGTGCCTGCATAGTTCCAGGGCCAACACCACATGGCACAGTCAGTGGCAGGACAGCTATGATCTTTTTAACTAGCTGTAAGGCCCCTTTCACACTGAGGCGTTTTTACCGCGTTTTCGCGATAAAAATAGCGCTGTAATAACGCCTGAAATAATCCTGCCCCAGCATTCTCAATGTGAAATCTCTGAGGGCTTTCACATTGAGGCGTTTTGCTGGCTGGGCGTTGAAAAAAATCCTGCAAACAGCTTTTTTAGAGCAACTTTAGGGCGCATAAAATAGCGCTGTAAAAATGCCTATCCCCATTGAAATGAATGGGATTCGCGGTAAAAACGCGGTAAAATCGCGGTAAAAAATGTCATTATTTTTTAGCGTTTTTTCAACGCCTCAGTGTGAAAGGGGCCTAAAGGTGGCATTTTGACCATCAATGTACGGAGGCCACCAATGTAGGAGGCATTTTTCCCCACTGTCCTCCAATGAATGTGTTTTAGTAAGGGTTTCTCGGGTAAAAAAGGTTGGGAAATGCTGCCCCAGATGTTTATTAGCAGAGCTGAAACCAGAATAAGGCTGAACTGCGGAACTGACATTCTGCAGGTTGCTTCATTCAATGCTACTTCTATTGGTGGTATACTTTATAACACAATCTAGATCAGTATTAAGCTACACTTCAAACAAATGTTTTTTCCTAGTTGAAAAGCATTGGTCCTAGGACATTTAAAAATTAAAGAGTAACTCCACTTTTGTTGAGAAAAAAACATTCCCCTCTGGGTGATGTACATTGCAGGGATTTTAACAAACTTTGTTGCAGATGCCTACCTTTTTTTATTCTGAAGGAATAGCCATTTGTTTGTCTGTGTCCATGTGCAATGTGAATCTGTATGGGAGTGGTTTTATAATTATCAATCAGCTGCTGCACCTGCAGGGCTCTATTGAGGAAAATGGCAGGGTCTGCATCCCTTTAGACAAGATTTCCCCTTTGGGAGTATATTACCAAAAGTGATTTTTTTGTTTCAGGGGATGCCAAAAATCAGTAAGCCAATCACACAAGCAGGAAATGACATTTCTGGGGGGGCGTTCCTTATACCATCTGTGTACAGAACACCTCCAGGTAGCCATATTTCATTGCATTTTACAGAAATTTACAGAGCTGCAGATTGAAAAGCAAAGGTCATTTTTAATAACATTCAATCACAATATGGCTTGAGTCACAACTGTATACGTTATATTATTATTTTTTATTTACTCATTTTTTTCAACGAAAATGGAGTTACCCTTTAACTACAAGAGTTCTGGCCTGGTCACTACTGGTCTTTAAAGTGAAATTACATAGACACAGTACAGAACATGGCATTGTAAGTGAGAAATGGGAAAACGGATCAGCTAGTGGGAGACCATAGGCAATACTGGTGACTAGCCATTTGCCCTCTGTCTGTCTTTTTTGGGCACAGTTACCAAAGTTCAGATTTTCTTTAAAGTGGTTGTAAACTCTTACATATACCCAGTGAAGTGACTCGCCTCAGGTGATACACAATGAAATCCTCCTACGTAAGTTGTACCTGTGGATTGGACCCGGGAAAATCTGGGCACACCCTGCACATACTACAGAGGAGAGCTCAGTGTAATCTGAGACCTGAGTGGAGGGAATGGACACTCCCCCCACCCCTTTGCACTCACTCATAGGGAAACATGGACAGCTGAGACTCCTGCTGTGTGATGGAGGAAGGGGTGGGGTCATCTCCCGAGACTGTCTGGTATCGGGATAACCTCTTAGAAATTACCCTAAGGCTAAGTTCACCATTGTTATGTAATTTGAGTGAGTTTTTTAGTGTGATTTCAAGGATGGAATCCATTGTAACTTGATGCAGGTTCAGCTGCGATTCCAATGCGTTTTGTATGCGATTTTGATGCAGCTGCAATGAGAAATTATTTTCTCTCTCTCTCGCATGCAGATTCTATTAAGAGATATGGAGCTGAAAAATTGCATTACACCACACACACACACACACAGTCATGTTCGGACTCCATATATGTAAATGTCTTCCATAGAACATCATTATTTCACTTGTCATGCACTTCCATGCGTTCTGGAATGCATCCGAAATCGCATCAGTGTGAACTAGGGCTAAGAGATAAACATCCAGTTGACTGCTTCACTGTCAGAATACAATGACACAGTGTTTCCGCATCCACCTCAAATGTGTAGATGGGGGAATCGGTTCAGTTTTTTCATACAGCCTGCTAGCTGAACGAAGAAACTGAGCAAAGTATGGCCAGCTTTAGTTCTGTGCTGGCCCAGCTCTTTCCCACATAACTTTTAATGCCGGGAACAAAGGTGGAGGGGATACTATAGAGCAGTGATGGCGAACCTATGCAGAGAGACCCGTCTCTGTGGGCACGCGAGCATTCCGGTGATCGCAAGGTAGAGGGAGATCCATAGAGAGTCCAGGTTGGTGGCGGTGGGAGAGCGGCAGCAGTGAGGTCGAGGTGCGGGAATCTATTTGCACATGGCGAGTGAGTGGGCGGCCCCGCAGTCTCCGCGGGGAAGGTGAACAGATAGACCTGAGAGCCCAGGAGGGAGAAAATAATTTCACCGCCTCCTTGACACCCGTAGAGGCGAGCAGCGGGCGCAGCATCCCTGGTGTTCTGTCGAGCAGTGCCCCCCCCCCCCATCGAATAGTGCCCAGGACGAACTACGCATGCGCCATACGTCATAGCACAACAGCTGATTTTCCGATCAGCTGGGCTGACGTAACCATGGCGCATGCGCACATCATAGGAGGTATACAGTAAATGGATGTGACCTGACACACACACACTAATAAAACACATGGCAGCCTCCATCCCTGATTTGGTAGATAGGAGAGAAGGATTTGTGGGACTTTGAATGAGGGAATGCCATGTAAAGAGAGAATAACAACATAAAAATGAAGTTACAATACATGATTTATTTATTACAATCTTAAATACATATCAGATATTTTGTATCAAATAGATAGGTAGTCACAAGACTTACACTAAATATGCTGCTCATAGCATGCAATACAAAAAAAAAATAAACATGGCAGATATACATGGTAAAATAAATCAATTGAAGAACATATGTAATAGAAACAAGTAACTGTTGGCATCTAGTGGCACTCTATGCGTTTCCTGGCATTACAGCCATTCATCAGGAGTGTTATAAAGTAATATACTGGAAAGAAAAATAAACAGGGATAAATGATAATGCCTTTGGAATAGGGGAGGACAGAGACTTTGTCCCAACAAGGTGGAGACAAATTGGGAAACTTACTGTACAGCCTCAAGGCCAGGTCCGGTATCTGCCAAGGAAATCGGGGGTACGGGCATGATTTCCTTGGCAGATCTCTGCAGCCGTGGATCGGGAAAATGTCTCACTGCCTGTGATAAGCGCTCCGCAGTGCCGACTTCCAGACGGGCTTTGCACGTGCGGTTGCGAACACGCCTGATCTCATCCTTACCCAGCAGCAGTCTCAGGGCTTATGAATGCCTACACAAAGGAGGCTTTTACAGATAAATAACATAAAAACAATATGGTAAATGTACATATAATTTTATGGGAAGGTTTTTATTGAAATTAATGGTCTGGCAAAAGGGTCTCTTTTGTGTTTCATGAACAGGTCTGCATAATTATAATAATTAACCACTTAAGGACCGCCGCACGCCGATGTACGTCGGCAGAATGGCACGGCTGGGCACAAGGGCGTACAGGTACGTCCCCTTTAAGAACTCAGCCGGCGGCACACTCGTGACCCGGTCCTCTTCTCTGTGACCGTCCCCGCGGGAAAAGTGGACCCGACCACCGCTAGTGTCCCGCGATCGGGTCACAGAGAGGAAGAACGGGGAGAGGCAAGTGTAAACAAACTCTCTCCCCGTGTTTCCTAGTGAGCCTGTCACTGATCGTCTGTTCCCTGTCATAGGGAACGACGATCAGTGATGTCACGCGCAAAGCCACGCCCCCCCACAGTAAGAAACACATAATAGGGCACACTTAACCCCTACAGCGCCCACTCCTGGTTAACCCTTTCACCGCCAGTGTCATTTTTACAGTAATCAGTGCATTTTTATAGCACTGTTCGCTGTAAAAATGACAATGGTCCCAAAATAGTGTCAAAAGTGTCCGATGTGTCCGCCATAATGTCGCAGTCACGATAAAAATCGCTGATCGCTGCCATTATTAGAAAAAAAAAATTATTAATAAAAATGCAATAAAACGATCACCTATTTTGTAGACGCTATAAATTTTGCGCAAACCAATCAATAAACACTCATTACGATTTTTTTTACCAACAATATGTAGAAGAATATGTATCGGCCTAAACTGAGAGAAAAAAAAATGTTTTATTTTTTAGATATATTTTGGTGATATTTATTATAGCAAAAAGTAAAAAATATTGAATTTTTTTTAAAAATTGTCGCTCTATTTTTGATTATAGCGTAAAAAAAAAAAAAAAAAAAAATCGCAGAGGTGATCAAATACCACCAAAAGAAAGCTCTATTTGTGGGGAAAAAAGGACGTCAATTTTGTTTGGGAGCCACGTCGCACGACCGCGCAATTGTCAGTTAAAGCGACGCAGTGCCGAATCGCAAAAAGTGGCCCGGTCTTCAAGCTGCATAATGGTCCGGGTCTTAAGTGGTTAAAGGGGTTGTGTTTTTTCACCTTAATGCATCCTATGGTGAAAAAACTTCTGACACTGACCGGCCCCCTAGCCTCCCTGTTTTACTCATCTGAGCCCATTCGTTCCCTCGGCGGAGACGCGCTCCTCCTCTCCGCCCGTTGTCTCGGCTCTCGATTGGATAGATCGATAGCAGTGCAGCCATTGGTTCCCGCTGCTGTCAATCAAATCCAATGATGTGGGTGCCCGGGGGGGGGCAAGGAATGTACACAGAAGCAGGACTTGGGAGCGCGACTGCACGGGTGACCACCTTAGGAGAGCCTTCTCCAACGTGGGCACTCGATACGGGGAGGAGCTACCAGCACCGCCGAAGTCGAGGATTGGGGCCACTCATTGAAAAAACAAACTGCACAGAAGGCAAGTATGACATGTTTGTTATTTTGTTATTTAAAAAAAAAAAAAAAAAAAACTCAACTAAAACAAGGATTTACAACCCCTTTAAACTGTGAATATTCAGATACTTGTATAAGCCTGGTTGTAACCAGTTCTCTTTAAACTGCTGACAGCTTCATACAACAGTCCACAGTACAATACTATATATAGCAGAGAGAAAGCAGATGGCAGTACAGGAGAGCAGAATACACATATTCATATTAGACAGCAATGTATGATCGTCTCTTACATGATTGCAGCGTCAAGAGATGGTATATTGGCTCAGGAATCAGTACGGGGCTCAGGAATCAGGAAAAGGGTGTTTACCTGAGAGCTCACCTGTCTCTTCCTGGTCACGGCACACCTGTGTCATGTGAGAGTAAACAGCTTATACCTGGCCTGCCCTGTTCCAGGAAGTAATCGTGTTCCCAGCTCTGCCGTTTTATGGGAAAATGCTGACATAAGGTTGAAATAAGCAGGTTGTCTGCCTATAGCTAACCTGAAATGTTTCTGGAATCTGAGTCAATGATTTACCATCCTGTCGGAAATTGCTGTTTACAAGGTCAAGCCACTCAACACTGATATTGGAACTGTTATGGAATGGTGAAGGGTTAAACCACATGACGGGTTCTTATTAAGGATGAGCTCCGGCGTGTTTGTAAGCCCCACGTGCAGAGCCTGCCAGGAAGTCGGCACTGCGCTGCGCTAATCACAGGCATTTCCCGATCTCTGCAGCCGCACAACGGGAAAATGTCTCACTGCCTGTGATTAGCGCAGCGCAGTGCCGACTTCCTGGCAGGCTCTGCACGTGGGGCTTGAGAACACGCCGGAGCTCATCCTTAGTTCTTATGTGTCTTGAGGACCAGAGCACTTTGCTTGAGATCTCTGGTGTGCACTTTTGCCTCGACTGTTTACAAGGAGGGCCCAGTCTCCCTCCAGAATTTGTTTTAGCCCTGGTTCACACTGGTGCGTTTTGACATGCGATTTGGCATGTCAAATCGCATGTCAAAATGGCGGTATTTGCCGCAAATTGCCGGCAATGGCACTGTCCTAATCGGTGCGACGCCGCATCTGCGGCGCTGCACCGATTTCAAAAAGTAGTTTCTGTACTACTTTATGCGATTTTGGCCCGCGATTTACATTGACATCTGTGCAGAAACCTGCACAGATGTCCCTGTAATCGCAGCCGAAATCGGGACTGACCAGCGGGTTCAGATGAACTCGCACGGCTTCACTGTCGCAGCCCAGTGTGAACCTGGGCTTAGGCTAGGTTTACACTGCTGCGAATTCTATTGCGAATTTGAGCCGTTGCGATTGCTCAAATTCGCAAGTCATTTAAATAACATTGTTTTACTTTAGTGCCATTCACATCAATGCGTTGCAAATATAAGCTGCGGGAAAAAAGGGTCCTGTGTGATCCGTGTGCGATTCGAATTCAGCTCTATAGACAGGCATTCCCTGAAATCGCTGTAAAATCACGCAATTTTGAAGTCGCAGTAGTGTGAACCCAGCCTTACATTATAGAACGTAGGGATTCTCCGATACTAAGTACTCGTAAAAATTCTCCTGACTGATACTGAAGTCGATACTTTGAGGTGCGATATGCGTCCATACAAACCAAATGGATGCAAAGAATTGCATGCAATTTAGGCTGGGTTCACACTACTGCGACTTCAAAATCGCGGTAAAATCTTTTTACCACGATTTTGCGGCCACGCGTTCCGGGAATGCCTGTCTATAGAGCTGAATTCGCATCGCACACGGATCAAACTCGCACAGGACCCTTTTTTCCCGCAGCTTAGATTCACAACGCATTGATACGAACGGCACTAATGTAAAACAATGTTATTTAAATGACTTGCGAATTTGAGCAATCGCAACGGCTCAAATTCGCAGTAAAATTCGCAGCAGTGTGAACCGGGCCTCAAACAGGAATGTGGTGCGAACCTAGGTTTGTCATAGTGATTTTGAGCCTGAGTTTACACAGGAGTGGTGCGGGAAACCTCCCTGCGTGACGGGTTCCACAAGCTCCAGCTCCCAATCCAACTTTGGACATCTGCGGCTTGGGCTCCTTCTGCCTCTCCCATGGCTTTGTTTCCCACATATTCAGCGGCTCTCTGCCCCCAGCCTGACAGTACAAACTACGGGGATTCAAATTGGTCACCACCATTACATGGTGGACACCACTGATCCATCAGAAGCCATCTAACCTGTACTGTCAGCTTCTGTGTGTAAATTATTTTTATTCAATTTAGCAAAAAGTTACAAACCACAATACATCACCATTACAAAAAACATTGAAGTCTCATACACAGCATGACATAAATACAATAACAAACATATATAACGACTTCAAGCTGTCATTGATGTTAAGGGGGGGCAATACACGGTATTAAGAACTGGGGTATGTAAACTTTTGATCAGGGTCATTTGGGTAGTTTCTGTTGCCATTATAATTTAAAAAGAGTAAACACAGCTGATTGATAATTAATGGCTTCAGTCAAACACCAATCATGAGTGAAAGAAAAGTTTTTGTGTTATCATTAATATTCTCAGAAAAATGGCCAATAAATCATAAATTCTGCCAGGGTATGTAAACTTATGAGCACAATTGTAAGTCCCTTGCGCATATGTAAACGGTGATCGCACCACAGATGTAAAGTATCATCACGAACGTTATAGCCAGAGAAATAATTCCAGCACAGATCTCCCCTGTAACTCTAAACTGGTAACCATGTCACCTATGGAGATTTTTAAAGTGATTGTAAAGGTTTTTTTCCCCAAATTTTTTTTTAACTACTTAAGGGCCGAAGCTCTTTCTGAGATTTGTTGTTTACAAGTTAAAAAAACCGTTTATTTTTGCTAGAAACTTACTTAGAAAAAAAATGTAGAATGTTTGGGGGTTCTAACACCCTAGAAAATAAAATGGCGGTCATTGCAATACTTTATGTCACACCGTATTTGCGCAGCGGTCTTACAAGCATACTCTTTTTGGAAAAACACTATTTTTTTATGAAAAAATAAGACAACAGTAAAGTTAGCCCAATTTTTTTTTATATTGTGAAAGATAATGTTACGCCGAGTAAATTGATGCCCAACATGTTAAGCTTCAAAATTGCGCCCGCTCGTGGAATGGCAACAAACTTTTATCATTAAAAATCTCCATAGGCAACATTTAAAAATTTCAACAGGTTGCCAGTTTTGAGTTGCAGAGGAGGTCTAGAATTATTGCTCTCACTCTACCGATTGCGGCGATACTTCACACGTGTGGTTTGAACACCGTTTTCATATGCAGGCGCTGCTCACGTATGCATTCGCTTCTGCGTACAAGCTTTTTTTAATATTATTATTATTTATTTTACCTTTTTTTATTTTTTACACTGTTGTTTTAAAAAAATAATTGTGTCACTTTTATTCCTTTTACAAGGAATGTAAACATCCCTTGTAATAGAAAAAAAAGCATGACAGGGCCTCTTAAATATGAGATCTGGGGTCAAAAAGACCTCAGATTTCATATTTACACTTAAATGCAATAAAAAAAATTAATTTGAAGGAAAAAAAATAAAAAAAATAAATAATGAAAATGGCCCTTTAAAGTGGAATTCCACCCAAAAATGGAACTTCCACTTTTCGGAATCCTCCCCCCCCCCCCCCTCCGGTGTCACATTTGGCACCTTTCAGGGGAGGGGGAGCAGATACCTGTGTAATACAGGTATTTGCTCCCACTTCCTGGCATAGATCACTGCAGTGATGCAGTGATGCGCCTACTCTGTCCCCCCCCCCCCCCCCCGCTGTCATCTGGGAGACACACAGGTCCCAGAAGACAGCAGGGACCAGTGAGGACGCGCAGCGCGACTCTTGCATGCACAGTAGGCACTTCCTGATTTCCTTACTGAAGATGGCGGGGGCAGCACCCGAGAGCCGACGGACAGATCGGCTTCGGCTGCCGACATCGCGGACACCCTGGACAGGTAAGTGTCCATATATTAAAAGTCAGCAACTGCAGTATTTGTAGCTGCTGACTTTTAATATATATTTTTTTTCGGCGGACCTCCGCTTTAAGAGCTATGGGCGGAAGTGACTTTTTGACGCTGCTTTTGCCCTGCTATAGTATGGAGACGGATGGGGGCCATCTTCCCCTCACTCATCTCTATACCAAGCCAGCAAGAGGACATGATCACCTCCGCTGCTGCCGACAGCTCTGGTAAGCGGCGGAGCGCACCGGAGAGCGGCGGGAGGGGGGGGGCCTCGAATACGCCGCAGAGACCACTATTATCCAAAACCAGACCGCCGGCTAAAGAAGAGGATACCGGGGTTATGGCCATAACAAAGATATCCGTCTTTAAACAGTTGACGTATATCGGCGTTCGGCGGTCTGGAAGTAGTTAAATAACAAACATGTTATACTTACCTGCTCTGTGCCACAGTTTGGCACAGAGTGGCCCCAATACTCCTTTTTTGGGGTCCCCCGGAGGCGCTCCTGGCTCCTCCTCTTCATCGAGTAGCCCCACGGAGAGCTGCTTTCCACTTGTGCAGATGTGCTCCCGAGTCCTGCTGCTGCGTTCATTGACACAGACAGCAGGACTTGGCCCTGCCCCCAGCTCCCCTGTCACTGAATTTAATTGACAGCAGCGGGAGCCATTGGCTGCCGCTGCTATCAGTCTATCCAATGAGGACCCCAAACAGTGGCTGGAGCTGTTGGGCTTGTGCTCCTCGGTGGAACGATGGGGTTCAGGTAAGTAAAAGGGGTGCTCTGGGGGGCTGCTGCAGCACAAAAGTTTTTTCACCTTAATGCATAAAATGCATTAAGATGAAAAACCTTGAGACTTTACAACTCCTTTAAGTACCGTAGTTTGGCGCCATTCCACATAGCAATTTTAAAGCATGCCATATTTGGTATCTATTTACTCGGCGTAACACCATCTTTTACATTTTACCCAAAAATTTGGTATTATATTGCTTGTGTCCAAAAAAAAAATCATAAAAATTTATTTTTTCCCAAAAAATTGCATTTGAAAAACTGCTGCGCAAATACTGTGTGACATAAAAAAAAAAATTTGCAAAACCCACCATTTTATTCTCTAGGGTCTCTGCTAAAAATATATAATGTTTGGGAGTTGCAAGTAATTTTCTAACAATTTTTTTTTTATTTTTACATGTAGGAGAGAAGTGTCAGAATTGGCCCGGTTGGCAAGTGGTTAAATTTAACCGCTTCCCGCCTGGCCTATAGTCATACGACAGCCGCAAGAACCTTTCGGCCCTCCGGGCGGCCGTCACCATATGACGTCCTGGGATTCCCGCAGTGTGGAGTGCGCGCGCACTCGCCGGATCACTGGGGACCTGATGCTAGGGCTGGGGAAAAAATCGATTTGAATCTTGAATCGTGTTGAGAGGTCAAATCGATTCAGATTTTCAGCAAATCTATTTTTTTTTTTTCCCCAGGACCGGCGCTGACACCGCGCCGGTCCTGAGGAGCTGCGATCAGGAGTTTTTAGGCGAGGCCGCGGCTTCGGCCTAGTCCGCGAGGCCGGATGCCGCAGACTAGGCCAAAACCTCGCCTAAAAACTCCTGACCGCAGCTCCTCAGGACCGGCGCGGTGTCCAGCAATAAAAAAAAAAAAAAAAAAAAAAAAAAAAAATTGATTCGAATCGTGAATCGAGTTTTTTTTTTTAAATCGCAGATTTTTTGGGGGGAGAAAATCGCCCAGCTCCACCCGATGGGCGTGCCCGGCGGCTGCGATGTCCGCCGGGCACCGGCGATTGCTCATACACAGAACCAAGGACGTGGATCTGTGTGTAAACACAGGGATCCATGTCCTGTTAGGGAGAGGAGACCGATGCTGTGTCCCTTGTACATAGGGACACCGATCGGTCCCCTCCCCCAGTCAGTCCCCTCCCCCCACAGTAAGAATCACTCCCTAGGGAACACATTAACCCCTTGATCGCCCCCTAGTGTTAACCCCTTCCCTGCCAGTCACATTTATACAGTAATCAGTGCATATTTATAGCACTGTTCGCTGTATAAATGTGAATGGTCCCAAAATAGTGTCAAAAATGTCCGATCTGTCTGCCGCAATATCGCAGTCCTGACAAAAATCGCAGATCACCGTCATTACTAGTAAAAAAATAAAATAAAAAATAAATGTCATAAATCTATCCCCTATTTTGTAGGCGCTATAACTTTTGCGCAAACCAATCAATAAGCGCTTATTGCGGGTTATTTTACCAAAAATATGTAGAATACGTATCGGCCTAAACTGAGAAAAAAAATCTTTTTTTAAAAAAAAATTGGGATATTTACTTACTATAGCAAAAAGTATAAAAATAGGATTTTTGTACTCCCTGTAAAATCCATTTCTCTGACGTCCATGGACTGACACAGCTGGATACTGTAAACGTGTGGGTATATGTCCCTGCTCGCAGGAGATCTAGGCAGAATGTTATATGTTAGAAACATTCTAGAACAAACCAGAGCTGAACAGCCCCGCCCAGGGGGGCGGTCCCTCCGGACATTACCCTCCCACCTGCAGTCAGCAGACCTCAGTTCGTAACAAAGCAGTACAAACCTTAAAAAGGAAGGGTGGGTGCTGTGTCAGTCCATGGACGTCAGAGAAATGGATTTTACGGTGAGTACAAAAATCCTATTTTCTCTTATCGTCCATGGACTGACACAGCTGGATACTGTAAACAAGTGGGACGTCCCAAAGCAGTATCAGAAGGGTGGGAGCAGTAGTAAAGGAACAACCAAAACTTCACTCCAAACAAGCAGAGCTCCTCAACGGAGGAGTTGCAACATTAAACAGCGGCCTGCAATGCTTTGCGGTCGAAGGGAGCATCCGAAGATGCAGCCACATCAACCTTCTAAAATCTTGAAAAGGTATGAACAGACGACCAGGTCGTCGCCTTGCACACTTGTGCAACCGACGCTTGATGTCGGAAGGCCCAGGAAGCACCAATTGCCTTGGTGGAATGTGCCGTAACCGGAAAGGGAGGCGCCCGCCCCTTAAGGGCATAGGCCTGTATGACGGTCTGCCTGATCCACCTAGAGACAGTGGCAGACGACACCGCTCGGCCCTGTTTTGGACCAGACACAGACTTCCGAATGGAAACAGTAGCAGACAGGTACACTCGTAAGGCTTGTACCCATCTTAATGTATGAAGCGCAAACTCTCAGGGATGCGATGGGTGAGGACACAAGGACGGAAGAACAATGTCCTTCTTAAGGTGAAAGGCCGAGACCATCCTTAGAAAAGAAAGACGGTCGTGGGCGCAACACCGCCATATCCTTATGGAGGACCAAGTAAGGCGACTTGCAGGACAAGGCCACCAACTCAGACACCCGTCTAACCGAAGCAATGGCCACTAAGGCGGCCACCTTCCGGGACAAGGTCAAGAGAGGAATCTCTCTGATATACTCAAAGGGATGTTCTTAGAGAACCGAGATGCATCAAATTCAGATCCCAAGTAGGGAGAGGAGGCTTGACAGGGGGGATCACATGGCGAACCCCCTGCACTAAAGGTGCTATCAAGGAATGGCCCGGTAGCGGTCGTTGAAAAAAAGACAGCCCGGGCCGAAATCCGACCCTCAAAAAAGGTATGCAAGGCCAGCTTTTGGGTCACACCACGCTGTAAGAACAGCAAAATCCTGGGAACGGAATACATCCGAGGACGCCACTCAAGTTCCTCGCACATAGCGATGTAAGCCTTCCAGGTACGGTGAGATATCTTTCTGGAGGAAGATTCCCGTGTCAACAACATAGAAGAGATGACCGAATACGAGAGACCTCTGCCATTAAAGCCAAGGACTGTAAAGCAGGATGAAGTATGGGATCATGAGACAGAAGGTCCACTCCAATAGGCATTCGCCAGGAACGTATGCGACTAGCCGAAGGTAGATTGGCGTACCAATGTCGCCGTTCCGGAGCAATGAGGATCACTGGAATGGCCTCAGCCCCTACTCTGTGAAGCCGGCGAGGCAAAAACAGTAGCGGAGGGTAAGCATACATCAGGCGATACTGCCCCCATGGGCTTCCAACACGTCTGACGCGTCCGCCCAGGGGTCCCTGGACCTGACCACGATCTTGCCACCTTGCGAGTGAGTGAGTCGAGAGGCCATAAGGTCGACTTCCGGTGCCCCACCTCCGGTAAAGGAGGTGGAAACACCTCCGGATGCAAGGACCCTTCCCCTGCAATGCACACGGCCGACAGGACCGTCTTGCAGCGAGATGTATGAAAATCCCAAAGAGACTCCGCAATGTATTGGAGAAGGGAGGCCCCGGTGTACAGGGTGCCTCAGCTGTTGGCCAATAAAGGCAACTTGACAGAACTTCCCTAGAAACTCGGTCAGAGGACTAGTACCTCAGCCTTCACAGGTGGCGCAAACCCACCCCGGGCACAGAGACCCTAAAAGGCTAAAGCAGTTGCAGTGCAGACGACTGATGGATGAAGCAGAGGCTTTTGCCCAGTCATTGAGCTACAAAAAACGCCAGAGACGCAGCCACTAACGGGCGTAACGATAACCTCAGCCTGGCGAACACAGTCCTAACCAGCGCTTCTGATCAGCACTGAAAGCAGGTGGAAAGTGATACCCCTGAAACCAGGGATCCTTGTGACAATGCTCCATCCAGCAGCTACCCATGGATAAGTGCTGATTGTACAAACACATAGTTTATACTATGTATTGCGTCAAACGCGCAAATAGAGTGTGGGAGGAAACCCACCCAGCCACAAAGAGCATAATACCACCACATACGGTGTATGTAGTTTAGTATGTGTGGATAAACCTATTAAACACGTATATACTGTGCCAGTGACGAAGGCGCGCACATCATCGGGGCTTGGACGTAAACCAGCCACGCAGATTGCGTACACAACATTTTGCACAAGACCATGTGTGCATAGCACCAAAGGCGCGCACACCGTTGGCGCGTGGGAGGAACCAAAGTACCCCACACATACTCAGAGAATGCAATACCTACAACTACTGTGAATGTATTTAGTGTAGTGTATAAACATAATGTGTATGTTTACACCGTGTATTGCACCAAAGGCATGCATGTCATGTAGCGTGGGCGGAAACCCACGCAGACTGCACAGACATACCGGGTAGGTATGTTAGTATGTGGATATCCAATCGCACAAATTTAGACTGTGCATAGCGCCAAAGCGTCCATACCAATGGAGTGTGGGAGGGAACCGGAGTACCCGGAGGAAAACCACACAGACTGCCTACACATTATAGCATGCATGATAAACATTGAACATGTTTAACTGTGCAGAAGGCCAAAGGCGCACATACCGTCAGCGCGTGGGAGGAAACCGGAACACCCGGAAGAACTCCACGCAGACAGCACACAGATACCGTGTAGGAATGATAGCATGTGAATCAACATATTGCACATGTTTATGCTGTGCATTTCCATTGGAGCGTGGGGGGAAATCGGAGTACCCGGAGGAACCCCACGCAAACAGTATACCCATACTGTAAACATGTATAGTATGTGCAATAAACATATTGAACATGTCTATACTGTGCAGAGAGCCGAAGCGCATATACCATGAGAGCGCGGGAGGACACCGGAGCCCCCGGCGGAAACCCGCGCCGACCCAGAGAGTAGAATACATACATATACTGTGAATGTATCTGAAGTCGTGCATAAACATATTTTGTACGTTTATATCATGTATGGCACTGAAACACAGCATTGGAACGTGGGGACAGCCACGCAGACACAGAGACCAATAACACATACATACACTGTGAATGTATGCAGTGTAGAGGTTTAGGATGAGTTAAATTATGGCGCAGAGGCGCATAATCTTCTCTGTATCATTCCAACCTGCTTGACTGTGCTGCCGAAGCAGCATGCAGGTAACAGGTAACCTCTGATCCTCAGACCGTGTGTCTGTCAGAGCTCAAAGCGTACCCCAGGAAATGGCGGGAAATGTTGCCTCAGGATATCACACAGAAGGCTCACAGGGACTAGAGACATAAATGAATAAAGTCCTCCCCCCCTGAGGGAAACACCGTGTACCACTGTATCATCCATGCTGCTCTTGAGGGAGCGTGTGAGGAAAACAGTGAGGAAACTATGTAAAAGAAAGGCTTGTCACAGCAATTCCTGCTTGAGAGTGTTCCTCACATCATCAATGAGATCACTTACAAGCACCCTGTCATTCACTGACACAGAACTGGAGTCTTCCTCACAAGGGAATGTCCTGTTCATAAACATTAAATATTCAGAGCTAGGGTCCTGAGCACAGTAGCTAGGCCCATATCTGACTCAGAGCACTCCTTCACTAAAGATTTTTGTGGGGGGAGGGGGCTTATAGCTCCTTTTGCTCGCACACCGCTTCCATTCTGACAAGGAATGATTCCAGGACTGCTGACAACTGGTCCATAAGGACCGCAGGTGCAGGAAACATATGAACATGTTTAACTGTGCAGCACTGCCAGTTGCCCCAGGCAAGTGTAGAGAGCAGGTGTATCAGACTCCATAACGCCACCCTCTGAGACCTCATACACTATACAGTGAATATACAGTCCACCCACTGGCTTCGCTGAGGCTGAGGAGGGGATACCCGGAGGGCCCACCAACCCTTAAGGACCGCTCAGTCTGAGGAGATTGTGAGGGGATTCGCGCCGCCGCTAGAATCGAAAATAAATGCGTGGCGGCCACAAGAAAATGGCCGCCGGCCACAGCCATAACTGCGCCACTGAACGCCAAGATGGCCGCCGAGCGCGAAAGTCAAAGCTCTAATGCGCGCCAATGGGGCACGCAATAACCACCTCAAACAGCGCTAATGCGCGCGCTAACGGCGCACGCAATAATCACCTCACACACCAGAAAAAAATGCAGACATGAGCGCCCAGCCAGGCCAGAGTGACCCCCAAGCACCCCACAGCACAGCACAAGTACAGGGTGCAGAGAGCAGCATAACAGGGGGGAGACAGGGAGAACCCCCCATATAAAGAAACACAGCCAGTATGTACTCACCTGCAGCAGGAGAGACTACTTACCCGTCCCTGGAGGGACCCACTGGCTTGTTTTAGACAGACCTATCGCAGAGTAGTACTGCGTAGCTGTCGGCCCGGTCCACCGCGAAAGAAACAGTCAGGTACTGTTCAGTCTTGAGAGGACCGCGGGAGCATGAAAGCAACCCGGCCACCCCTGGAGCCACGGGGTATGTCCTGAACTGAGTCTCACACACACAAGGCGAGGATCAGCACGCTCGATGGTCGGACAGGGAAGACTACGAGGATACTAGTGTACCCAACCTGTTGCCCAGCCGATAGTTGATTGAAGGTCTCAAAAATAAAATAACAAAATTCCCAAAGGAATAAAATTTAAAAGTAAAATCTTCCAGGAGACTGGCTTCTGAGAGAGCCACGTCTTCTCCTTCTGCTAGGCAGAAAAAAACTGAGGTCTGCTGAATGCAGGTGGGAGGGTAATGTCCGGAGGGACCGCCCCCCTGGGCTGGGCTGTTCAGCTCTGGTTTGTTCTAGAATGTTTCTAACATCTAACATTCTGCCTAGATCTTCTCCTGCGAGCAGGGACATATACCCACACGTTTACAGTATCCAGCTGTGTCAGTCCATGGACGATAAGAGAAAATAGGATTTTTTACTCACCGTAAAATCCTTTTCTCTGAGTCCATGGACCGACACAGCTTCTCTATTGACAAAGTGGGTATTATCCGTTAATTAGGAGTGACTAGGCAGAAAAACTTGTAAAAAGTGTTGCATCACACCTTCTACAGTACCGCCCAGGGAGCGGACCCTCTGGGTATACCCTCTCAGTCTGCATCTTCGCAGATCAGTTCGTCAAAAAGCAGTACAAACTTAAAAGGAGGGGTGGGTGCTGTGTCGGTCCATGGACTCAGAGAAAAGGATTTTACGGTGAGTAAAAAATCCTATTTACTCTTTCGTCCATGGACCGACACAGCTTCTCTATTGACAAAGTGGGACGTCCCAAAGCAGTGTCAGAGAAAAAACGAGGGGTGGTAACAGCATAAAAATAAACTTCACCCCAAACACAAAACAGCACTCCTCCAACGGAGGAGTTGCAACTCTAAACAGCCGCTTGCAAAACCTTGCGGCCAAAAGAGGCATCCGAAGATGCACCTACATCAATTTTGTAGAATTTTGTGAAAGTGTGAGCGGACGACCAAGTCGCCGCTTTACATAATTGGGAAACAGACGCTTGATTTCGGAAAGCCCAAGAGGCACCTATTGCCCTGGTCGAATGCGCCGTGACAGGAAAGGGGGGCGCCTGACCCTTTAAGGCGTAAGCCTGGATTACTGTCGGATCCACCTAGAGATGGTGGCCGATGAGACTGCTTGGCCCTTCTTGGGACCAGCCACCGAAACAAACAGTGAGTCTGACTTCCGGAACAGGGAAGTAGCAGATAGGTATACTCTCAAAGCTCGGACAACGTCCAAGGAATGCAACGCCGACTCCTTAGGATTCAACGGCTGAGGACACAAGGATGGAAGTACAATGTCTTCGTTGAGATGAAAAGCCGAAACGACTTTCGGAAGAAAGGAAGGCTGCGGCCGCAGCACCACCTTATCCTTGTGGAAAATCAAATAGGGAGCCTTGCAGGACAAGGCTGCCAGCTCAGAGACTCGTCTAACTGACGTAACAGCCACCAAAAAGACCACTTTCTGAGAAGTGTCAACAGGGGAATATCTCTAATATTCTCAAACGGTGCCTTCTGAAGCACCGAGAGGACCAGGTTCAAGTCCCACGGAAGTAACGGGGGACGGACCGGAGGGGCCACATGTCGGACCCCCTGCACAAATGTACTCACGAGAGAGTGAGTCGCCAGGGGTCGCTGAAAAAAGACAGCCAGGGCAGATATCTGACCCTTAAATCGTACTTAGGGCAAGCCCTTGGTCCACCCCATGCTGTAAAAACAGCAGGATTCTGGAAACCAAATAGGTACGCGGATGCCATTTCATTTCCTCACACATGGAGATGTAGGCCCTCCAAGTGCGGTGATAGACCTTCCTAGAGGACGGTTTTCGAGCACTTCTCATAGTAGAGATTACTGAGTCTGACAGGCCCCGGTCTCTCAGTACCTGGTTCTCAACAGCCATGCCGTTAAAGCCAATGACTGTAAAGCAGGATGGAATATGGGACCTTGCGATAGCAGGTCCTTCCGTAGTGGTAGGCGCCAGGGGACGTCTGCTACCAGACGTACTAGATCGGCGTACCAAGGACGCTGAGGCCAATCTGGAGCGATTAGGATCATTGGAATTCCCTCTGCCTCCACTCTGCGGAGCAGAAGAGGAAGAAGCCTTAAGGGAGGGAAGGCATAGATTAGCCAATACTGACCCCACGATGCTACCAACGCGTCCGTTGCGTCTGCCCATGGGTCTCTTGACCGGGCCACAAATCTCAATACCTTCCGATTGAGTCGGGAAGCCAGAAGATCTACGTCTGGTGTGCCCCATCTTTGGCAGAGGAGTTGGAACACCTCCGGGTGTAAGGACCCTTCTCCCTGGTCCAGCATCTGGCGGCTCAGGTAGTCCGCCTGCCAGTTTTCCACACCCGGAATGTACACGGCCGACAGTGCCGGTACGCTCCTCTCTGCCCACTTCAGGATGCGAGCGATCTCCGATGCTGCAGCTGAGCTTCTTCTTCCTCCTTGATGATTGACATATGCCACTGCTGTGGCGTTGTCTGACTGGATCCTGACTGGACGCCCTTGCAGCCTCTGAGACCATTTGAAGAGGCACAGCCTGATCGCCCGGATTACCAGGACATTGATCGGCAGGAGGGCTTCCTCTGGGGTCCAGCGACCTTGCGCCGACTGAACACCCCAGACTCCCCCCCAACCTGTAAGGCTGGCGTCCGTCGTGATCACTATCCAGTAAACCGGAAGAAATTACTTCCCGCCCATTAGAACCGGTGCTGTCAGCCACCATACCAGGGATCTCCTGACTATGTGGCTCACTCGGATTTGATAATCCAGAGATGATGGACATCTGTTCCATCTGAACAGAACTTCCTTCTGTAACACTCGAGTGTGGTATTGAGCATATGGAACCGCCTCGAAGGAGGCTACCCTGAGGCCCAACACTCGCATGCAAAAAACGGAGTGACGACCAATTCCTGGAAGTCAGCTGCTGTACTGCAGCCCGGAGGGTCTGCAACTTCTCCACAGGGAGGAATACCTTTGCCTCTGAAGAATCCAGAATCAACCCCAGGTACCCTAGGCGTTGAGTGGGCACCAATACTGACTTTTGCGTGTTTAGTATCCAACCACAGTCTCGAAGAGTCTGACAGGTAATGGACACGCTTACCTCTAATTCTGAGCTTGAAGGGGCCTTCAGCAGAAGGTCGTCTAAGTAGCCTGTGATAGCGATACCCCGCTGTCTTAGAAGTGCCAGAATCGGAGCGAGCACCTTGGTGAACGTCCTGGGTGCTGAGGCAAGGCCCAACGGGAGGGCCACAAACTGGTAGTGGTCCTTCCCGATAGAAAATCGCAGAAACCTCTGGTGTCTGGAGAATATGGGGACATGCAGGTATGCGTCCTTGATGTCCAAGGAGGCCAGAAAGTCCCCCGGATGGAGAGCCGTGACTACAGATCGAACCGACTCCATCCGAAAACTTTGTACCTTCACAAAGCAATTGAGGGCTCTGAGATCCAAGCTTGGACGAACCCCCTCCTTCTTCGGCACAATGAACAGATTTGAGTAAAAACCCCGTTCCAGTTCTGGAACTGGAATAACTACCCCGCGTTCCAGTAGACCCTGGACCGCCCCATACAGGGCCTCCCGGCGGGTCGGTAGTAGCTGGAGATTGGAGGTGTTGAATCTGTCCGGTGGACAAGAGAGAAACTCTATCTTGTAGCCTGAGGAGATTACTTCGCAAACCCACCTGTCGGAGATTAGTGCTGTCCACTGAGTCGCGAATTTGCGAAGACGTCTCCCCACCCGAGAGCTGGGTGGGGGTGGACCTTCATGCGGACGCAAATTTGTCCGCAGGCTTATTGGGTATGCGGGACCAGGGACGCTTTTGTCCTTGGGCAGGCGCTTTATCGGCCTGGGGTCTTTTCCCTGTCGCCCTAGGGGGACGAAAAAACCACTTGCGTGCAGTAAAGGAGGGCCCTTGCCCTTGGCGTGGCCCCTTACCCTTGCTAATTTGGGGAAGCAAAGTGCTTTTACTTCCTGTGGCATCCTTGATGATGTCATCCAGAGAAGCCCCAAAAAGTCTGTCGCCCTTAAAAGGCAGATCCAACAGGGCTTTCTTGGAAGTCTGGTCTGGAGACCAGCCTTTTAGCCAGATCAGGCGGCGTATTGCTACTGCATAAACCGAAGTTTTAGACAGCAGGGGAATAGTATTCATGTCTGACTCGCAGACAAACCTAAGGCCCTGGACCAACAGGTCGGCCAATGTTATCTCATCAGGAGGAGCATCTCGCTCCTTAACCCCTGGAGTAGCAATCTTGCCCATTCAGTAAGTGTGTGAGACACTAGGGCCCCCGCCAATGCCGGGCGTACTGCCGAGCCTACCACTGAGTATAGGTAGCAAGCGAGTGCTTCAGCCTTCTTATCCACAGGGTCCTTGAAAACAGGAGCCCCTTCTACAGGAATTGTGGTGGCTCTATCAAGTCTGGACACCGGAGGGTCCACTATAGGGGGAAGAGGTCCATTTCTTCAGAAAACTCTCCTCAAAAGGGGTACCGTACCGCAAACCTCTTTGGGGCTGTAAAGACCCTCAGTGGGTTCTCCCATTTCTTGTATAAGAGTTTATCAAAAGACACACAAGGGAACACCTTAGCAGTGCGGGCAGGTCTATGAAACCCAAGTGGACCGGAGTCTCTGCTGCTTCTGCAGTATTTTCCAATTTTAGCATATCCCGCACTGCAGTAATAAGGTCAGATACCAAAGCCGTCTCGCGTACTGACCTGGACTTGGAGTCATTCGCACTGTCCGGTCACGGTCTGCAGTCTCTGATGCGTCAGAATCTGGGCCCCGAGCCGTAGCTGGACCTGGTTCTGCACCAGAATTATCCCCAGAAGCTTGCAGGGGATGGGGCGTTTACTACCCCCTGTATTCCCATGTGCTGCTTCCACCCTGGCAGCAAACGCCTCTAGGATTGCAGTCATAGCGTTCATAGACACCTCAGGGGCACCAGCTGCTAAATCTGGTGTTTCAGGGGAGAAGACATCTGACTCAGATGCCATGCTGACCACACGCTGACACTCACAGGGCTCCAGGCAAGATATCAATAGGCCACCCTCCTGTGCTGCAGAGAGGCCGGGTCACCCAGAGGACTCACCACCCTGGATAGGTACTGCTATGCTGCGCCTGTGATGCTGTCCCTCTGCTGCTGTGTCAGTCTGCTTCTTTTATCAGCACTTCCTGTGTGAATTTTCGCGCCAGTGTAATGCACCCTAGAGGCCGGAGGCTCTCGAAAAATGGTTGCCAAAAACGTCTGTATGGAAGATCATGTGGGCTCTAAGAAAATGGCCGCCGACAGAAGATAGAGGTCAAGCAGCCATAGCCCACAAAAAGATGCCCGCCGAACGGCAATATCTGCATACAGGGTGGACAAACATGGCCGCCGATCAGCTGATAGGGGCCAGTGGGTGTGGCCGAACCACAGGAAGATGGCCGCCGGGCAGTCACAAGAGGCCAAACTTGGCATGGACCACCTCAAAATGGCCGCCAACAGCATGGAGGAGGAAGGACACAAACACAGGTAAGAAAAAATAGGATTTTTATAACAGCTTACCTGTAAAATCCTTTTCTTGGAGTACATCACGGGACACAGAGCGACATAGTCATTACTAATGGGTTATATAGTTACCGTCAGGTGCTGGCACTGGCAACTTCCAAAACCGGAAGTACCCTCCCCTATATAAGCCCCTCCCATCCGGGAGCACCTCAGTTTTGTAGCAAAGCAATAAGTGTCCCCAAAGAGGGGCGGGAGCTCTGTGTCCCGTGATGTACTCCAAGAAAAGGATTTTACAGGTAAGCTGTTATAAAAATCCTATTTTCTTTCTCGTACATCACGGGACACAGAGCGACATAGTCATTACTAATGGGATGTCCTAAAGCAATGCCAAATGAGGGGGGGGATACACCATATATAAGCTGAGCGCTATCAGACATGAAGATCTTTTGCGGCCTGCAACACACTGCGCCCAAAGGCGACATCCTCCTGACTTCTAACGTCCACCTGGTAGAACCTAGTAAACGTGTGTACTGAAGACCATGTTGCGGCCTTACAGACTTGAGCCAGGGAGGCCTGGTGATGCACTGCCCATGAAGTTCCAACTGCTCTCGTGGAGTGCGCCCTAACTTTGAACGGAGGCGGTCTACTTCTCAAGCTATAGGCTTGTATTATGACCTGTCGAATCCACTTGGCTAAAGTAGATTTTGACGCTGCCTGACCCTTTCTGGGGCCTTCCGGCAGAATAAACAAAGTATCTGTTCTGCGAATCTGAGCAGTGGCTTTTAGATAAGCTTTAACTGCTCTTACTACATCCAAAGAATGCAATAACTTTTCCTCTACCGAAGTAGGCTTGGGGAAAAAAGAAGGAAGAACCACATCTTGGTTCAAATGAAAACTCGATACCACCTTAGGAAGAAAGGCTGGATGAGGACGTAACACTACTCTGTCCTTATGGATAACCAGATATGGCTCCTTACAGGACATAGCTGCTAATTCCGATACTCTTTTAGCCGAACAAATGGCTACTAGAAAAATCAATTTTCTGGTGAGAAGCACTAAGGAAATATGCTGTAATGGTTCAAATGGTTGTTTCTGTAGAACCGACAGAACCAAGTTTAGATCCCATGGACATATGGGAATATTAACCGGAGGACTAATACGCATCACTCCTTGTATAAAGGCTTTGACTAGTGAATGCGAAGCCAAGGGCCTTTGAAAAAATATTGACAAGGCCGAAATCTGACCTTTGATAGTACTCAAGGCAAGCTTCCTATCTACAGCCCATTGTAGGAAGTCCAGAATTCTACCTATTACGTATTTACGTGGATGCCATTTCCTGGCCTCACACCAGGCGATGTACGCCTTCCAGATTCTATAGTAGATCTGCCTGGATACCGGTTTCCTGGCATTGATCATGGTAGACACCACAGCATTAGAGAGCCCTCTCCTTTTTAGAATGTGGGCTTCAATAGCCGGGCCGTCAAACCTAGGGCTGGTAAGGAAGGGTGGTATATCGGTCCCTGCGAAAGCAGGTCCGGACGATGTGGGAGGGTCCAAGGACTCCCCACAGACATTTTTACAATCTCCGCGTACCATGCTCTTCGGGGCCACGCTGGAGCCACCAGAATCACTGGTTTCTTTTCTACCCTGATTCTGCGGAGTAATCGAGGTAACAATTGTGGCGGTGGGAATGCATATATCAGCTTGAACTGATCCCAAGGGAACACTAGGGCATCCGAGCCGCACGCTAGGGGATCCCTTGTCCAAGAGACAAACCTGTCCACTTTCGTGTTGAACCTGGATGCTAGCAGATCTACATCCGGTGTTCCCCACCGCTGACATATTGTCCGGAAAACCTCGGGATGAAGGGACCATTCCCCTGGGCATAATTGTTGGCGACTTAGAAAGTCCGCCTTCCAATTCTCCACCCCTGGAATGAATACCGCAGATATGGCTGGGACATATCTTTCTGCCCATCTCAGGATGTAATTTACTTCCCTTTGGGCTGCACGACTCCTGGTGCCCCCCTGACGATTGATATATGCCACTGCTGTGGCATTGTCTGACTGAACTCTGACAGGGGACCCTTGGAGTTTGGATGTCCATGCTACTAGGGCATACCGGGCTGCTCGTATCTCTAAGAGATTGATGGGCAGGGCCTTTTCCGCATCCGACCATCTGCCCTGGAGAGACCATTGCTCCAGTACTGCTCCCCAGCCTAAAAGGCTGGCATCTGTAGTGACCACCTTCCAAGAAATCGGACTGAAGGATTTCCCTCTTTCCAGATTCCGGGGAACCAACCACCAACGGAGGCTTCTGCGAACGGAAGGGGACAAGGACATTGGTACGTCCAGAGCCTGAACTTTTTTGTTCCAGGCTGACAGTATGGCCCTTTGCAACTTCCTTGAATGGAATTGACCGTAGGGTACTGCTTCGAATGATGCCACCATTTTTCCCAGCAGCCTCATGCACAGGCGTATGGATGGCTGTCTTTTTGAACCCACTAAGTGGATCAAATCTCTCAAAGACGACCCCTTTTCTCGAGACAAGAAAATTTTTCTCTGGTCTGAATCCAGCCTTAGCCCCAAGTATTCCAGACTTTTGACTGGTTTTAGGGCTGACTTGTCTCGGTTGATAATCCAACCGTGATATTCCAGATACTTGATTGTCTCGTGAACAACCACTTCTAGTTTTTCCACTGAGTGGTCTATCAGCAACAAGTCGTCTAGATATGCCATTATCGTTACACCTCGTGTTCTTAGATTGGCCAATAATGGGGCCAGAATTTTTGTGAACACTCTTGGTGCTGTGGCCAGACCGAAGGGTAAGGCTCTGAACTGAAAATGGCGCCCTTCTACTGCAAAGCGTAGAAATTTTTGGTGGACTGGAAAGATGGGAATGTGCAAATAAGCATCTTTGATGTCGATCGTGGCTAACCAATCCTCCCCTTATAGGGCAGTGGCCACCGATCGGATCGACTCCATCGGAAAGTCCTGATATACAGGAATTTGTATAGCCCTTTTTGAATTAATATGGGCCTCCCGTCCGCATTTGCTTCGGGACTGTAAAGAGGTTTGAGTAAAACCCGAACCCTCATTCTTCCAGGGGAACCTCCATAATTACTCCTTGGAGCAATAGTTGTTCTAGTGCCAACAGGAGGGACTCTCTCTTCCGGGGATCCCTTGGCACGTTTGACCTCAAAAATGGGAAGGAGGAGAGTCTTTTAACTCCAAACTGTATACAAAACCTACTGCGGAGAGCACCTATCTGTCTTGATCGTGTCCCGCCAGGTCTCTTTGCGAACAACTGGAGTCCTCCCCCCACCCGACTGAGTGGGGGCTTCAATGAATTTAACTTTGGGGGAGGTTTTGTACCTCCCCTGACCCAGGGTTTCTCATTACCCTGCTACTGTCCCTGTTTTTTACCCCCGGGATTTGACCGAGGAGGCCGTCGGAACTGTTACACAGCCGATGCCCCAGGGACTGGAGAAGCAGGCCCCTTAAAGAGGGACCTCTAACTCTGCTTTTAACCGGCAAGAGCGTATTTTTACCGCTGGAAATTTTCTGGATATATTTGTCCAGGTTTTCCCTGAATAAGCGTTCACCATGAAATGGGACGCTAACCAGCCATTCTTTACAGGGAGCTTCAGCAGACCAGTTTTTGAGCCATAGGAGCCTACGCATATGTACTATAGACAGCGTAAGGCGGGAGGCCTGATGGACTGAATCCTCTATGGCGTCAACCGCAAAGCCTAAGGCTCTAGGTAGATCAGCTAGGGCAAAGCCTGCTGATCTGTCAAGTCCCTCAAGACCTGTTTCAACTGATCCTTCACTGCTTAGCAGACCCCAATAGCTGCTACTGCTGGTTGTATCACCAAGCAGATTTTCATAAGGACTCCAATCTTTTATCTATTGGGTTCTTGAACATTTGGACATTATCCACTGGACATGTCAGTGATTTATACATACAAGAGATGGCTGCGTCCACTGTAGGGACCTTCCATTTTTTTTTTTTTTTTTGATGAACTTATCCTCCATGGGATAGACCACCGGAAATCTCTTGGGGGAATAAATATTTTCTCAGGACGTTCCCAATCCTGGTAAATGAGCCCTTTCAGTAAAGGGTGAAGTGGAAAAGAACAAACAGTCTGGGGGCTTCTAGCGACCCCAACGAGGATACAGTAGTGGTTGATGGTTCCGCAAGGTGCATTTTTAAATGCTGATCGGACCATGTTAGTCAGAGACTGAACCCATAATCTTTCAGCTTGAGATGCTGAGAAAAGGTTCCCCCACTGTTGATTCCTCTATAACAGAATCAACCTTATCCTGATCCCCTTCAGGCAGGTCGATCCCTGTATGGGACTGTTGCTCTGCTAACAGGCACTCTGAAGGAGGAGACGGAGATCGGGCGTGCTTTCCCTGACAGGGAGGCAGCGATAAATTTTGACAATCTCTCTCTAATCCTCCCAGAGCTGAGGAAAAAACCTCCTCTGTTACATACACAGGAGCAGGTGACTGAGGACAGCCACAGTACCAAGTACCCCTGCGGGGTCTCTACGGTCACTTACCTCTGAACTTCAGGGGAGACTGGTGCAGCAGGAGTATGCCCAAGATCCTCAGAGCCCGATGAGACCCCCTTCGCTTCCTGGAAGATTCAGTTCCGGAGCTACTGGACGGCATATTCCTAAGCCTAAAGCTGAGGTATTCCAGCCGTAATACACCACTTTTACTGAGAATAGTCTAGCACAATTGCTGCTATATCACAGTTGGTGTCTACTAATGTGCCTTTCTAGGGGATGCCTGTATCAACCGCTTGCTGTATGCCTTTAAATGTTGCCAGCTCTGTCTCTGTACTTCATAGCCAGCTTACTGCAATAATGTGGCTTTTTAAAAACCTGCTGGGACGCCCGCACATGCGCAGAAGCGCTGCGGCGCGCACAGAGCGTCATCCCCCAGGCCCCGCCCCTTTTTCCGGCCACCTCTATATATAGAGGCGCGTGCACGCGCACGCGCGCGGCCACGTGCGCCTCGGCGCTAATTTTCAAACATGGAAACCAGGGACAGGAGCCAGGGCCCCCTTTGCCGCAGGCCGGGGGATAGACGAACACTGCAACATGGCAGAGGAAACAGTTTCCTGTAGGAGAACTCACCAGCTGCCTGGACTTTGCTTTCTGAGAAGAAACTAGTCCATATGACAAGAAAAACATTCCACAGCGGCCTCTAGTGGACAAACACAGGTACCGCAGTTTAATATACTAAACATATATAAAAAAACATTCTTTTTTTTTTTTTTTTTTTTTCTTGACCACCATTAAAAATTATTACATTTTTTTTTTTTTAGTAGTTACAGGCATGCACAGATATTAGCGGGAATACCGTTAGGTAACAGACAGAAAGACAAATTAGGCTTGGGGGTCCCCCAATAGAACCAAGTTCCTGGGGGCCCCCACTTACCTGTTCCCCGCCGCAGGACTTTGTTTGGTCCACAAAAGCCCAAACTTCACCTATCACGGCAGGCATTGTAATCAAACCTTCAGGGACCGGGTTCCCAAGGATTCCACTCCCCTGGACCTGTATAGCACCCTGCACAGAAAACATCTTGGTCGTGGGTATGACCAGAGCTCTGGATCCCAGGGTCCAGCTCTCCTAAGAGAAGCATTACAGGCAGAACCTTGCTCTTCTCTGCAAGGCCCGGGTACCGACCGTTTAGCTATGAAGCTTTTTTGGTCGGATCCGGAATAGCTTACTGAGGCCCAAAAGAACCTGTACGCAAGCTCAGTGAAAAACACATGTTTCTTCTTGGCCAACACCTTAGACACTGGCAAAAAACTGAGGTGCTCCCGGATGGGAGGGGCTTATATAGGGGAGGGTACTTCCGGTTTTGGAAGTTGCCAGTGCCAGCACCTGACGGTAACTATATAACCCATTAGTAATGACTATGTCGCTCTGTGTCCCGTGATGTACGAGAAAGAAAATGACATTTCTTTTAAATGTTAGTTACAGCCAGCCCCGCTCCAGTGGGACCCCCTAGGTGACCCCCAGCACCCAGCAACCTTTAGCTAGAAGCCCAGGGAGGAGGGAAAGGCAGGGAGAGAGGGAAGAAAGGGGCCACAACCACTTACTTGATCTCTCCAGGAATGTCCAGCTAAATCACCCAGCCGAGGCAGGGGAGTTTTACTTACCTATCCTGCATGTATTCTGCTGGAAGACATTCCAAACAGATCATCGTCCGCGCACGGAAGGTGACTGTTGGCCAGGCATGCTGTGATTGGACCCAGAAGGGACGATCATATGTATGCCCTGGAGCATGACGCTCACCGGACAGGCTGCTGCGACTCGGCCGTAAGGTCAGCCGAAGCTGAGCGGTCCGATGCAAGCCTTGGAGCGTAAGCTCACCGGCCAGGCTGCTGCGACTCGGCCGTAAGGTCAGCCGAAGCTGAGGGGTCCGATGCAGGCCCTGGAGCGTAAGCTCACCGGCCACCCGTGGAGCGACGGGCATGTCGTGGAAAACCCAGCGCGTAGCTAGGGTCGGCACGCGCTCGATGGCCGAAACTGGGGAGACTACAAGGATCGAGGATCCAGCCTGTCACCCAGTCAGCAGTTGATCGAAGATCGCAGGAAACAACAAATGTAGCAAAAAAAATATATATATATCTTTTTTCCCCGGACCAATGGGCCCGAAGGGAGCCATGTCCTACTCCTTGCTAGACAGAAAAAAACTGATCTGCGAAGATGCAGACTGAGAGGGTATACCCAGAGGGTCCGCCCCCTGGGCGGTACTGTAGAAGGTGTGATGCAACACTTTTTACAAGTTTTTCTGCCTAGTCACTCCTAATTAACGGATAATACCCACTTTGTCAATAGAGAAGCTGTGTCGGTCCATGGACGAAAGAGTAATATTGTTTTTTTTCAAAATTGCCAGTCTTTTTTTGTTTATAGAGCAAAAAAACAAAAAAAAAAAAAAACGCAGAGATCATCAAATACCACCAAAAGAAAGCTCTATTTTTGGGGAAAAAAGAACATCAATTTTGTTTGGGAGCCACATCGCACGACCGCGCAATTGTCATTCAAAGCGTGAAAGCGCTGAAAGCTGAAAATTGGCCTGGGCAGGAAGGGGGTGAAAATGCCCGGTATTGAAGTGGTTAAATAAATAAAATCAAGAGGAGAACTGTACAGCGGGCAGCTATGCGTGTCAGCACACATTTATTTGCTGTCCAAGCTCCTCAGGAGCCATGAAAACCACAGAGCTCTGGTATTCAAATCTCAATTTTCTTTTAAAACCGTCAAGTTTTAGAGTACCCTCTCCTAACATCTGCTTTTCTCTATTGTTCCATTAGTTTGTACATCCTCACTGACCAGAAAGAAGGTTTTACAGGCACGAGGCAGTACAACAGAACTCCATAGTTTCTTAAGAAAATATGCATAACAGAACTTCAGCCCCACCACCCCAGCCCGGGCTCTCAGGGTAGCCTGTAGTGCAGGGGTGCCCAATCTTTTGAAGAGTGGGGTCCACTGAAGCGACTTGGTAACCAGTTGTGGACCACAATGAATGGAGAGGGCGGATGACAAGTGTTGTACACTCTGCATATGAAGAGCAGACACGGACACAGCTCGCTCTACTCTAAGGCCCCATGCACACGAAACGCAGGTGCAAACTCTGCTGAACACACGTTTTTAAACGCTGAAACCGGCGTTTATAAACGCGCGTTTTGCCGCGTTTGCGGCCGCGTTTAGCGGCGTTTTACCGCGTTTGCGCTTATAAGCGTTTCATCATAGACCCTCCCTAAGCTCAAAAAACAGTAAATTTTAACCATTTCAGCCAGTTTGTGAGACCAGAGTGAGTAGCAGCAGCTGAGAGAGCAGCAGTGTACTTGTATTTAGCGTATCACTTGCCACATCATCTGCCACAAGTTGTGGATTGTCCACTTGCTACGTCACCTGCCACATCACCTGGCCACGTCACCTGCCACAAGTTGTGGATTGTCCACTTGCCACGTCACCTGGCCACATCACGTGCCACGTCACCTGCCACAAGTTGTGGATTGTCCACTTGCCACGTTACCTGGCCACGTCACCTGGCCATGTTACCTGCCACGTCACCTGGCCACGTTACCTGCCACGTCAGCTGGCCACGTCACCTGCCACAAGTTGTGGATTGTCCACTTGCCACGTCACCTGCCACAAGTTGTGGATTGTCCACTTGCCATGTCACCTGGCCACATCACGTGCCACGTCACCTGCCACAAGTTGTGGATTGTCCACTTGCCACGTTACCTGGCCACGTCACCTGGCCATGTTACCTGCCACGTCACCTGGCCACGTTACCTGCCACGTCACCTGGCCACGTTACCTGGCCACGTCACCTGCCACAAGTTGTGGATTGTCCACTTGCCACGTCACCTGCCACAAGTTGTGGATTGTCCACTTGCCATGTCACCTGGCCACATCACGTGCCACGTCACCTGGCCACGTCACCTGCCACAAGTTGTGAATTGTCCACTTGCCACGTCACCTGCCACAAATTGTGGATTGTCCACTTGCCACGTCACCTGGCCACATCACCTAGCCATGTTACCTGCTCACATTACCTGCCACGTCATCTAGCCACGTCACCTGCCACAAGTTGTGGATTGTCCACTTTCCACGTCACCTGGCCACATCACGTGCCACGTCACCTGCCACAAGTTGTGAATTGTCCACTTGCCACGTCACCTGGCCACGTCACCTGCGACAAGCTGTGGATTGTCCACGTGCCACGTCACCTGGCCACATCACCTGACACAAGCTGTGGATTGTCCACTTGCCACATTACCTGCCACAAGTTGTGGATTGTCCACAATGCAATGCAAGCAATTACAGTTTTCTTTTATATTTTTTAATAGTTTTTCATCATTTGCCATCATTTTTGAGATTTCTAATGTTAAAAAATAGGTCACCTTTAAAAACGCTTATAAACGCAAACGCGGCAAAACGCCGGTACCGCGTTTAGCCGCGTTTAGCAGCGTTTAGCGTCTGAAACGTGGAAAACTTTTGCGTCTGAACCCATTTTTTTGCTTCTGGAAAAACGAGGTTAAACGCAACTGCTTGTAAACGCCAAAAAACGAGAGTGTGTGCATGGACACATAGGATAACATTGAATGGGTTCAGGGGCAGTTGAAAAAAGCGTCCAACTGCCTCTGAACGCGCGTTCAACAGCAAATAACAGCGTCTCGTGTGCAAGGGGCCTAAGGGGCCTCCAATCCGATCCGCCCAGACAGAAGGGGGACTGATACCCTTCTGTTTTTTTAGCAGATCGGACTAGAGGTAGGCGGGTGTATATTGACATTTACAGTCCATTTACATCTGCCGTTCAATAGAGGTGGATGGTCCGATTGGGTCTGCCTGGAAAACAGACAGGCCTATCCAATTGGACTGATCATGTGAAAGGAGCCTAAGGCTGTGTTCATACTGATGTGCTGCTGTTTACCTGCACCGCAGGTGCAATGCAGTGCACCTGTGGCTTCCCTGCACTTTGCCATAGACTTCTATTATATATGGAGGTGTGGTGCACTTTCTGAAAGCACACTGAAGCCTCGTACACACGACCGGTTTTCCCGGCAGGAAAACTGCCAGGAGAGCATTTGGCCGGGAATCCCGGCCGTGTGTATGCTCCCTAGCAGTTTTCCCGACAGGAAAACTGCCCGGGAAAAATAGAGAACCTGCTCTCTATTTTCCCGTCGGGATTCCCGGCAGAGTGTTTTCTGCCGAGAAAACCGGTCGTCTGTATGCTTACCTGTAGGGTAACGAAACCGCGCATGCTCGATAACACTTAGACACATGCACGGTAGCATACAAAGTTAGTGTGAGGTGTAGCAAGATGGCGGCGACGGAATCAAATGCGACGAGACGCCGGCTCCTCGTAGTCGATGACATCACCGTGTTCTTGCCAATCAAAAGAACGGCGGTTCTTTTGAGTGGCTGTCTGTATACACGGCTTTGCAAGAAAAGCTTGCCAGGAATCCCGTCAGGAAAACCAATGTTTTTTTTTCCTGACGGGATTCCCGGCCATGTGTACAGGGTTTAAGGCTGGGTTCACACTATTGCAAATTGGATGTGGGTTTTCTCTGCATCCAATTCGCATGTCAGGAGACTGTGACCGGCTCTCAATAGAGCCGGATCACACAGCTCGGGGACGGCTGTGGAGCAAATTGCACAGGAGTCCTGTGCGTCTTTTTGTCTGTTTCAGGTCTAAATTCAGCCAAAAATTCTGACCTGAAACAGTGAACAGGGATGTGCCAGGCCCCTGCTGTGAGTTTCTCCGCACAACAGTGTGAACCCAGCCTAAAACTCCAGCATTCAGGAGATTTGGGGAGCTTTCAGAAACCGCACCCAACCCACAGGTGATAGCAGAAGTCTATGGCTCAGTGCAGGTAACCCACAAGTGTTCTGCCCTGCACCTGTGGATCAGTTTTAAAGCAGCCCAGTAACCACTGCTGAAGAGATATGCCCATTAAGTATCTCACAAAAGTGAGTACACCCCTCACATTTTTGTAAATATTTTATTCTATCTTTTCATGTGACAACACTGAAGAAATGACACTTTGCTACAATGTAAAGTAGTGAGTGTACAGCTTGTATAACAGTGTAAGTTTGCTGTCCCCTCAAAATTACTCAACACACAGCCATTAATGTCTAAACCACTGGCAACAAAGGTGAGTACACCCCTAAGTGAAAATGTCCAAATTGGGCCAAATTAGCCATTTTCCCTCCCCGGTGTCATGTGACTCGTTAGTGTTACAAGGTCTCAGGTGTGAATTGGGAGCAGGTGTGTTAAATTTGGTGATATCGCTCTCACTCTCTCATACTGGTCACTGGAAGTTCAACATGGCACCTCATGGCAAAGAACTCTGAGGATCTGAAAAAAAGAATTGTTGCTCTACATAAAGATGGCCTAGGCTATAAGAAGATTGCCAAGACCCTGAAAATGAGCTGCAGCACGGTGGAAAAGACCATACAGCGGTTTAACAGGACAGGTTCCACTCAGAACAGGCCTCACCATGGTCGACCAAAGAAGTTGAGTGCACGTGCTCAGCGTCATATTCTGAGGTTGTCTTTGGGAATTAGATGTATGAGTACTGCCAGCATTGCTGCAGAGGTTGAAGGGGTTGGCGGTCAGCCTGTCAGTGCTCAGACCATACACTGCACACTGCACCAAATTGGTCTGCATGGCTGTCATCCCTGAAGGAAGCCTCTTCTAAAGATGATGCACAAGAAATCCTACAAACAGTTTGCTGAAGACAAGCAGACTAAGGACATGGATTACTGGAACCATGTCCTGTGGTCTGATGAGACCAAGATAAACTTATTTGGTTCAGATGGCATCAAGCATGTGTGGTGACAACCAGGTGAGGAGTACAAAGACAAGTGTGTCTTGCCTACAGTCAAGCATGGTGGTGGGAGGGTCATGGTCTGGGGCTGCATGAGTGCTGCCGGCACTGGGGAGCTACAGTTCATTGAGGGAACCATGAATGCCAACATGTACTGTGACATACTGAAGCAGAGCATGATCCCCTCCTTTCAGAGACTGGGCCGCAGGGCAGTATTCCAACATGATAACGACCCCAAACACACCTCCAAGATGACCACTGCCTTGCTAAAGAAGTTGAGGGTAAAAGGTGATGGACTGGCCAAGCATGTCTCCAGACCTAAACCCTATTGAGCATCTTTGGGGGCAGCCTCAAACGATGGAGGAGCGCAAGGTCTCAAACATCCACCAGCTCCGTGATATCCTCATGGAGGAGTGGAAGAGGACTCCAGTGGCAACCTGTGAAGCTCTGGCGAACTCCATGCCCAAGAGGGTTAAGGCAGTGCTGAAAAATAATGGTGGCCACACAAAATATTGACACTTTGGGCCCAATTTGGACATGTTCACTTAGGGGTGTACTCACTTTTCACCAAATTTAACACACCTGCTCCCCATTCACACCTGAGACCTTGAAACACCAATGAGTCACATGACACCCGGGAGGGAAAATGGTTAATTGGGCCCAATCACTTTTGTTGCCAGCGGTTTAGACATTAATGGCTGTGTGTTGAGTTATTTTGAGGGGACAGCAAACTTACACTGTTATACAAGCTGTACACTCACTACTTTACATTGTAGCAAAGTGTCATTTCTTAAGAGCCCATTCACACTGGGGCAACACGACTTCCAGCACGATTTTATGAGGCAACTCAGACAAGACCTGAGTATGAATCACAGCAAGACCTGGAGCTATTTACAAGGCAACTCCAAGTTGCCTGCAGGACAGGAGACATTCCAGTGGCCAATCAAACAAGAATCAGCTCTGTGGGAGGGAGGGGGGAGAGAGAGTTTTGTAGGAGAAATGTATGTTATCTTCCTGGAGAGTCGCTCCTATTAAGACAGGGAGAGGCGACTCCCATTGAAATGAATGGTTACAGGTCGCCTAGGAGTCGGATTGAAGTAGTACAGGGACCTTTTTTGAAGTCGGAGTGACTGCAGTAGTGTGCATAAGGACGAATCCATTAACTTACATTGATTTCTTCAGCCAGCGTGACCTGAGGCGACTAGGGGCGACCTGGGGCGATTTGGAGTCGGATCCAAAGACGCCCCTGTGTGAATGGGCTCTCAGTGTTGTCACATGAAAAGATAGAATAAAATATTTACAAAAATGTGAGGGGTGTACTCACTTGTGTAAGATACTATATATACACTGTGATTGTAGTAATAAACTGACCTTTAATACGTAGTCAGGTATCGCTGGCTGTTGCTGTCCCAGGCAGAGTGCATTTGGCACCACTCTGCCTATGACAGGAATGGGCGTGATACAGGAAGCATCCATCGGCTTATGCGGCTCTGCTCTCTCCACAGCCGCTTGCCTCCTCTACCGCTGGCTCCATTCACAACTCTGATGCTCAGGGATGGCAAGTCGGCAACTTGCGATCTGGGCTTGCTGACCGGCCATCCCAGAGCAGGAGGTCGCGGGCCACATCAGAGGGCTCCAGTTGGGCACCCCTGCTGTAGTGGGTAGAGTCTGCTGTACTTCTCCTACAGCTCTGTTCTCTGCACATGCTATGTGCAGCACAATGATGTCACTGCTACATTTACAATGCAATATCTGGATTTGCAAAGGCTTTTGGCGCTTCTAATGTGGATTTATATCCTTTGTGGCTATTTAGTTATATACAGTATCTGAATTACATTTTTTTTGCCTAGAGTTCAGCTTTACAGTGAATCTGTTCTTTGCCCATACAGGGCAAAATAAGGGCAAAACTTAAGGGTCCTTTCACACGGGCGTTCCGTATGTCTGTTTTTCCTCTGTTAAAAAAACAAAACGGAACGGATGAAAAATGGATGTTAGCGGATGATCTGCTTACATCCGATCCGCTGACATCCGTTTTTAAACCCCCCCCCCCTCATTAAACACACTGTATATAGCTGGTTGCTAAGCAGGGGGCCAGGATGCCCCCAGATCCAGCCCCCCCATGTGAATGGGTATCGGGTACATCGTATCCCTACCCATTCACCAAAAAAAGCAGTGAAAAAGTAAAAAAAAACAAAAAAACAAATAAGCCGGTTTTTCACACGTCCTTTAATAGCTCTAAACTGTCTTCTCCCGCCACCGTCTCTCTTGGTGCTGTCATCTTCCGCCGCCATCTCTCTCGGTGCTGTCTTTTTCCTCACCGCTGGATACCCGCAAAAAAAAAGCCGCTGTTGTTCTGTGACCGTCTTCCTCTGCTGTGTTGTAGCCCACTGTCTGGCATCTGTTATATAGCCATGGGGCGTGGCTATTTGATGACATCACTCGGAGAGCCCGCCCTTGTGATGTCACAATGGGGGGGTCTCCGGGTGATGTTAGCCGATTATTTTTTTTGCAGGAAAACGACAGCGAGGAAGAAGACAGCAGTGGGAGAAGAAGGCGGCAGGAGTGATGGCACCGGGAGAGACGCCTCTTTTTCGCAATTATTTTTTTGCTGCCAATTTTTCCTTTTTTACATTCAGCTGTCAGTGAGGAACCCCGCTGACAGCTGATGACTCATCGGTTGGTAAGGACACATCAGCCGGCTTCCCAGCCCCCTCCTTACAACCAGCTATATACAGTGTTTGAATTTCAGTTCAGTCACTTTTTTGTTTTGTAAAAAACGGATGTCAGCAGACATGAAAACGGATGTAAAAATTGACATCCATATCCGTTTTTGATTTGTTTAAAAAAAAAAAAAAATGGAACTGAACTAAAAAAACGGAATGCCTGTGTGAAACCAGCCTAAAAGTAGCCTCTGTGCTCTGGACCTTTTCCATGGACTGAGAGAAACAATAACGTGGTTATCACTCTGTACAGCATTTAGGCCTGTCCAGCCATAGCCTGCCATAGACTCTGACAGGCTGCCTGCAGCAGGGCCGGGGGCTGCACCTGTCCCTCCCTGGCACACTAAAATGCTGGGATGGATGCACTGCAGCTGGACACCCCTGTGTGCAAGGGGTCCAAATTTTCCATAAAACTATCAGAAAATAAGCAAATATTCTTCAATGCACAGCTCCTGTCCAACAATCTTATAATATAAAACTAACGATGGTTATTGTGAGACTTCTTTATCTCTCATACACTAAAAAAGGCAAACATAATTGTGAATGTTAGTAGCAGTTCCCCTTCACATAACATATTTTAGGTTTTAGTTGCCCTTCTGAAGCACCCCAACATTCAAAAGTTAACGGAGCGGTCACCTGCAATACAGCCCAGCTACAACCAATTTAAAGTGGAACTAAACCCTCCTTTACAGCCAAGAAAGCTGCCATCTTGGCTTCGGTGTGATCTTCAGTTGCCATTGTGCTGCGAGTGATCAGTTATGACACTAGCCGTTTGATGGTTTGACAGTACAGTTGAGAGCACAAGCAACCGGCGACAGTTTTCATTCACTGCATGCCTTAAATATAACGGTTTAAGGAAACGGTTAAATCAATGGGTTTAGTTCCACTTTAAAGTTTTGGATAGAGACTGCAGGATTTGGTTTGACCCCATTGGGGAAAATTCCCCTGGCCATCCAGGGGTGGTTGTCACCATGGCACTAAGCCACAGCCAGTGAAAAAATAGGATTTTTATAACAGCTTACCTGTAAAATCCTTTTCTTGGAGTACATCACGGGACACAGAGCGACATAGTCATTACTAATGGGTTATATAGATACCGTCAGGTGCTGGCACTGGCAACTTCCAAAACCGGAAGTACCCTCCCCTATATAAGCCCCTCCCATCCGGGAGCACCTCAGTTTTGTAGCAAAGCAATAAGTGTCCCCAAAGAGGGGTGGGAGCTCTGTGTCCCGTGATGTACTCCAAGAAAAGGATTTTACAGGTAAGCTGTTATAAAAATCCTATTTTCTTTTTCGTACATCACGGGACACAGAGCGACATAGTCATTACTAATGGGATGTCCTAAAGCAATGCCAAATGAGGGGGGGGGATACACCATATATAAGCTGAGCGCTATCAGACATGAGGATCTTTTGCGGCCTGCAACACACTGCGCCCAAAGGCGACATCCTCCTGACTTCTAACGTCCACCTGGTAGAACCTAGTAAACGTGTGTACTGAAGACCATGTTGCGGCCTTACAGATTTGAGCCAGGGAGGCCTGGTGATGCACTGCCCATGAAGTTCCAACTGCTCTCGTGGAGTGCGCCCTAACTTTGAACGGAGGCGGTCTACTTCTCAAGCCATAGGCTTGTATTATGACCTGTCGAATCCTCTTGGCTAAAGTAGATTTTGACGCTGCCTGACCCCTTCTGGGGCCTTCCGGCAGAATAAACAAAGTATCCGTTCTGCGAATCTGAGCAGTGGCTTTTAGATAAGCTTTAACTGCTCTTACTACATCCAAAGAATGCAATAACTTTTCCTCTACCGAAGTAGGCTTGGGGAAAAAAGAAGGAAGAACCACATCTTGGTTCAAATGAAACCTCGATACCACCTTAGGAAGAAAGGCTGGATGAGGACGTAACACTACTCTATCCTTATGGATAACCAGATATGGCTCCTTACAGGACATAGCTGCTAATTCCGACACTCTTTTAGCCGAACAAATGGCTACTAGAAAAATCAATTTCCTGGTGAGAAGCACCAAAGAAATATGCTGTAATGGTTCAAATGGTTGTTTCTGTAGAACCGACAGAACCAAGTTTAGATCCCATGGACATATGGGAATATTAACCGGAGGCCTAATACGCATCACTCCTTGTATAAAGGCTTTGACTAGTGAATGCGAAGCCAAGGGCCTTTGAAAAAATATTGACAAGGCCGAAATCTGACCCTTGATAGTACTCAAGGCAAGCTTCCTATCTACAGCCCACTGTAGGAAGTCCAGAATCCTACCTATTACGTACTTATGTGGATGCCATTTCTTGGCCTCACACCACGCGATGTACGCCTTCCAGATTCTATAGTAGATCTGCCTGGATACCGGCTTCCTGGCATTGATCATGGTAGATACCACAGAATTAGAGAGCCCTCTCTTTTTTAGAATGTGGGCTTCAATAGCCAGGCCGTCAAACCTAGGGCTGGTAAGGAAGGGTGGTATATCGGTCCTTGCGAAAGCCGGACGACGTGGGAGAGTCCAAGGACTCCCCACTGAAATTTTACAATCTCCGCGTACCACGCTCTTCGGGGCCACGCTGGAGCCACCGGAATCACTGGTTTCTTTTCTACCCTGATTCTGCGGAGTAATCGAGGTAACCATTGTGGCGGTGTGAATGCATATATCAGCTTGAACTGATCCCCAGGGAACACTAGGGCATCCGAGCCGCAAGCTAGGGGATCCCTTGTCCGAGAGACAAACCTGTCCCCCTTTACGTTGAATCTGGATGCTAGAAGATCTACATCCGATGTTCCCCACCGCTGACATATTGTCCAGAAAACCTCGGGGTGAAGGGACCCTTCCTCTGGGCCTAATTGCTGGCGACTTAGAAAGTCCGCCTTCCAATTCTCCACTCCTGGAATGAATACCGCAGATATGGCTGGGACATATTTTTCCTGCCCATTTCAGGATGTAATTTACTTCCCTCTGGGCTGCACGACTCCTGGTGCCCCCCTGATGATTGATATATGCCACTGCTGTGGCATTGTCTGATTGAATTCTGACAGGGGACCCTTGGAGTTTGGATGTCCATGCTACTAGGGCATACCGGGCTGCTCGTATCTCTAAGAGATTGATGGGCAGGGCCTTTTCTGCATCCGACCATCTGCCCTGGAGAGACTATTGCTCCAGTACTGCTCCCCAGCCTATAAGGCTGGCATCTGTAGTGACCACCTTCCAAGAAATCGGACTGAAGGATTTCCTTTTTTCCAGATTCTGGGGAACCCACCACCAACGGAGGCTCTTGCGAACGGAAGGGGACAAGGACATTGTAAGTCTAGGGCCTGAACTTTTTTGTTCCAGGCTGACAGTATGGCCCCTTGCAAATTCCTTGAATGGAATTGACCGTAGGGTACTGCTTCGAATGATGCCACCATTTTTCCCAGCAGCCTCATATACAGGCGTATGGACGGCTGTCTTTTTTGTACCCACTAAGTGGATCAAATCTTTCAAAGACAACACCTTTCCTCGAGGCAAGAATATTTTTCTCTGGCCTGAATCCAACCTTAGCCCCAAGTATTCCAGACTTTTGACTGGTTTTTAGGGCTGACTTGTCTCGGTTGATAATCCAACCGTGAGATTCCAGATACTTGATCGTCTTGTGAACGACCACGTCTAGTTTTTTCACTGAGTGGTCTATCAGCAACAAGTCGTCTAGATATGCCATTATCATTACACCTTGTGTTCTTAGACTGGCCAATAAAGGGCCAGAATTTTTGTAAACACTCGTGGTGCTGTGGCCAAACCGAAGGGTAAGGCTCTGAACTGAAAATGGCGCCCTTCTACTGCAAAGCGTAGAAATTTTTGGTGGACTGGAAAGATGGGAATGTGCAAATAAGCATCTTTGATGTCGATCGTGGCTAACCAATCCTCCCCTTGTAGGGCAGTGGCCACCGATCGGATCGACTCCATCGGAAAGTCCTGATATACAGGAATTTGTATAGCCCTTTTAGAATTAATATGGGCCTCCCGTCCGCGTTTGCTTCGGGACTGTAAAGAGGTTTGAGTAAAACCCGAACCCTCATTCTTCCAGGGGAACCTCCATAATTACTCCTTGGAGCAATAGTTGTTCTAGTGCCAACAGGAGGGACTCTCTCTTCCGGGGATCCCTTGGCACGTTTGACCTCAAAAATGGGAAGGAGGAGAGTCTTTTAACTCCAAACTGTATCCCAAACCTACTGCGGAGAGCACCTATCTGTCTTGATCGTGTCCCGCCAGGTCTCTTGCGAACAACTGGAGTCCTCCCCCCACCCGACTGAGTGGGGGCTTCAATGAATTTAACTTTGGGGGAGGTTTTGTACCTCCCCTGACCCAGGGTTTCTCATTACCCTGCTACTGTCCCTGTTTTTTACCCCCGGGATTTGACCGAGGAGGCCGTCGGAACTGTTACACAGCCGATGCCCCAGGGACTGGAGAAGCAGGCCTCTTAAAGAGGGACCTCTAACTCTGCTTTTAACCGGCAAGAGCGTATTTTTACCGCTGGAAATTTTCTGGATATATTTGTCCAGGTTTTCCCTGAATAAGCGTTCACCATGAAATGGGACGCTAACCAGCCATTCTTTACAGGGAGCTTCAGCAGACCAGTTTTTGAGCCATAGGAGCCTACGCATATGTACTATAGACAGCGTAAGGCGGGAGGCCTGATGGACTGAATCCTCTATGGCGTCAACCGCAAAGCCTAAGGCTCTAGGTAGATCAGCTAGGGCAAAGCCTGCTGATCTGTCAAGTCCCTCAAGACCTGTTTCAACTGATCCTTCACTGCTTAGCAGACCCCAATAGCTGCTACTGCTGGTTGTATCACCAAGCAGATTTTCATAAGGACTCCAATCTTTTATCTATTGGGTTCTTGAACATTTGGACATTATCCACTGGACATGTCAGTGATTTATACATACAAGAGATGGCTGCGTCCACTGTAGGGACCTTCCATTTTTTTTTTTTTTTTTTTTTTTGATGAACTTATCCTCCATGGGATAGACCATCGGAAATCTCTTGGGGGAATAAATATTTTCTCAGGACGTTCCCAATCCTGGTAAATGAGCCCTTTCAGTAAAGGGTGAAGTGGAAAAGAACAAACAGTCTGGGGGCTTCTAGCGACCCCAACGAGGATACAGTAGTGGTTGATGGTTCCGCAAGGTGCATTTTTAAATGCTGATCGGACCATGTTAGTCAGAGACTGAACCCATAATCTTTCAGCTTGAGATGCTGAGAAAAGGTTCCCCCACTGTTGATTCCTCTATAACAGAATCAACCTCATCCTGATCCCCTTCAGGCAGGTCGATCCCTGTATGGGACTGTTGCTCTGCTAACAGGCACTCTGAAGGAGGAGACAGAGATCGGGCGTGCTTTCCCTGACAGGGAGGCAGCGATAAATGTTGACAATCTCTCTCTAATCCTCCCAGAGCTGAGGAAAAAACCTCCTGTTACATACACAGGAGCAGGTGAACTGAGGACAGCCACAGTACCAAGTACCCCTGCGGGGTCTCTACGGTCACTTACCTCTGAACTTCAGGGGAGACTGGTGCAGCAGGAGTATGCCCAAGATCCTCCGAGCCCGATGAGACCCCCTTCGCTTCCTGGAAGATTCAGTTCCGGAGCTTCTGGACGGCATATTCCTAAGCCTAAAGCTGAGGTATTCCAGCCGTAATACACCACTTTTACTGAGAATAGTCTAGCACAATTGCTGCTATATCACAGTTGGTGTCTACTAATGTGCCTTTCTAGGGGATGCCTGTATCAACCGCTTGCTGTATGCCTTTAAATGTTGCCAGCTCTGTCTCTGTACTTCATAGCCAGCTCACTACAATATTGTGTTTTTTTTAAACTGCTGGGACGCCCGCACATGCGCAGAAGCGCTGCGGCGCGCACAGAGCGTCATCCCCCAGGCTCCGCCCCCTTTCCCGGCTCACCTCTATATATAGAGGCGCGTGCACGCGCACGCGCGCGGGCACGTGCGCCTTCGGCGCTAATTTCAAATATGGTAACAAGGGACAGGAGCCAGGGCCCCTCTTTGCCGCAGGCCGGGGGATGGACGAGCACTGCAACATGGCAGAGGAAGCAGTTTCCTATAAGAGAACTCACCATCTGCCTGGACTTTGCTCTGCTGAGAAGAAGCTAGTCCACATGACAAGAAAACATTCCACAGCGGCCTCTAGTGGACAAACACAGGTACCGCAGTCTAATATATTACATATATATATAAAAAAAATTTTTTTTTTTTTTCTTGACCACCATTAAAAATTATTACATTTTTTTAGTAGTTACAGGCATGCACAGAATTTTGCGGGAATACCATTAGGTAACAGACAGAAAGACAAATTAGGCTTGGGGGTCCCCCAATAGAACCAAGTTCCTGGGGGCCCCCACTTACCTGTTCCCCGCCGCAGGACTTTGTTTGGTCCACAAAAGCCCAAACTTCACCTATCACGGCAGGCATTGTAATCAAACCTTCAGGGACCGGGTTCCCAAGGATTCCACTCCCCTGGACCTGTATAGCACCCTGCACAGAAAACATCTTGGTCGTGGGTATGACCAGAGCTCTGGATCCCAGGGTCCAGCTCTCCTAAGAGAAGCATTACAGGCAAAACCTTGCTCTTCTCTGCAAGGCCCGGGTACCGACCGTTTAGCTATGAAGCTTTTTTGGTCGGATCCGGAATAGCTTACTGAGGCCCAAAAGAACCTGTACGCAAGCTCAGTGAAAAACACATGTTTCTTCTTGGCCAACACCTTAGACACTGGCAAAAAACTGAGGTGCTCCCGGATGGGAGGGGCTTATATAGGGGAGGGTACTTCCGGTTTTGGAAGTTGCCAGTGCCAGCACCTGACGGTATCTATATAACCCATTAGTAATGACTATGTCGCTCTGTGTCCCGTGATGTACGAAAAAGAAAAACAACTTTTCAGAAGTTCTAATTCTTCCTCATTAGACTAATAACATGTACAGTATGTTGTGTTTGTCTGCGTCCCCATTGGAGAGAGTCTTCATCACTTCCTGTCCGGACAAGAAGTTAAGGGGGAATCTTCCCAATAGGGATAGAGACAGCAATAAAAAGCTGTTAGAGGCTCTAAGCATTCCGTCTAAAATTAAGTACAGCTGTAAATCTGACCTCTAGCCTTCCATTGAGTCTTGCAGTTTGAAAATTCTTCCTCTGAGTTTGATGCACACTGTGAGCTTCTCACAGTGAGCATAAGAGGCTGCAGCAAGTCAGATAAAGCGCGCCTCATTTCCTGGCTGGAGGACGCCCAGCATCTTCCAGCCATTCCTCCCCAGCCTGGTCCCTGGTTCGCCGCTTTCTTTCACTGACTTTCAAACAGAGGCTCGGCATCACATGCAGACAATACCACAGCTTGCTGTTTTCAGGAAGCTATGTACAGCTTTCTGGGACATGTAATCCCTACAAAACAGATGCTGCCTGAGCACCGCGATGCCACTGAAAGAAGAAGAATGGGACTGGAGAGGTCATATGGCCGTTACATAACATTCCTAAAAATTGCATTTAGCTAGAAATGTAAAAAAATTCCATATGCAGAATTCTTTACCCACATTTGATCCAGAGGAAGGCAAAAAAACTGTCAGGTAAGGCTTGCCCATTGTGCAGATAATGTTCCAAGAGGCATACGTATGCGCAGGCACAGGCCAGCAAGCATCTGTGCAGAGGCGTGCGCATATGCGTGCACACAGGCGCATGTGCGTGCCTGTCACTAATACTATCTAAATGGGACCCGGGCACTGGCTCATTGCTGTCTGATCTACAGCATTTCCGTGTATACTATTACCAGTTTCTGTGCTTGACTATCTGTTACTGACCCGGCTTACCTCTATCCACGCATGAGCGCTACCTACCCCTACCTCGGCTTGTCTCTGGATTTTGCCATTGCCTTCTGCCTGGTCTGACCTGCTCTGCCACTGCTGACTTTGGCCTGTGTCCTGACTATTCTTCTGCCTGCCGCTTATGCCCAATCCGACCATCTGGCGTGCCCGAAGCCGCATCCTGCTTTATCTTGTCCGCCCAGTGCTTCCTGACCGGTACACTACCTACCTGGTCCCTATCAGCCTGCTCTGCACCAGCAACCTGTCATCTGCCAGCCAAGGTCCACCCGCCAGCTGTCTGCCTGTCCTGGTCCTGCTGCATCTGCCGCTAAGCCATTCAGCTATCCAGCTCAACCTTGGTTATGCACCGGCTACCTACCTGCGCAGTCTGCTGGACACACTACAGGTGCTCAAACTTAAATGGACTCTCATGGCCATTGTCTCACTACCAGCGCCCCCTGAGCCGCAGCTGTAAGAGAGGCCTCCCTCTCAACATGAGGCTCTACAACCAGGTACGTGACAAAACCCCTATGAAGAATGGTTCAAATCGCTGCTGAACAATGGTCCAAATTGCTCCAGTGGGGGAAACAATTATTTCATAATTTCCCAGGAGGCAATCACATATTCCCTAAATCAGCAATTGCTGGTGTTGCTCCCTATAAATAATAATATCCAGTTATATTTTGTGCATTTAGGAATTCATCCAGCTCTTTTTTAAAACAATCTACTGAGTTGGCCAGAACTTGTTACTGAGAGAGTCTAGTCTACATTTTCACAGCTTTTATGCCCTGTACACACGATCATTTTTTCATCGGAAAAACCGATCGTGTGTGGGCCCCATCGGACTTTTTTCCATCGGTGTAAAAAAATAGAATATGTTTTACATTTTTCCGATGGAAAAAAAACGATATGAAATTCCGATCGTCTGTGTGGAACTCCTACGGAGAAAAAACCCACGCATGCTCAGAATCAAGTCGACGCATGCTCAGAAGCATTGAACTTAATTTTTCTCGGCTCGTCTGAGTGTTTTGGACGGTCGGAATTATGTCTGATGGTGTGTATGCAAGACTGATGGAAGTCAACTTCATCGGAATTCCGACGGAAAATTCCATCGGATTTTATTCCATCAGAAATCCGATCGTGTGTACAGGGCATTACTGCGAAGAGGCCTTTCCATTTGTGGAACTTAAACTCTTTTCCTCTAGATGTAATGAGTGCCCCCTTGCCCCAAAAGTGAATACCTCTACACCAAGTTCACTATGTGGACCACTTATGTATATATACAAGCTGATCATATCCCCCTTAAAGTGGGAGTAAACGCCCTTGTATGATTTTTACCTATAGGTAAGCCTATAATAAGCCTTACCTATAGGTACAGCAAATATCCCTTAAACATATATTGCTTAGGAGATATTTACTGATGCAGCCAGTGACATCAACGGCTGCATCTAAAGGCTACTTTAGATGCAGCCAGTGACATCGCCGGCGCATGCGCTCTGAAGGAATGGCATACCTGCGTCGTTCCTTCAGAGCCGTGCCGTAAACAGTGACTCCTGTGCGCATGTGTGGGAATGATGTCTATTCCTTTCGCCGAAGCCCGCGAACCGGGAAGGAAGACCAGGTATCCTTTTTTGTGAACTGGTGCCCAAAACTGAACTGCATATTACAGATGAGGTCTTACTAAAAATTTGTAAAAGGGGCAAAATGAGATCTCTCTCTGGAGTCCCTACCTCTCTTAATACAACATATGCTTAAAGTTCTTCTTTAAAACCACCAGGACAGGCTGACTTTGTTCTCAGCGCTGTTTCACCCCATGGCATCATAAATGGTCTTACCTTCAATGTGTAGACCCCCATTCTGCCAGGAACTTTGTAGAACATGCCTTCTTCCCCCCGGGAGTTGGTATGCAGCATGGCATTGAGGCAGGCCAGAGGGGAGGTACCACTGAAAATAAGCACAAGATATGTTATACAAGATGTCACCCCTGACCTGAGAAGAAGAGAGCTGTCATTTATCACAAAGAACTGGGCTGGATAAATCTTAGGAGATACTCGGCAAGGTGACACAAAGTTCCCAAATGGGTCCCAATTTCCAGGGGCTTTTTCTTTCATTGTCAGTACATCCTGATAAAACTCTCAATCTGTTGACTATAAGATTGGAATGAACATCGTCAGTGAAAATCTCAGAACTAGAAAAAACTAGAAAAAAAATACAGTACCGTATATACTCGAGTATAAGCCGAGTTTTTCAGCACTTTTTTGTGTGCTGAAAATGCCCCCCTCGGCTTATACTTGGGTCACCTTTTTGCGCCTAATCTCCCAGATTTTGGGGATCCGGTACCGGCCGGCCGTAGGTCTCCTGGACCCCAAACTTGGTACACATGTAGCCCCACTCTTCGTCTTCTCTTCTATGGCCGGGGAGCAGCGATTTTTCAAAGCCGGGCACCCCTCCCATAGACTCCCATGTTAAACTGTGATTTCTCCGGTGATTTTGGGGACCCGGTACCGGCCGGTCGTAGGTCCCCTGGACCCGAAACTTGACACACATGTAGCTCCATTTCTCCTCTACAAGTGTACAAATTTTGTTGTCTGAGGGACCTACGGCCGGGGAGCACCAACTTTTCAAAGCCGGGCACCCCTTCCATAGACTACCATGTTAAACGTCATTCTAGTCATGGACACAGTGAGGCATGTACACAGTGAGGCATGGGCACAGTGAGGCAAAGTGAGGCACAGTGAGGCATGCAGATGGACACCCTAGGCTTATACTCGAGTCAATAAATTTTCCCAGTTTTTTTGTGGTAAAATTAGGTGCCTCGACTTATATTCGGGTCGGCTTATACTCGAGAATATACGGTATATGTACGCTGCAGAGAACACATTGTCATTATGAGCTATAGTAGATAAGCAAAGATCAATAGCCCCCCCCATGTAGAAAACACGGATCTAGATTCCCATGGCTGCAAGTCACGTCACCTAATACCTGGGCACTTAGTCTTATGATCTTAGGGGAAAGGGGGGGGGCAGAGTTCATCTTAAGGTTGATCCTCTGTACCCCTGTAGATGAGATCACATTATTAAACGCCTAGGCATTAGGTCATGTGACTGGACACCATGGGAGCTTAGGGAAACATTTTCTGTAGGACGGCTAAGCAGGTTCTTTTCTAATCATTAAAGTGTACCTTTACCCTAAACCAGGTACTGAACTGAGGTCCAAATCTCAAGTTTGTGCTATGAAAGATTGCAGTCATTGAATGTCTATCAAAAATTTGAAATTTTCATAGCGCTTCTACAGTATTTATCAGGTTCCCCCATCAGAGTGCCCCCAAAGATCGGGTTCCTCTTTATATCAGGTGTCCCCATTAGAGTACCCCTTTACATCAGGTGTCTCCATCTGAGTGCCCCTATAAATCAGATTCCCACATCAGAGTCCCCTTTTACACCAGGTGTGCCTATCAAGAGTGCCCCCATAGAGCAGATGTCCCCATACAACAGGTGTCCCCTATAGTGCAGGTGTCTCCATTAGTGCCCAACCTTAAATTTCACTTGTGAACCATCACAGTGCAGCTGTAGATTGGTACAGCCCATCTAAGGCAGGAGCGGGAGCCTGAAGAAGCATGCTGCAGGGGGTGGGATCTTGGTAGAGAAACTTGCTGAAGAGGGTGGGGCGCACAAGTGACATTACTGGTTGCTAGGATGCCAGCGATCCTAGCAACCAATGACAGTAACACAGCAGCAATCTAGTGCTGCAGATTGGTGGGCTGAAGGTCCGGAAAGGCGCGTCACTTGGATCAGGTGTGGACTGTGGTCTGCCATTTAACCACTCAAAGACCAGCCGCAGGCAGGTTGGCTCTCCTGAGCGAATCGCCATCATTGTATGTCGGCCGCTTTAAGATCTCTAAGGAGCGCGCGCCCACGGCGCAACGCCGGAGCCGATGCGCATGTCTGCCGGCCACCCGCGATCGCCCCTGAGAGACACAGAACGAGGATCTGTCAATGTACAGATATCCGTTCTATCAGGGGAGGAGAAACAGATCTGCTGTCCCTAGTGATTAGGAACAGCGATCTGTCTCCTCCTCCAGTCAGCCCAGCCCTCATACAGTTAGAAACACTCCCAGGGAACACAGTTAACCCCTTGATCACCCCTAGAGTTAACCCCTTCCCTGCCAGTGACATTTATGCAGTAATCAGTGGCTATTTATAGCTCTGTTCGCTGTATAAGTGTCAATGGTCCCAAAAAAGTGTCAAAACTGTCCGATCTGTCCGCCGCAATGTGGCAGTCCCGATACATAAAGCTGATCACCGCCATTACTAGTATAAAAAAAGAAATAATAAAAATGTCATAAATCTATCCCCTATTTTGTAGACGCTATAACATTTGCGCAAACCAATCAATATACGCTTATTAACCACAAATGGAGCTTTCTTTTGGTGGTATTTGATCACCTCTGTGGGACATTATTATCCTTGCTACCTGCACTGAATTGAGTGGTCTTTATTTACACTTTTTTATTTTATTTTATTTATTTATTTATTCACTCTTATGGACTTCCATATGATAGAGTTGTCATATTTTCGTTATGACCACTAGGCGCTGCTTCAGTAATTGACAAGTTTACTTGTGTGTGCATTGTGCACTTTATAAAGCGGCTGCTGACCTTTTGAATATAAATGTCATATGGTAACATTTGAACATTTGGTGATATCTGCTGAAGATAATCCATTGAGACGATAGCACCGAGATAGTGAAAGAAGGCCTTGAACTTCACTATTTTTTGAATATACGCTTATTGCGATTTTTTTTTTTTACCAAAAATATGTAGAAGAAGACAAATCAGCAAAAAGTTAAAAAATATATAAATTTTTTCAAAATTGTCACTCTTTTTTTGTTTATAGCGCAAAAAAATAAATAAAAAAACAAAAAACGCAGAGGTGATCAAATACCACCAAAAGAAAGCTCCATTTGTGGGGGAAAAAATTGGCCTGGTCATTAAGGGGGCAAATCCTTCTGGTTCTTAAAGCGGGGTTCCACCTGCGATTTATTTTATTTTTTTAAAGTCAGCAGCTACAAACACTGTAGCTGCTGACTTTTAATAAGGACACTTATCTGTCCTACTCGCCCGCGATGTCAGCCCCCCGAGGCCGATCCCTCGATCCTGGCAGCTCCCGGTGCCTCCATTCTCAGAAAGGGAAACAGGCAGTGAAGCCGTGCGGCTTCACTGCCCATTTCCTACTGCGCATGCGCAAGTCTCGCATTGTTACTGAATGGGCGGCTTGCTCTCTGGGATACACACAGTTCCCAGAAGGCAGCACGCCCTATTCACCAGAAGACAACGCGAGGAGGATACGGAAGAAGACCAGCCGCGGATAAGGAAAAGGCAGATTAGGGACTTCCGCATAGCAACCGGTATTTCTGGTGAGTAAAAAAAACGTTTTTTAATTTTTTTTGCAGTTTTGTTTGTTAATTTTTGTTTCTTTAGGGTGGAACTCCACTTTAAGTGGTTAATAAAAGCTGCCCTAAACTAAGTGTCATATTACACTGCCTCCTCCCCCCAACCCTCTCCTACAAATGAATAGGGATGAGCTCAGGCGTGTTCGCATTGAACACGTGTAGAGCCCGCCAAGGAAGTCGGCACCGTCGGAACCGTGCTGCACTAATCACAGGCAGGGAGACATTGTCCCAATGCTCGGCTGCAGAGATCGGGAAATGCAGCGCAGCGCGGTGCCGACTTCCTTGGCGGGCTCTGCACGTGTTCAATGCGAACACGCCTGAGCTCATCCCTACAAATGAATATCATTTTTATCTGTTTCCAATTTCCATCTGATCGCCGGATGGAAAATAGGACCACCATCCGTCTGATCAGAGGAGACTGGAGGGTCTGATCAGGTCCACCTGAAAAACTGACAGGCTGACCTGACTGGACAGCTCATGTGAAAGGGTCCTTCAGTAGGGAGAAAGGAGAGTTGTTGGACTTCTTAAATACCAGACTCCCTTTCATGACCGATGTCTGCAGATTAGTAGAATGCTGTGAGAGTGCAGTCCATGTCCTCCACTCACCTGATCTCTTTCAGTCCTTCTTTCTGGATCACCTGAAGGATTTCCTTGTGGCTCATAGGCGTGTTGTGATATTTCTCCAACACCTGCGAAGAAGACAAGAATTCTCAGTACCGGTATTTATTCTACTGCGACATATTACCAGCACTGAGGCAATTCACCACTGCAAGTGCCTGTCTTTGGGACACCAATGGTCACATTTATAAAATAAAAACCGCACACGTGCCTGCGCACACACACCTGCGTATACACAGTCTTCTAGAATTTTTTTTCCCTTTTTTCATTCCTACAGTGTTAAAGTGACCATACACAACCCAGTTCCCAGAAAATCTGGTGCTATGACGGGACAATCAGCAGAGGACCAAGACGTGTTTAGTGCACAATAATAGGATTTTTATAACAGCTTACCTGTAAAATCCTTTTCTTGGAGTACATCACGGGACACAGAGCGACATAGTCATTACTAATGGGTTATATAGATACCGTCAGGTGCTGGCACTGGCAACTTCCAAAACCGGAAGTACCCTCCCCTATATAAGCCCCTCCCATCCGGGAGCACCTCAGTTTTGTAGCAAAGCAATAAGTGTCCCTAAAGAGGGGCGGGAGCTCTGTGTCCCGTGATGTACTCCAAGAAAAGGATTTTACAGGTAAGCTGTTATAAAAATCCTATTTTCTTTCTCGTACATCACGGGACACAGAGCGACATAGTCATTACTAATGGGATGTCCTAAAGCAATGCCAAATGAGGGGGGGGATACACCATATATAAGCTGAGCGCTATCAGACATGAGGATCTTTTGCGGCCTGCAACACACTGCGCCCAAAGGCGACATCCTCCTGACTTCTAACGTCCACCTGGTAGAACCTAGTAAACGTGTGTACTGAAGACCATGTTGCGGCCTTACAGATTTGAGCCAGGGAGGCCTGGTGATGCACTGCCCATGAAGTTCCAACTGCTCTCGTGGAGTGCGCTCTAACTTTGAACGGAGGCGGTCTCCTTCTCAAGCCATAGGCTTGTATTATGACCTGTCGAATCCACTTGGCTAAAGTAGATTTTGACGCTGCCTGACCCTTTCTGGGGCCTTCCGGCAGAATAAACAAAGTATCCGTTCTGCGAATCTGAGCAGTGGCTTTTAGATAAGCTTTAACTGCTCTTACTACATCCAAAGAATGCAATAACTTTTCCTCTACCGAAGTAGGTTTGGGGAAAAAAGAAGGAAGAACCACATCTTGGTTCAAATGAAACCTCGATACCACCTTAGGAAGAAAGGCTGGATGAGGGCGTAACACTACTCTATCCTTATGGATAACCAGATACGGCTCCTTACAGGACATAGCTGCTAATTCCGACACTCTTTTAGCCGAACAAATGGCTACTAGAAAAATCAATTTCCTGGTGAGAAGAACCAAAGAAATATGCTGTAATGGTTCAAATGGTTGTTTCTGTAGAACCGACAGAACCAAGTTTAGATCCCATGGACATATGGGAATATTAACCGGAGGACTAATACGCATCACTCCTTGTATAAAGGCTTTGACTAGTGAATGCGAAGCCAAGGGCCTTTGAAAAAATATTGACAAGGCCGAAATCTGACCCTTGATAGTACTCAAGGCAAGCTTCCTATCTACAGCCCATTGTAGGGAGTCCAGACTCCTACCTATTACGTACTTACGTGGATGCCATTTCTTGGCTTCACACCAGGCGATGTACGCCTTCCAGATTCTATAGTAGATCTGCCTGGATACCGGCTTCCTGGCATTGATCATGGTAGATACCACAGCATTAGAGAGCCCTCTCTTTTTTTTAGAATGTGGGCTTCAATAGCCAGGCCGTCAAACCTAGGGCTGGTAAGGAAGGGTGGTATATCGGTCCTTGCGAAAGCCGGACGACGTGGGAGAGTCCAAGGACTCCCCACTGAAATTTTACAATCTCCGCGTACCACGCTCTTCGGGGCCACGCTGGAGCCACCGGAATCACTGGTTTCTTTTCTACCCTGATTCTGCGGAGTAATCGAGGTAACCATTGGCGGTGTGAATGCATATATCAGCTTGAACTGATCCCAAGGGAACACTAGGGCATCCGAGCCGCAAGCTAGGGGATCCCTTGTCCGAGAGACAAACCTGTCCCCCTTTGCGTTGAATCTGGATGCTAGAAGATCTACATCCGATGTTCCCCACCGCTGACATTGTCCAGAAAACCTCGGGGTGAAGGGACCCTTCCTCTGGGCCTAATTGCTGGCGACTTAGAAAGTCCGCCTTCCAATTCTCCACTCCTGGAATGAATACCGCAGATATGGCTGGGACATATTTTTCTGCCCATTTCAGGATGTAATTTACTTCCCTCTGGGCTGCACGACTCCTGGTGCCCCCCTGATGATTGATATATGCCACTGCTGTGGCATTGTCTGATTGAATTCTGACAGGGGACCCTTGGAGTTTGGATGTCCATGCTACTAGGGCATACCGGGCTGCTCGTATCTCTAAGAGATTGATGGGCAGGGCCTTTTCTGCATCCGACCATCTGCCCTGGAGAGACTATTGCTCCAGTACTGCTCCCCAGCCTATAAGGCTGGCATCTGTAGTGACCACCTTCCAAGAAATCGGACTGAAGGATTTCCTTTTTTCCAGATTCTGGGGAACCAACCACCAACGGAGGCTCTTGCGAACGGAAGGGGACAAGGACATTGTAAGTCTAGGGCCTGAACTTTTTTGTTCCAGGCTGACAGTATGGCCCCTTGCAAATTCCTTGAATGGAATTGACCGTAGGGTACTGCTTCGAATGATGCCACCATTTTTCCCAGCAGCCTCATATACAGGCGTATGGACGGCTGTCTTTTTTGTACCCACTAAGTGGATCAAATCTTTCAAAGACAACACCTTTCCTCGAGGCAAGAATATTTTTCTCTGGCCTGAATCCAACCTTAGCCCCAAGTATTCCAGACTTTTGACTGGTTTTTAGGGCTGACTTGTCTCGGTTGATAATCCAACCGTGAGATTCCAGATACTTGATCGTCTTGTGAACGACCACGTCTAGTTTTTTCACTGAGTGGTCTATCAGCAACAAGTCATCCAGATATGCCATTATCATTACACCTTGTGTTCTTAGATTGGCCAATAAAGGGCCAGAATTTTTGTAAACACTCGTGGTGCTGTGGCCAAACCGAAGGGTAAGGCTCTGAACTGAAAATGGCGCCCTTCTACTGCAAAGCGTAGAAATTTTTGGTGGACTGGAAAGATGGGAATGTGCAAATAAGCATCTTTGATGTCGATCGTGGCTAACCAATCCTCCCCTTGTAGGGCAGTGGCCACCGATCGGATCGACTCCATCGGAAAGTCCTGATATACAGGAATTTGTATAGCCCTTTTAGAATTAATATGGGCCTCCCGTCCGCGTTTGCTTCGGGACTGTAAAGAGGTCTGAGTAAAACCCGAACCCTCATTCTTCCAGGGGAACCTCCATAATTACTCCTTGGAGCAATAGTTGTTCTAGTGCCAACAGGAGGGACTCTCTCTTCCGGGGATCCCTTGGCACGTTTGACCTCAAAAATGGGAAGGAGGAGAGTCTTTTAACTCCAAACTGTATCCCAAACCTACTGCGGAGAGCACCTATCTGTCTTGATCGTGTCCCGCCAGGTCTCTTGCGAATAACTGGAGTCCTCCCCCCACCCGACTGAGTGGGGGCTTCAATGAATTTAACTTTGGGGGAGGTTTTGTACCTCCCCTGACCCAGGGTTTCTCATTACCCTGCTACTGTCCCTGTTTTTTACCCCCGGGATTTGACCGAGGAGGCCGTCGGAACTGTTACACAGCCGATGCCCCAGGGACTGGAGAAGCAGGCCTCTTAAAGAGGGACCTCTAACTCTGCTTTTAACCGGCAAGAGCGTATTTTTACCGCTGGAAATTTTCTGGATATATTTGTCCAGGTTTTCCCTGAATAAGCGTTCACCATGAAATGGGACGCTAACCAGCCATTCTTTACAGGGAGCTTCAGCAGACCAGTTTTTTGAGCCATAGGAGCCTACGCATATGTACTATAGACAGCGTAAGGCGGGAGGCCTGATGGACTGAATCCTCTATGGCGTCAACCGCAAAGCCTAAGGCTCTAGGTAGATCAGCTAGGGCAAAGCCTGCTGATCTGTCAAGTCCCTCAAGACCTGTTTCAACTGATCCTTCACTGCTTAGCAGACCCCAATAGCTGCTACTGCTGGTTGTATCACCAAGCAGATTTTCATAAGGACTCCAATCTTTTATTTATTGGGTTCTTGAACATTTGGACATTATCCACTGGACATGTCAGTGATTTATACATACAAGAGATGGCTGCGTCCACTGTAGGGACCTTCCATTTTTTTTTTTTTTTTGATGAACTTATCCTCCATGGGATAGACCACCGGAAATCTCTTGGGGGAATAAATATTTTCTCAGGACGTTCCCAATCCTGGTAAATGAGCCCTTTCAGTAAAGGGTGAAGTGGAAAAGAACAAACAGTCTGGGGGCTTCTAGCGACCCCAACGAGGCTCCACAAAAGCCCAAACTTCACCTATCACGGCAGGCAGTGTAATCAAACCTTCAGGGACCGGGTTCCCAAGGATTCCACTCCCCTGGACCTGTATAGCACCCTGCACAGAAAACATCTTGGTCGTGGGTATGACCAGAGCTCTGGATCCCAGGGTCCAGCTCTCCTAAGAGAAGCATTACAGGCAAAACCTTGCTCTTCTCTGCAAGGCCCGGGTACCGACCGTTTAGCTATGAAGCTTTTTTGGTCGGATCCGGAATAGCTTACTGAGGCCCAAAAGAACCTGTACGCAAGCTCAGTGAAAAACACATGTTTCTTCTTGGCCAACACCTTAGACACTGGCAAAAATCTGAGGTGCTCCCGGATGGGAGGGGCTTATATAGGGGAGGGTACTTCCGGTTTTGGAAGTTGCCAGTGCCAGCACCTGACGGTATCTATATAACCCATTAGTAATGACTATGTCGCTCTGTGTCCCGTGATGTACGAGAAAGAAATAGATTTTCCATCTTGATGGATAAGATGGGGGTTGTGCGACAGGGCTGATCCTTCCCGCTTCCCGTTAAGGTTCTGTTTCCACTAGTCTGACTTGTCATGTGACTTTGAACATATAAAGTCGCATGACAAGTCACAGCCCATTGACTTTAATGGCATCCGTTCCAATCTATGCGACCTATAGTTGCAGCTAGGGTTGTCCCGATACCAATACTAGTATCGGTATCGGTACCGATACCAAGCATTTCCCCGAGTACTCGTACTCGGGGAAAATGCTCCGATGCTTCACCCGATACTTGGGCAGTCAGAGATGATCGGTGCGGCGGAGGGAGTTACAAGCATCGATCTCCCTGTATAGATTTCAATACAGCCTGTCTGCTTCTCCCCCGACCCCCCCCCCTTTTCAGCTGTTTTACTGAAATCTATACAGCGGCGATCGGTGCTTGTATTTCCCCCCAAAGCCGCACCGATCATCGCTGACTGTCCCTGTATCGTCCTCCAGTTCCCCCATCCGTGCTGCTCTCCCCCTCCGCGCTCCGTGTCCCCCCTCCATTATTCGGGTCTCCCCATCCGAGCTCCGTGTCCCCCCTCCATTATTCGGCTCTCCCCCTCCGCGCTCCGTGTCCCCCCTCCATTAGTCGGCTCTCCCCATCCGCGCTCCGTGTCCCCCCTCCATTATTCGGCTCTCCCCCTCCGCGCTCCGTGTCCCCCCTCCATTATTCGGCTCTCCCCCTCCGCGCTGCTGCTGTCCTCCGCTCCGTGTCACACTCCATGGCCCCCTCTGCTCTCCATGTTTTGCATTTTACACTTTTTTTAACAGTAAAGTGAGTTTGTATAATGAAATACTCACCATATAAACTCACTTAACTGTAAAAAAAAAAAGAAAAAAAAGAAGTGTAAAGTGCATAACACCGGTGGGTGTAACAAGATGTCCGCTTGCCCCCTTCTCACTATATCCTTACTGTGGAGTGCAGGGTGTAGCAAGATGGCGGCAACAAAACGTCACTTCCGTTACACATTCTGATGGGTCGCCGAATCTGATGAAAAACCTGAACTTGTGAATGTAAATGTGTAAGGAGCAATGCCTTATGGGACATGTAGTCCTGGGCAGGAAGTGAGTGGTTCTAAAGGCAGACGTTTTTTTACCTTTATAGGGGCACTCTATACTATACTTTGCAGCTTACTATTGGAGCACTCTGAAGGCAGGAGGACCCAGAAGCGTCGGTGGGGGACCCCAGAAGAGGAGAATCAAGGCTGCTCTGTGCAAAACCATTACACAGAGCAGGTAATTATAACATGTTTGTTTAAAAAAATATATATATATCACTTTAAAGACTCTGTGCAGGGAAGATCAGCATCTAAACCCAGAGGAGGTGGAGGCGGATAGACTGCAGGGAATAGAAGGCAATACTATTATATTTAAAGTAAACTTTTACCAGTATTGTGCATTATATTTAAAATGATTATATCCATGGAAAAAAAAAAAGTCTCATCTTTTAGTACTACTTTAATATAAAAGATTTAGATCTCCCTTCCACCATTCATATAGCTTCATGTCTGAGTCCTAGTTATAATGCCCACATATTCTACTTCTGGGTGTATTTATTATTATAGATATTATATAAGTAATATATACGGTATTACTTTCACTACTTTTTTTTGTACTATAATGGGCAAATTTTTTTTTTTAACCCAGGTGATACAAAAAAAAAGCATGTTGCTGCTACTAAACGTCTTAGGCCTGGCTCACACCTATGCGTTTTTTGGAGCTTTGTGCAGAAACGCACTACGGTTAATTTAACATGGTTTCCTATGGGACATCTTCACATCTATGCTTTTTTCAGCCGCTGCATATTTGAAAAGGGTCAAGGACTTTTTTCAAACGCAAAACAGTGCTTTTTTTTTACTTGTTTGGTTCAATGGAGAAGCTGCAGAAAAGCATGTAGTGTGTTTTTGCCACAATTTACGTTTTATAATCTGCCCAACAACAAATTGGCCAAAAAAAAATCATAAAAAATAAAAAATACAAAACGCAAATCGCTGCAAAAACACAAAGCAGAAACGGATCAAAAGTAAAACTATTGGCTCTCCTCTCCTCATGCTTTGTCAGCATGAGAGGACTGACGATAATCTGCAAATACTGTTTACACTGTGATCAGCTGTGATTGGACACAGCTGGTTACATGGTAAAGAGCTGCTGTGATTGGCTCTTTACTCTGATCTGTGATCAGCTGTGTCCAAAGGATCACAGATCCCTGTAGATGCATGCTGCAGGGGGTGAGAAGTGTGATCACAAGAGGATGTCCATTAGACGCCCTACCAGCAATGTGAGCCTGCGCTGTAGTCGCCTTTTGGCTATAGCGTGGGCGGGAGGTGGTTAAACTAGTAACATTTTATTAGGATGAAAGCACACAAGAACGAAGAGCTGCTGGAGCGCTTTACCGCTTTGGTAAAAAGACTGTGTTTACCTGTACAGCGATGCACAGCAGTGCCAAGTGCTGCCAATCAGTGCCCATCAGTGATGCCTGTCAGTGCCCATCAGTCACTCCTGGCTGAGGTACTGGGCAGTGTGATGCGCAATTCGGCTCCCCTTTTTTTTTCTTTGTTTTGTACAAACTTTATGGCCTTTAACGATCTTCAGACACTTTGATAAACGAGGTCCAAACTATGCAAATGTGGTATTTCGGGAAAACAAATCAAGCACTGCCACACTCTTTGTGTATATACAGTATATATAAATCCTGTCTTATTATATCCATGCACACAAGGCATCCAGTAGGGATTGCAGAGAATCCGTAATTAGCATTTCTTCTTGGCTTCAAGTGCAGAAATCTCCAGGATAATTGACTCTTCCCAGAAATATCTGGACTATCGGGAATAGAGTAGAGAGAGCCTTTACCATTCTACCCCAGAGGGTACAGCTAACAGACCTCTGATGGTTACAGCAAGATTCTCTACAGATTTTTTATGAAAGAAAAAAAAAGACTGCAGCACGCGCAGGAGAAAAAAAAAAGGAGAGACAGGAGGTTAGTCATAATCAGCATGGAGCAGTCATTTAATGCTGTAACTGCTGTATCAGCATTATTAAAAGGTGTATGGATGCCCCAACGTTCCATATGCCTGATATGTGTCCATGTTACCATGTACTAGTATGAAGTTAGGGATGAATTCAGGGCCATACACCCCCCCTGGATGTCACATTAGGAGCAACAGCTGTGTCCGTGCAGCCGCTGCATCCCAATTGACAGCAATGGATGCAGAGAACACCTGTGTATCTCCATAGAGATAAACATGGCCCTCCACGAGCATACGGTCATGTATGCCCCATGTAAACAAGGCCTCTGTGTTCTACTTGGGAGCACAGTCTGCCGGTACTCCAGTGGTCTGACTTCTGCTGACACCCCACCCCCAGCACACCACTTCTTGGGGAAGATCAGTGTTCTGCTGTTTCTTTGCCTCCCGCTGACACACCCCTGCATTCTCCACTCCCACCTCTCTAAGCCCCTTTTCAGCTGAGGACAGAGAGTATGTTGTTGTCTATTAAAAAAGAAAAAATAGGTATTTATAATCTTTTTATATATACTGTGTAATTTTTTATATATATATATTATATATATATATATATATATATATATATATACACACACACACACACACATACATACATATACACACACACACACATACCGGTACCTAGTATATAAAAAATGTGTGTATGTGTACACACATGGCCCAAAATTTCAAGTCCTGAGAGACTGCAGACATGATACAAGAGATGGTCAGAGACTGCAGACATGATACAAGGGATGGTCAGAGACTGCGGACATGATACAAGAGATGGTCAGAGACTGCAGACATGATACAAGAGATGATCAGAGACTGCAAACATGATACAAGAGATGGTCAGAGACTGCGGACATGATACGAGAGATGGTCAGAGACTGCGGACATGATACAAAAGATGGTCAGAGACTGCAAACATGATACAAGAGATGGTCAGAGACTGCAAACATGAACAAGAGATGGTCAGAGACTGCAGACATGATACAAGAGATGGTCAGAGACTGCAGACATGATACAAGAGATGGTCAGAGACTGCAAACATGAACAAGAGATGGTCAGAGACTGCAGACATGATACAAGAGATGGTCAGAGACTGCAGACATGATACAAGAGATGGTCAGAGACTGCAAACATGATACAAGAGATGGTCAGAGACTGCAAACATGAACAAGAGATGGTCAGAGACTGCAGACATGATACAAGAGATGGTCAGAGACTGCAGACATGATACAAGAGATGATCAGAGACTGCAGTCATGATACAAGAGATGGTCAGAGACTGCGGACATGATACAAGAGATGGTCAGAGACTGCAAACATGATACAAGAGATGGTCAGAGACTGCGGACATGAACAAGAGATGGTCAGAGACTACAGACATGATACAAGAGATGGTCAGAGTTGCTGGAAACACGGAGTGCTGGGTTTTAGTCACCATTTCATGTGAGTTTACATCTGTTTTTAAATGGGGGAATATTTTTAATATTAGTAAAGTGTGGTGCGCAATGATATTTTCTTTGTGGCTTTCCTATGTGCTGTACTGAGCTGTGGTGAGGAGGCACCTGGAGCAGAGTGCTGAGCAGTGGAATATTACAGGAAGTCTATGGTGACTGGTCCATGTAATTGAGTTCAGTTTGACCCGAATTAGATAAAGGGTCACAATAACTCCGGTGAGCCATTACCTTTAGGCCCCGTTCACACTGAGGCGTTGCAATAGCGCGCTAAAAATGATTAGCGTTATTACCGCGTCAGTGCTAAAAATAGCGCTAACGCCTATGCGTTTTTGCGGTAAAAAGGATTATTTGGTATCCCACAATCCACTCTACTGCGGTCATGTGACCTTCCCACAGCTTCTGGGCGTTTTTACTGCGTTTTTACAGCGGAACTCATTAATTTCAATGGGGATAGGAATTTTTACAGCGCTATTTTATGCGCCCCAAAGATGCTCCAAAAAAGCTGTTTGCAGGATTTTTTCCAACGCACAGCCAGCACAACGCCTCAGGGCTTTCACATTGAGAATGCTGGGGCAGGATTATTTTTAGCGCTAAAACGCCTGAAAAACGCCTCAGTGTGAAAGGGGCCTTAAGGGGCAGTGTGGCACATCACACGTTTGGAGCGCTTTTGTTTGCTCAAGCAAGCAAGTGTATAGTGCAGAGTTCACCATTGTGTTTGAGACTATATTTTCTTTGTTTAATGTATAAGGATTGAATACATGTTTGTTATAAAATTATTACCGACAAAATAACACACAGTGGTACAGCATTATATATTTGTTTGTAGCTCATCCATAGCGCTGACCAATTTTGAATACAAACACAACTCGTAGTTTTGTGTGTATGTTTATTTTTTGGATATGGTACAGGAAATGATCAAAGACTGCAGATGGGAAGGGGGGGGGCGGAGGATGGGTTACTATAACTGATGTAGACAAAATCTGGTGCAGCTGTGCATAGTAACCAATCAGCTTCCAGGTTTGATTGTCAAAGCTTAAGGGCTCTTTCACACAGGACAGATCCGTGAAGATCCGCCCCGTGAAGCTCCGCTTGCTCAGCGGGGATCGCTCCGTTGATCCCCGCTGAGCCGGCGGATGACTGGGCGGTCCCCGCACACTGTGCAGGGACCGCCCTGTCAGAGCGCCGCTCTCCCCTATGGGGAATCGGATGACGACGGACCGTAGAGTCCGTTGTCATCCGATCCGCTCCGCCGACTGAAGGAAAAAATGCAAGTTAGACTTACCGGTAACTTGTTTTCCAATAGGCTTTCAGGACAGCACCCGAGAGATCATGGCTCCTCCTCCTACAGGAAACACCTCATCAATTAATTCTTTAATTGGAGGCCTCCACGTTGCTTCCCTCAGTTGTTTGTAGAGAACCTCCAGCCCCAGCTGCAACACATAAGCGACAGTTATTACATAGTATTACAGCCACAGCATAAAAAAAGGGCGGGATCCTGCTGTCCTGAAAGCCTATTGGAAAACAAGTTACCGGTAAGTCTAACTTGCATTTTTCCAAAACGTCTTTCAGGACAGCACCCGAGAGGATAATCGAGACTTACCCCATTTAGGGTGGGACAACAGCCTGTAAGACTTTCCTTCCGAAAGCCTGGTCCCCAGCCGTCATGAGATCTAATCTATAATGACGGGCAAAGGTCGTCAGACTTGTCCATGTAGCTGCCTTACAGATTTGTTCGGGGGTGGCACCAGCTTTTTCTGCCCAACTCACCGCCGAAGCTCTAGTAGAATGAGCCCTGATACTTACTGGACTCTCCTGGCCTGTAAGGGAATAGGCGTCTGAGATAGCCATTCTCAACCATCTGGCAATGGTTCCTCTAGAAGCTTGTCTTCCTTTTTTATTTCCGGAAAATAAAATGAATAGTGCGTCTGAACGCCTGAAGTCTTTAGTAGCTTCCAGGTAACTTAAGACTGCTCTTTTAACATCCAGGGTATGGAATTCTTCTTCCTTCTTACCCGACGGATTAGAACAAAACGTAGGAAGTATTATCTCCTGGGTTCTATTTTGAACTGAGGCAACCTTTGGTAAAAAGTTAGGATCCGTCTTCAGCACAATTCTGTCTGAAAAAATAGAAAAAAATGGTTCCCTGATAGATAAAGCTTGCAGCTCACTGATCCTTCGAGCTGTTGTAATAGCTACTAGAAAAATTGTTTTTAAAGTAATTAGCTTCAGGGAGGTTAAATTGAGAGGTTCGAAAGGTTCCCTGGTCAGGGCCTGTAGAACGACTGATAAGTCCCATGACGGACAGTTTTTGATCACTATCGGTCTAGCCCGAGTGAGGGCTTTAAAGAATCTGTTTACTAGGGGTTCTGAAGAAATAGATTTCTCAAAATATACCCCCAGTGCGGCAACCTGAACTTTTAGGGTACTGATCGCTAGGCCCTTGTCTGCTCCTTCTTGCAGAAATTCCAAGATAGAAGAAATCTGCTTTAATGGTCTGCCGGATGTAGTGCACCAAGAGTTAAAGACTTTCCAGACTTTGTGATATATTGCCCTGGTAACATTCTTTCTGCTAGATAGGAGGGTAGCCACCAACCTATCCGAGAATCCTTTTCTCCTTAAGAGCTGCTCCTCAGAAGCCAGGCTGTGAGTTTTAGCTTTTCTACTTCTTGGTGAAACAGCGGACCTTGTAACAGAAGGTCTTGTCTCACGGGAAGATGCCAGTATGGTTTGATCTGCATCTGTAGAAGAGCCGAAAACCAGGGCCTCTTGGGCCAGAAGGGAGTGATGAGGATTACTGTCGTATCCTCTTTCCGGATTTTTGTTATGACCTGCGGAATCAGCTGAAAAGGAGGGAAGGCGTAGCTGAGGTGAAAATTCCAACTGTGCGCCAGAGCATCTACCCCCAGAGATGACTCGTTCCTGTTCAGGGAAAAAAAGAGAGATATTTGTGTATTTTCCTGAGTCGCAAAGAGATCCACTCTTGGCTGTCCCCATTTCTTCACTATTAGATTGAAGACATCTGGATTCAATTGCCACTCCGCTTCGTACACCTGGTTCCTGCTGAGGAAATCCGCTATCCTGTTTAGGGTCCCTTTTAGATGGACCGCGGACAAGGATTGAGTATGGAGCTCTGCCCAATTTAGAATGCTCTCTGCTAGGCCTTGAAGTATTCTGCTTCTGGTGCCCCCTTGTCGGTTTATGTAAGCCACCGCCGTGGCGTTGTCCGACAGAATTTGTGTATGTCGCCCTTGGACTTCTTCTGCAAAGAACAATAAGGCCATTTCTATCGCCTTTAGTTCCCTCCAGTTTGAAGATCTCATTGCTTCCCTTGTGGACCAAGATCCCTGAGCCCAACGACCGCTCATGTGAGCCCCCCAACCCCAGGAGCTGGCATCGGTTGTTAGCCTTACCTGGGTTGGAAAGGACCATAACAGGCCTGCTGAGAGTCTTGCCTGGTTCTTCCACCACCAGAGACTCCTCTTTACTTTGGTGGGGATCTTCACCAGTGAATCTAGTGAATTCTGCTGGCGATCCCAGATTTTTAACAGAAACTTTTGCAGTGGCCTGAAATGGAGCTTTGCCCATTGTACTGCCGGTATGGAAGAGGTCAGGGTTCCTAATGCTGACATGACCCTCCTGATGGACAGAAGCTGACTGGTTTGTAAGAGTGACACAACCTTTAACAGCTTTTCCCATTTTTCTTCTGGGAGAAAAATCTTTTGCTCCACAGAGTTGATACGGAAACCCAGGAATAACACCTCCTGAGAGGGAATCAGATTGGACTTTTGGAGGTTTAGTATCCATCCGATGGATTCTAGGTGAGCACGTGCTCTGTCCAAGTTTCTCTGAAGTCCATCTCTTGTTTGGGCAAACAGTAGCAGGTCGTCTAGATAAGGAATCACTGAAATTCCCTCTAGACGCAAGGGTGCTAGAGCTTCGGCCATTACCTTCGTGAACACCCTTGGAGAAGATGACAGGCCGAATGGAAGAGCTCTGAATTGCAGGTGTACCACCTTCTTCCCTTCTCTCAGTGCTAACCTCAGATATCTCTGAGATCTGGCAGCAATAGGAATGTGGAGATATGCGTCCTGCAAATCTATTGACGCCATGAAGCATCCTTGACTCAGGAGGCTTCTTACTGAGAAAATGGAATCCATCCGAAATCTTTTGTATTCTACTGACAAATTCAGCATTTTTAGATTTAGGATGAGGCGGTACTTTCCTGAAGGTTTCTGTACAAGGAAAACGTGAGAATAGAACCCCTGGAAGAACTCCCTTGTTGGAACCGGAACAATGACTCTCTGGGATATCAGTTCCTGAATTAGGGACTTCATGGCGAGTGCCTTGACCGGATCCCTCGGGACGTTTGTCACTAGGAATCTCTTTGGGGGTTCTTCCGTGAATTCCACCACATATCCTTGGGAGAGCATGTTTACAATATACTGATTTGTAGTGATGTCTCTCCACTGGGGAATGAACTCCTGGAGTCTTCCCCCTACTTGGGGTGGATTGTCACTGCGGCTTTCCGGGGATCGCAGGAGGATGGAAGAGCACTCCACTCCTACCTTTTGGTTTCTGGGAAGACCACTGCTTCCTTTTGGTTTGCGTTTTTCCTTCCTGTTGTCCTTTTTGGGGACGAAAAAAACGCTTACGGGTCTGTACCTGTTGTTTTTTGACCGGAAACGCCTTCTTTTTGTCAGCCGTACGGTCAAGAATGGACTCCAGCTCAGAACCAAATAGCAAATCCCCTGCAAAGGGAATGCTACACAGTCTATTTTTAGATGCAGCATCTCCTGGCCAAGTTTTAAGCCACAATGCTCTCCTAGCAGAATTGGTCAAAGCCGCTGACCTGGCTGACATACGAATGGATTCTGCTGAAGCATCCGCAATATATGATACTGCTGCAGAAAGCGTTGTAAATGAGTCCAGAATCTCCTGTTTTGGAGAATCCGCCGTAACATGGGCCTTCATCTGGTTAATCCAGTGTTCTAAATTCCTAGCGACACAGGTTGTTGCCATTGCTGGTTTTAGATTGTTCATCACAGACTGCCAAGCCCTTTTAAGAAGCAAATCCATTCTTTTGTCCATGGGCTCCTTTAACATGCCCATGTCCTCAAAGGCAAGGTCAGTTGATTTTGAGACCTGTGAAAAAGCAGAGTCCAGTTTTGGAACCTTGTTCCAGATGGAATCCGGGTTGTCCTCAAATGGAAATCTTCTCTTATGAGACCGGGAAAAAAATGGCTTTTTCTCAGGTTCCAACCACTCTTTTTTAATCATGTCCGAGATTATTGAATGGACTGGAAAAACACGGCTTTTTGGATCACCCAAACCTGCATACATGCGGTCATGTAGGGAGAGCTCCTTCTTTTCCTCTTCAATCCCCAAAGTCGCATGGATTACTTTTAAAAGTCCTGCGACTTCTTCAAGCGACATTTTACTTAGAAGCGCTCTCTGCTTCATTTTTCTGTTCCATCTGGAGCAAGGGAAGCAGATTCTTGGGAAACGTCTATCGGACCTCCCAATAATATTTGAGAGCCGTCTTGGGGTTCTGAAGAAGGCTGCGGAGCCCTAGGTTCCCTTGAAGGGCCTGGTTCTTCTCTTAGGTTTGACCTAAAAGCTTGAAAGGTGGCACGGAGTTCATCCTTAATTGTAGATACTAGATCGCCACAAAAGGATGGAGACTCTTCCCTGACTACATTTGCAGTGCAATCTGCACAAAGCGACTTGGTCCAAGCCTCGCTTAACTTTTCCTTGCAGACAGGGCACCTTCTCTTCACTGGTTGAGCAGAACTTTTGGCCTGCACAAACAGAAAAGAAAAAACCAGGGACCACGCTAAGAAAAACTGTTACACAGTACAAATCAATACACCCAGGTGCACACAGGAAAAAACACTTTCACTTCCTTGTGCCCCGCAAGCCATGCACCACCACCACCTTTTACAAGATCCCTAGATATTATGCAGACATGCTAAATCACCAGCCACTGCACCACCAGGGAGATGGGGGGTGGGGGAGATGGAGGGGGGAGAAGGGTGAATACCCCCCCCACAGGAGAAAACGGCCCAGTGTAAAATAGGACACAGTCCCTTACCTTAGCCTTGCTGGTGCCTTGGCTTGCCCCCTTATCCGCTGCATCGCTATCCATAGCTGTCTGCGGATGCGTGGTGAAGAAAAACGCTGGTTCCAGATTCGAAAACGCCGCCGCGCTGACCTGGAACCGGAACTTTAAGGCACCAGGTGACCCTGCCCTCTCCCTCTGCGCTTTGCGGCCGGAAATGACGCGCGCGCCGACCCGGAAGTGCTGCCTCTTCCCATACAGGACGTGGCCGAGGCTCTCCTCGGCCACCAGAACAATGGCGGCCGCCGCAAAGCTCCACGCCGCTTTCGCCAGCGGTCGGTGAGAGTACAGCAACCACCGCTCTGAAGAAAAAAAGGAGGCAGCCCTCCCGGGCTGTACAGGCTCTCCCCGAGCACGGAAGAGGGAGAGGGAGCCCACGGGACCGTCCATGCTAGGAGGTAAGTGGGAGGATCACTCTCCTAGAAAAAAGACTGATTGAGAGAACCTTGTCTCCCAGGAAAGCCCTGAGAGATCGTGGCTCTCACCAGAGGTGTTCCTCCAGCTGGAGGAAACACAAAAAACTGAGGGAAGCAACGTGGAGGCCTCCAATTAAAGAATTAATTGATGAGGTGTTTCCTGTAGGAGGAGGAGCCATGATCTCTCGGGTGCTGTCCTGAAAGACGTTTTGGAAAATAGGGTTTTCCTCCGTCACACTTTGGCGGAGCGGGTCGGATGTCAGCGGACATGTCACCGCTGACATCCGTGGCTCCATAGGGCTACATGGAGGATCCGTTCAGGTCCGCCTAAAAAACTGACAGGCGGACCTGAACGGACCCTCCGTGTGAAAGGGGCCTAACTGAACAAGCTGAAGTCAGATGCTGATTGGTTACTGTGCACAGCTGCAGCAGTTTTAGTACATTTCCCCCACTGTCTTCTGGAGCCCAAACACTTGAAGTTCAAACAATAAAGTGCCAAAAGGCTGCACGTGGCTCCCGACTCACAAGTTGGGTACCAGGGCTCTATACAATCACAAACATCTGGATAGGTGATCACCCTTCAATGTCTGTAGGCCTGGGTCTTCCCCCTCCCGCAGCCTCTGTAAGCTCAACAGCTGTTCACAATAACAGCCAAGAGGCAATAAGTGTAGTTCCTGGTCATGTGATCTCTTTGACACCTGCTAGTCAATAAACACCTTCCCTGAGCTCGGTTATATCTGCACACACACACACACACACCTGCAGATAAAATTCTGTGAATATTTAATCTCAGAGACAGCAGACATACAACAGGATAAAATCAAAATCTATGGGTATGGTGCAAGAGACGGCCAGCGACTGCGGGACAGGATACAAGAGACGGCCAGTGACTGCGGGACAGGATACAAGAGACAGCCAGCGACTGCGAGACAGGATACAAGAGATGGCCAGCGACTGCGAGACAGGATACAAGAGACGGCCAGCGACTGCGGGACAGGATACAAGAGACGGCCAGCGACTGCGGGAAAGGATACAAGAGACGGCCAGCGACTGCGGGACAGGATACAAGAGACGGCCAGCGACTGCGGGACAGGATACAAGAGACGGCCAGCGACTGCGGGAAAGGATACAAGAGACGGCCAGCGACTGCGGGACAGGATACAAGAGACGGCCAGCGACTGCGGGACAGGATACAAGAGACGGCCAGCGACTGCGGAACAGGATACAAGAGTCGGCCAGTGACTGCGGGACAGCATACAAGAGACGGCCAGAGACTGCGGGACAGCATACAAGAGACGGCCAGAGACTGCGGGACAGCATACAAGAGACGGCCAGAGACTGCGGGACAGCATACAAGAGACGGCCAGAGACTGCGGGACAGCATACAAGAGACGGCCAGAGACTGCGGGACAGCATACAAGAGACGGCCAGCAACTGCGGGACAGCATACAAGAGACGGCCAGAGACTGCGGGACAGCATAAAAGAGACGACCAGCGACTTTGGGACAGCATAAAAGAGATGGCCAGAGATTGCGGGACAGGATACAAGAGACTGTGGACACGATACAAGAGATGGTCAGAGACTGTGGGATAGGATACAAGAGACTGTGGACAGGATACAAGAGACGATCAGCGACTGCGGGACAAGATACAGGAGATGGCCAGCGACTGCGGGACAAGATACAGGAGATGGCCAGCGACAGCGGGACAGCATACAAGAGACGGCCATCGACTGCGGGACAGCATAAAAAAGACGGCCAGCGACTGTGGGACAGCATAAAAGAGACGGCCAGCGACTGCGGGACAGAATACAAGAAACTGTGGACACGATACAAGAGATGGTCAGAGACTGTAAATGTGATATAAGAGTTGTTGAAAACTGGGAACATGCTTCAAGAAAGTCACTGACTGCAGACATATTACACAAGAATGCATTGATGCAGTGGCAGTGAGCGCAGGGGCCAGGCGTCGGTGCGGTGCCAGTGAGCGCAGGGGCCAGGCGTCGGTGCGGTGCCAGTGAGCGCAGGGGCCAGGCGTCGGTGCGGTGCCAGTGAGCGCAGGGGCCAGGCGTCGGTGCGGTGCCAGTGAGCGCAGGGGCCAGGCGTCGGTGCGGTGCCAGTGAGCGCAGGGGCCAGGCGTCGGTGCGGTGCCAGTGAGCGCAGGGGCCAGGCGTCGGTGCGGTGGCTAGTGAAGTGGGGTCATGTGGGAGAGATGGTACAAGCAGGGAAGGAGGCCAGTCATCAGGCGCAGTGGTGAGACTGGGGGTTGATTAGCAGGTGTAGTGCCAGGGAACTGGGATGGGGTGAGTGGTGAGTCTTCCAAGCCAACAGCAAAGGTCAGGTAATGGATGTGGTGGTGTAAGCTGCCAGGCCAGGGATTACAGTGTCTGTGCAGGTGAAGGGATGAGCTTGAAACTCAAGTCCAAACCCACCTGAGCCATCCCACCAGGAATCTGTCAAAGTGGACAGACAACCAATGGTGGCGGAGGCATGCAATTATAAATATGCACAGAAAAGAGTACGATGGGGATGTCAGATGACCAGGAAAGGAATGGGCATGGTGACCACTGGTTTTATAAAGAGGAAATAAAGGAGGAGGGATAATAGGCCCTTATTATACAGAATTTACAGAGTGACTTTACAGTGACTGAAGATCGTATTTGCTACAGGTAAGAAATGCCATTCATAAAGCAGCTTAAAAAAAATTCTGCCCGGGTTCAGGGTAAAGAGAACCAATGTCTGTGTAGTTAATGGGCACTTCAATATTATCTTCTCTATATAATAATAAAACCCCCTATTACTGTAAATATCTAGAAGAAGCCGGATGTTTTGGTCCGGCACATAAGACGGACGATGGGACATTTGGCTGAACCCTTCGTTAAATCTCACGGCTCTCAGCCTCCTCCATCCATTTCCTGCAGGATTAACCCAGCCGACTGATCCAGTCCACATTAAATCGTCTAATCCCGCAGGTCCAATCTGTCTGCTGTCTTCACCAGAAGATCCCGTCCTTCGTATTTCTGACCCAGGGCGCACTCTGGTTTGTTTTTATGTTTCCTTCAACCTGATTGGGCAAGTGGAGTAGTAATTACACCATAAATGAAATTAGAAAGGCGGTACAGAGGAGCTCAGGAGCCAATAAGTAGCATATCCTAGACCAGTGTTTCTCAACTCTGGTCCTCAAGGTGCCCCAACAGGTCATGTTTTCAGGATTTCCCTCAGATGAAACAGCTGTGGTAATTACTAAGGCAGTAAAACTGATCAAATCACCTGTGAAAAATAATGGAAAGCCTGAAAACATGACCTGTTGGGGCGCCTTGAGGACTGGAGTTGAGAAACACTGCCCTAGACTAGTAGATATCAGGTTTAAAAAATATATACCGTGTTTCCCCGAAAATAAGCCCGGGTAGGTCTTACCATGTAAGGTGCTGACTTCTCTCTCTCTCCCCCTCACTCCCTGCCTGTCAGGAATCCCCAGTGTGAATGGAGTTAAAATGCTTGTAAAATCCTATAATCCACTCTATTACAGTAGTGTATAATGTACAATGTGTGTGTTTCTGTAATGTAATTGTACCAAATACCTTCTTTATAGCGCCGCTCTGCGCTTCTGTGACCCACCGGAGCTCTCTTCCCCTTTTTTTTATTATAGAAACACACATTGTACATTATATTCTACTGTAATAGAGTGGATTATAGGATTTTACAAGCATTTTAAAGCTAGGGCTTATTTTCGGGGTAGGGCTTATACTGCAAACCTCCTGGAAAATAACGCTAGGTCTTATTTTAAGGGAAACACAATTGTATATATATTAGTCAAATTATAAACGTATATGTTACAATTACGGATTAAAAATAACCTCCAATTCAGCTTACTGCATTCTCCGGTGGGACCCCTATACATGAATGGTTGGGGGACAGCAAACAGGTGTAGTGAGGGGGTACCCCCTCCCTTCAAAACAAGAAATTATGGGCTGCATTGGATAACCTGATTTTAGACCCGGTGACATCATCACTGGGTCTTTGTGCCTTTCTATGCAATGTAGGCAGACCATGGATGGTGGGAAGGGCCACCTTCACACCTTTACATAGCTTCCAGAAAACATCACAGCACCCCTGTCTCAGTATTCCTCTCAAAAGCCCTCAGCGCTGATGCAAGCAGTAGGCTGGCTCTTGGGAGGAGGTATGCAACATGAAAATGCCTTGATGGGTGGATGACAGGCCTCACCACATGTGATTATGAGCTTCCATGATTGAAAGAAATAAAGTCCAATGAATGAATGCACTATATGATGCTGGATGTCCTCCAGCCATGAAATCAGGTGGGCTCTGATTTGCTGCAGCATCTAATGCACAGTGTGAGAAGTTCACAGTTCACTATCGTTGGTGCAGAGGTTGTGTGCGGCAACGCACCTAGTTGGAGATGGGGCTGTGTGTGGACATGTCTACAGACTCTCCTTCTCCAGTGACTATCGGTGAGGAAGGATAGGAGAGGGAATGCCGGTAAGCTGAGTATTAGCGGGTCAGGGGCCCCCACGGCAGAGCCGCTCTCACTTTGCCTTGAATTGAGCCGTGGTTTCTTTATGACATAAGGCAGGGGTAGGCAACATTGGCCCACCAGCTGTGGTGAAACTACATGTCCCATGAGACATTGCATGACCCTGACAATCACAGGCATGACTCCTAGAGGCAGAGGCATGATGGGATTTGTAGTTTCACCACAGCTGCCTACCCCTGACATAAGGCTTTAGAGCAGCAGGCTGGGGTGACATACACTCCTGAACAGAACACACCTGTTATCTCTTATCTCTCCTCTGGCCGGATCTCTGTGTAGGACTTCCTGGCTCTGCACACCTGCTGCACATATGATGAGAGGATCCCACGTTCTGTGTTCTCTTATTTGTTTTATGTTATGGAAAACACTAAAGGAAGGAGTGTTAAACAGGAAAACCAAAATAAAACGCCAAGTTGCCCAGAATGCAGACAGACTCTGCAAAAGACACTGCGATATACAAACCCAGGGAGGAGAAGGAAGTCCATTGGGCTCAAACTACAATCGGGTGTTGGGTAGAGCTGCATGATTTTGGCTAAAATGAGAATCATGACTTTTTTTCTTAGAATAAAGATCACGATTCTCGCGGTGTAACATCTTCTTTCACATTATACAAAAAAATTGGGCTAACTTTGCTGTTTCGTTTTTTTTTTAATTCACTAAAGTATATATATATTTTTTAATTTCTTTTGAAAAACCGCTGCGCAAATACGGTGTGACATAAAATATTGCAACAACCACCATTTTATTCTCTAGGGCAGTGATGACGAACCTTGGCACCCCAGATGTTTTGGAACTACATTTCCCATGATGGTCATGCACTCTGCAGTGTGGGTGAGCATCATGGGAAATGTAGTTCCAAAACATCTGGGGTGCCAAGGTTCACCATCACTGATCTAGGGTCTCTGCTAAAAAAATAAAAAAATAAAAAATAATATATTGTTTGGGTGTTCCAAGTAATTTTCTAGCAGAAAAATAGGATTTTTGTACTCACCGTAAAATCCGTTTCTCTGACGTCCATGGACTGACACAGCCTCTCTTACACTTTACCCGTGGGTAGGGATGAGCCGAACACCCCCCGGTTCGGATCGCACCAGAACTTGCGAACGGACCGAAAGTTCGCGCAAACTTTAGAACCCTATTAAATACAATGGATGCGAACGTTCGAAATCAAAAGTGCTAATTATAAAGGCTAATATGCATGTTATTGTCCTAAAAAGGGTTTGGGGACCCGGGTTCTGCCCCAGGGGACATGTATCAATGCAAAAAGAAGTTTTAAAAACTGCAGTTTTTTCGGGAGCAGTCATTTTAATGATGCATAAAGTGAAAAAAGTGAAATGTTCCTTTAAATATCGTATCTTAGGGGTGTATAAAGTATTCCTGTGAAATGCCACATGTTTCCCGTGTTTAGAACTGTCCCTGCACAAAATGACATTTCTAAAGGAAAAAAATGGTCATTTAAAACTGCTTGCGGATTTAATGTAATGTCTGGTCCCGGCTATATGGATGAAAATCATTGAGAGAAATGGCATAGCTACCCCATCAGCCCCCCCCCCCCCCTACCAGCCCCTTTGGGTCTTGTATGGATATTAAGGGGAACCCCGCACCCAAAATTAAAAGAAAGGCCCTATATACTCTGAACAGCAGTATACAGGCGGTGCAAACAAGACAGGGACTGTAGGTTTGTTCTTAAGTAGAATCTGTTTCTAATTTGGAACAGGTACATTTTCTTTTTCGTACATCACGGGACACAGAGCGACATATTACTAATGGGTTATATAGTTACCGTCAGGTGCTGGCACTGGCAACTTCCAAAACCGGAAGTACCCTCCCCTATATAAGCCCCTCCCATCCGGGAGCACCTCAGTTTTGTGCCAGTGTCTAAGGTGTTGGCCAAGAAGAAACATGTGTTTTTCACTGAGCTTGCGTACAGGTTCTTTTGGGCCTCAGTAAGCTATTCCGGATCCGACCAAAAAAGCTTCATAGCTAAACGGTCGGTACCCGGGCCTTGCAGAGAAGAGCAAGGTTCTGCCTGTAATGCTTCTCTTAGGAGAGCTGGACCCTGGGATCCAGAGCTCTGGTCATACCCACGACCAAGATGTTTTCTGTGCAGGGTGCTATACAGGTCCAGGGGAGTGGAATCCTTGGGAACCCGGTCCCTGAAGGTTTGATTACAATGCCTGCCGTGATAGGTGAAGTTTGGGCTTTTGTGGACCAAACAAAGTCCTGCGGCGGGGAACAGGTAAGTGGGGGCCCCCAGGAACTTGGTTCTATTGGGGGACCCCCAAGCCTAATTTGTCTTTCTGTCTGTTACCTAACGGTATTCCCGCTAATATCTGTGCATGCCTGTAACTACTAAAAAAATGTAATAATTTTTAATGGTGGTCAAGAAAAAAAAAAAAAAAAAAGGAATGTTTTTTTATATATGTTTAGTATATTAAACTGCGGTACCTGTGTTTGTCCACTAGAGGCCGCTGTGGAATGTTTTTCTTGTCATATGGACTAGTTTCTTCTCAGAGAACAAAGTCCAGGCAGCTGGTGAGTTCTCCTACAGGAAACTGTTTCCTCTGCCCTGTTGCAGTGTTCGTCTATCCCCCGGCCTGCGGCAAAGGGGGCCCTGGCTCCTGTCCCTGGTTTCCATGTTTGAAAATTAGCGCCGAGGCGCACGTGGCCGCGCGCGTGCACGCGCCTCTCTATATAGAGGTGGCCGGAAAAAGGGGCGGGGCCTGGGGGATGACGCTCTGTGCGCGCCGCAGCGCTTCTGCGCATGTGCGGGCGTCCCAGCAGGTTTTTAAAAAGCCACATTATTGCAGTAAGCTGGCTATGAAGTACAGAGACAGAGCTGGCAACATTTAAAGGCATACAGCAAGCGGTTGATACAGGCATCCCCTAGAAAGGCACATTAGTAGACACCAACTGTTATATAGCAGCAATTGTGCTAGACTATTCTCAGTAAAAGTGGTGTATTACGGCTGGAATACCTCAGCTTTAGGCTTAGGAATATGCCGTCCAGTAGCTCCGGAACTGAATCTTCCAGGAAGCGAAGGGGGTCTCATCGGGCTCTGAGGATCTTGGGCATACTCCTGCTGCACCAGTCTCCCCTGAAGTTCAGAGGTAAGTGACCGTAGAGACCCCGCAGGGGTACTTGGTACTGTGGCTGTCCTCAGTCACCTGCTCCTGTGTATGTAACAGATGAGGTTTTTTCCTCAGCTCTGGGAGGATTAGAGAGAGATTGTCAACATTTATCGCTGCCTCCCTGTCAGGGAAAGCACGCCCGATCTCCGTCTCCTCCTTCAGAGTGCCTGTTAGCAGAGCAACAGTCCCATACAGGGATCGACCTGCCTGAAGGGGATCAGGATAAGGTTGATTCTGTTATAGAGGAATCAACAGTGGGGGAACCTTTTCTCAGCATCTCAAGCTGAAAGATTATGGGTTCAGTCTCTGACTAACATGGTCCGATCAGCATTTAAAAATGCACCTTGCGGAACCATCAACCACTACTGTATCCTCGTTGGGGTCGCTAGAAGCCCCCAGACTGTTTGTTCTTTTCCACTTCACCCTTTACTGAAAGGGCTCATTTACCAGGATTGGGAACGTCCTGAGAAAATATTTATTCCCCCAAGAGATTTCCGGTGGTCTATCCCATGGAGGATAAGTTCATCAAAAAAAAAAAAATGGAAGGTCCCTACAGTGGACGCAGCCATCTCTTGTATGTATAAATCACTGACATGTCCAGTGGATAATGTCCAAATGTTCAAGAACCCAATAGATAAAAGATTGGAGTCCTTATGAAAATCTGCTTGGTGATACAACCAGCAGTAGCAGCTATTGGGGTCTGCTAAGCAGTGAAGGATCAGTTGAAACAGGTCTTGAGGGACTTGACAGATCAGCAGGCTTTGCCCTAGCTGATCTACCTAGAGCCTTAGGCTTTGCGGTTGACGCCATAGAGGATTCAGTCCATCAGGCCTCCCGCCTTACGCTGTCTATAGTACATATGCGTAGGCTCCTATGGCTCAGAAACTGGTCTGCTGAAGCTCCCTGTAAAGAATGGCTGGTTAGCGTCCCATTTCATGGTGAACGCTTATTCAGGGAAAACCTGGACAAATATATCCAGAAAATTTCCAGCGGTAAAAATACGCTCTTGCCGGTTAAAAGCAGAGTTAGAGGTCCCTCTTTAAGAGGCCTGCTTCTCCAGTCCCTGGGGCATCGGCTGTGTAACAGTTCCGACGGCCTCCTCGGTTAAATCCCGGGGGTAAAAAACAGGGACAGTAGCAGGGTAATAAGAAACCCTGGGTCAGGGGAGGTACAAAACCTCCCCCAAAGTTAAATTCATTGAAGCCCCCACTCAGTCGGGTGGGGGGAGGACTCCAGTTGTTCGCAAAGAGACCTGGCGGGACACGATCAAGACAGATAGGTGCTCTCCGCAGTAGGTTTGGGATACAGTTTGGAGTTAAAAGACTCCCCTCCTTCCCATTTTGAGGTCAAACGTGCCAAGGGATCCCCGGAAGAGAGAGTCCCTCCTGTTGGCACTAGAACAACTATTACTCCAAGGAGTAATTATGGAGGTTCCCCTGGAAGAATGAGGGTTCGGGTTTTACTCAAACCTCTTTACAGTCCCGAAGCAAACGCGGACGGGAGGCCCATATTAATTCTGAAAAGGGCTATACAAATTCCTGTATATCAGGACTTTCCGATGGAGTCGATCCGATCGGTGGCCACTGCCCTACAAGGGGAGGATTGGTTAGCCACGATCGACATCAAAAATGCTTATTTGCACATTCCCATCTTTCCAGTCCACCAAAAATTTCTACGCTTTGCAGTAGAAGGGCGCCATTTTCAGTTCAGAGCCTTACCCTTCGGTTTGGCCACAGCACCAAGAGTGTTCACAAAAATTCTGGCCCTTTATTGGCCAATCTAAGAACACAAGGTGTAATGATAATGGCATATCTGGATGACTTGTTGCTGATAGACCACTCAGTGAAAAAACTAGACGTGGTCGTTCACAAGACGATCAAGTATCTGGAATCTCACGGTTGGATTATCAACCGAGACAAGTCAGCCCTAAAAACCAGTCAAAAGTCTGGAATACTTGGGGCTAAGGTTGGATTCAGGCCAGAGAAAAATATTCTTGCCTCGAGGAAAGGTGTTGTCTTTGAAAGATTTGATCCACTTAGTGGGTACAAAAAAGACAGCCGTCCATACGCCTGTATATGAGGCTGCTGGGAAAAATGGTGGCATCATTCGAAGCAGTACCCTACGGTCAATTCCATTCAAGGAATTTGCAAGGGGCCATACTGTCAGCCTGGAACAAAAAAGTTCAGGCCCTAGACTTACAATGTCCTTGTCCCCTTCCGTTCGCAAGAGCCTCCGTTGGTGGTTGGTTCCCCAGAATCTGGAAAAAAGGAAATCCTTCAGTCCGATTTCTTGGAAGGTGGTCACTACAGATGCCAGCCTTATAGGCTGGGGAGCAGTACTGGAGCAATAGTCTCTCCAGGGCAGATGGTCGGATGCAGAAAAGGCCCTGCCCATCAATCTCTTAGAGATACGAGCAGCCCGGTATGCCCTAGTAGCATGGACATCCAAACTCCAAGGGTCCCCTGTCAGAATTCAATCAGACAATGCCACAGCAGTGGCATATATCAATCGGGGGGGCACCAGGAGTCGTGCAGCCCAAAGGGAAGTAAATTACATCCTGAGATGGGCAGAAAAATATGTCCCAGCCATATCTGCGGTATTCATTCCAGGAGTGGAGAATTGGAAGGCGGACTTTCTAAGTCGCCAGCAATTAGGCCCAGAGGAAGGGTCCCTTCACCCCGAGGTTTTCTGGACAATATGTCAGCGGTGGGGAACATCGGATGTAGATCTTCTAGCATCCAGATTCAACGCAAAGGGGGATAGGTTTGTCTCTCGGACAAGGGATCCCCTAGCTTGCGGCTCGGATGCCCTAGTGTTCCCTGGGGATCAGTTCAAGCTGATATATGCATTCACACCGCCACAATGGTTACCTCGATTACTCCGCAGAATCAGGGTAGAAAAGAAACCAGTGATTCCGGTGGCTCCAGCGTGGCCCCGAAGAGCGTGGTACGCGGAGATTGTAAAATTTCAGTGGGGAGTCCTTGGACTCTCCCACGTCGTCCGGCTTTCGCAAGGACCGATATACCACCCTTCCTTACCAGCCCTAGGTTTGACGGCCTGGCTATTGAAGCCCACATTCTAAAAAAGAGAGGGCTCTCTAATGCTGTGGTATCTACCATGATCAATGCCAGGAAGCCGGTATCCAGGCAGATCTACTATAGAATCTGGAGGGCGTACATCGCGTGGTGTGAGGCCAAGAAATGGCATCCACATAAGTACGTAATAGGTAGGATTCTGGACTTCCTACAGTGGGCTGTAGATAGGAAGCTTGCCTTGAGTACTATCAAGGGTCAGATTTCGGCCTTGTCAATATTTTTTCAAAGGCCCTTGGCTTCGCATTCACTAGTCAAAGCCTTTATACAAGGAGTGATGCGTATTAGGCCTCCGGTTAATATTCCCATATGTCCATGGGATCTAAACTTGGTTCTGGCGGTTCTACAGAAACAACCATTTGAACCATTACAGCATATTTCCTTGGTGCTTCTTACCAGGAAATTGATTTTTCTAGTAGCCATTTGTTCGGCTAAGAAGAGTATCGGAATTAGCAGCTATGTCCTGTAAGGAGCCATATCTGGTTATCCATAAGGACAGAGTAGTGTTACGTCCTCATCCAGCCTTTCTTCCTAAGGTGGTATCGAGGTTTCATTTGAACCAAGATGTGGTTCTTCCTTCTTTTTTCCCCAAACCTACTTCGGTAGAGGAAAAGTTATTGCATTCTTTGGATGTAGTAAGAGCAGTTAAAGCTTATCTAAAAGCCACTGCTCAGATTCGCAGAACGGATACTTTGTTTATTCTGCCGGAAGGCCCCAGAAAGGGTCAGGCAGCGTCAAAATCTACTTTAGCCAAGTGGATTCGACAGGTCATAATACAAGCCTATAGCTTGAGAAGTAGACCGCCTCCATTCAAAGTTAGGGCGCACTCCACGAGAGCAGTTGGAACTTCATGGGCAGTGCATCACCAGGCCTCCCTGGCTCAAATCTGTAAGGCCGCAACGTGGTCTTCAGTTCACACGTTTACTAGGTTCTACCAGGTGGACGTTAGAAGTCAGGAGGATGTCGCCTTTGGGCGCAGTGTGTTGCAGGCCGCAAAAGATCCTCATGTCTGATAGCGCTCAGCTTATATATGGTGTATCCCCCCCCTCATTTGGCATTGCTTTAGGACATCCCATTAGTAATGACTATGTCGCTCTGTGTCCCGTGATGTACGAAAAAGAAAATAGGATTTTTATAACAGCTTACCTGTAAAATCCTTTTCTTGGAGTACATCACGGGACACAGAGCTCCCACCCCTCTTTTGGGGACACTTATTGCTTTGCTACAAAACTGAGGTGCTCCCGGATGGGAGGGGCTTATATAGGGGAGGGTACTTCCGGTTTTGGAAGTTGCCAGTGCCAGCACCTGACGGTAACTATATAACCCATTAGTAATGACTATGTCGCTCTGTGTCCCGTGATGTACTCCAAGAAAAGGATTTTACAGGTAAGCTGTTATAAAAATCCTATTTTTTAAGTGTAGTTCTAGCCAAAAAATTCATTTTTAAGCTTTTTGGAAAACATAGGGAAGGGTTATCACCCCATGTAACATTTGTTTTGCTGTCTGTGCCCCTGTTCAGAACATTTCACCTCACTTTCCGTCCCAATGACAAATGTTTTTGAAAAGTGGGGTTTTTTATTGAAACAAGGATTGGTGATAAAGCATGTATTAACTTTTACATGAGAGAATTTCCCTTCCTAGGGGTAGATTTCCTCTCACTTCCTGTTGTTTGCAAGTAGGAGGCGTTTGTAAGTTGGATGTTTGAAAGTAGGGACCTGCCGTATATACTCTGCTGAAATTTGCCCCTTAGGTGTTGGTGTTGCCACAACACTATAAGCCCTCACAGTTACTCTTGGTGGGCGCTGGAACGCCCTGCTGTGGACTATTATATCAGGAATTGTAATTACATGCCATTGTTGAACAGTGGTAGGAAAAATTGGGCCTTTGGTGGTGGTGCTGGTGCCGGTGCCACAACACTGTAAGCCCTCACAGTTACTCTTGGTGGGCGCATGAATGGGTCCTGCTGTGAATTATTAGATCAAGAATTGTAATTACATGCCCCTGTTGAACAGGGGCAGAAAAATTGGGCCTTTGGTGGTGCTGGTGCCAAAAGACTGTAAGTCCTCACAGTTACTCTTGGTGGGCGCAGTAATGGGCCCATCTGTGAAATATTAGATCAAGAATTGTTATTACATGCCCCTGTTAAACAGTGGCTGAAAAATTGGGCCTTAGCCACTGGTGCCACAACACTTCAACCCATCACAGATACTGTATTTGGAGCGCAACACTGAGCCTTGTTGCAAAGCATTGCATCAAAAATTGTAATTACATGCCCCTGTTAAACAGGGGCTGAAAAATTGGGCCTTAGCCACTGGTGGCGGCACCCAGAACCACAAATGTTCTTCCAAGCTATCGGCAGGATCATTGAGGAGGAAGAGGATATACAGTCAACATAACAGGACAGAGAACAGGAAAAAATGCTTGGACAGCCGCACTCCAAAAAATGGTTGTTTATTAAACAAAGATGTAAAATACATATCACAGCATGGAAAGCAGCGAACAGGAGCTGACGCGTTTCGCACTGTGACTCAGTGCTTAATCATATGATTAAGCACTGAGTCACAGTGCGAAACGCGTCAGCTCCTGTTCGCTGCTTTCCATGCTGTGATATGTATTTTACATCTTTGTTTAATAAACAACCATTTTTTGGAGTGCGGCTGTCCAAGCATTTTTTCCTGTTCTCTGCATTGTGATATGCACTGCCTGCACCCACGGCTCTAGGACCCTGTGAAGTATCTATCAGCTACACCTGAGCGGTTACTCCCTTTCCTGTTTGTCTTGGACTTAACATAACAGGACAGTCGCTCAGCATCATCATAAGCAGTCTTGAAGGGATGTGACATTTCAAAAAAAATTATTCGGTTACATCAGCTTCAGGTGCTTGGTAGCTGGTGGTGATCCAAGACTGGTTCATCTTTATGAAGGTCAGTCGATCAACTGAGTCGGTGGACGGGCGCACCCTGTGATCGGTTACAAAGCCCCCAGCAGCACTGAATGTGCGTTCCGAAAGAACGCTGGATGCAGGACAGGCCAGTAGCTCAATTGCATACTGTGCAAGCTCTGGCCAGTGATCCATCTTCAAGACCCAGCAAGCCAGAGGATTTTCGGTGGGAAAGGTGTCCAAGTCTGACCTTGCCCCTAGGTATTCCTGACCATGTAAATCAGACGCTGGCGATGGTTGCTGGAACCGATCATACCTTGGGGCTGCGGACTAAAAAATTGTCTGAACGCATCGGTCAGACGGCCACCTTCCCCACCGCTCCTTCTTTGACTGACCGAAGCCTCAGCAATTCGTTGTCCAGGACCAGGAGTTTGTAACCTCCCAGTCTGGGAACGCGTTGCACAGACCTTTCTGCAAGGCCTCCCGGAGATGTCTCATCCTCTGCTCCCTCTGCGACGGCAAGATAAGTTCCGCAACCTTACCCTTGTACCGTGGATCAAGGAAAGTGGCCAGCCAGTAATGGTCCCTTTCCTTGATCCGAAGAATACCAGGATCCTTCCGCAGGCTTTGCAGGATCAGGGAGGCCATGCAGTGTAGGTTAGCTGAGGCATTCGGTCCGGAGTCCTCTGGGTCACTAAGGACGACATGATTCGCAGCCACCTCCTCCCAGCCACGTACAAGTCCACGGGTTTCTTGGGACTGTAAATCATCCCTAAAAGACTGCTGCTGTTGATGCTGAGTGCTAGGTTCTACCTCCATGCTGACACAATCCTCCTCCTCGTCCTCTTCCTGTGCGATGGGTGGGACAGAAGGAACACTGTCTGGGAAAAGGAGGCCTTGAGAGGCAAGGAAGTCCTCCTCTTCCTGCCTCTGTTCTGCCTCAAGTGCCCTGTCCATTATTCCACGCAGCGTATGCTCCAACAGGTGGAAAAGAGGTACAGTGTCACTGATGCATGCACTGTCACTGCTCACCATCCTCGTGGCCTCCTCAAATGGTGCCAGGACAGTGCATGCATCACTGACCATGCCCAACTGGCGTGGTGAAAAAAACTTGAGCTCCCCTGACCCTGTCCTGGTGCCGTAGTCGCACAGGTACTCATTGATGGCCCTCTGCTGCGTGTGCAGCCGCTGCAGCATGGCCAACGTTGAGTTCCACCTGGTGGGCATGTCACATATAAGGCAGTTCTTGGGCAGGTTCAACTCCTTTTGCAGTTTAGCCAGCTGAGCACTGGCATTATATGATCTGCGGAAATGCACACAGACTTTCCTGGCCTGCCTCAGGACATCCTGTAAGCCCGGGTACCTGCCCAAGAACCGCTGCACCACCAGGTTAAGGACGTGAGCCACACAGGGCACATGGGTCAGTTGTCCCTGTCGGAGGGCGGAGAGGAGGTTGGTGCCATTGTCGCAAACCACCATTCCTGGCTTAAGCTGGCGTGGCATCAACCACCTCTCGGCCTGCCCCTGCAGAGCTGACAGAACCTCTGTCCCAGTGTGGCTCCTGTCCCCCAAACACACCAGCGCAAGCACGGCATGGCATCTTTTTGCCTGCATACTTGCGTAGCCCCTTGAACGCCTACGGAGCACCGCTGGTTCGGAGGACAAAGCACAGGAAGAGGCCATGGAGGAAGAAGAAGAGGAGGGAATGGAGGAGAGAGGTGTGTCACAACCAGTAGTAGCATTTTGGAGGCGCGGCGGCGGAACAACCTCCAACACTACTGCACCTTGTCCCGCATCCTTCCCAGCTGCCAAAAGGGTGACCCAATGGGCCGTGAAAGAAAGGTAACGTCCCTGTCCATGCCTGCTGGACCATGAGTCAGCGGTAATATGCACCTTACCACTGACCGTCCTGTCCAGCGAGGCATGGACATTGACTTCCACATGCCGGTAGAGAGCCGGAATCGCCTTCCGTGAGAAAAAGTGGCGTTTGGGAACCTGCCACTGAGGAACCGCACATTGCACAAACTAACAGAAGGGGGCAGAGTCTACCAACTGAAAAGGCAGCAGTTGAAGTGCTAGCAATTTAGCCAAGCTAGCATTCAACCGCTGGGCATGTGGATGGCTGGGAGTGAACTTCTTTTGACGGTCCAGCAGCTGGGGCAGGGAAATTTACCTGCTACAATCGGACGTCGGTGTACTGCTAGCAGAGTGCCCGCAAGTACTTGGCTGTGACACACCTAATTCTACACCTTCATTCCTCTCAGTGCAGGTTTCAGAGAGGACTGAAGGTATAGTGGGGTTGGAGATCCCAGCTGATGAGGAGCAAGGAGAGGTCCGCTTTTTTCTTTGGTGTGGGTCTTTAAAGGTACGCTTGCCAACGAGCTGCATGGCAGGTCAACATATGTCTGGTCAAGCATGTGGTGCCCAAGCGGCTGATGTTTTGGCCACGCAAGATACGCTTGAGACATATGTTGCAAATAGCAGCGGTGCGATCTGATGCACTCGACTCAAAAAAGGCCCACACCAAAGAACTTTTGGAATAACGTGCAGAGGCAGCGCCCTGCACAGGCGGAGCTCTGCGGTGGGATTCAGTCGGTGTGCTGCCCTTACGCTGGCCCCCGGAGGGCATCCTGCCTCGTTGGCGATGTGCCTCTTTCTCATCCTCCTCTCTCCTATCAGGCACCCACGTGGAGTCAGTGACCTCATCATCCCCTCCCTCTTGATCACTGGAGCAAACCTGGCAGTATGCTGCAACTGCTGGAACATGACTGCCAGATTGCTGTCCTTCTTGAGCACGCTACTGCCTTCCTCTAACTGTGTATCATCATCAGACCCTTCAAAACGCTGAGCATCCTCCTGGAGCATGTACCCAACACTGTGCTCAAACAGTTCGGGGGACTCCTCGGGAGGACATGGTGGGTCTAGGGAAGGAGTGACTGATGACATTAATACAAGGGAAGAGGACGCGTTGGCAGCTGCTTTGCCAGTACCCTGAGCCTGTGTGAGAGAGGATGGGGAGGATGAGGAGGGCTTGGTCATCCTCTCTACCAAGTCTTCGGCATGATGCGGCTCAACACGTCCAGCTGCCGAAAATAAGGACAAGCATGTCCCATTGCCACGTGCTGATGACAATGCACCACGTCCACGACCAGCACTGTTGCCCCCAGACACAGAGCCTGCTTGCCCTCTTATTGGCTCGTGACTGTCTGCCTCTCCTTTTTGGCCTTCCAGACATTCTAATGGCCTGCTGGGAGATGGGAAAACCAGCAATAAGGGGTAGCTTCAGGTGTATACTGTGCAGGAGGCACACTACACCCACTGTAACTGCTGCAGATGCCTGCCTGTGTTACACAACAGGAAAACACAGCAATAAGGGGTAGCTTCAGGTGTATACTGTGCAGGAGGCACACTACGCCCACTGTAAGTGCTGCAGATGCCTGTTAGTGTAACACAAAAGAAAAAAAACACGAGCAATAAGGGGTAGCTTCAGGTGTATACTGTGCAGGAGGCACACTACGCCCACTGTAAGTGCTGCAGATGCCTGCCTGTGTTACACAACAGGAAAACACAGCAATAAGGGGTAGCTTCAGGTGTATACTGTGCAGGAGGCTTAGCAAAAATGACACCGACAGTGTCCCCTGCCTATCCTTCTCTGTCCCAGTATACCAACACACTGTAAATGCACAAGGATAATGAAAGAATATCACTGACACTGTCCCTGCCTATTCTTCTCTGTCCCTGTATACCAACACACTGTAAATGCACAAGGTTAATGAATAAATATCAAAGACACTGTCCCTGCCTATCCTTCTCTATCCCTGCACGCCAACACACTACACAAGGCAGCCGCGCTGGTGGCCTTTTATAGTGTGGGGCATGTACTAAACCCCCCTGAGCTATAATTGGCCGGCGCTGTGATTGGCCAAGCATGCGGGGTCACAGTGCATGCTTGGCCAATCACAGCACCGGCAATGCACTGCGATAGCGCAGTGTATTGTGGGCCGTTTGCGTCAAACGAATTTGGCGCGAACGGCCCACAAAGTTCTGGTTTCGCCGAACAGGCGAACAGACGATGTTCGACTCGAACATGCGTTCGAATCGAACACCGAGCTCATCTCTACCTGTGGGTTATGTCCCTGCTTGCAGGAAAAGACCTAGGCAGAATGTGAAATGTTATACATACATTCTAAAAAGCCAGAGCTGAACAGCCCCACTCAGGGGGGCGGTCCCTCCGGACATAACCCTCCCACTGCAGTCAGCAGACCTCAGTTCGTAACAAAGCAGTACAAACCTTGAAAAGAAGGGTGGGTGCTGTGTCAGTCCATGGACGTCATAGAAACGGATTTTACGGTGAGTACAAAAATCCTATTTTCGCTTATCGTCCATGGACTGACACAGCCTCTCTTACACTTTACCCGTGGGCTGTTCCAAAGCGTCAAGAGGAATGGGAGCAGTATAAATGGAAAACCAAAAACTTCACTCCAAACAAGGCAGAGCTCCTCAACGGAGGAGTTGCAACATTAAACAGCGGCCTGCAACACTTTGCGGCCGAAGGAAGCATCCGAAGATGCAGCCACATCAACCTTATAGAACTTAGAAAAGGTATGAACAGACGACCAGGTCGCCGCCTTGCACACTTGTGCAACCGACGCTTAATGTCGGAAAGCCCAGGAAGCACCAATTGCCCTGGTGGAATGCGCCGTAACCGGAAAGGGAGGCTCCCGCCCCTTGAGGGCATAGGCCTGTATAACGGTCTGTCTGATCCACCTAGAAATGGTGGCAGACGAAACCGCTTGGCCCTCTTTTGAACCAGAGACAGACACACACAGTGAGTCATACTTCTGAATAGAAGCAGTAGCAGACAGGTACACCCGCAAGGCATGTACCGCATCCAATGTGTGAAGTGCAAACCCTCTGGGATGCGATGGGTGAGGACATGTCCTCATTTAGGTGAAGGGCCGAGGCCACCTTTGGCAAAAAAGAAGGTCGCGGACGCAACACCGCCTTATCCTTATGGATGACCAAATAGGGCGACTTGCAGGACAAGGCCGCCAACTCAGACACCCGTCTAACAGAAATAATGGCCACTAAGAAGGCCACCTTCTGAGACAAGGTCAAGAGGGGAATATCTCTGATATTTTCAAAGAGAGGTTCCTGGAAAACCGAGAGCACCAATTTCAGATCCCAAGGAGGGAGAGGAGGTTTAACAGGAGGGAGCACATGGCGAACCCCCTGCACAAAGGTGTTAACCAAGGAATGACCCGCTAGCGGTCGCTGAAAGAAGACGGCCAAGGCCGAAATCTGACCCTTAAATGGTACTCAAAGCAAGCTTTTGGGTCATGCCATGCTGCAAGAACCGCAGGATTCTGGGGACGGAATACGTCCGTGGACGCCAGTCCAGCTCTTCACACATAGCGATGTAAGCTTTCCAGGTACGGTGATATATCTTTCTGGAGGAAGACTTCCGTGCCCTGAACATGGTCGAAATGACCGAATCCGAGAGACCTCGGTCCCTCAGCACCTGGCTTAAATAGCCATGCCGTTAAAGCCAGAGACTGTAAAGCAGGATGAAATATATGACCTTGAGACAGAAGGTCCTCCCTCATTGGCAACCGCCAAGGAACGTCCGCGACGAGACGTACCAGATCGGCGTACCAATGACGCAGAGGCCAATCCGGAGCAAAGCGGATCACCGGAATCCCCTTGGTCGCCACCCTGCGCAGCAGGCGAGGAAGCAGCTGCAGCGGAGGATAAACATATATCAGGTGATAATGACCCCATGGGGCCACCAACACATCCGAGGCCTCCGCCCAAGAATCCCTGGACCTGGCCACAAACCTCGACACCTTGCGATTGAGTTCAGAGGCCATCAGGTCCACATCCGGTGTGTCCAGCGTCTGGTGACTCAGATAGTCTGCCTGCCAAGTGTCTACGCCCAGAATGTAGATGGCCGACAGAGCCGGCGCGCTTCTTTTCGGCCCACCTTAGGATGCGGACGACCTCTGAAGCCGCAGTTGAGCTTCGAGTCCCCCCTTGATGGTTGACATACGCCACCGCCGTGGCGTTGTCCGACTGGATCCTGAGGGAGCGATCCTGTAGTCTCTCCGACCACGAGGAGAGGCACAGTCTAATTGCCCGTATTTACAGAACATTGACCGGTAAACGGGCTTCGTCCGGAGTCCAAAGCCATTGGGCTGACAGGACTCCCCGGACTCCACCCCAGGCCCGTCAGGCTGGCGTTCGTCATGATCACCGTCCACTGGATGGGGAGGAATGACTTCCCGGACCGAAGAGCCGGGGACCTCAACCACCATGCCAGGGACGCCCTGACTGGGTGACTCGCCTGGATCTGAAGATCCAAGGACAACGGGGATTTGTCCCAAGTGGACAGGATCTCTTTCTGTAATGCCCGTGTGTGTGATTGGGCATACGAAACGGCCTCGAACGAGGCCACCATGAGTCCCAGGACTCATGCAAAATCGGATTGACGACCATTTTCGGGACGTCAGGACCCGCACTGCAGACTGAAATGTCAGTAACTTCTCCAGGAGTAGGAATACCTTTGCCTCCAAGGAGTCCAGGATCAGACCTAGATACTCCAAATGCTGAGTCGGGACCAGGACAGACTTCTGAATGTTCAGGAGCCACCCGAAGTCCCTGAGGGTCTGACTGACGATAGTCACACTTTCTTTTAATTCTGAGCCATTGTCTGCTCTTAGAAGATCGTCCAGATAGCCCACGATAGCAATGCCTCACTGTCTCAGCAAAGCTAGAACCGAAGCAAGCACCTTGGTAAACACCCTTGGTGCCGAGGCTAGGCTGAAGGGAAGAGCCACAATTGATAGTGGACTTCGCCGATCGCAAGCGCAGAAACTTCTGGTTACTTGCGCAGATCGGAACATGCAAGTAGGCGTCCTTGATGTCCAAGGACGCCAGAAAATCCCCTTGATGGAGTGTAGCGATTACTGTGCGAATGGATTCCATGTGGAACTTTTGACTTTTGCACCTTCACAAAGGCATTCAGGGCCTTGAGGTCCAGAATTGGCCGAACCCCGTCCTTTTTTGGGACTACAAACAGATTCGAGTAGAACCCCTGAAACCTCTCCTGTGACGGAACCGGCACAATCACTCCGGACCTGGTCAATCTTGTACGGCCCCTAAGAGGGCCGCCCGACGGGCAGGAAGGAGAGAGAGATTTGAGGGAAAGAATCTGTCTGGGGGCCAGGAACGGAACTCTATCCTGTATCCTGAGGTGACCACCTCGCACACCCACCGGTCGGAGATCCGGGAGGTCCACCGAACCGTGAACCTGCGAAGACGTCCCCCCACCCCAGAATCGAGCAGGGGCAAGACTTCATGCGGTGGTGGGCTTGGGCTCTTGCTTGGTAGCCTTACGCACCCAGGGACGCTTCTGTCCCCCAGCCGCACTTTTTTCAGTCTGGGATTCTGACTGACGAAAAAACTTCTTCGCCGGAAAGGAAGGGCCCGGCCTGCGGTGGGGCTCCTTTCCCTTAACAGACTGAGGAAGGAAGGTGCTCCTACCCCCGGTGACATCCTTAATAATGTCATCCAGGGCGGCCCCAAACAGTCTACCGCCCTTAAAGGGCAAGTCAGCCAGGAGCTTTTTGGAAGATAGGTCGGCCGACCAGCATTTCAGCCAGATAAGGCGATGTAGCACCACAGCAGAGATAGAGGCCCCAGATATTAAAGGGGCCGCATCCAAAGTGGCATCGCACACAGAGACTAAACCCTGCGCAAGTTGGTGAGCCAGGGCAATGGTCTCAGGAGGGAGATTATGCTCCTGTACCATCTGGTGCAAAATCTTTGCCCATCCTGTGAGTGTCTGAGACACAAGTGACGCTGCCACTATAGGGCATAAGGCAGACCCCAACAAGGTGAACATAGTTCTACTCACCACCTCTGACCTCCTGTCAGTGGGATCCTTAAATGCAGGAGTCCCTTCTATTGGGAGCGTGGTAGCCTTATTCAAACGGGCAACCGTGGGGTCGATCACTGGTGGGAAGAGCCCACTTCTTAACCAGGTCCTCCTGAAAAGGGTACCTTATGGCTAGGTGCAGCGGAACCGTCAAAGTCTTCTACGGCTTATCCCAGACTTGGTCAATGAATGTATCAAAAAAAGGCACATATGGAAAGACCTTTTTTGAAGAAACGGCTTTAAAAGGAACCAAAGGAGACAGCTTACACCTGAGGTTCCTCAGACTCAACATTTAGCTTGAGAGTGTCCATCACAACATCAATGAGTTCACTTACAAGCACCCTGTCAGTTGCTGGTTCAAGACAGGGGTCTTCCTCACAAGGAATGTCCTGTTCAAAAACATTAAAATCCTCAGAGCTAGGGTCCTGAGCAGCAGTAGCTAGGCCCATATCTGAGACAGAGCACTCCCCTACAGGAGAATGTGTGGGGAGGGGGCGCTTTACAGCTCCCTTGCGCTCGCACACCGCTTCCATCCTGACAAGGAATGATTCCAGGACTGACGACAACTGGTCCATAGGGACCGCAGGTGCAGGAGCACTGCCAATTGCCTCTGACAAGTGTGGAGAAGCAGGTGAACCAGACTCCATACTGCCACCCTCTGAGACCTTATACACTATTACAGTGAATAATACAGTTCACCCACTGGCTACGCTGAGGCTGAGGAGGGGATACCCAGAGGACTCACCAACCCTTAAGGACCGCTCAGTTCCGCTGTATGAAACCGCGCTGCAGCGCGAGTGAAGCCTGAGGAGAGTGTGAGGAGTTTGTGAGGAGATTTGCGCCGCAGCAGCACCGATAGAGGCCGAAACCGAAAGTGAAAGCGCCGCGGCTTCAAGAAAATGGGGGCGGGCTGCATGTATTACTGCGCCATTGATCCACGGCAAGGTGGCCGCCGAGCACATTTTTTAAAATCACCACACAGCGCTAATGGCGCATGCAATGAAGTCTCCAAACACTCACACACCAGAACACTGCTCCTCTCCAGAGTCCACCCACTACACAGACATGAGTGCCCCCCGCCAGGCCAGAGCGACCCCCAAGTACCCCCACACAGCACAGCACCAGTGAAGGGTGCAGAGAGCAGCATAATAGGGGGGAGACAGGGAGAAACCCCCCATATAAAGAAACACAGCCAGCATGTACTCACCTGCAGCAGGAGAGACTACTTACCTGTCCCAGAGGGACCCACTGGCTTGTTTCAGACAGACCTATCACAGAGTAGTACTGAGTAGCTGTCGGCCCGGTCCACCGCAAAAGATACAGACAGGTACTGTTCAATCTTGAGAGGACCGCGGGAGCTTAAAAGCAACCCGGCCACCCCTGGAGTCATGGGGCATGTCGTGAACTGAGTCTCACGCACGCAAGGCGAGGATCAGCACGCTCGATGGTCGGACAGGGAAGACTACGAGGATACCAGTTTACCCAACCTGTTGCCCAGCCGACAGTTGATTAAAGGTCTCAAAAATTAAATAATAAAATTCCCAAAGGAATACAATTTAAAAATAAAATCTTCCAGGAGACTGGCTCCTAAGAGAGCCACGTCTTCTCCTTCTGCTAGGCAGAAAAAAAACTGAGGTCTGCTGACTGCAGTGGGAGGGTTATGTCCGGAGGGACCGCCCCCTGGGCGGGGCTGTTCAGCTCTGGCTTTTTAGAATGTATTGTGACAGCAGGAAGGTAAAGTCACCTGGTTGCATCCAGGGGGGTAGATATATTTCGCCCAGATTCAGGCTTTACGCCGACTTATACAACTAGGTGGAGAGTTGTATAAGGCTAGTGGGCTCATGGATGACTCATACCTCTAGGGAGAGTGTGGGGCGTCGTGCAGACAGAGATGAGGAGACCAGCTGAACCTTGTCAGCTCATTTAGGCCTCTATAAGAACTCCCAGCTTCATTAGATGTTAGCTCATGCCTGGAACCAGACCTGTGTGGACTGTCTAGGGAGAGTGAACCCCTGTGCGGTGAGACAAGGCCTGTGTGGCTATTTGCTTGGACATTTAAAACCAGGGACTTAGGGACTAGGACAGCACTAGGCTGATCCCAGTTGTTAGTTAGGAAACCTGTATGTTTAGTCAGAGGTCAAGTTGACCAGGATTTATTTTATTTATGTTTCTTTTGCTTTGCTGTGTTTTGTCACTGTAAATAGAAAATAAACCGCACCTTTTTGATTTTGAAAACCACAACCTCCGTTTGCTGGGCCTGTTTTTGTCTGGGGAGCCCATCCCGGGGGTCACACACACCCGCTGCCGAGCTAACCCCCTCACAGTATGTATAACATTTCACATTCTGCCTAGGTCTTCTCCTGCAAGCAGGGACATAACCCACGGGTAAAGTGTAAGAGAGGCTGTGTCAGTCCATGGACGATAAGAGAAATAATGAATTTTTTGTTGTAAACAAAAGTTAGAAAAGGTTTGGTCTTCAAATGCTTAAACTTCCTTCCCTTTGATAAAAGAACGAAAAGATACTTTGTTTTGGCTTAATAAAACTTGGCAGGCTGCCTGTATTTTGTTTTTCCAGCTGTGAGACCTCTCTGCACTTGTTAAGCCCCATACACACGGTAGGACTTTTTGACAACAAACTTCAAAATGAGCAAGTTTTCCCAAAAATCCGACCGTGTGTACGCTCCATTGGACAAACTTTTTCGGTTTTCATCGGACAAAAGTTCGCTCTGCAAACGGACAAACTTTTCGGCAACAAAAGTCAGATGGTGCAAAGTCCTATCGTGTGTACAGAAATCCATCAAACTTTTGTCCGAAGTACAAACACACATGCCCAGAACCAATGTTAAAATCAACCAACAATAGCAGAAGTTGACCAAAGGGTGGCGATAAAGAGCAGAAAAGAGCAGAAAAACCACGTGATGTTGGGAAAGTTTTGGGAAAGTTTGCAGAAAAGTCCTGCCGTGTGTTTGCTAAAATCCATGGAAAAGTTTGTTTGAAGTCCGATCGTGTGTATGAGGCTTTAGAAAGAATCGTGACATGCTGTTTTGACGATCAGGAAGGGAAAAAGATCGCAATTTCGATTCTTCACAATTAATCATGCAGCTCTAGTGTTGGGGTGAGCTGACCTTTTATCACCTGCAATGAATAATAATAAAAAAAAAAAAAAAAACGGTAAAAGGAACCAAAATGTGTGTAAAAACTGGATGTGTTCTGATAAGATTGTAATATATTAATGCATCCGGAAAGTATTCACAGCACTTCACTTTTCCCACATTTTGTTGTTAGTCTTATTCCAAAACGGATTAAAGCGAAGTTTCCGCCCAAATTTTAAAAAAAAAAAGCCAGCTGCTGACTTAAAAATGGACACTTACCTGTCCAGCAGTCGCTCGGTCCTCGGATTCTGACGCCGCCATTCTTGGATTCACTGCCCGGTTCCCTACTGCGCATGTGTGTGCGAGTAGTGCGGCACGCTGTCACTGGTCCCCACTCTCTCTTGGGAACAGTGTGTTTCCCAGAAGACAGGGGGGGGGGTGACGCGAAGGGGCGTGACTCGGGAGTCAATACCCGGAAGTGGTGCAAATACCTGTCTTAGACAGGTATCTGCACCCCCCTCCCCCCTGAAAGGTGCCAAATGTGACACTGGAGAGGGGGAGGGTTCCGAAAAGCAGAAGTTCCATTTTTGGGTGGAACTCCGCTTTAAATTCATTATTTTTCTCAAAATTCCACAAACAATACCCCATAATGACAAATGTGAAAGAAGTTTGCTTGAAATCTTTGCAAATTTATTAAAAATAAAAAAAACGCATACAATTTTTTTTTTACCTGTGGTAAATTCAGTTGATTAGACATGATTTGGAAAGGCACACACCTATCTATATAAGGTCTCGCAGTTAACAGTGCATGTGAGAGAACAAACCAAGCCATGAAGTCCAAGGAATTGTCTGTAGACCTCTGAGACAGGATTGTATCAAGGCACAGATCTGAGGAAGGGTACCAAAAAAATTCTGCAGCTTGGAAGGTCCCAATGAGCACAGTGGCCTCCATCATCTGTAAATGGAAGAAGTTTGGAATCACCAGGATTCTTCCTAGAGCGGGCCACCCGGCAAAACTGAGTGATCAGGGGAGAAGGGCCTTAGTCAGGTTGGTGACCAAGAACCCAATGGTCCCTCTGACAGAGCTCCAGCATTTCTATGTGAAGAGAGGAGAACCTTCCAGAAGAACAACCATCTCTGCAGCACTCCACCAATCAGGCCTGTATGGTAGAGTCACCAGACAGAAGCCACTCCTCAGTAAAAGGCACATAACAGCCCGCCTGGAGTTTGCCAAAAGGCACCTGAAGGACTCTCAGACCATGAAAAATAAAATGTAATCTCTGGTCTGATGAAACAAAGATTGAATTCTTTGACCTGAATGGCAAGTGTCATGTCTGGAGGAAACCAGGCACCGCTCATCACCTGGCCAATATCATCCCTACAGTGAAGCATGGTGGTGGCAGCATCATACTGTGGGGATGTTTTTCAGTGGCAGGAACTGGGAGACTAGTCAGGATCGAGGGAAAGATGAATGTAGCAATGAACAGAGACATCCTTGATGAAAACTTGCTCCAGAACGTTCTGGACCTCAGACTGGGGCGAAGGTTCATCTTCCAACAGGACAACGACCCTAAGCACACAGCCAAGGTAACAAAGGAGTGACTATGGGACAACTCTGAATGTCCTTGAGTGGCCCAGCCAGAGCCCAGACTTGAACCTGATTGAACATCTCTGGAGAGATCTGAAAATGGCTGTGCACCTACACCCCCCATCCAACCTGATGGAGCTTGGGAGGTCCTGCAAAGAAGAAGAATGGGAGAAACTGCCCAAAAATAGGTGTGCCGAGCTTGTAGCATCATACTCAGAAAAACTTGAGACTGTAATTGGTGCCAAAGGTGCTTCACCAAAGTATTGGGCAAAGGCTGGGAATACTTATGTACATGGGATTGTTTAATTTTTTTTTTTTTTTTTATAAATTTGCAAAGATTTCAAATAAACTTCTTTCACGTTGTCATTATGGAGTATTTTTTGTAGAATGTTGAGGAAAATAATGAATTCAATCCATTTTGGAATAAGGCTGTAACATAAAATGTGAAGCACTGTGAATACTTTCCTGATGCACTGTATAATACAGAGAAAGTGTTCATGGCTCAAGAAAATGGGATGTATCCCATGCGCTTCCCCTGTCTGCCTCTAGAGGGCTGAGCATAGCTACATGCAGTCACAGGATGTAAACAAGCACCATATGGCACTGTGACCTGTCAGTGAGCACAACACTCCACAGACAGGCCCAGCACACTGCAATCCTGTACAGGACACCAATCACTCACAATATTGTATACATATATAGAAGATGCTCTAATAACTCTCAATATGTACCCAGGAGATTTACACTCGCTTTCTTTTTACGCTTTCTGATCCTGCTACATGTCAGACAATTTCTAGATTTTTTTACTCCATCACACTAATCATAGTACACACTGAACACAACAACCCCCAACACACATAATAGTACACACACCACGGCACACATCATATACTACACACACACACACACACATCATAGTACACACACACACACACACATCATAGTACACACACACACACACACACACACACACACATCATAGTATACACACACACACACACACACATCATAGTACACACACACACACACACACACACATCATAGTATACACACACACACACACATCATAGTACACACACACACATCATAGTACACACACACACATCATAGTATACACACACATCATAGTATACACACACACACACACATCATAGTACACACACACACACACACATCATAGTATACACACACACACATCATAGTACACACACATCATAGTACACACACATCATAGTACACACACACACATCATAGTACACACACACACATCATAGTACACACACACACATCATAGTATACACACACACACACATCATAGTACACACACACACACCATAGTACACACACACACACACATCATAGTACACACACACACACACACACACCAGAGTACACACACCACGGCACACACATCATAGCATACACACATCTTAGTACACACACACACACACACATCATAGTACACACACACACACATCATAGTACACACACACACACACCAGAGTACACACACCACGGCACACACATCATAGCATACACACATCTTAGTACACACACACACACACATCATAGTACACACACACACACACACACACACCAGAGTACACACACCACGGCACACACATCATAGCATACACACATCTTAGTACACACACACACATCATAGTACACACACACACACACCAGAGTACACACACCACGGCACACACATCATAGCATACACACATCTTAGTACACACACACACACACATCATAGTACACACACACCATAGTAAACACACCATGGCACAGCACACAGACACATACCATAGTACACAAATCATAGCACACACACACCATAGTACACACACACAGCATGGAACACACAAACAAAATAGGACACACACCCCGGCACACACGTCATAGTACACACACACACACACACCACAGCACACACACCACGGCTCACATACCATAGTACGTACACACACACACACACACACACCACGGTACACAGGTGCACAGGGAATACTGGATGTCTGACACACACAGCTCTGTCCCCAGATATGTGATCCATCATCAACTACTCTCATCCCTGAGCACAAAGAACACACCAGACACTGAGCCAACATATCCTCCACCATCACCTGTCACTGCATTACTCCTCCACTACCGGTCACAGAATAACTCCTCCCCTCTCCATTACCCCTCTTTTCTCCATCACTTGTCACAGCATTAGCCCTCCCCTCCCCATCACCTGTCACTACATTGCCCCTCTCTTCTCTGTCACCTATTACAGCATTACTCCTCCAATCTCCATCACCTGTCACAGCAAAACCCCTCCCCCCTCCATCATCTGTGGAGGTATCAGTGATTAGACTCCAGAGTGTGCCACGTCCCTATACAAATCTAGACATAGAGGATCCCCAGTTGTGGGACTTTATAGGTACTTCAAACACATAACAGATAAATTGATAAAACAGATATTTATTATGAATCATCAGTAAAAGACAGGAAACATAAAACATTCATGACATGAACAACTATAAATACACCAACTGAAACAGCAAGATGATGATACAATCTGGTATCCTCCGCCCGACGTGTTTCAGAGACCATATGGCTCCTTCATCAGGGATATAAGAGGTAACCTTGTAGTCGTTCATTAGTGAATCAAAGAACATTCCATGTTTGGTTAGAAAACAGACTCAGAACTTTCTGCTTTTCCACCCAACCTTGGAGTATGTTGTACTGGATAGAAGAGCCAATCGTAAGGAGGAGCATCCAAATGTGCTACATTCAACCTGGAAACACCAGGGGGCACTGATGCCAGGCAAACAGGGTCCAGCCCCCTATGGACCCATTATGGAATGGCAGACCTCACATAGAGTAGTAATAAGAGTATGGGCTGGCTTTAGAGAGCACAGCTAAAATGATGTGTCCTCCGTAAAGGCGTGCAGCCAGAGGATCTGTTACCTCACATTACCCCCCCCCCCCCGCCAATCATCTGCCAGGGAAATCCCCTTCTCTTCTAGGAATACACCCCACCCTGCTTCTCCATCACCTGTCACCCCATTACACGTCTCTCCATCATCTCACACAGAAATCCCCTTCACTTCTCCCTGTCACATCATTACCCCTCTCCATCTCCAATCGCAGCATAACTCCTCCCCTCTGTCACATCATTACCCCTCTCCATCTCCAATCACAGCATAACTCCTCCCCTCTGTCACATCATTACCCCTCTCCATCTCCAATCACAGCACGACTCCTCCCCTCTGTCACATCATTACCCCTCTCCATCTCCTATCACAGCATAACTCCTCCCCTCTGTCACATCATTACCCCTCTCCATCTCCTATCACAGCATAACTCCTCCCCTCTGTCACATCATTACCCCTCTCCATCTCCTATCACAGCATAACTCCTCCCCTCTGTCACATCATTACCCCTCTCCATCTCCAATCACAGCATAACTCCTCCCCTCTGTCACATCATTACCCCTCTCCATCTCCAATCACAGCATAACTCCTCCCCTCTGTCACATCATTACCCCTCTCCATCTCCTATCAAAGCATAACTCCTCCCCTCTGTCACATCATTACCCCTCTCCATCTCCAATCACAGCATAACTCCTCCCCTCTGTCACATCATTACCCCTCTCCATCTCCAATCACAGCACGACTCCTCCCCTCTGTCACATCATTACCCCTCTCCATCTCCTATCACAGCATAACTCCTCCCCTCTGTCACATCATTACCCCTCTCCATCTCCTATCACAGCATAACTCCTCCCCTCTGTCACATCATTACCCCTCTCCATCTCCTATCACAGCATAACTCCTCCCCTCTGTCACATCATTACCCCTCTCCATCTCCAATCACAGCATAACTCCTCCCCTCTGTCACATCATTACCCCTCTCCATCTCCAATCGCAGCACAACTCCTCCCCTCTGTCACATCATTACCCCTCTCCATCTCCTATCACAGCATAACTCCTCCCCTCTGTCACATCATTACCCCTCTCCATCTCCAATCGCAGCATAACTCCTCCCGTCTGTCACATCATTACCCCTCTCCATCTCCAATCACAGCACGACTCCTCCCCTCTGTCACATCATTACCCCTCTCCATCTCCTATCACAGCATAACTCCTCCCCTCTGTCACATCATTACCCCTCTCCATCTCCTATCACAGCATAACTCCTCCCCTCTGTCACATCATTACCCCTCTCCATCTCCTATCACAGCATAACTCCTCCCCTCTGTCACATCATTACCCCTCTCCATCTCCAATCACAGCATAACTCCTCCCCTCTGTCACATCATTACCCCTCTCCATCTCCAATCGCAGCACAACTCCTCCCCTCTGTCACATCATTACCCCTCTCCATCGCCGATCACAGCATAACTCCTCCCCTCTGTCACATCATTACCCCTCTCCATCTCCTATCGCAGCATAACTCCTCCCCTCTGTCACATCATTACCCCTCTCCATCTCCTATCGCAGCATAACTCCTCCCCTCTGTCACATCATTACCCCTCTCCATCTCCTATAACAGCATAACTCCTCCCCTCTGTCACATCATTACCCCTCTCCATCTCCTATCACAGCATAACTCCTCCCCTCTGTCACATCATTACCCCTCTCCATCTCCTATCACAGCATAACTCCTCCCCTCTGTCACATCATTACCCCTCTCCTATCACAGCATAACTCCTCCCCTCTGTCACATCATTACCCCTCTCCATCTCCAATCAAAGCATAACTCCTCCTCTCTGTCACATCATTACCCCTCTCCATCTCCTATCACAGCATAACTCCTCCCCTCTGTCACATCATTACCCCTCTCCATCGCCGATCACAGCACAACTCCTCCCCTCTGTCACATCATTACCCCTCTCCATCTCCTATCACAGCATAACTCCTCCCCTCTGTCACATCATTACCCCTCTCCATCTCCAATCACAGCACAACTCCTCCCCTCTGTCACATCATTACCCCTCTCCATCGCCGATCACAGCACAACTCCTCCCCTCTGTCACATCATTACCCCTCTCCATCTCCTATCACAGCATAACTCCTCCCCTCTGTCACATCATTACCCCTCTCCATCTCCAATCACAGCATAACTCCTCCCCTCTGTCACATTATTACCCCTCTCCATCTCCTATCACAGCACAACTCCTCCCCTCTGTCACATCATTACCCCTCTCCATCGCCGATCACAGCACAACTCCTCCCCTCTGTCACATCATTACCCCTCTCCATCTCCAATCGCAGCATAACTCCTCCCCTCTGTCACATCATTACCCCTCTCCATCTCCTATCACAGCATAACTCCTCCCCTCTGTCACATCATTACCCCTCTCCATCTCCAATCACAGCATAACTCCTCCCCTCTGTCACATCATTACCCCTCTCCATCTCCAATCACAGCATAACTCCTCCCCTCTGTCACATCATTACCCCTCTCCATCTCCTATCAAAGCATAACTCCTCCCCTCTGTCACATCATTACCCCTCTCCATCTCCAATCACAGCATAACTCCTCCCCTCTGTCACAGCACAACTCCTCCCCTCTGTCACAACATTACCCCTCTCCATCTCCAATCGCAGCATAACTCCTCCCCTCTGTCACATCATTACCCCTCTCCATCTCCTATCACAGCATAACTCCTCCCCTCTGTCACATCATTACCCCTCTCCATCGCCGATCACAGCATAACTCCTCCCCTCTGTCACATCATTACCCCTCTCCATCTCCTATCAAAGCATAACTCCTCCCCTCTGTCACATCATTACCCCTCTCCATCTCCAATCACAGCATAACTCCTCCCCTCTGTCACATCATTACCCCTCTCCATCTCCTATCAGAGCATAACTCCTCCCCTCTGTCACATCATTACCCCTCTCCATCTCCAATCACAGCATAACTCCTCCCCTCTGTCACATCATTACCCCTCTCCATCTCCAATCACAGCATAACTCCTCCCCTCTGTCACATTATTACCCCTCTCCATCTCCTATCACAGCACAACTCCTCCCCTCTGTCACATCATTACCCCTCTCCATCGCCGATCACAGCATAACTCCTCCCCTCTGTCACATCATTACCCCTCTCCATCTCCAATCACAGCATAACTCCTCCCCTCTGTCACATCATTACCCCTCTCCATCTTTAATCACAGCATAACTCCTCCCCTCTGTCACATCATTACCCCTCTCCATCTCCTATCACAGCACAACTCCTCCCCTCTGTCACATCATTACCCCTCTCCATCTCCAATCGCAGCATAACTCCTCCCCTCTGTCACATCATTACCCCTCTCCATCTCCTATCACAGCATAACTCCTCCCCTCTGTCACATCATTACCCCTCTCCATCTCCTATCACAGCATAACTCCTCCCCTCTGTCACATCATTACCCCTCTCCATCTCCGATCACAGCACGACTCCTCCCCTCTGTCACATCATTACCCCACTTCATCTCCTATCACAGCATAACTCCTCCCCTCTGTCACATCATTACCCCTCTACATCGCCGATCACAGCATAACTCCTCCCCTCTGTCACATCATTACCCCTCTCCATCTCCTATCAGAGCATAACTCCTCCCCTCTGTCACATCATTACCCCTCTCCATCTCCAATCACAGCATAACTCCTCCCCTCTGTCACATCATTACCCCTCTCCATCTCCAATCACAGCATAACGCCTCCCCTCTGTCACATCATTACCCCTCTCCATCTCCAATCACAGCATAACTCCTCCCCTCTGTCACATTATTACCCCTCTCCATCTCCTATCACAGCACAACTCCTCCCCTCTGTCACATCATTACCCCTCTCCATCGCCGATCACAGCATAACTCCTCCCCTCTGTCACATCATTACCCCTCTCCATCTCCAATCACAGCATAACTCCTCCCCTCTGTCACATCATTACCCCTCTCCATCTCCAATCACAGCATAACTCCTCCCCTCTGTCACATCATTACCCCTCTCCATCTCCTATCACAGCACAACTCCTCCCCTCTGTCACATCATTACCCCTCTCCATCTCCAAACGCAGCATAACTCCTCCCCTCTGTCACATCATTACCCCTCTCCATCTCCTATCACAGCATAACTCCTCCCCTCTGTCACATCATTACCCCTCTCCATCTCCTATCACAGCATAACTCCTCCCCTCTGTCACATCATTACCCCTCTCCATCTCCGATCACAGCACGACTCCTCCCCTCTGTCACATCATTACCCCACTTCATCTCCTATCACAGCATAACTCCTCCCCTCTGTCACATCATTACCCCTCTCCATCTCCAATCGCAGCATAACTCCTCCCCTCTGTCACATCATTACCCCTCTCCATCTCCTATCACAGCATAACTCCTCCCCTCTGTCACATCATTACCCCTCTCCATCTCATATCACAGCATAACTCCTCCCCTCTGTCACATCATTACCCCTCTCCATCTCCAATCACAGCATAACTCCTCCCCTCTGTCACATCATTACCCCTCTCCATCTCCAATCGCAGCACAACTCCTCCCCTCTGTCACATCATTACCCCTCTCCATCGCCGATCACAGCATAACTCCTCCCCTCTGTCACATCATTACCCCTCTCCATCTCCTATCACAGCATAACTCCTCCCCTCTGTCACATCATTACCCCTCTCCATCTCCTATCACAGCATAACTCCTCCCCTCTGTCACATCATTACCCCTCTCCATCTCCAATCACAGCATAACTCCTCCCCTCTGTCACATCATTACCCCTCTCCATCTCCTATCACAGCATAACTCCTCCCCTCTGTCACATCATTACCCCTCTCCATCTCCTATCACAGCATAACTCCTCCCCTCTGTCACATCATTACCCCTCTCCATCTCCTATCACAGCATAACTCCTCCCCTCTGTCACATCATTACCCCTCTCCATCTCCTATCACAGCATAACTCTTCCCCTCTGTCACATCATTACCCCTCTCCATCTCCTATCACAGCATAACTCCTCCCCTCTGTCACATTATTACCCCTCTCCATCTCCTATCACAGCATAACTCCTCCCCTCTGTCACATCATTACCCCTCTCCATCGCCGATCACAGCATAACTCCTCCCCTCTGTCACATCATTACCCCTCTCCATCTCCTATCAGAGCATAACTCCTCCCCTCTGTCACATCATTACCCCTCTCCATCTCCGATCGCAGCATAACTCCTCCCCTCTGTCACATCATTACCCCTCTCCATCTCCTATCACAGCATAACTCCTCCCCTCTGTCACATCATTACCCCTCTCCATCTCCTATCGCAGCATAACTCCTCCCCTCTGTCACATCATTACCCCTCTCCATCTCCTATCGCAGCATAACTCCTCCCTTCTGTCACATCATTACCCCTCTCCATCTCCTATCACAGCATAACTCCTCCCCTCTGTCACATCATTACCCCTCTCCATCTCCTATCACAGCATAACTCCTCCCCTCTGTCACATCATTACCCCTCTCCATCTCCTATCACAGCATAACTCCTCCCCTCTGTCACATCATTACCCCTCTCCATCTCCAATCACAGCATAACTCCTCCCCTCTGTCACATCATTACCCCTCTCCATCTCCTATCAGAGCATAACTCCTCCCCTCTGTCACATCATTACCCCTCTCCATCTCCTATCGCAGCATAACTCCTCCCCTCTGTCACATCATTACCCCTCTCCATCTCCTATCACAGCATAACTCCTCCCCTCTGTCACATCATTACCCCTCTCCATCTCCTATAACAGCATAACTCCTCCCGTCTGTCACATCATTACCCCTCTCCATCTCCTATCACAGCATAACTCCTCCCCTCTGTCACATCATTACCCCTCTCCATCTCCTATCGCAGCATAACTCCTCCCCTCTGTCACATCATTACCCCTCTCCATCTCCAATCACAGCACGACTCCTCCCCTCTGTCACATCATTACCCCTCTCCATCTCCTATCACAGCACAACTCCTCCCCTCTGTCACATCATTACCCCTCTCCATCGCCGATCACAGCATAACTCCTCCCCTCTGTCACATCATTACCCCTCTCCATCTCCAATCACAGCATAACTCCTCCCCTCTGTCACATCATTACCCCTCTCCATCTCCAATCACAGCATAACTCCTCCCCTCTGTCACATCATTACCCCTCTCCATCTCCTATCACAGCACAACTCCTCCCCTCTGTCACATCATTACCCCTCTCCATCTCCAAACGCAGCATAACTCCTCCCCTCTGTCACATCATTACCCCTCTCCATCTCCTATCACAGCATAACTCCTCCCCTCTGTCACATCATTACCCCTCTCCATCTCCTATCACAGCATAACTCCTCCCCTCTGTCACATCATTACCCCTCTCCATCTCCGATCACAGCACGACTCCTCCCCTCTGTCACATCATTACCCCACTTCATCTCCTATCACAGCATAACTCCTCCCCTCTGTCACATCATTACCCCTCTCCATCTCCAATCGCAGCATAACTCCTCCCCTCTGTCACATCATTACCCCTCTCCATCTCCTATCACAGCATAACTCCTCCCCTCTGTCACATCATTACCCCTCTCCATCTCCTATCACAGCATAACTCCTCCCCTCTGTCACATCATTACCCCTCTCCATCTCCAATCACAGCATAACTCCTCCCCTCTGTCACATCATTACCCCTCTCCATCTCCAATCGCAGCACAACTCCTCCCCTCTGTCACATCATTACCCCTCTCCATCGCCGATCACAGCATAACTCCTCCCCTCTGTCACATCATTACCCCTCTCCATCTCCTATCACAGCATAACTCCTCCCCTCTGTCACATCATTACCCCTCTCCATCTCCTATCACAGCATAACTCCTCCCCTCTGTCACATCATTACCCCTCTCCATCTCCAATCACAGCATAACTCCTCCCCTCTGTCACATCATTACCCCTCTCCATCTCCTATCACAGCATAACTCCTCCCCTCTGTCACATCATTACCCCTCTCCATCTCCTATCACAGCATAACTCCTCCCCTCTGTCACATCATTACCCCTCTCCATCTCCTATCACAGCATAACTCCTCCCCTCTGTCACATCATTACCCCTCTCCATCTCCTATCACAGCATAACTCCTCCCCTCTGTCACATCATTACCCCTCTCCATCTCCTATCACAGCATAACTCCTCCCCTCTGTCACATTATTACCCCTCTCCATCTCCTATCACAGCATAACTCCTCCCCTCTGTCACATCATTACCCCTCTCCATCGCCGATCACAGCATAACTCCTCCCCTCTGTCACATCATTACCCCTCTCCATCTCCTATCAGAGCATAACTCCTCCCCTCTGTCACATCATTACCCCTCTCCATCTCCGATCGCAGCATAACTCCTCCCCTCTGTCACATCATTACCCCTCTCCATCTCCTATCACAGCATAACTCCTCCCCTCTGTCACATCATTACCCCTCTCCATCTCCTATCGCAGCATAACTCCTCCCCTCTGTCACATCATTACCCCTCTCCATCTCCTATCGCAGCATAACTCCTCCCCTCTGTCACATCATTACCCCTCTCCATCTCCTATCACAGCATAACTCCTCCCCTCTGTCACATCATTACCCCTCTCCATCTCCTATCACAGCATAACTCCTCCCCTCTGTCACATCATTACCCCTCTCCATCTCCTATCACAGCATAACTCCTCCCCTCTGTCACATCATTACCCCTCTCCATCTCCAATCACAGCATAACTCCTCCCCTCTGTCACATCATTACCCCTCTCCATCTCCTATCAGAGCATAACTCCTCCCCTCTGTCACATCATTACCCCTCTCCATCTCCTATCGCAGCATAACTCCTCCCCTCTGTCACATCATTACCCCTCTCCATCTCCTATCACAGCATAACTCCTCCCCTCTGTCACATCATTACCCCTCTCCATCTCCTATAACAGCATAACTCCTCCCGTCTGTCACATCATTACCCCTCTCCATCTCCTATCACAGCATAACTCCTCCCCTCTGTCACATCATTACCCCTCTCCATCTCCTATCGCAGCATAACTCCTCCCCTCTGTCACATCATTACCCCTCTCCATCTCCAATCACAGCACGACTCCTCCCCTCTGTCACATCATTACCCCTCTCCATCTCCTATCACAGCATAACTCCTCCCCTCTGTCACATCATTACCCCTCTCCATCTCCTATCACAGCATAACTCCTCCCCTCTGTCACATCATTACCCCTCTCCATCTCCTATCACAGCATAACTCCTCCCCTCTGTCACATCATTACCCCTCTCCATCTCCTATCACAGCATAACTCCTCCCCTCTGTCACATCATTACCCCTCTCCATCTCCTATCACAGCATAACTCCTCCCCTCTGTCACATCATTACCCCTCTCCATCTCCTATCACAGCATAACTCCTCCCCTCTGTCACATCATTACCCCTCTCCATCTCCAATTGCATCATAACTCCTCCCCTCTGTCACATCATTACCCCTCTCCATCTCCAATCGCAGCACAACTCCTCCCCTCTGTCACATCATTACCCCTCTCCATCGCCGATCACAGCATAACTCCTCCCCTCTGTCACATCATTACCCCTCTCCATCTCCTATCACAGCATAACTCCTCCCCTCTGTCACATCATTACCCCTCTCCATCTCCTATCACAGCATAACTCCTCCCCTCTGTCACATTATTACCCCTCTCCATCTCCTATCACAGCATAACTCCTCCCCTCTGTCACATCATTACCCCTCTCCATCGCCGATCACAGCATAACTCCTCCCCTCTGTCACATCATTACCCCTCTCCATCTCCTATCAGAGCATAACTCCTCCCCTCTGTCACATCATTACCCCTCTCCATCTCCTATCGCAGCATAACTCCTCCCCTCTGTCACATCATTACCCCTCTCCATCTCCTATCACAGCATAACTCCTCCCCTCTGTCACATCATTACCCCTCTCCATCTCCTATAACAGCATAACTCCTCCCCTCTGTCACATCATTACCCCTCTCCATCTCCTATCACAGCATAACTCCTCCCCTCTGTCACATCATTACCCCTCTCCATCTCCTATCACAGCATAACTCCTCCCCTCTGTCACATCATTACCCCTCTCCTATCACAGCATAACTCCTCCCCTCTGTCACATCATTACCCCTCTCCATCTCCAATCACAGCATAACTCCTCCCCTCTGTCACATCATTACCCCTCTCCATCTCCTATCACAGCACAACTCCTCCCCTCTGTCACATCATTACCCCTCTCCATCTCCAAACGCAGCATAACTCCTCCCCTCTGTCACATCATTACCCCTCTCCATCTCCTATCACAGCATAATACCTCCCCTCTGTCACATCATTACCCCTCTCCATCTCCTATCACAGCATAACTCCTCCCCTCTGTCACATCATTACCCCTCTCCATCTCCGATCACAGCACGACTCCTCCCCTCTGTCACATCATTACCCCACTTCATCTCCTATCACAGCATAACTCCTCCCCTCCGTCACATCATTACCCCTCTCCATCTCCAATCGCAGCATAACTCCTCCCCTCTGTCACATCATTACCCCTCTCCATCTCCTATCACAGCATAACTCCTCCCCTCTGTCACATCATTACCCCTCTCCATCTCCAATCGCAGCATAACTCCTCCCCTCTGTCACATCATTACCCCTCTCCATCTCCTATCACAGCATAACTCCTCCCCTCTGTCACATCATTACCCCTCTCCATCTCCAATCACAGCATAACTCCTCCCCTCTGTCACATCATTACCCCTCTCCATCTCCTATCAAAGCATAACTCCTCCCCTCTGTCACATCATTACCCCTCTCCATCTCCAATCACAGCATAACTCCTCCCCTCTGTCACATCATTACCCCTCTCCATCTCCTATCACAGCATAACTCCTCCCCTCTGTCACATCATTACCCCTCTCCATCTCCTATCACAGCATAACTCCTCCCCTCTGTCACATCATTACCCCTCTCCATCTCCGATCACAGCACGACTCCTCCCCTCTGTCATATCATTACCCCACTTCATCTCCTATCACAGCATAACTCCTCCCCTCTGTCACATCATTACCCCTCTCCATCTCCAATCGCAGCATAACTCCTCCCCTCTGTCACATCATTACCCCTCTCCATCTCCTATCACAGCATAACTCCTCCCCTCTGTCACATCATTACCCCTCTCCATCTCCTATCACAGCATAACTCCTCCCCTCTGTCACATCATTACCCCTCTCCATCTCCAATCACAGCATAACTCCTCCCCTCTGTCACATCATTACCCCTCTCCATCTCCAATCGCAGCACAACTCCTCCCCTCTGTCACATTATTACCCCTCTCCATCGCCGATCACAGCATAACTCCTCCCCTCTGTCACATCATTACCCCTCTCCATCTCCTATCACAGCATAACTCCTCCCCTCTGTCACATCATTACCCCTCTCCATCTCCTATCACAGCATAACTCCTCCCCTCTGTCACATCATTACCCCTCTCCATCTCCTATCACAGCATAACTCCTCCCCTCTGTCACATCATTACCCCTCTCCATCTCCAATCACAGCATAACTCCTCCCCTCTGTCACATCATTACCCCTCTCCATCTCCTATCACAGCATAACTCCTCCCCTCTGTCACATCATTACCCCTCTCCATCTCCTATCGCAGCATAACTCCTCCCCTCTGTCACATCATTACCCCTCTCCATCTCCTATCACAGCATAACTCCTCCCCTCTGTCACATCATTACCCCTCTCCATCTCCTATCGCAGCATAACTCCTCCCCTCTGTCACATCATTACCCCTCTCCATCTCCTATCGCAGCAAAACTCCTCCCCTCTGTCACATCATTACCCCTCTCCATCTCCAATCACAGCATAACTCCTCCCCTCTGTCACATCATTACCCCTCTCCATCTCCTATCACAGCATAACTCCTCCCCTCTGTCACATCATTACCCCTCTCCATCTCCTATCACAGCATAACTCCTCCCCTCTGTCACATCATTACCCCTCTCCATCTCCTATCAGAGCATAACTCCTCCCCTCTGTCACATCATTACCCCTCTCCATCTCCGATCGCAGCATAACTCCTCCCCTCTGTCACATCATTACCCCTCTCCATCTCCTATCACAGCATAACTCCTCCCCTCTGTCACATCATTACCCCTCTCCATCTCCTATCGCAGCATAACTCCTCCCCTCTGTCACATCATTACCCCTCTCCATCTCCTATCGCAGCATAACTCCTCCCCTCTGTCACATCATTACCCCTCTCCATCTCCTATCACAGCATAACTCCTCCCCTCTGTCACATCATTACCCCTCTCCATCTCCTATCACAGCATAACTCCTCCCCTCTGTCACATCATTACCCCTCTCCATCTCCTATCACAGCATAACTCCTCCCCTCTGTCACATCATTACCCCTCTCCATCTGCAATCACAGCATAACTCCTCCCCTCTGTCACATCATTACCCCTCTCCATCGCCGATCACAGCATAACTCCTCCCCTCTGTCACATCATTACCCCTCTCCATCTCCTATCAGAGCATAACTCCTCCCCTCTGTCACATCATTACCCCTCTCCATCTCCTATCGCAGCATAACTCCTCCCCTCTGTCACATCATTACCCCTCTCCATCTCCTATCACAGCATAACTCCTCCCCTCTGTCACATCATTACCCCTCTCCATCTCCTATAACAGCATAACTCCTCCCGTCTGTCACATCATTACCCCTCTCCATCTCCTATCACAGCATAACTCCTCCCCTCTGTCACATCATTACCCCTCTCCATCTCCTATCGCAGCATAACTCCTCCCCTCTGTCACATCATTACCCCTCTCCATCTCCAATCACAGCACGACTCCTCCCCTCTGTCACATCATTACCCCTCTCCATCTCCTATCACAGCATAACTCCTCCCCTCTGTCACATCATTACCCCTCTCCATCTCCTATCACAGCATAACTCCTCCCCTCTGTCACATCATTACCCCTCTCCATCTCCTATCACAGCATAACTCCTCCCCTCTGTCACATCATTACCCCTCTCCATCTCCTATCACAGCATAACTCCTCCCCTCTGTCACATCATTACCCCTCTCCATCTCCTATCACAGCATAACTCCTCCCCTCTGTCACATCATTACCCCTCTCCATCTCCTATCACAGCATAACTCCTCCCCTCTGTCACATCATTACCCCTCTCCATCTCCAATTGCATCATAACTCCTCCCCTCTGTCACATCATTACCCCTCTCCATCTCCAATCGCAGCACAACTCCTCCCCTCTGTCACATCATTACCCCTCTCCATCGCCGATCACAGCATAACTCCTCCCCTCTGTCACATCATTACCCCTCTCCATCTCCTATCACAGCATAACTCCTCCCCTCTGTCACATCATTACCCCTCTCCATCTCCTATCACAGCATAACTCCTCCCCTCTGTCACATTATTACCCCTCTCCATCTCCTATCACAGCATAACTCCTCCCCTCTGTCACATCATTACCCCTCTCCATCGCCGATCACAGCATAACTCCTCCCCTCTGTCACATCATTACCCCTCTCCATCTCCTATCAGAGCATAACTCCTCCCCTCTGTCACATCATTACCCCTCTCCATCTCCTATCGCAGCATAACTCCTCCCCTCTGTCACATCATTACCCCTCTCCATCTCCTATCACAGCATAACTCCTCCCCTCTGTCACATCATTACCCCTCTCCATCTCCTATAACAGCATAACTCCTCCCCTCTGTCACATCATTACCCCTCTCCATCTCCTATCACAGCATAACTCCTCCCCTCTGTCACATCATTACCCCTCTCCATCTCCTATCACAGCATAACTCCTCCCCTCTGTCACATCATTACCCCTCTCCTATCACAGCATAACTCCTCCCCTCTGTCACATCATTACCCCTCTCCATCTCCAATCACAGCATAACTCCTCCCCTCTGTCACATCATTACCCCTCTCCATCTCCTATCACAGCACAACTCCTCCCCTCTGTCACATCATTACCCCTCTCCATCTCCAAACGCAGCATAACTCCTCCCCTCTGTCACATCATTACCCCTCTCCATCTCCTATCACAGCATAATACCTCCCCTCTGTCACATCATTACCCCTCTCCATCTCCTATCACAGCATAACTCCTCCCCTCTGTCACATCATTACCCCTCTCCATCTCCGATCACAGCACGACTCCTCCCCTCTGTCACATCATTACCCCACTTCATCTCCTATCACAGCATAACTCCTCCCCTCCGTCACATCATTACCCCTCTCCATCTCCAATCGCAGCATAACTCCTCCCCTCTGTCACATCATTACCCCTCTCCATCTCCTATCACAGCATAACTCCTCCCCTCTGTCACATCATTACCCCTCTCCATCTCCAATCGCAGCATAACTCCTCCCCTCTGTCACATCATTACCCCTCTCCATCTCCTATCACAGCATAACTCCTCCCCTCTGTCACATCATTACCCCTCTCCATCTCCAATCACAGCATAACTCCTCCCCTCTGTCACATCATTACCCCTCTCCATCTCCTATCAAAGCATAACTCCTCCCCTCTGTCACATCATTACCCCTCTCCATCTCCAATCACAGCATAACTCCTCCCCTCTGTCACATCATTACCCCTCTCCATCTCCTATCACAGCATAACTCCTCCCCTCTGTCACATCATTACCCCTCTCCATCTCCTATCACAGCATAACTCCTCCCCTCTGTCACATCATTACCCCTCTCCATCTCCGATCACAGCACGACTCCTCCCCTCTGTCACATCATTACCCCACTTCATCTCCTATCACAGCATAACTCCTCCCCTCTGTCACATCATTACCCCTCTCCATCTCCAATCGCAGCATAACTCCTCCCCTCTGTCACATCATTACCCCTCTCCATCTCCTATCACAGCATAACTCCTCCCCTCTGTCACATCATTACCCCTCTCCATCTCCTATCACAGCATAACTCCTCCCCTCTGTCACATCATTACCCCTCTCCATCTCCAATCACAGCATAACTCCTCCCCTCTGTCACATCATTACCCCTCTCCATCTCCAATCGCAGCACAACTCCTCCCCTCTGTCACATTATTACCCCTCTCCATCGCCGATCACAGCATAACTCCTCCCCTCTGTCACATCATTACCCCTCTCCATCTCCTATCACAGCATAACTCCTCCCCTCTGTCACATCATTACCCCTCTCCATCTCCTATCACAGCATAACTCCTCCCCTCTGTCACATCATTACCCCTCTCCATCTCCTATCACAGCATAACTCCTCCCCTCTGTCACATCATTACCCCTCTCCATCTCCTATCACAGCATAACTCCTCCCCTCTGTCACATCATTACCCCTCTCCATCTCCAATCACAGCATAACTCCTCCCCTCTGTCACATCATTACCCCTCTCCATCTCCTATCACAGCATAACTCCTCCCCTCTGTCACATCATTACCCCTCTCCATCTCCTATCACAGCATAACTCCTCCCCTCTGTCACATCATTACCCCTCTCCATCTCCTATCACAGCATAACTCCTCCCCTCTGTCACATCATTACCCCTCTCCATCTCCTATCACAGCATAACTCCTCCCCTCTGTCACATTATTACCCCTCTCCATCTCCTATCACAGCATAACTCCTCCCCTCTGTCACATCATTACCCCTCTCCATCGCCGATCACAGCATAACTCCTCCCCTCTATCACATCATTACCCCTCTCCATCTCCTATCAGAGCATAACTCCTCCCCTCTGTCACATCATTACCCCTCTCCATCTCCTATCGCAGCATAACTCCTCCCCTCTGTCACATCATTACCCCTCTCCATCTCCTATCACAGCATAACTCCTCCCCTCTGTCACATCATTACCCCTCTCCATCTCCTATCGCAGCATAACTCCTCCCCTCTGTCACATCATTACCCCTCTCCATCTCCTATCGCAGCATAACTCCTCCCCTCTGTCACATCATTACCCCTCTCCATCTCCAATCACAGCATAACTCCTCCCCTCTGTCACATCATTACCCCTCTCCATCTCCTATCACAGCATAACTCCTCCCCTCTGTCACATCATTACCCCTCTCCATCTCCTATCACAGCATAACTCCTCCCCTCTGTCACATCATTACCCCTCTCCATCTCCTATCACAGCATAACTCCTCCCCTCTGTCACATCATTACCCCTCTCCATCTCCAATCACAGCATAACTCCTCCCCTCTGTCACATCATTACCCCTCTCCATCTCCTATCACAGCATAACTCCTCCCCTCTGTCACATCATTACCCCTCTCCATCGCCGATCACAGCATAACTCCTCCCCTCTGTCACATCATTACCCCTCTCCATCTCCTATCAGAGCATAACTCCTCCCCTCTGTCACATCATTACCCCTCTCCATCTCCTATCGCAGCATAACTCCTCCCCTCTGTCACATCATTACCCCTCTCCAACTCCTATCACAGCATAACTCCTCCCCTCTGTCACATCATTACCCCTCTCCATCTCCTATAACAGCATAACTCCTCCCGTCTGTCACATCATTACCCCTCTCCATCTCCTATCGCAGCATAACTCCTCCCCTCTGTCACATCATTACCCCTCTCCATCTCCAATCACAGCACGACTCCTCCCCTCTGTCACATCATTACCCCTCTCCATCTCCTATCACAGCATAACTCCTCCCCTCTGTCACATCATTACCCCTCTCCATCTCCTATCACAGCATAACTCCTCCCCTCTGTCACATCATTACCCCTCTCCATCTCCTATCACAGCATAACTCCTCCCCTCTGTCACATCATTACCCCTCTCCATCTCCAATCGCAGCACAACTCCTCCCCTCTGTCACATCATTACCCCTCTCCATTGCCGATCACAGCATAACTCCTCCTCTCTGTCACATCATTACCCCTCTCCATCTCCTATCACAGCATAACTCCTCCCCTCTGTCACATCATTACCCCTCTCCATCTCCTATCACAGCATAACTCCTCCCCTCTGTCACATCATTACCCCTCTCCATCTCCTATCACAGCATAACTCCTCCCCTCTGTCACATCATTACCCCTCTCCATCTCCAATTGCAGCATAACTCCTCCCCTCTGTCACATCATTACCCCTCTCCATCTCCAATCGCAGCACAACTCCTCCCCTCTGTCACATCATTACCCCTCTCCATCGCCGATCACAGCATAACTCCTCCCCTCTGTCACATCATTACCCCTCTCCATCTCCTATCACAGCATAACTCCTCCCCTCTGTCACATCATTACCCCTCTCCATCTCCTATCACAGCATAACTCCTCCCCTCTGTCACATTATTACCCCTCTCCATCTCCTATCACAGCATAACTCCTCCCCTCTGTCACATCATTACCCCTCTCCATCGCCGATCACAGCATAACTCCTCCCCTCTGTCACATCATTACCCCTCTCCATCTCCTATCGCAGCATAACTCCTCCCCTCTGTCACATCATTACCCCTCTCCATCTCCTATCACAGCATAACTCCTCCCCTCTGTCACATCATTACCCCTCTCCATCTCCTATAACAGCATAACTCCTCCCCTCTGTCACATCATTACCCCTCTCCATCTCCTATCACAGCATAACTCCTCCCCTCTGTCACATCATTACCCCTCTCCATCTCCTATCACAGCATAACTCCTCCCCTCTGTCACATCATTACCCCTCTCCATCTCCTATAACAGCATAACTCCTCCCCTCTGTCACATCATTACCCCTCTCCATCTCCTATCACAGCATAACTCCTCCCCTCTGTCACATCATTACCCCTCTCCATCTCCTATCACAGCACAACTCCTCCCCTCTGGAGATGGAGAGGGGTAATGATGTGACAGAGGGGAGGAGTTGTGCTGTGATAGGAGATGGAGAGGGGTAATGATGTGACAGAGGGGAGGAGTTATGCTGCGTTTGGAGATGGAGAGGGGTAATGATGTGACAAACGCAGCATAACTCCTCCCCTCCGTCACATCATTACCCCTCTCCATCTCCTATCACAGCATAATACCTCCCCTCTGTCACATCATTACCCCTCTCCATCTCCTATCACAGCATAACTCCTCCCCTCTGTCACATCATTACCCCTCTCCATCTCCGATCACAGCACGACTCCTCCCCTCTGTCACATCATTACCCCACTTCATCTCCTATCACAGCATAACTCCTCCCCTCCGTCACATCATTACCCCTCTCCATCTCCAATCGCAGCATAACTCCTCCCCTCTGTCACATCATTACCCCTCTCCATCTCCTATCACAGCATAACTCCTCCCCTCTGTCACATCATTACCCCTCTCCATCTCCAATCGCAGCATAACTCCTCCCCTCTGTCACATCATTACCCCTCTCCATCTCCTATCACAGCATAACTCCTCCCCTCTGTCACAGCACAACTCCTCCCCTCTGTCACATCATTACCCCTCTCCATCTCCAATCGCAGCATAACTCCTCCCCTCTGTCACATCATTACCCCTCTCCATCTCCTATCACAGCATAACTCCTCCCCTCTGTCACATCATTACCCCTCTCCATCTCCAATCACAGCATAACTCCTCCCCTCTGTCACATCATTACCCCTCTCCATCTCCTATCAAAGCATAACTCCTCCCCTCTGTCACATCATTACCCCTCTCCATCTCCAATCACAGCATAACTCCTCCCCTCTGTCACATCATTACCCCTCTCCATCTCCTATCAGAGCATAACTCCTCCCCTCTGTCACATCATTACCCCTCTCCATCTCCAATCACAGCATAACTCCTCCCCTCTGTCACATCATTACCCCTCTCCATCTCCAATCACAGCATAACTCCTCCCCTCTGTCACATCATTACCCCTCTCCATCTCCAATCACAGCATAACTCCTCCCCTCTGTCACATTATTACCCCTCTCCATCTCCTATCACAGCACAACTCCTCCCCTCTGTCACATCATTACCCCTCTCCATCGCCGATCACAGCATAACTCCTCCCCTCTGTCACATCATTACCCCTCTCCATCTCCAATCACAGCATAACTCCTCCCCTCTGTCACATCATTACCCCTCTCCATCTTTAATCACAGCATAACTCCTCCCCTCTGTCACATCATTACCCCTCTCCATCTCCTATCACAGCACAACTCCTCCCCTCTGTCACATCATTACCCCTCTCCATCTCCAATCGCAGCATAACTCCTCCCCTCTGTCACATCATTACCCCTCTCCATCTCCTATCACAGCATAACTCCTCCCCTCTGTCACATCATTACCCCTCTCCATCTCCTATCACAGCATAACTCCTCCCCTCTGTCACATCATTACCCCTCTCCATCTCCGATCACAGCACGACTCCTCCCCTCTGTCACATCATTACCCCACTTCATCTCCTATCACAGCATAACTCCTCCCCTCTGTCACATCATTACCCCTCTACATCGCCGATCACAGCATAACTCCTCCCCTCTGTCACATCATTACCCCTCTCCATCTCCTATCAGAGCATAACTCCTCCCCTCTGTCACATCATTACCCCTCTCCATCTCCAATCACAGCATAACTCCTCCCCTCTGTCACATCATTACCCCTCTCCATCTCCAATCACAGCATAACGCCTCCCCTCTGTCACATCATTACCCCTCTCCATCTCCAATCACAGCATAACTCCTCCCCTCTGTCACATTATTACCCCTCTCCATCTCCTATCACAGAACAACTCCTCCCCTCTGTCACATCATTACCCCTCTCCATCTCCAATCGCAGCATAACTCCTCCCCTCTGTCACATCATTACCCCTCTCCATCTCCAATCGCAGCATAACTCCTCCCCTCTGTCACATCATTACCCCTCTCCATCTCCTATCACAGCATAACTCCTCCCCTCTGTCACATCATTACCCCTCTCCATCTCCTATCACAGCATAACTCCTCCCCTCTGTCACATCATTACCCCTCTCCATCTCCGATCACAGCACGACTCCTCCCCTCTGTCACATCATTACCCCACTTCATCTCCTATCACAGCATAACTCCTCCCCTCTGTCACATCATTACCCCTCTCCATCTCCAATCGCAGCATAACTCCTCCCCTCTGTCACATCATTACCCCTCTCCATTTCCTATCACAGCATAACTCCTCCCCTCTGTCACATCATTACCCCTCTCCATCTCCAATCGCAGCATAACTCCTCCCCTCTGTCACATCATTACCCCTCTCCATCTCCAATCACAGCATAACTCCTCCCCTCTGTCACATCATTACCCCTCTCCATCTCCTATCAAAGCATAACTCCTCCCCTCTGTCACATCATTACCCCTCTCCATCTCCTATCAAAGCATAACTCCTCCCCTCTGTCACATCATTACCCCTCTCCATCTCCAATCACAGCATAACTCCTCCCCTCTGTCACATCATTACCCCTCTCCATCTCCTATCAGAGCATAACTCCTCCCCTCTGTCACATCATTACCCCTCTCCATCTCCAATCACAGCATAACTCCTCCCCTCTGTCACATCATTACCCCTCTCCATCTCCAATCACAGCATAACTCCTCCCCTCTGTCACATTATTACCCCTCTCCATCTCCTATCACAGCACAACTCCTCCCCTCTGTCACATCATTACCCCTCTCCATCGCCGATCACAGCATAACTCCTCCCCTCTGTCACATCATTACCCCTCTCCATCTCCAATCACAGCATAACTCCTCCCCTCTGTCACATCATTACCCCTCTCCATCTCCTATCACAGCACAACTCCTCCCCTCTGTCACATCATTACCCCTCTCCATCGCCGATCACAGCATAACTCCTCCCCTCTGTCACATCATTACCCCTCTCCATCTCCAATCACAGCATAACTCCTCCCCTCTGTCACATCATTACCCCTCTCCATCTTTAATCACAGCATAACTCCTCCCCTCTGTCACATCATTACCCCTCTCCATCTCCTATCACAGCACAACTCCTCCCCTCTGTCACATCATTACCCCTCTCCATCTCCTATCACAGCATAACTCCTCCCCTCTGTCACATCATTACCCCTCTCCATTTTCGATCACAGCACGACTCCTCCCCTCTGTCACATCATTACCCCACTTCATCTCCTATCACAGCATAACTCCTCCCCTCTGTCACATCATTACCCCTCTCCATCTCCTATCAGAGCATAACTCCTCCCCTCTGTCACATCATTACCCCTCTCCATCTCCAATCACAGCATAACTCCTCCCCTCTGTCACATCATTACCCCTCTCCATCTCCAATCACAGCATAACGCCTCCCCTCTGTCACATCATTACCCCTCTCCATCTCCAATCACAGCATAACTCCTCCCCTCTGTCACATTATTACCCCTCTCCATCTCCTATCACAGAACAACTCCTCCCCTCTGTCACATCATTACCCCTCTCCATCTCCTATCACAGCATAACTCCTCCCCTCTGTCACATCATTACCCCTCTCCATCTCCAATCGCAGCATAACTCCTCCCCTCTGTCACATCATTACCCCTCTCCATCTCCTATCACAGCATAACTCCTCCCCTCTGTCACATCATTACCCCTCTCCATCTCCTATCACAGCATAACTCCTCCCCTCTGTCACATCATTACCCCTCTCCATCTCCGATCACAGCACGACTCCTCCCCTCTGTCACATCATTACCCCACTTCATCTCCTATCACAGCATAACTCCTCCCCTCTGTCACATCATTACCCCTCTCCATCTCCAATCGCAGCATAACTCCTCCCCTCTGTCACATCATTACCCCTCTCCATCTCCTATCACAGCATAACTCCTCCCCTCTGTCACATCATTACCCCTCTCCATCTCCAATCGCAGCATAACTCCTCCCCTCTGTCACATCATTACCCCTCTCCATCTCCAATCACAGCATAACTCCTCCCCTCTGTCACATCATTACCCCTCTCCATCTCCTATCAAAGCATAACTCCTCCCCTCTGTCACATCATTACCCCTCTCCATCTCCTATCAAAGCATAACTCCTCCCCTCTGTCACATCATTACCCCTCTCCATCTCCAATCACAGCATAACTCCTCCCCTCTGTCACATCATTACCCCTCTCCATCTCCTATCAGAGCATAACTCCTCCCCTCTGTCACATCATTACCCCTCTCCATCTCCAATCACAGCATAACTCCTCCCCTCTGTCACATCATTACCCCTCTCCATCTCCAATCACAGCATAACTCCTCCCCTCTGTCACATCATTACCCCTCTCCATCTCCAATCACAGCATAACTCCTCCCCTCTGTCACATTATTACCCCTCTCCATCTCCTATCACAGCACAACTCCTCCCCTCTGTCACATCATTACCCCTCTCCATCGCCGATCACAGCATAACTCCTCCCCTCTGTCACATCATTACCCCTCTCCATCTCCAATCACAGCATAACTCCTCCCCTCTGTCACATCATTACCCCTCTCCATCTCCTATCACAGCACAACTCCTCCCCTCTGTCACATCATTACCCCTCTCCAATCGCAGCATAACTCCTCCCCTCTGTCACATCATTACCCCTCTCCATCTCCTATCACAGCATAACTCCTCCCCTCTGTCACATCATTACCCCTCTCCATCTCCTATCACAGCATAACTCCTCCCCTCTGTCACATCATTACCCCTCTCCATCTCCGATCACAGCACGACTCCTCCCCTCTGTCACATCATTACCCCACTTCATCTCCTATCACAGCATAACTCCTCCCCTCTGTCACATCATTACCCCTCTCCATCTCCAATTGCAGCATAACTCCTCCCCTCTGTCACATCATTACCCCTCTCCATCTCCAATCGCAGCACAACTCCTCCCCTCTGTCACATCATTACCCCTCTCCATCGCCGATCACAGCATAACTCCTCCCCTCTGTCACATCATTACCCCTCTCCATCTCCTATCACAGCATAACTCCTCCCCTCTGTCACATCATTACCCCTCTCCATCTCCTATCACAGCATAACTCCTCCCCTCTGTCACATCATTACCCCTCTCCATCTCCTATCACAGCATAACTCCTCCCCTCTGTCACATCATTACCCCTCTCCATCTCCTATCAGAGCATAACTCCTCCCCTCTGTCACATCATTACCCCTCTCCATCTCCTATCGCAGCATAACTCCTCCCCTCTGTCACATCATTACCCCTCTCCATCTCATATCGCAGCATAACTCCTCCCCTCTGTCACATCATTACCCCTCTCCATCTCCTATCACAGCATAACTCCTCCCCTCTGTCACATCATTACCCCTCTCCATCTCCTATCACAGCATAACTCCTCCCCTCTGTCACATCATTACCCCTCTCCATCTCCTATAACAGCATAACTCCTCCCCTCTGTCACATCATTACCCCTCTCCATCTCCTATCACAGCATAACTCCTCCCCTCTGTCACATCATTACCCCTCTCCATCTCCTATCACAGCACAACTCCTCCCCTCTGTCACATCATTACCCCTCTCCATCTCCAATCACAGCACAACTCCTCCCCTCTGTCACATCATTACCCCTCTCCATCTCCTATCACAGCATAACTCCTCCCCTCTGTCACATCATTACCCCTCTCCATCTCCAATCACAGCATAACTCCTCCCCTCTGTCACATCATTACCCCTCTCCATCTCCTATCACAGCATAACTCCTCCCCTCTGTCACATCATTACCCCTCTCCATCTCCAATCGCAGCATAACTCCTCCCCTCTGTCACATCATTACCCCTCTCCATCTCCAATCACAGCATAACTCCTCCCCTCTGTCACATCATTACCCCTCTCCATCTCCTATCAAAGCATAACTCCTCCCCTCTGTCACATCATTACCCCTCTCCATCTCCTATCAAAGCATAACTCCTCCCCTCTGTCACATCATTACCCCTCTCCATCTCCAATCACAGCATAACTCCTCCCCTCTGTCACATCATTACCCCTCTCCATCTCCTATCAGAGCATAACTCCTCCCCTCTGTCACATCATTACCCCTCTCCATCTCCAATCACAGCATAACTCCTCCCCTCTGTCACATCATTACCCCTCTCCATCTCCAATCACAGCATAACTCCTCCCCTCTGTCACATTATTACCCCTCTCCATCTCCTATCACAGCACAACTCCTCCCCTCTGTCACATCATTACCCCTCTCCATCGCCGATCACAGCATAACTCCTCCCCTCTGTCACATCATTACCCCTCTCCATCTCCAATCACAGCATAACTCCTCCCCTCTGTCACATCATTACCCCTCTCCATCTCCTATCACAGCACAACTCCTCCCCTCTGTCACATCATTACCCCTCTCCATCTCCAATCGCAGCATAACTCCTCCCCTCTGTCACATCATTACCCCTCTCCATCTCCTATCACAGCATAACTCCTCCCCTCTGTCACATCATTACCCCTCTCCATCTCCAATCACAGCATAACTCCTCCCCTCTGTCACATCATTACCCCTCTCCATCTCCGATCACAGCACGACTCCTCCCCTCTGTCACATCATTACCCCACTTCATCTCCTATCACAGCATAACTCCTCCCCTCTGTCACATCATTACCCCTCTACATCGCCGATCACAGCATAACTCCTCCCCTCTGTCACATCATTACCCCTCTCCATCTCCTATCACAGCATAACTCCTCCCCTCTGTCACATCATTACCCCTCTCCATCTCCAATTGCAGCATAACTCCTCCCCTCTGTCACATCATTACCCCTCTCCATCTCCAATCGCAGCACAACTCCTCCCCTCTGTCACATCATTACCCCTCTCCATCGCCGATCACAGCATAACTCCTCCCCTCTGTCACATCATTACCCCTCTCCATCTCCTATCACAGCATAACTCCTCCCCTCTGTCACATCATTACCCCTCTCCATCTCCTATCACAGCATAACTCCTCCCCTCTGTCACATCATTACCCCTCTCCATCTCCTATCACAGCATAACTCCTCCCCTCTGTCACATCATTACCCCTCTCCATCTCCTATCACAGCATAACTCCTCCCCTCTGTCACATCATTACCCCTCTCCATCTCCTATCAGAGCATAACTCCTCCCCTCTGTCACATCATTACCCCTCTCCATCTCCTATCGCAGCATAACTCCTCCCCTCTGTCACATCATTACCCCTCTCCATCTCCTATAACAGCATAACTCCTCCCCTCTGTCACATCATTACCCCTCTCCATCTCCTATCACAGCATAACTCCTCCCCTCTGTCACATCATTACCCCTCTCCATCTCCTATCACAGCACAACTCCTCCCCTCTGTCACATCATTACCCCTCTCCATCTCCAATCACAGCACAACTCCTCCCCTCTGTCACATCATTACCCCTCTCCATCTCCTATCACAGCATAACTCCTCCCCTCTGTCACATCATTACCCCTCTCCATCTCCAATCACAGCATAACTCCTCCCCTCTGTCACATCATTACCCCTCTCCATCGCCGATCACAGCACAACTCCTCCCCTCTGTCACATCATTACCCCTCTCCATCTCCAATCGCACTATAACTCCTCCCCTCTGTCACATCATTACCCCTCTCCATCTCCAATCGCAGCATAACTCCTCCCCTCTGTCACATCATTACCCCTCTCCATCTCCTATCACAGCATAACTCCTCCCCTCTGTCACAGCACAACTCCTCCCCTCTGTCACATCATTACCCCTCTCAATCTCCAATCGCAGCATAACTCCTCCCCTCTGTCACATCATTACCCCTCTCCATCTCCTATCACAGCATAACTCCTCCCCTCTGTCACATCATTACCCCTCTCCATCGCCGATCACAGCATAACTCCTCCCCTCTGTCACATCATTACCCCTCTCCATCTCCAATCACAGCATAACTCCTCCCCTCTGTCACATCATTACCCCTCTCCATCTCCTATCAAAGCATAACTCCTCCCCTCTGTCACATCATTACCCCTCTCCATCTCCAATCACAGCATAACTCCTCCCCTCTGTCACATCATTACCCCTCTCCATCTCCTATCAGAGCATAACTCCTCCCCTCTGTCACATCATTACCCCTCTCCATCTCCAATCACAGCATAACTCCTCCCCTCTGTCACATCATTACCCCTCTCCATCTCCAATCACAGCATAACTCCTCCCCTCTGTCACATCATTACCCCTCTCCATCTCCTATCACAGCACAACTCCTCCCCTCTGTCACATCATTACCCCTCTCCATCTCCAATCGCAGCATAACTCCTCCCCTCTGTCACATCATTACCCCTCTCCATCTCCTATCACAGCATAACTCCTCCCCTCTGTCACATCATTACCCCTCTCCATCTCCTATCACAGCATAACTCCTCCCCTCTGTCACATCATTACCCCTCTCCATCTCCGATCACAGCACGACTCCTCCCCTCTGTCACATCATTACCCCACTTCATCTCCTATCACAGCATAACTCCTCCCCTCTGTCACATCATTACCCCTCTCCATCTAAAATCGCAGCATAACTCCTCCCCTCTGTCACATCATTACCCCTCTCCATCTCCTATCACAGCATAACTCCTCCCCTCTGTCACATCATTACCCCTCTCCATCTCCAATCGCAGCATAACTCCTCCCCTCTGTCACATCATTACCCCTCTCCATCTCCTATCACAGCATAACTCCTCCCCTCTGTCACAGCACAACTCCTCCCCTCTGTCACATCATTACCCCTCTCCATCTCCAATCGCAGCATAACTCCTCCCCTCTGTCACATCATTACCCCTCTCCATCTCCTATCACAGCATAACTCCTCCCCTCTGACACATCATTACCCCTCTCCATCTCCTATAACAGCATAACTCCTCCCCTCTGTCACATCATTACACCTCTCCATCTCCTATCACAGCATAACTCCTCCCCTCTGTCACATCATTACCCCTCTCCATCTCCTATCACAGCATAACTCCTCCCCTCTGTCACATCATTACCCCTCTCCTATCACAGCATAACTCCTCCCCTCTGTCACATCATTACCCCTCTACATCTCCAATCAAAGCATAACTCCTCCTCTCTGTCACATCATTACCCCTCTCCATCTCCTATCACAGCATAACTCCTCCCCTCTGTTACATCATTACCCCTCTCCATCGCCGATCACAGCATAACTCCAACCCTCTGTCACATCATTACCCCTCTCCATCTCCAATCACAGCATAACTCCTCCCCTCTGTCACATCATTACCCCTCTCCATCTCCTATCAAAGAATAACTCCTCCCCTCTGTCACATCATTACCCCTCTCCATCTCCAATCACAGCATAACTCCTCCCCTCTGTCACATCATTACCCCTCTCCATCTCCTATCAGAGCATAACTCCTCCCCTCTGTCACATCATTACCCCTCTCCATCTCCAATCACAGCATAACTCCTCCCCTCTGTCACATCATTACCCCTCTCCATCTCCTATCAGAGCATAACTCCTCCCCTCTGTCACATCATTACCCCTCTCCATCTCCTATCACAGCACAACTCCTCCCCTCTGTCACATCATTACCCCTCTCCATCGCCGATCACAGCATAACTCCTCCCCTCTGTCACATCATTACCCCTCTCCATCTCCAATCACAGCATAACTCCTCCCCTCTGTCACATCATTACCCCTCTCCATCTCCTATCACAGCACAACTCCTCCCCTCTGTCACATCATTACCCCTCTCCATCTCCAATCGCAGCATAACTCCTCCCCTCTGTCACATCATTACCCCTCTCCATCTCCTATCACAGCATAACTCCTCCCCTCTGTCACATCATTACCCCTCTCCATCTCCGATCACAGCACGACTCCTCCCCTCTGTCACATCATTACCCCACTTCATCTCCTATCACAGCATAACTCCTCCCCTCTGTCACATCATTACCCCTCTACATCGCCGATCACAGCATAACTCCTTCCCTCTGTCACATCATTACCCCTCTCCATCTCCTATCACAGCATAACTCCTCCCCTCTGTCACATCATTACCCCTCTCCATCTCCTATCAAAGCATAACTCCTCCCCTCTGTCACATCATTACCCCTCTCCTATCACAGCATAACTCCTCCCCTCTGTCACATCATTACCCCTCTCCATCTCCAATCACAGCATAACTCCTCCCCTCTGTCACATCATTACCCCTCTCCATCTCCTATCACAGCACAACTCCTCCCCTCTGTCACATCATTACCCCTCTCCATCTCCAATCGCAGCATAACTCCTCCCCTCTGTCACATCATTACCCCTCTCCATCTCCAATCAAAGCATAACTCCTCCTCTCTGTCACATCATTACCCCTCTCCATCTCCTATCACAGCATAACTCCTCCCCTCTGTCACATCATTACCCCTCTCCATCGCCGATCACAGCATAACTCCTCCCCTCTGTCACATCATTACCCCTCTCCATCTCCAATCACAGCATAACTCCTCCCCTCTGTCACATCATTACCCCTCTCCATCTCCTATCAAAGCATAACTCCTCCCCTCTGTCACATCATTACCCCTCTCCATCTCCAATCACAGCATAACTCCTCCCCTCTGTCACATCATTACCCCTCTCCATCTCCTATCAGAGCATAACTCCTCCCCTCTGTCACATCATTACCCCTCTCCATCTCCAATCACAGCATAACTCCTCCCCTCTGTCACATCATTACCCCTCTCCATCTCCTATCAGAGCATAACTCCTCCCCTCTGTCACATCATTACCCCTCTCCATCTCCTATCACAGCACAACTCCTCCCCTCTGTCACATCATTACCCCTCTCCATCGCCGATCACAGCATAACTCCTCCCCTCTGTCACATCATTACCCCTCTCCATCTCCAATCACAGCATAACTCCTCCCCTCTGTCACATCATTACCCCTCTCCATCTCCTATCACAGCACAACTCCTCCCCTCTGTCACATCATTACCCCTCTCCATCTCCAATCGCAGCATAACTCCTCCCCTCTGTCACATCATTACCCCTCTCCATCTCCTATCACAGCATAACTCCTCCCCTCTGTCACATCATTACCCCTCTCCATCTCCTATCACAGCATAACTCCTCCCCTCTGTCACATCATTACCCCTCTCCATCTCCGATCACAGCACGACTCCTCCCCTCTGTCACATCATTACCCCACTTCATCTTCTATCACAGCATAACTCCTCCCCTCTGTCACATCATTACCCCTCTACATCGCCGATCACAGCATAACTCCTTCCCTCTGTCACATCATTACCCCTCTCCATCTCCTATCACAGCATAACTCCTCCCCTCTGTCACATCATTACCCCTCTCCATCTCCTATCAAAGCATAACTCCTCCCCTCTGTCACATCATTACCCCTCTCCTATCACAGCATAACTCCTCCCCTCTGTCACATCATTACCCCTCTCCATCTCCAATCACAGCATAACTCCTCCCCTCTGTCACATCATTACCCCTCTCCATCTCCAATCACAGCACGACTCCTCCCCTCTGTGACATCATTACCCCTCTTCATCTCCTATCACAGCATAACTCCTCCCCTCTGCCACATCATTACCCCTCTCCATCTCCTATCACAGCATAACTCCTCCCTCTGTCACATCATTACCCCTCTCCATCTCCTATCACAGCATAACTCCTCCCCTCTGTCACATCATTACCCCTCTCCATCTCCAATCACAGCATAACTCCTCCCCTCTGTCACATCATTACCCCTCTCCATCTCCTATCAAAGCATAACTCCTCCCCTCTGTCACATCATTACCCCTCTCCATCTCCAATCACAGCATAACTCCTCCCCTCTGTCACATCATTACCCCTCTCCATCTCCTATCAGAGCATAACTCCTCCCCTCTGTCACATCATTACCCCTCTCCATCTCCAATCACAGCATAACTCCTCCCCTCTGTCACATCATTACCCCTCTCCATCTCCAATCACAGCATAACTCCTCCCCTCTGTCACATTATTACCCCTCTCCATCTCCTATCACAGAACAACTCCTCCCCTCTGTCACATCATTACCCCTCTCCATCTCCAATCGCAGCATAACTCCTCCCCTCTGTCACATCATTACCCCTCTCCATCTCCAATCGCAGCATAACTCCTCCCCTCTGTCACATCATTACCCCTCTCCATCTCCTATCACAGCATAACTCCTCCCCTCTGTCACATCATTACCCCTCTCCATCTCCTATCACAGCATAACTCCTCCCCTCTGTCACATCATTACCCCTCTCCATCTCCGATCACAGCACGACTCCTCCCCTCTGTCACATCATTACCCCACTTCATCTCCTATCACAGCATAACTCCTCCCCTCTGTCACATCATTACCCCTCTCCATCTCCAATCGCAGCATAACTCCGCCCCTCTGTCACATCATTACCCCTCTCCATTTCCTATCACAGCATAACTCCTCCCCTCTGTCACATCATTACCCCTCTCCATCTCCAATCGCAGCATAACTCCTCCCCTCTGTCACATCATTACCCCTCTCCATCTCCAATCACAGCATAACTCCTCCCCTCTGTCACATCATTACCCCTCTCCATCTCCTATCAAAGCATAACTCCTCCCCTCTGTCACATCATTACCCCTCTCCATCTCCTATCAAAGCATAACTCCTCCCCTCTGTCACATCATTACCCCTCTCCATCTCCAATCACAGCATAACTCCTCCCCTCTGTCACATCATTACCCCTCTCCATCTCCTATCAGAGCATAACTCCTCCCCTCTGTCACATCATTACCCCTCTCCATCTCCAATCACAGCATAACTCCTCCCCTCTGTCACATCATTACCCCTCTCCATCTCCAATCACAGCATAACTCCTCCCCTCTGTCACATCATTACCCCTCTCCATCTCCAATCACAGCATAACTCCTCCCCTCTGTCACATTATTACCCCTCTCCATCTCCTATCACAGCACAACTCCTCCCCTCTGTCACATCATTACCCCTCTCCATCGCCGATCACAGCATAACTCCTCCCCTCTGTCACATCATTACCCCTCTCCATCTCCAATCACAGCATAACTCCTCCCCTCTGTCACATCATTACCCCTCTCCATCTCCTATCACAGCACAACTCCTCCCCTCTGTCACATCATTACCCCTCTCCATCGCCGATCACAGCATAACTCCTCCCCTCTGTCACATCATTACCCCTCTCCATCTCCAATCACAGCATAACTCCTCCCCTCTGTCACATCATTACCCCTCTCCATCTTTAATCACAGCATAACTCCTCCCCTCTGTCACATCATTACCCCTCTCCATCTCCTATCACAGCACAACTCCTCCCCTCTGTCACATCATTACCCCTCTCCATCTCCTATCACAGCATAACTCCTCCCCTCTGTCACATCATTACCCCTCTCCATTTTCGATCACAGCACGACTCCTCCCCTCTGTCACATCATTACCCCACTTCATCTCCTATCACAGCATAACTCCTCCCCTCTGTCACATCATTACCCCTCTCCATCTCCTATCAGAGCATAACTCCTCCCCTCTGTCACATCATTACCCCTCTCCATCTCCAATCACAGCATAACGCCTCCCCTCTGTCACATCATTACCCCTCTCCATCTCCAATCACAGCATAACTCCTCCCCTCTGTCACATTATTACCCCTCTCCATCTCCTATCACAGAACAACTCCTCCCCTCTGTCACATCATTACCCCTCTCCATCTCCTATCACAGCATAACTCCTCCCCTCTGTCACATCATTACCCCTCTCCATCTCCTATCACAGCATAACTCCTCCCCTCTGTCACATCATTACCCCTCTCCATCTCCGATCACAGCACGACTCCTCCCCTCTGTCACATCATTACCCCACTTCATCTCCTATCACAGCATAACTCCTCCCCTCTGTCACATCATTACCCCTCTCCATCTCCAATCGCAGCATAACTCCTCCCCTCTGTCACATCATTACCCCTCTCCATCTCCAATCGCAGCATAACTCCTCCCCTCTGTCACATCATTACCCCTCTCCATCTCCAATCACAGCATAACTCCTCCCCTCTGTCACATCATTACCCCTCTCCATCTCCTATCAAAGCATAACTCCTCCCCTCTGTCACATCATTACCCCTCTCCATCTCCTATCACAGCATAACTCCTCCCCTCTGTCACATCATTACCCCTCTCCATCTCCAATCGCAGCATAACTCCTCCCCTCTGTCACATCATTACCCCTCTCCATCTCCAATCACAGCATAACTCCTCCCCTCTGTCACATCATTACCCCTCTCCATCTCCTATCAAAGCATAACTCCTCCCCTCTGTCACATCATTACCCCTCTCCATCTCCTATCAAAGCATAACTCCTCCCCTCTGTCACATCATTACCCCTCTCCATCTCCAATCACAGCATAACTCCTCCCCTCTGTCACATCATTACCCCTCTCCATCTCCTATCAGAGCATAACTCCTCCCCTCTGTCACATCATTACCCCTCTCCATCTCCAATCACAGCATAACTCCTCCCCTCTGTCACATCATTACCCCTCTCCATCTCCAATCACAGCATAACTCCTCCCCTCTGTCACATCATTACCCCTCTCCATCTCCAATCACAGCATAACTCCTCCCCTCTGTCACATTATTACCCCTCTCCATCTCCTATCACAGCACAACTCCTCCCCTCTGTCACATCATTACCCCTCTCCATCGCCGATCACAGCATAACTCCTCCCCTCTGTCACATCATTACCCCTCTCCATCTCCAATCACAGCATAACTCCTCCCCTCTGTCACATCATTACCCCTCTCCATCTCCTATCACAGCACAACTCCTCCCCTCTGTCACATCATTACCCCTCTCCATCTCCAATCGCAGCATAACTCCTCCCCTCTGTCACATCATTACCCCTCTCCATCTCCTATCACAGCATAACTCCTCCCCTCTGTCACATCATTACCCCTCTCCATCTCCTATCACAGCATAACTCCTCCCCTCTGTCACATCATTACCCCTCTCCATCTCCGATCACAGCACGACTCCTCCCCTCTGTCACATCATTACCCCACTTCATCTCCTATCACAGCATAACTCCTCCCCTCTGTCACATCATTACCCCTCTACATCGCCGATCACAGCATAACTCCTCCCCTCTGTCACATCATTACCCCTCTCCATCTCCTATCACAGCATAACTCCTCCCCTCTGTCACATCATTACCCCTCTCCATCTCCAATTGCAGCATAACTCCTCCCCTCTGTCACATCATTACCCCTCTCCATCTCCAATCGCAGCACAACTCCTCCCCTCTGTCACATCATTACCCCTCTCCATCGCCGATCACAGCATAACTCCTCCCCTCTGTCACATCATTACCCCTCTCCATCTCCTATCACAGCATAACTCCTCCCCTCTGTCACATCATTACCCCTCTCCATCTCCTATCACAGCATAACTCCTCCCCTCTGTCACATCATTACCCCTCTCCATCTCCTATCACAGCATAACTCCTCCCCTCTGTCACATCATTGCCCCTCTCCATCTCCTATCACAGCATAACTCCTCCCCTCTGTCACATCATTACCCCTCTCCATCTCCTATCAGAGCATAACTCCTCCCCTCTGTCACATCATTACCCCTCTCCATCTCCTATCGCAGCATAACTCCTCCCCTCTGTCACATCATTACCCCTCTCCATCTCCTATCGCAGCATAACTCCTCCCCTCTGTCACATCATTACCCCTCTCCATCTCCTATCACAGCATAACTCCTCCCCTCTGTCACATCATTACCCCTCTCCATCTCCTATCACAGCATAACTCCTCCCCTCTGTCACATCATTACCCCTCTCCATCTCCTATAACAGCATAACTCCTCCCCTCTGTCACATCATTACCCCTCTCCATCTCCTATCACAGCATAACTCCTCCCCTCTGTCACATCATTACCCCTCTCCATCTCCTATCACAGCACAACTCCTCCCCTCTGTCACATCATTACCCCTCTCCATCTCCAATCACAGCACAACTCCTCCCCTCTGTCACATCATTACCCCTCTCCATCTCCTATCACAGCATAACTCCTCCCCTCTGTCACATCATTACCCCTCTCCATCTCCAATCACAGCATAACTCCTCCCCTCTGTCACATCATTACCCCTCTCCATCTCCTATTACAGCATAACTCCTCCCCTCTGTCACATCATTACCCCTCTCCATCTCCTATCAAAGCATAACTCCTCCCCTCTGTCACATCATTACCCCTCTCCATCTCCTATCAAAGCATAACTCCTCCCCTCTGTCACATCATTACCCCTCTCCATCTCCAATCACAGCATAACTCCTCCCCTCTGTCACATCATTACCCCTCTCCATCTCCTATCAGAGCATAACTCCTCCCCTCTGTCACATCATTACCCCTCTCCATCTCCAATCACAGCATAACTCCTCCCCTCTGTCACATCATTACCCCTCTCCATCTCCAATCACAGCATAACTCCTCCCCTCTGTCACATCATTACCCCTCTCCATCTCCAATCACAGCATAACTCCTCCCCTCTGTCACATTATTACCCCTCTCCATCTCCTATCACAGCACAACTCCTCCCCTCTGTCACATCATTACCCCTCTCCATCGCCGATCACAGCATAACTCCTCCCCTCTGTCACATCATTACCCCTCTCCATCTCCAATCACAGCATAACTCCTCCCCTCTGTCACATCATTACCCCTCTCCATCTCCTATCACAGCACAACTCCTCCCCTCTGTCACATCATTACCCCTCTCCATCTCCAATCGCAGCATAACTCCTCCCCTCTGTCACATCATTACCCCTCTCCATCTCCTATCACAGCATAACTCCTCCCCTCTGTCACATCATTACCCCTCTCCATCTCCAATCACAGCATAACTCCTCCCCTCTGTCACATCATTACCCCTCTCCATCTCCGATCACAGCACGACTCCTCCCCTCTGTCACATCATTACCCCACTTCATCTCCTATCACAGCATAACTCCTCCCCTCTGTCACATCATTACCCCTCTACATCGCCGATCACAGCATAACTCCTCCCCTCTGTCACATCATTACCCCTCTCCATCTCCTATCACAGCATAACTCCTCCCCTCTGTCACATCATTACCCCTCTCCATCTCCAATTGCAGCATAACTCCTCCCCTCTGTCACATCATTACCCCTCTCCATCTCCAATCGCAGCACAACTCCTCCCCTCTGTCACATCATTACCCCTCTCCATCGCCGATCACAGCATAACTCCTCCCCTCTGTCACATCATTACCCCTCTCCATCTCCTATCACAGCATAACTCCTCCCCTCTGTCACATCATTACCCCTCTCCATCTCCTATCACAGCATAACTCCTCCCCTCTGTCACATCATTACCCCTCTCCATCTCCTATCACAGCATAACTCCTCCCCTCTGTCACATCATTACCCCTCTCCATCTCCTATCACAGCATAACTCCTCCCCTCTGTCACATCATTACCCCTCTCCATCTCCTATCAGAGCATAACTCCTCCCCTCTGTCACATCATTACCCCTCTCCATCTCCTATCGCAGCATAACTCCTCCCCTCTGTCACATCATTACCCCTCTCCATCTCCTATAACAGCATAACTCCTCCCCTCTGTCACATCATTACCCCTCTCCATCTCCTATCACAGCATAACTCCTCCCCTCTGTCACATCATTACCCCTCTCCATCTCCTATCACAGCACAACTCCTCCCCTCTGTCACATCATTACCCCTCTCCATCTCCAATCACAGCACAACTCCTCCCCTCTGTCACATCATTACCCCTCTCCATCTCCTATCACAGCATAACTCCTCCCCTCTGTCACATCATTACCCCTCTCCATCTCCAATCACAGCATAACTCCTCCCCTCTGTCACATCATTACCCCTCTCCATCGCCGATCACAGCACAACTCCTCCCCTCTGTCACATCATTACCCCTCTCCATCTCCAATCGCACTATAACTCCTCCCCTCTGTCACATCATTACCCCTCTCCATCTCCAATCGCAGCATAACTCCTCCCCTCTGTCACATCATTACCCCTCTCCATCTCCTATCACAGCATAACTCCTCCCCTCTGTCACAGCACAACTCCTCCCCTCTGTCACATCATTACCCCTCTCAATCTCCAATCGCAGCATAACTCCTCCCCTCTGTCACATCATTACCCCTCTCCATCTCCTATCACAGCATAACTCCTCCCCTCTGTCACATCATTACCCCTCTCCATCGCCGATCACAGCATAACTCCTCCCCTCTGTCACATCATTACCCCTCTCCATCTCCAATCACAGCATAACTCCTCCCCTCTGTCACATCATTACCCCTCTCCATCTCCTATCAAAGCATAACTCCTCCCCTCTGTCACATCATTACCCCTCTCCATCTCCAATCACAGCATAACTCCTCCCCTCTGTCACATCATTACCCCTCTCCATCTCCTATCAGAGCATAACTCCTCCCCTCTGTCACATCATTACCCCTCTCCATCTCCAATCACAGCATAACTCCTCCCCTCTGTCACATCATTACCCCTCTCCATCTCCAATCACAGCATAACTCCTCCCCTCTGTCACATTATTACCCCTCTCCATCTCCTATCACAGCACAACTCCTCCCCTCTGTCACATCATTACCCCTCTCCATCGCCGATCACAGCATAACTCCTCCCCTCTGTCACATCATTACCCCTCTCCATCTCCAATCACAGCATAACTCCTCCCCTCTGTCACATCATTACCCCTCTCCATCTCCAATCACAGCATAACTCCTCCCCTCTGTCACATCATTACCCCTCTCCATCTCCTATCACAGCACAACTCCTCCCCTCTGTCACATCATTACCCCTCTCCATCTCCAATCGCAGCATAACTCCTCCCCTCTGTCACATCATTACCCCTCTCCATCTCCTATCACAGCATAACTCCTCCCCTCTGTCACATCATTACCCCTCTCCATCTCCTATCACAGCATAACTCCTCCCCTCTGTCACATCATTACCCCTCTCCATCTCCGATCACAGCACGACTCCTCCCCTCTGTCACATCATTACCCCACTTCATCTCCTATCACAGCATAACTCCTCCCCTCTGTCACATCATTACCCCTCTCCATCTCCAATCGCAGCATAACTCCTCCCCTCTGTCACATCATTACCCCTCTCCATCTCCTATCACAGCATAACTCCTCCCCTCTGTCACATCATTACCCCTCTCCATCTCCAATCGCAGCATAACTCCTCCCCTCTGTCACATCATTACCCCTCTCCATCTCCTATCACAGCATAACTCCTCCCCTCTGTCACAGCACAACTCCTCCCCTCTGTCACATCATTACCCCTCTCCATCTCCAATCGCAGCATAACTCCTCCCCTCTGTCACATCATTACCCCTCTCCATCTCCTATCACAGCATAACTCCTCCCCTCTGACACATCATTACCCCTCTCTATCTCCTATAACAGCATAACTCCTCCCCTCTGTCACATCATTACCCCTCTCCATCTCCTATCACAGCATAACTCCTCCCCTCTGTCACATCATTACCCCTCTCCATCTCCTATCACAGCATAACTCCTCCCCTCTGTCACATCATTACCCCTCTCCTATCACAGCATAACTCCTCCCCTCTGTCACATCATTACCCCTCTACATCTCCAATCAAAGCATAACTCCTCCTCTCTGTCACATCATTACCCCTCTCCATCTCCTATCACAGCATAACTCCTCCCCTCTGTTACATCATTACCCCTCTCCATCGCCGATCACAGCATAACTCCAACCCTCTGTCACATCATTACCCCTCTCCATCTCCAATCACAGCATAACTCCTCCCCTCTGTCACATCATTACCCCTCTCCATCTCCTATCAAAGAATAACTCCTCCCCTCTGTCACATCATTACCCCTCTCCATCTCCAATCACAGCATAACTCCTCCCCTCTGTCACATCATTACCCCTCTCCATCTCCTATCACAGCACAACTCCTCCCCTCTGTCACATCATTACCCCTCTCCATCGCCGATCACAGCATAACTCCTCCCCTCTGTCACATCATTACCCCTCTCCATCTCCAATCACAGCATAACTCCTCCCCTCTGTCACATCATTACCCCTCTCCATCTCCTATCACAGCACAACTCCTCCCCTCTGTCACATCATTACCCCTCTCCATCTCCAATCGCAGCATAACTCCTCCCCTCTGTCACATCATTACCCCTCTCCATCTCCTATCACAGCATAACTCCTCCCCTCTGTCACATCATTACCCCTCTCCATCTCCGATCACAGCACGACTCCTCCCCTCTGTCACATCATTACCCCACTTCATCTCCTATCACAGCATAACTCCTCCCCTCTGTCACATCATTACCCCTCTACATCGCCGATCACAGCATAACTCCTTCCCTCTGTCACATCATTACCCCTCTCCATCTCCTATCACAGCATAACTCCTCCCCTCTGTCACATCATTACCCCTCTCCATCTCCTATCAAAGCATAACTCCTCCCCTCTGTCACATCATTACCCCTCTCCTATCACAGCATAACTCCTCCCCTCTGTCACATCATTACCCCTCTCCATCTCCAATCACAGCATAACTCCTCCCCTCTGTCACATCATTACCCCTCTCCATCTCCTATCACAGCACAACTCCTCCCCTCTGTCACATCATTACCCCTCTCCATCTCCAATCGCAGCATAACTCCTCCCCTCTGTCACATCATTACCCCTCTCCATCTCCAATCAAAGCATAACTCCTCCTCTCTGTCACATCATTACCCCTCTCCATCTCCTATCACAGCATAACTCCTCCCCTCTGTCACATCATTACCCCTCTCCATCGCCGATCACAGCATAACTCCTCCCCTCTGTCACATCATTACCCCTCTCCATCTCCAATCACAGCATAACTCCTCCCCTCTGTCACATCATTACCCCTCTCCATCTCCTATCAAAGCATAACTCCTCCCCTCTGTCACATCATTACCCCTCTCCATCTCCAATCACAGCATAACTCCTCCCCTCTGTCACATCATTACCCCTCTCCATCTCCTATCAGAGCATAACTCCTCCCCTCTGTCACATCATTACCCCTCTCCATCTCCAATCACAGCATAACTCCTCCCCTCTGTCACATCATTACCCCTCTCCATCTCCTATCAGAGCATAACTCCTCCCCTCTGTCACATCATTACCCCTCTCCATCTCCTATCACAGCACAACTCCTCCCCTCTGTCACATCATTACCCCTCTCCATCGCCGATCACAGCATAACTCCTCCCCTCTGTCACATCATTACCCCTCTCCATCTCCAATCACAGCATAACTCCTCCCCTCTGTCACATCATTACCCCTCTCCATCTCCTATCACAGCACAACTCCTCCCCTCTGTCACATCATTACCCCTCTCCATCTCCAATCGCAGCATAACTCCTCCCCTCTGTCACATCATTACCCCTCTCCATCTCCTATCACAGCATAACTCCTCCCCTCTGTCACATCATTACCCCTCTCCATCTCCTATCACAGCATAACTCCTCCCCTCTGTCACATCATTACCCCTCTCCATCTCCGATCACAGCACGACTCCTCCCCTCTGTCACATCATTACCCCACTTCATCTTCTATCACAGCATAACTCCTCCCCTCTGTCACATCATTACCCCTCTACATCGCCGATCACAGCATAACTCCTTCCCTCTGTCACATCATTACCCCTCTCCATCTCCTATCACAGCATAACTCCTCCCCTCTGTCACATCATTACCCCTCTCCATCTCCTATCAAAGCATAACTCCTCCCCTCTGTCACATCATTACCCCTCTCCTATCACAGCATAACTCCTCCCCTCTGTCACATCATTACCCCTCTCCATCTCCAATCACAGCATAACTCCTCCCCTCTGTCACATCATTACCCCTCTCCATCTCCAATCGCAGCATAACTCCTCCCCTCTGTCACATCATTACCCCTCTCCATCTCCTATCACAGCATAACTCCTCCCCTCTGTCACATCATTACCCCTCTCCATCTCCGATCACAGCACGACTCCTCCCCTCTGTCACATCATTACCCCACTTCATCTCCTATCACAGCATAACTCCTCCCCTCTGTCACATCATTACCCCTCTACATCGCCGATCACAGCATAACTCCTTCCCTCTGTCACATCATTACCCCTCTCCATCTCCTATCACAGCATAACTCCTCCCCTCTGTCACATCATTACCCCTCTCCATCTCCTATCAAAGCATAACTCCTCCCCTCTGTCACATCATTACCCCTCTCCTATCACAGCATAACTCCTCCCCTCTGTCACATCATTACCCCTCTCCATCTCCAATCACAGCATAACTCCTCCCCTCTGTCACATCATTACCCCTCTCCATCTCCTATCACAGCACAACTCCTCCCCTCTGTCACATCATTACCCCTCTCCATCTCCAATCGCAGCATAACTCCTCCCCTCTGTCACATCATTACCCCTCTCCATCTCCAATCAAAGCATAACTCCTCCTCTCTGTCACATCATTACCCCTCTCCATCTCCTATCACAGCATAACTCCTCCCCTCTGTCACATCATTACCCCTCTCCATCGCCGATCACAGCATAACTCCTCCCCTCTGTCACATCATTACCCCTCTCCATCTCCAATCACAGCATAACTCCTCCCCTCTGTCACATCATTACCCCTCTCCATCTCCTATCAAAGCATAACTCCTCCCCTCTGTCACATCATTACCCCTCTCCATCTCCAATCACAGCATAACTCCTCCCCTCTGTCACATCATTACCCCTCTCCATCTCCTATCAGAGCATAACTCCTCCCCTCTGTCACATCATTACCCCTCTCCATCTCCAATCACAGCATAACTCCTCCCCTCTGTCACATCATTACCCCTCTCCATCTCCTATCAGAGCATAAATCCTCCCCTCTGTCACATCATTACCCCTCTCCATCTCCTATCACAGCACAACTCCTCCCCTCTGTCACATCATTACCCCTCTCCATCGCCGATCACAGCATAACTCCTCCCCTCTGTCACATCATTACCCCTCTCCATCTCCAATCACAGCATAACTCCTCCCCTCTGTCACATCATTACCCCTCTCCATCTCCTATCACAGCACAACTCCTCCCCTCTGTCACATCATTACCCCTCTCCATCTCCAATCGCAGCATAACTCCTCCCCTCTGTCACATCATTACCCCTCTCCATCTCCTATCACAGCATAACTCCTCCCCTCTGTCACATCATTACCCCTCTCCATCTCCTATCACAGCATAACTCCTCCCCTCTGTCACATCATTACCCCTCTCCATCGCCGATCACAGCATAACTCCTTCCCTCTGTCACATCATTACCCCTCTCCATCTCCTATCACAGCATAACTCCTCCCCTCTGTCACATCATTACCCCTCTCCATCTCCTATCAAAGCATAACTCCTCCCCTCTGTCACATCATTACCCCTCTCCTATCACAGCATAACTCCTCCCCTCTGTCACATCATTACCCCTCTCCATCTCCAATCACAGCATAACTCCTCCCCTCTGTCACATCATTACCCCTCTCCATCTCCAATCACAGCACGACTCCTCCCCTCTGTGACATCATTACCCCTCTTCATCTCCTATCACAGCATAACTCCTCCCCTCTGCCACATCATTACCCCTCTCCATCTCCTATCACAGCATAACTCCTCCCCTCTGTCACATCATTACCCCTCTCCATCTCCTATCACAGCATAACTCCTCCCCTCTGTCACATCATTACCCCTCTCCATCGCCGATCACAGCATAACTCCTCCCCTCTGTCACATCATTACCCCTCTCCATCTCCTATCACAGCATAACTCCTCCCCTCTGTCACATCATTACCCCTCTCCATCGCCGATCACAGCATAACTCCTCCCCTCTGTCACATCATTACCCCTCTCCATCTCCAATCGCAGCATAACTCCTCCCCTCTGTCACATCATTACCCCTCTCCATCTCCAATCGCAGCATAACTCCTCCCCTCTGTCACATCATTACCCCTCTCCATCTCCTATCACAGCATAACTCCTCCCCTCTGTCACATCATTACCCCTCTCCATCTCCAATCACAGCACGACTCCTCCCCTCTGTGACATCATTACCCCTCTTCATCTCCTATCACAGCATAACTCCTCCCCTCTGCCACATCATTACCCCTCTCCATCTCCTATCACAGCATAACTCCTCCCCTCTGTCACATCATTACCCCTCTCCATCTCCTATCACAGCATAACTCCTCCCCTCTGTCACATCATTACCCCTCTCCATCTCCAATCGCAGCATAACTCCTCCCCTCTGTCACATCATTACCCCTCTCCATCTCCAATCGCAGCATAACTCCTCCCCTCTGTCACATCATTACCCCTCTCCATCTCCAATCACAGCATAACTCCTCCCCTCTGTCACATCATTACCCCTCTCCATCTCCAATCACAGCACGACTCCTCCCCTCTGTGACATCATTACCCCTCTTCATCTCCTATCACAGCATAACTCCTCCCCTCTGCCACATCATTACCCCTCTCCATCTCCTATCACAGCATAACTCCTCCCCTCTGTCACATCATTACCCCTCTCCATCTCCTATCACAGCATAACTCCTCCCCTCTGTCACATCATTACCCCTCTCCATCGCCGATCACAGCATAACTCCTCCCCTCTGTCACATCATTACCCCTCTCCATCTCCAATCACAGCATAACTCCTCCCCTCTGTCACATCATTACCCCTCTCCATCGCCGATCACAGCATAACTCCTCCCCTCTGTCACATCATTACCCCTCTCCATCTCCAATCGCAGCATAACTCCTCCCCTCTGTCACATCATTACCCCTCTCCATCTCCAATCGCAGCATAACTCCTCCCCTCTGTCACATCATTACCCCTCTCCATCTCCTATCACAGCATAACTCCTCCCCTCTGTCACATCATTACCCCTCTCCATCTCCAATCACAGCATAACTCCTCCCCTCTGTCACATCATTACCCCTCTCCATCTCCTATCACAGCACGACTCCTCCCCTCTGTCACATCATTACCCCACTTCATCTCCTATCACAGCATAACTCCTCCCCTCTGTCACATCATTACCCCTCTCCATCGCCGATCACAGCATAACTCCTCCCCTCTGTCACATCATTACCCCTCTCCATCTCCTATCACAGCATAACTCCTCCCCTCTGTCACATCATTACCCCTCTCCATCTCCTATCAAAGCATAACTCCTCCCCTCTGTCACATCATTACCCCTCTCCATCTCCTATCAGAGCATAACTCCTCCCCTCTGTCACATCATTACCCCTCTCCATCTCCTATCACAGCATAACTCCTCCCCTCTGTCACATCATTACCCCTCTCCATCTCCTATCACAGCATAACTCCTCCCCTCTGTCACATCATTACCCCTCTCCATCGCAGATCACAGCATAACTCCTCCCCTCTGTCACATCATTACCCCTCTCCATCTCCTTTCACAGCATAACTCCTCCCCTCTGTCACATCATTACCCCCTCTCCATCGCCGATCACAGCACAACTCCTCCCCTCTGTCACATCATTACCCCTCTCCATCTCCTATCACAGCATAACTCCTCCCCTCTGTCACATCATTACCCCTCTTCCTCTCCAATCACAGCATAACTCCTCCCCTCTGTCACGTCATTTCCCTTCTCCATCTCCTATCACAGCACAACTCCTCCCCTCTGTCACATCATTACTAGAGGTCGACCGATATATCGGTCGGCCGATATATCGGCCGATTTTTGGCATTTTTTCATTAATCGGCTTTGGCCGATATTCTGAGAACAGAAGCCGATATTAAAAAAAAAAAAAAAACTTCAGCGCGGCTTGGAAATGACATCTCTCATAGAAGTCAATACAAGTTGCCTGAAGTTTCCCATGCAGTGACTCATCTTTGGGCAGCCTGCCAAGTGAGAGAGAAAAGTTACAAATGTTTCTTCTTATCAATGAACTGAACTTGTAAGTAGAAGTTCTCAGTTTAACCATTTAAAGGCTAAATCTTTTCTGACACTTGTAGCTTACAAGTAAAAATCCTGTCTTTTCTGCTAGAAAATCACTTGGAACCCCCAAACATTATATATTTTTTTTTTGCAGAGACCCTAGGGAATAAAATGGCGGTTGTTGCAATATTTTATGTCACACGGTATTTGCGCAGCGGTCTTTCAAACGCAATTCTTTGGGAAAAAAATACACTTTAATGAATGTTAAATAAAACTAAACTTTTTTTTTCGTCAAAGTTTTGATTACCTGTTTTTGTGCCTGCTTCCTGATTCCCTTACCGAAGATGGCGGCGGCAGCACCCGAGAGCCGAGAGAGAGATCGGCTTCGGGTGCCGACATCGCGGGCGCCCAGGACAAGTAAGTGTCCATATATTAAAAGTCAGCAGCTGCAGTAAAATGCAGCTAGTTTTAGCTGCGCTTTACCATAATTTTAGCGGCGATATTCGGCTGCTAGCGGGGTGCTTATAACCCAGCTAGCGGCCGATGAAGAGGTTAAATGCGCCCGTGTAGCACCGCTGCAGAAGCGCTTTGCAGGCGCTTCAGCAGCAGTGCCCATTAATTTCAATAGGCAGTAGTGATGGAGGAGCGGTATACACCGCTCCAAAGATGCTGCTTGCAGGACTTTTTTTTAACGTCCTGCCAGCGCACCGCCTCAGTGTGAAAGCACTCAGGCTTTCACACTGAGACTGCAGGGGAGCTGTTTTGCAGCCATTTTTACAGGTGCTATTTTTAGCCCAAAAGTGCCTGAAAAACACCCCAGTGTGAAAGGGGTCCAACTGTTAGTTTTTTTTTTTCCCCTTCATCGGCCTAACATATCGGCCCAAAAAAATCGGCATCATATATCGGCCATCGGCCACAGCGATTTCTAAATATCGGCATCGGCATCGGCCAGAGAAAAACCCATATCGGTCGACCTCTAATCATTACCCCTCTCCATCTCCTATCACAGAATAACTCCTCCCCTCTGTCACATCATTACCCCTCTCCATCTCCTATCACAGCATAACTCCTCCCCTCTGTCACAGCACAACTCCTCCCCTCTGTCACATCATTACCCCTCTCCATCTCCAATCGCAGCATAACTCCTCCCCTCTGTCACATCATTACCCCTCTCCATCTCCTATCACAGCATAACTCCTCCCCTCTGTCACATCATTACCCCTCTCCATCGCCGATCACAGCATAACTCCTCCCCTCTGTCACATCATTACCCCTCTCCATCTCCTATCACAGCATAACTCCTCCCCTCTGTCACATCATTACCCCTCTCCATTGCCGATCACAGCACAACTCCTCCCCTCTGTCACGTCATTACCCTTCTCCATCTCCTATCACAGCACAACTCCTCTCCTCTGTCACATCATTACCCCTCTCCATCTCCTATCACAGCATAACTCCTCCCCTCTGTCACATCATTACCCCTCTCCATCTCCTATCACAGCATAACTCCTCCCCTCTGTCACATCATTACCCCTCTCCATCGCTGATCACAGCATAACTCCTCCCCTCTCCATCTCCTATCAAAGCATTACTCCTCCCCTCTGTCACATCATTACTTCTCCCCCTCTCCGTCACCTGTTACAGCATTATTCCTCCCCATCACCTGTCACAGCATTACTCCTCTCCATCACTTGTCACAGCATTACTCCTCCCCCTCTCCATCCCGTCACAGCATTACTCCTCACCCTCTCCATCACCTGTCAGATCATTACTCCTCCCCCCTTTCTGTCACATCATCACTCCACCCCCTCTCCATCACCTGTCACAACATTACTCCTTTCCCCTTTCTGTCACCTCATTACTCCTCCCCATCTCCATCACCTGTCACATCATTACTCCTCCCCCTCTCCATCACCTGTCACATTATTACTCCTCCCCATCACCTGTCACATCATTACTCCTCCCCCTTTTCATCGCCTGTCCCATCATTACCCCTCCCCATCACCTGTCACGGCATTACTCCTCCCCCTCTCAATCACAGCATTACTCCTCCCCCTTTCCGGCACCTGTCACATCATTACTCCTCCCCCTTTGCATCACCTATTACAGAATTACTCCTCCCCCTCTCCATCACCTGTTACATCATTACTCCTCCCCCTCTCCATCACCTGTCACAGCATTACTCCTCCCCCTTTCTGTCACCTGTCACATCATTACTTCTCTCCCTCGCCATTACCTGTCACAGCATTACTCCTCCCCCTCTCCATCACCTGTCTCAACATTACTCCTCCCCATCACCTGTCACAGTATTACTCCTTTCCCCTTTCTGTCACCTGTCACATCATTACTCCTCCCCCTCTCCATCACCTGTCCCATTACTCCTCCCCGTCTCCATCACATGTCACATCATTACTCCTCCCGATCTCCATCACCTGACACAGCATTACTCCTCTCCATCACCTGTCACAGCATCACTCCTCCCCCTTTCTGTCACCTGTCACATCATCACTCCTCCCCCTCTCCATCACTTGTCACAGCATTACTCCTCCCAATCACCTGTCACAGCATTACTCCTCCCCATCACCTTTCACAGCATTACTCCTCCCGCTCTCCATTACCTGTCACAGCATTTCTCCTCCCCCTCTCCATCACCTGTCACAGCATTACTCCTCCCCCTCTCCATCACCTGTCACAACATTACTCCTTTCCCCTTTCTGTCACCTCATTACTCCTCCCCATCTCCATCACCTGTCACATCATTACTCCTCCCCCTCTCCATCACCTGTCACATTATTACTCCTCCCCATCACCTGTTACAGCATTACTCCTCCCCATCACCTGTCAGCATTACTCCTCCCCCTTTCCATCGCCTGTCACATCATTACTCTTCCCCATCACCTGTCACAGCATTACTCCCCCCCATCACCTTTCACAGCATTACTCCTCCCCCTCTCCATTACCTGTCACAGCATTTCTCCTCCCCCTCTCCATCACCTGTCACAGCATTTCTCCTCCCCCTCTCCATCACCTGTCACAGCATTACTCCTCCCCCTCTCCATCACCTGTCACAGCATTACTCCTCCCCCTCTCCATCACAGCATTACTCCTCCCCCTTTCCGGCACCTGTAACATCATTACTCCTCCCCCTTTGCATCACCTATTACATCATTACTCCCCCCTCTCCATCACCTGTCACAGCATTACTCCTCCCCTTTCCGTCACCATTCACATCATTACTCCTCCCCCTTTCCATCACCTGTCACAACATTACTCCTCCCCCTCTCCATCACCTGTCACAACATTACTCCTCTCCCTCTCCGTCACCTGTCACATCATTACTCCTCCCCATCACCTGTTACAACATTACTCCTCCCCCTCCCCATCACCTGTCACAGCATTACTTCCTCCCCCTCTCCGTCACCTGTCACAGCATTACTCCTCTCCATCACCTGTCACAGCATTACTCCTCCCCCTTTCCATCGCCTGTCACATCATTACCCCTCCCCATCACCTGTCACAGTATTACCCCTCCCCATCACCTGTCACATCATTACTCCTCCCCATTACCTGTCACAGCATTACTCCTCCCCCTCTCCATCACCTGTCACAGCATTACTCCTCCCTTCTCCATCACCTGTCACAACATTACTCCTCCCCCTTTCCGGCACCTGTCACATCATTACTCCTTCCCCTTTCCATCACAGCATTACTCCTCCCCCTCTCCATTACCTGTCACAGCATTTCTCCTCCCCCTCTCCATCACCTGTCACAGCATTTCTCCTCCCCCTCTCCATCACCTGTCACAGCATTACTCCTCCCCCTCTCCATCACCTGTCACAGCATTACTCCTCCCCCTCTCCATCACAGCATTACTCCTCCCCCTTTCCGGCACCTGTAACATCATTACTCCTCCCCCTTTGCATCACCTATTACATCATTACTCCCCCCTCTCCATCACCTGTCACAGCATTACTCCTCCCCTTTCCGTCACCATTCACATCATTACTCCTCCCCCTTTCCATCACCTGTCACAACATTACTCCTCCCCCTCTCCATCACCTGTCACAACATTACTCCTCTCCCTCTCCGTCACCTGTCACATCATTACTCCTCTCCATCACCTGTTACAACATTACTCCTCCCCCTCCCCATCACCTGTCACAGCATTACTTCCTCCCCCTCTCCGTCACCTGTCACAGCATTACTCCTCTCCATCACCTGTCACAGCATTACTCCTCCCCCTTTCCATCGCCTGTCACATCATTACCCCTCCCCATCACCTGTCACAGTATTACCCCTCCCCATCACCTGTCACATCATTACTCCTCCCCATTACCTGTCACAGCATTACTCCTCCCCCTCTCCATCACCTGTCACAGCATTACTCCTCCCTTCTCCATCACCTGTCACAGCATTACTCCTCCCCCTTTCCGGCACCTGTCACATCATTACTCCTTCCCCTTTCCATCACAGCATTACTCCTCCCCCTCTCCATCACCTGTCACATCATTACTCCTCCCCCTCTCCATCACCTGTCACAGCATTACTCCTCCCCCTTTCTATCACCTGTCACATCATCACTCCTCCCCTCACCATCACTTGTCACAGCATTACTCCTCCCAATCACCTGTCACAGCATTACTCCTCCCAATCACCTGTCACAGCATTACTCCTCCCCATCAACTGTCACAGCATTACTCCTCCCCATCACCTGTCACAGCATTACTCCTCCCCATTACCTGTCACAGCATTTCTCCTCCCCCTCTCCATCACCTGTCACAGCATTACTCCTCCCCCTCTCCATCACCTGTCACAACATTACTCCTTTCCCCTTTCTGTCACCTCATTACTCCTCCCCATCTCCATCACCTGTCACATCATTACTCCTCCCCCTCTCCATCACCTGTCACATTATTACTCCTCCCCATCACCTGTTACAGCATTACTCCTCCCCATCACCTGTCAGCATTACTCCTCCCCCTTTCCATCGCCTGTCACATCATTACTCTTCCCCATCACCTGTCACAGCATTACTCCCCCCCATCACCTTTCACAGCATTACTCCTCCCCCTCTCCATTACCTGTCACAGCATTTCTCCTCCCCCTCTCCATCACCTGTCACAGCATTTCTCCTCCCCCTCTCCATCACCTGTCACAGCATTACTCCTCCCCCTCTCCATCACCTGTCACAGCATTACTCCTCCCCCTCTCCATCACAGCATTACTCCTCCCCCTTTCCGGCACCTGTAACATCATTACTCCTCCCCCTTTGCATCACCTATTACATCATTACTCCCCCCTCTCCATCACCTGTCACAGCATTACTCCTCCCCTTTCCGTCACCATTCACATCATTACTCCTCCCCCTTTCCATCACCTGTCACAACATTACTCCTCCCCCTCTCCATCACCTGTCACAACATTACTCCTCTCCCTCTCCGTCACCTGTCACATCATTACTCCTCCCCATCACCTGTTACAACATTACTCCTCCCCCTCCCCATCACCTGTCACAGCATTACTTCCTCCCCCTCTCCGTCACCTGTCACAGCATTACTCCTCTCCATCACCTGTCACAGCATTACTCCTCCCCCTTTCCATCGCCTGTCACATCATTACCCCTCCCCATCACCTGTCACAGTATTACCCCTCCCCATCACCTGTCACATCATTACTCCTCCCCATTACCTGTCACAGCATTACTCCTCCCCCTCTCCATCACCTGTCACAGCATTACTCCTCCCTTCTCCATCACCTGTCACAACATTACTCCTCCCCCTTTCCGGCACCTGTCACATCATTACTCCTTCCCCTTTCCATCACAGCATTACTCCTCCCCCTCTCCATTACCTGTCACAGCATTTCTCCTCCCCCTCTCCATCACCTGTCACAGCATTTCTCCTCCCCCTCTCCATCACCTGTCACAGCATTACTCCTCCCCCTCTCCATCACCTGTCACAGCATTACTCCTCCCCCTCTCCATCACAGCATTACTCCTCCCCCTTTCCGGCACCTGTAACATCATTACTCCTCCCCCTTTGCATCACCTATTACATCATTACTCCCCCCTCTCCATCACCTGTCACAGCATTACTCCTCCCCTTTCCGTCACCATTCACATCATTACTCCTCCCCCTTTCCATCACCTGTCACAACATTACTCCTCCCCCTCTCCATCACCTGTCACAACATTACTCCTCTCCCTCTCCGTCACCTGTCACATCATTACTCCTCTCCATCACCTGTTACAACATTACTCCTCCCCCTCCCCATCACCTGTCACAGCATTACTTCCTCCCCCTCTCCGTCACCTGTCACAGCATTACTCCTCTCCATCACCTGTCACAGCATTACTCCTCCCCCTTTCCATCGCCTGTCACATCATTACCCCTCCCCATCACCTGTCACAGTATTACCCCTCCCCATCACCTGTCACATCATTACTCCTCCCCATTACCTGTCACAGCATTACTCCTCCCCCTCTCCATCACCTGTCACAGCATTACTCCTCCCTTCTCCATCACCTGTCACAGCATTACTCCTCCCCCTTTCCGGCACCTGTCACATCATTACTCCTTCCCCTTTCCATCACAGCATTACTCCTCCCCCTCTCCATCACCTGTCACATCATTACTCCTCCCCCTCTCCATCACCTGTCACAGCATTACTCCTCCCCCTTTCTATCACCTGTCACATCATCACTCCTCCCCTCACCATCACTTGTCACAGCATTACTCCTCCCAATCACCTGTCACAGCATTACTCCTCCCAATCACCTGTCACAGCATTACTCCTCCCCATCAACTGTCACAGCATTACTCCTCCCCATCACCTGTCACAGCATTACTCCTCCCCATCACCTGTCACAGCATTACTCCTCCCCCTCTCCATCACCTTTCACAGCACTACTCCTCCCCCTTTCTGTCACATCATCACTCCTCCCCCTCACCATCACTTGTCACAGCATTACTCCTCCCCATCACCTGTCACAGCATTACTCCTTTCCCCTTTCTGTCACCTGCCACATCATTACTCCTCCCCCTCTCCGTCACCTGTCACATCATTACTCCTCCCCATCATCTCTTACAGCATTACTCCTCTCCATTACCTGTCACAGCATTACTCCTCCCCATTACCTGTCACAGCATTACTTCCTCCCCCTCTCCGTCACCTGTCACAGCATTACTCCTCCCCATCGCCTGTCACATCATTACCCCTCCCCATCACCTGTCACATATTACTCCTCCCTGTCTCCATCACATGTCACATCATTACTCCTCCCCCTCTCCATCACCTGTCACAGCATTTCTCCTCCCCCTCTCCATCACCTGTCACAGCATTACTCCTCCCCCTCTCCATCACCTGTCACAGCATTACTCTTCCCCCTCTCCATCACAGCATTACTCCTCCCCCTTTCCGGCACCTGTAACATCATTACTCCTCCCCCTTTGCATCACCTATTACATCATTACTCCCCCCTCTCCATCACCTGTCACAGCATTACTCCTCCCCTTTCCTTCACCATTCACATCATTACTCCTCCCCCTTTCCATCACCTGTCACAACATTACTCCTCCCCTCTCCATCACCTGTCACAACATTACTCCTCCCCCTCTCCATCACCTGTCACAACATTACTCCTCTCCCTCTCCGTCACCTGTCACATCATTACTCCTCCCCATCACCTGTTACAACATTACTCCTCCCCCTCCCCATCACCTGTCACAGCATTACTTCCTCCCCCTCTCCGTCACCTGTCACAGCATTACTCCTCCCCCTTTCCATCGCCTGTCACATCATTACCCCTCCCCATCACCTGTCACAGTATTACCCCTCCCCATCACCTGTCACATCATTACTCCTCCCCATTACCTGTCACAGCATTACTCCTCCCCCTCTCCATCACCTGTCAAGCATTACTCCTCCCTTCTCCATCACCTGTCACAGCATTACTCCTCCCCCTTTCCGGCACCCGTCACATCATTACTCCTTCCCCTTTCCATCACAGCATTACTCCTCCCCCTCTCCATCAACTGTCACATCATTACTCCTCCCCCTCTCCATCACCTGTCACAGCTTTACTCCTCCCCCTCTCCATCACCTGTCACAGCATTACTCCTCCCCCTTTCTATCACCTGTCACATCATCACTCCTCCCCTCACTATCACTTGTCACAGCATTACTCCTCCCAATCACCTGTCACAGCATTACTCCTCCCAATCACCTGTCACAGCATTACTCCTCCCCATCACCTGTCACAGCATTACTCCTCCCCATCACCTGTCACAGCATTACTCCTCCCCATCACCTGTCACAGCATTACTCCTCCCCATCACCTGTCACAGCATTACTCCTCCCCCTCTCCATCACCTTTCACAGCACTACTCCTCCCCCTTTCTGTCACATCATCACTCCTCCCCCTCGCCATCACTTGTCACAGCATTACTCCTCCCCATCACCTGTCACAGCATTACTCCTTTCCCCTTTCTGTCACATCATTACTCCTCCCCCTCTCCATCACCTGTCACATCATTACTCCTCCCCATCATCTCTTACAGCATTACTCCTCTCCATTACCTGTCACAGCATTACTCCTCCCCATTACCTGTCACAGCATTACTTCCTCCCCCTCTCCGTCACCTGTCACAGCATTACTCCTCCCCATCGCCTGTCACATCATTACCCCTCCCCATCACCTGTCACATATTACTCCTCCCTGTCTCCATCACATGTCACATCATTACTCCTCCCCCTCCTCTCCATCACCTGTCACAGCATTACTCCTCTCCATCACCTGTCACATCATCACTCCTCCCCCTCTCCATCACTTGTTACAGCATTACTCCTCCCAATCACCTGTCACAGCATTACTCCTCCCCTTTCCATCACCTGTCACATTGTTACTCCTCCCCCTTTCCATCACCTATCACAGCATTACTCCTCCCCTTTCCATCACCTGTCACATCGTTACTCCTCCCCCTTCCCATCACCTATCACAGCATTTCTCCTCCCCCTCTCCATCACCTGTCACAGAATTACTCCTCCCCCTCTCCATCACCTGTCACAGAATTACTCCTCTCCCTCACCTGTCACATTATTACTCCTCTCCATCACCTGTCACAGCATTACTCCTCCCCCTCCCCAGTCACAGCATGACCCCTCCTCCATATGTCACCTCCACCACCCTCTATATGACACTATCTCTAGAACGCTCACAGTGTCCTCTGATAGTTTTGGGGAGTCAGGCCCCTCCCCTCCCAGTCTGGTTGTCAGGCTCCTCCCTCTATGCCCCTCCCCCTTCTCTCCAGGCCCCGGGGTCGCCCCTGCCCCCTCTCACCGTACGTGCCGCCTCAGCCCAGGTCCGGCCCTTCTTCTTCCTCCGCCGTTTCCTCCTCTTCCGCCGGGCGGCGTCTCTCACCGTGTTGTGCGGCATGGCGGCCTCCGCTCCTCTCACCGCCCCGCCGCCGCCACCACCGAGGCCATAGCAAGGCCGCTACTGTACGGAGGGCAGCGGGGGTCATGTGACAGTGACGTCACCTACTGTACGGCGTCTGTCAGATGGAGGGGCGGGGCGACAAGAGGTCGTGCAGGGGCGGGAACCAAAGGAGCCGTGACATCACCCTGTTTTGATTCTCCGTCAGAAGGAGAGGGCGGGAATTCTCGGCCGCGCTGCGCAGGCGCACTGTCCGTGGAGACAACGACCTAGACACCGTTGCTAGGCAGCGTCTGCAAGCTGTCTATGCGCCGACTCCGTGTCAGCTGTACAGTTATAGGAGTGTGGATGTCTTGCCACCAATAATAGAGAGTTGTGTACTCCACGACCCTTCAATGTCCTCCATAATCACATGAAGACCAGGCCTTTATATATATATATATATATATATATATATATATATATATATGTATATGTAGCGGCCTCACCCCGACCTCTTTAGCTAGGGGTATGTCGAGCGACAGAGTGAGGTGCGCTACGGCCCATGTCCTCCCCATGGCTGTGGGTGAGCAGGGCCGGCCCTACCATGGGACCAGATGGTACCATTGTACCAGGCGGCACTTTTAGGGGGGCGGCAAAGCTGTGAGCAGAAAAATCTATCCACAAAATGTAGCTGTAAAACTTGTATGCCCCTGTTGCCTGCCTAATTTAAGGATTATGCGCTCCTGCTCACTGCTCTGCGGCAGCAGATGCACCCCTTTCTAGGCTCCCTTCTTGAGTTCCTATGTTTCCCCCCCCCCTGGATCGGAGCTGGTACAGTCCGAGCGAAAGTGCATGTGGGCGGAGCAGAAAGAGAACCTCACACTGCAGCATCGATCTTTGGTTCCCGCCCAGCACACAGCAAAGCGCTCCTCCTCCAGAGCAGAGTGAAGATGTGTAAATCACGGATGACAGGCTGGATCCTCTTCTACTGTGAGTCCCGACTGCTCTGCATTCCATATACTGTGATTATAAACGTGCCCTGCACTTTTCACTGCAGGTTTATTGAAAGTAAAATTCTTAAACAGGTTAGGAATTAGGCCCCATGCACACGAGACGCTGTTATTTGCTGTTAAACGCGCGTTTAGAGGCAGTTGGACGCTTTTTTCAACTGCCCCTGAACCCATTCAATGTTATCCTATGTGTCCATGCACACACTGTCTCGTTTTTTGGCGTTTACAAGCAGTTGCGTTTAACCTCGTTTTTCCAGAAGCAAAAAAATGGGTTCAGACGCAAACGTTTTCCACGTTTCAGACGCTAAACGCTGCTAAACGCGGCTAAACGCGGCTAAACGCGGTACCGGCGTTTTTCCGCGTTTGCGTTTATAAGCGTTTTTAAAGGTGACCTATTTTTTAACATTAGAAATCTCAAAAATGATGCCAAATGATGAAAAACTATTAAAAAATATAAAAGAAAACTGTAATTGCTTGCATTGCATTGTGGACAATCCACAACTTGTGGCAGGTAACGTGGCAAGTGGACAATCAACAACTTGTGTCAGGTGACGTGGCCAGGTGACATGGCCAGTGGACAATCCACAACTTGTGGCAGGTGAAATGGACAGGTGACGTGGCCAGGTGACGTGGCCAGTGGACAATCCACAACTTGTGGCAGGTGATGTGGCCAGTGGACAATCCACAACTTGTGGCAGGTGACATGGCCAGGTGACGTGGCCAGGTGACGTGGCAAGTGAACAATCCACAACTTGTGGCAGGTGACGTGGCCAGGTGAAGTGGCAGGTAACGTGGCCAGGTGACGTGGCACGTGATGTGGCCAGGTGACGTGGCAAGTGGACAATCCACAACTTGTGGCAGGTGACGTGGCCAGGTGATGTGGCAGGTAACGTGGCCAGGTGACGTGGCAGGTAACATGGCCAGGTGACGTGGCCAGGTGACGTGGCAAGTGGACAATCCACAACTTGTGGCAGGTGACGTGGCAAGTGAACAATCCACAACTTGTGGCAGGTGACGTGGCAGGTAACGTGGCCAGGTGACGTGGCAAGTGGACAATCCACAACTTGTGGCAGGTGACGTGGCTAGGTGACATGGCAGGTAACGTGGCCAGGTGACGTGGCCAGGTGACGTGGCAGGTGATACGCTAAATACAAGTACACAGCTGCTCTCTCAGCTGCTGATATCACTCTGGTCTCACAAACTGTCTGAAATGGTTAAAATTTACTGTTTTTTGAGCTTAGGGAGGGTCTTATGATGAAACGCTTATAAACGAAAACGCGGTAAAACGCCGCTAAACGCCAATAAACGCGGCCGCAAACGCGGCAAAACGCGCGTTTTTAAACGCCGGTTTCAGCGTTTAAAAAACGTGTGTTCAGCAGAGTTTGCACTTGCGTCTCGTGTGCATGGGGCCTTGTGACATTTCAGGTGCTACATTATATGTAATCCACATACACATTATATCTTCTAAAAAGAATGATTTTTTAATAAGATATAATGTGTATGTGGATTACATCTACAGTATGTAGCACCTGAAATATCACACTAATCCCTAACCTGTTAAAGAATATAACATTACACAGCAAAGGATGTGATTTCTTATCCCAGCCCAACTTCAAGAAAGTCCACTCTTGCAGTGTGGGGGAGGGGGGAGAAGGGGGGCACTGTATAGTCTTTTTTTACTTGATTCTATGCTTCAGCCAGCTCCAGTGCTCTCCTCCTCCTCCTCCTTATCACATATAGAGGAAGATTAACCCTGTATGGTCTAAATTGGAGGAAAAGTGTACCGCTCGAAGGTTCCAGGTTCCTTCAATTAGCTCCCGCCCTGCTCCACTTCCAGGTGCTAGCTATGCTCTTATGCTTGAGAAGAAAAAGTGATCTGGACTGCCGCACTCTGGTTGAACGTATTATTTAATGTAGAAAATTAAAATGCCAAAAAAAAATCCAAAAAAGAAATAAATAAACAATCCATCCAAAAACAATCGAAAATGAAGGGACATGCAGGGTGACAGCTAACGCGTTTCACATCAGGGTGTGATGCTTACTCATAGCTGATGAGTAAGCATCACACCCTGATGTGAAACGCGTTAGCTGTCACCCTTCATTAAATAATACGTTCAACCAGAGTGCGGCAGTCCAGATCACTTTTTCTTCTCAATGGTCTAAATTGGAGGCTGGAGTGTGACCACTGTCACTCCTAACTGACACAGGAGCTGCAGGGGACCAGTAACAGAACTGCAGAGAGCCCGCTGAAGCAAAGTACAAGGTAAAACTGAGTACACAGCAAAGAATTCATTGGGTTCAGCAGGGGCTGAATTTTTGATCGATGTGTAACCCTCTCTGTTAGACAGAAACCGATTGTTATATCCACTTCTGCTGGAAATCCTTGTTCGATTAGCTGTTTGCAGCCAAACGGAAGCAGTGCTGATCAGTGTATTTTGATAGGGGAGAGTCCCTGCTGTCAGAATGCAATTCCCACATCCATCCAACTTGTGTGGATGGAGGAATCTGTCAGCCACTTGCTTGAGCCCCATCTCGATCCAGCAATGTGCACAAGAGCACTTGCTCTCTAGTGCAGGGGTCTCCAAACTCTCTAAAGGGCCAGTTTATTGTCTTTCAGACTTCAGGGGGGCCGAACTGTGCCCAGTGGGAGTTAACAATGTGCGATCTGGTGTCGTTGGGAGGAATAGTGCCCCTTTTTTTGTCAGTAGAAGGAATTATGCCCCATCATTGGTGTCATTGGCAGGAATAATGCCTCAAGGGCCAGATAAAGGCAAGCAAAGGGCCACATCTGGCCCCAGGGCCGCAGTTTGGAGACCACTGCTCTAGTGGACTGTTTTTTTATAGTGCACTTTAATATTACTTTGCACTGTGTGTTTGATTTGCAGCACTGGGAGTTTGGTAGTAACTCCAAAACCAAATTGTGTACAAATGAACCATAAGAATTTGACTAGAGTTATTTGAATATTTGGGAGTTATTCACATTATATGTTATAGTATTTTACATTTTTTATTTACAGTTCCCTCACAAAATGTTTTTGCAGCACAGGGATTTTGGTCCCACATGTGATATGTAATTGAATATTTATGAGTTGTTCGCATTATATGTTTTGGGATTCGCCCCTTCATAATTTTGTTTGCAGCACTGGTATTTTGGTTCCATATTCATGTGCTATATATTTCACTTGGTCAGATTTGATAATGACACATACACTAAATTTGATATAATTTATAGGGGTACTGTTATGCACTAGGGTGTATATACTCCTGGTCTCTGTGCTCTGCAGTTTACTGCTCTTGACTTCTGCACATTGTATATTACTGTACATACTCTACCTCTGAACACTGTACACACTGCTCCTGATCCTTGTACTTTGTAATCTATCCAATTCTGACCTCTGCACTATATATATATATATATTTGTGTGTGTGTGTGTGTGTAAGATAATTGGTCATGGGGGGGCGCAGCTTGGCATGTTCGCCCTGGGTGCTGGTTGACTTTGTCCCGGCACTGCCCCCTGCACTGTGAGACAAATTGCCCGATCCGCCCGCTCCACTCCCCGCTGCACTTCAAGCATTTTTATTATTAACTTTTTTACTAGTAATGGCAGTGATCTACGACATTGCGGTGGACAGGTTCGGACCCTTTTGACGCATATTTGGGATCATTGACATCTATACAGCGATCTGTGCTATAAAACTGCACAGATTACTGTGTAAATGTCACTGTCTGGAAAGGGGTTAAATGGGGAGGTGTTTCTAACTGGGGGGATGGGACTGACTGGAGGAGGAGAGAGATCTCTGTTCCTAATCACTAGGAACAGCAGATCTGTCTCTCCTCCCCTGTCAGAATGGGGATCTGTCTGTTTACATTGACAGATCCCCGTTCTGGCTCTCTGTGGAGCGATCGTGGGTGGCATCGTGGCCGCCGGCCAAGCACAGGTCCTTTTATACTCCAATATACATGTATAGAGCCATGACAGGTCCTCTTTATACTTCTATATACCTGTATAGAGCCATGACAGGTCCTCTTTATACTCCTACATACATGTATAGAGCCATGACAGGTCCTCTTTATACTCCTACATACATGTATAGAGCCATGACAGGTCCTCTTTATACTCCTACATACATGTATAGAGCCATGACAGGTCCTCTTTATACTCCTACATACATGTATAGAGCCATGTAAGGTCCTTATTATACTTCTATATACACGTATAATGCCATGACTGGTCCTCTTTATACTCCTATACATGTATATAGCCATAACAGGTCCTCTTTATACTCTTATATACATGTATAGAGCCATAACAGGTCCACTTTATACTCTTATATACATGTATAGAGCCATAACAGGTCCTCTTTACACTCTTATATACATGTATAGAGCCATGACAGGTCCACTTTAGTTATCATAATATAAAATAATGGATGTGGGGGCATTTTGGTGGGCGTGATTTTTTTTTTGGGGGGGGGGCAGCATTTCATTTTTGGTACCAGGCAGCACAATGTCTTGGGCCGACACTGGGTGAAGGCCAGTACCAATCTTTTCCTCGGGCCAAATGTGTGCTGGTTATGAGGGTCAGTCCTTCCGTGCCAGAATCTCCCTTTGTTCCCATCAACAGAGTCCATACACCCATCAAAGTCCAAACTCAGGTTTATTGCGTATCTCCACATACAGTCAAATGCAACGGCATGATACGATGGGGGAGCAGGTCGAGGCACTGTACAGGTTCCTAGTCCCTACACTCCCTGTGCTATGACCAGGGGTTGCAGGAGTCTTGATGAAAGCTCCTCCGCTGCGCTGTAGCCCCTATCAGGGGAAGATGTCCTCCAAGGGAGTTACCGAAGGCCCATCCGTCACCGGGTTGACACTGCACCGGGTCTTCGGACGGGTGACCTCCCCAGCCTCCTCACCTCAGATGCGGGTCCCCTCGCAAGGGGCGCCCTGGAGCAACTTCACCCTCGCGGGACCCAGTCGGAGTCACCGGGTCCCAGGCCTCCTTAATAGTACCTCACCCCAGGCTGAAGGTGCCTGGGATGGACTCCATCTTCATTCCGGCCAGGCCTAGGGCGCCTCGGCCGGAACCTTGAACCGCCCGCACCCAGGCCTAAGGTGCCCGGGTGCGTGAAGAGATGATCCCCCCCCCAAAAGACCTCGTGGCGAGGGCGTCTCCCCCTTTTATCTCCTCCCATCGACACCACGGCGGGTTCCCCGCCCCAGCCGTACCATCTCCAGGCAGGGACAAAAAGGGTAGCACTGTGGTAGTGATTCTACCTCGAGCCTGTAGGTACGTCGCCACCCACAGGCCAAGGAGAATATTGCACCACCCAATCCTCCACGAATAACAAAAAGGGGTCTAATCCCTGACATAATTACACACCTGGGTCTCTCTACCCCCAGGTGTATCCCACTAACTTTGAAGACCCCGCTACACACTCCCCCTTGTGATTTGACGCTGGTCCCCAGCGTCAGGTGCACACCCATGTCTCCCCAAGGAGTGGTGACATGAAGTGGGCCCCAGAGGCTATCCCTCAAATTTTGGATACTGTGTGTGCCAAGACCTGCTCCAGGGGAAGGGAACTATAAAACATTAAAACTTTTGTATAAAACATCTGTCATGTACACATATATAATCCCTCCCGTCACTGTCTAAGAACCACCCCATACTCAGTAGTCTTGACCGACGAATCTCCTGCAGAAGGGAAACAAAAAAAAACCACATCCTAACACTCTGTGTTAACTTGGCACGAGTGGGTCCATCAGCCGAGAGACCCGCTCACTCCAATAAGTAAGTAATGCATGTGTAACATTTCAAACAACCGTTGCACAACACTGCCACCTGGTGACAGCGCTGCGGTAATGACACTTGGTGAGATCTTCATTCTTCCAGTTTTCCTACTCTGACTCTACCCCAAAAGTCTCTGCCTTTGGCACATGAAGAAAAGGGAAAAAAAAAAAACAACAGCTCCCAAGTCTCCAGTGAGTAAAAGAAAAGCCCAAATCAAAACAAAAGTAGGGCACAGTTCTAGGCGTCTGGGAATGTCTCTTCCAGAAAGTTTCAACAGCAACAAGATAGGAGCTCACTTCTCCTATAAATAGAACCTTGGATCCGGCAGAAACAGGGGCTTCAGGTGCCCGTCAAACACTTCCACCGAATACTCGACATCCTCTCCATCTTTCCTGCAGATGAGCACCTTATCGGCATGAATATGGCGCCCAAGTCTCCAATCAGCTCTGCAGTCCTTGAACGTTTTAGACACAGGCGGCGAACATGACAGGTATCGCCTGGCATGGGGTACTTTAAGCTTTTCCCATACAAACTCGTCATACCACCTTGGTCGCAGGACCTCGACTTCATACAATAAGTCCCGAGGTAAGTAGGGGTACTCCCACCCATATTCGCGGGCGACTCTCTGGGAGAAAAGTCTCTGCAACCTGGCTAGAGGCGGCATCACATCTCGCTCACCTTCTCCTGGCTGCACGATGGCCTCCGGGTGCCGAGGTACCTTCACCATCTCGGGTTTCTTTGTCTTTGGTGCCCGCAACGAAGCACGCTGCATCCCCACCATCAGAGCGGGTGATGTAGTTGAATGCGGAAAGTTGATCGGAGGACTAGATTTCCTCGGAAACTCCGGGGCCTTCACCCGGAGCGTACTGTCTTCTATGGACATGGGGGAATCCTGCGGTTTACTCAGCACAGGTAGTGGGCGTCTGTCCCAGCCCTTCCGGTGAAACAGTTCGTCTATCTCTCCGTCATCCCCACAGTCTGACAATGACTCTAAGTCGGAGGTGTCATACATCTCGGCGGGAAGGTAGTCTCTAGTAGACGGAAGGCTACCCTCCCTTGCGGGCTCCACCGACTGTGGACCCCCGACACCTCCAACCAACACCACAGTCCCAGCCCCTGGCTCACCTGGACCTTTTGAAGAATTGGGATGTCCGGGACTCTCTTCTCTACCGGCGCCATCTAGGCCAGGCAAGCGGCGGGGTGAAGCTCGACCACGACCATAGGATGCCTGTACCAGGCCGACTTTCCTCTTCGGAGGTGGGAGCAGGGAGTCTGTAGTGACCGAAGCAGTGTCCTCGGATTTTTCTCTCTCAGTCTCTGGTTGGGCAGTCACTTCGCCCTGGTCAGCGCGCACGGGAAACTCCGCAAAGGCTTTGATCTCTCCCTCCGGAGTGGCGGTTCCTGTGATGCAGTTGAGGCGTAGGGCCCGGGGCCTTTCCGTGTGTGGTTCAACCTCAAAAAGGAACTCCTTGCATGCTTCGCATCGCCCGAATGGCTTTAGTTGGACCACCAGTCCCGAGCATCCGGGACAGATCACACCGAGGGCCTCCGTGTCTCTGCATGAATACAGAGCCAACTGTCCTCGGGGCCTGAGCCTTATCCCCGTGTCTGTAATGGGCGCAGCAAATGCAGTCATCTTGAAAGGATAAGGTACCGGCATCCACGGGGAGCCTGAGTTCACTCCGACCACTTGCTGCTCCATCACGCGCTGACCTTGCGCCGGAGTCTCCACGTGTATCTCCACACGTGGCCAGACTCCTCCCACGACTTGCACGTTTTTGCGGGCTTCCTTCAGTCTCCTCCCACGAATTGCACAGTCAAGGGGTGCCTCGTGGCGCAGTGCAGCAAAAGTCCCCACATGTAGTTCGTCACACGGCTGGACTCCTCCCTCTTCCCGCTCCTTCTGCATGGGCCTCTCCCGGTTTTTCAGAGAAATTTCCACGACTTCGAGCACAGGGACGCACTTTGGCCAATCACATGGCCGACCTGCTCGGACCTCCTCCGGGCAGCAAAGTTCAAACACAGCCGTTCCAAACCTCAGGGTCAACACACATTTCATCCCGGACTCACGAGCCCCCACGTGTAGCGGCCTCACCCCGACCTCTTTAGCTAGGGGTATGTCGAGCGACAGAGTGAGGTGCGCTACGGCCCATGTCCTCCCCATGGCTGTGGGTGAGGTGAAGGCCAGTACCAATCTTTTCCTCGGGCCAAATGTGTGCTGGTTACGAGGGTCAGTCCTTCCGTGCCAGAATCTCCCTTTGTTCCCATCAACAGAGTCCATACACCCATCAAAGTCCAAACTCAGGTTTATTGCGTATCTCCACATACAGTCAAATGCAACGGCATGATACGATGGGGAAGCAGGTCGAGGCACTGTACAGGTTCCTAGTCCCTACACTCCCTGTGCTATGACCAGGGGTTGCAGGAGTCTTGATGAAAGCTCCTCCACTGCGCTGTAGCCCCTATCAGGGGAAGATGTCCTCCAAGGGAGTTACCGAAGGCCCATCCGTCACCGGGTTGACACTGCACCGGGTCTTCGGACGGGTGACCTCCCCAGCCTCCTCACCTCAGATGCGGGTCCCCTCGCAAGGGGCGCCCTGGAGCAACTTCACCCTCGCGGGACCCAGTCGGAGTCACCGGGTCCCAGGCCTCCTTAATAGTACCTCACCCCAGGCTGAAGGTGCCTGGGATGGACTCCATCTTCATTCCGGCCAGGCCTAGGGCGCCTCGGCCGGAACCTTGAACCGCCCGCACCCAGGCCTAAGGTGCCCGGGTGCGTGAAGAGATGATCCCCCCCCAAAAGACCTCGTGGCAAGGGCGTCTCCCCCTTTTATCTCCTCCCATCGACACCACGGCGGGTTCCCCGCCCCAGCCGTACCATCTCCAGGCAGGGACAAAAAGGGTAGCACTGTGGTAGTGATTCTACCTCGAGCCTGTAGGTACGTCGCCACCCACAGGCCAAGGAGAATATTGCACCACCCAATCCTCCACGAATAACAAAAAGGGGTCTAATCCCTGACATAATTACACACCTGGGTCTCTCTACCCCCAGGTGTATCCCACTAACTTTGAAGACCCCGCTACATATATATATATAATATATATATATATATATATATATTATTATTTTTTTGCAGAGACCCTAGAGAATAAAATGGTGATTGTTGCAATATTTTATGTTACACGGTTCCTCCATCCCAAAGCTCATCGATGTCTTTATGGACCTTGCTTTGTGCATTGGTACGCAGTCATGTTGGCCTGCCCCTGCTGTTTACCGGCCGGTGCGGCACTTATCCCATCGGCGGCGGGTGGCAGTCAGCAGGCAGCGTGGTGCCGCGGCTCCGTGTTCCAGTGGCTTCCAGCTCCTCCCCTCCCAGGCTTCTAATAGGATTGGCTATCCTTTCAGCCAATCGGGTGACTGGTGTCAAAACCGGCTTCCTAATTGGCTGGGAGGAAGATCAGTGTAACAACAGCGAATATTCATTCACTGTTGTAACACACCTGGGTGGGATCGGAGCACACTCGCTGCGACCTGAGCCCACCCTATATTGAAGCCTATTAGAGCCTCTGGCTCTAATCGCTGCTTCAAAACAACAGCCCCCGCATTGGAATCCATGCGCCGGTGTGCTGAAAGGGTGCCGGTGTTCTGCCAAGCTGGTTCCCCCTATCGATATGTTTCCGAGCTCGACTGCGCAGGCGCAATCCGAGACGACGGAATTCTCCGAGCGTGAACAGCTGTTCGGCAGCTGTAGATGCGCTCGCTCCCGATGCTAAGGGAACCAGCTTGACAAGACACCGCTCTGTACAGCAAGGGGCGGATCAGTGAGTGTGCGCTCCCTGCAATGTTAGACGCCAAGCCTAGAGATTTATATTACAACACTTCTCATGTTCTCTCACAGTCTCTGGCCCCGCCCCTTTTGCCGCCCCTTGCGCCCGCTCATCAACATTTAAAAAAATACAGAGCGGCGTGTCACCCGCCCATCAACATGTTTAATCCCGCCCTATAGAGCGGCGTGTCCCAGTCTCCGCCCCCGCCCCTTGCTGCGCGGCGTGTATCCTCGGGAGCGAGCGCGTCTACAGCTGACGAACAGCTGTAGATGTTTGTAGATTTCCGTGTGTTCCGAGTGCGCATGCGCAGTCGAGCTCGGAACCATATCGATAGGGGAACCAGCTCGACAAGACACCGGACGCATGGATGGGGGGTTGCGATGAACAGGGCGGGGGGGCGGTGCCCGTGCGCCCTTAAAGGATGGGCCGCCCCTGCACTGTACCCATATGACATTTTTATCATGTCGCACACAGATAGAGCTTTATTTTGGTGGTATTTATTTAATCACCACTGGGTTTTTATTCTTTGCTAAACAAATGAAAAAAGATCAAAAAAACATTTTTCATAGTTTCTGTTATAAAATTTTGCAAGAAGGTAATTCTTCTTCACTGATGGGCACTGATAGGCTGCGCTGATGAGGCTGAACTAATAGGTGGCACCGATGGGCACTGATATGTGGCACTGATTTGCATTGATAGGCTGCATTGATGGGCACTGATGAGGCGGCACTGAAAAGCTGTGCAGATAGGCAGCACTGATGGGCATTGATAGGCTGCATTGATGGGCACTGAAAAGCTGTGCAAATAGGCAGCACTGATAGGCGATACTGATGGGCAATGATAGGCGGCACTGATGGGCACTAATAGGCGATACAGATGGGCACTGATAGGCGGCACTGTTGGGGCTGCACTGATAATCAGTACATTGATAATCCGTTCTCTGATTATCAGTGTAAAACAAAAATGATCTGGTGCTGGTAGGGAGCCAATTTCAAGCATTAAGACAAAAGTCCAAACATGTAAAATATTGTCCTTTAGTATAACTCCTTATTGGATGGCCAGACAAGTCCACAGATTCAGGGCTAGCCTTGTATAGGGGAGTGGAAGCTGCCTCAGTATATGCAAAGAGAGAAAGAGAACAGGCGCCTCTAAATGTAGACTGTAAGACAATCTATTTAGCTTTATAGGAATATAACTAAGATACATCTTGTCGGGCAGCATAGTGGTTAGCACTTTCACCTAGCAGCAATAGGGTCACTGGTTCAAATCCCGACCACGACACCATCTGCCTGGAGTTTGCATGTTCTCCCTGTGCCTGTGTGGATTTCCTCCGGGTGCTCTGATTTCCTCCCACACACTGGTAGGTTAATCAGATCCTGTCTATAAATTGGCCCTAGTATGTGTTTGTAAGCGCGTCGGGACCCTTTGGGGTAAGACCGCGCTATATCAAGATACCTCTCATCTCAACTCTAAAGGACATGAGCAGGTGTAGGTGCTGCAGCAGTTTGCCACTTGCAAAGAATGTTCTGGACGGCTAGATGGTAGGAAGAGGGAAGAGCGCAAAGCATGGGCTGGAACTTGGCGTTGACCTGGATGATGTCACTAAGCCACATTGTGTTTCGGAGCATGCGCAGTAGAAAACAGGGATACTGTGCGCTCCTTTCTCATACTGATTATCAGCGTAAATGTATCCTTTCACACATGCCAGTTACCAGCTCATGCTGTGACAGCTTCAACTCTCCTGGGAAGGCTGTCCACAAGGTTTAGGAGTGTGTCTATGGGAATGTTTGACCATTCTTCCAGAAGCAAATTTGTTATGTCATGCACTGTTGTCAATGAGAAGGCCTGTCTTCGCTCTAATTCATCCCAAAGGTGTTCTATCTGGTTGAGGTCAGGACTCTGTGCAGGCCAGTCAAGTTCCTCCACCTCAAACTCGCTCATCCATGTCTTTATGGACCTTGCTTTGTGCACTGGTCCAAATCATTTGGTGGAGGGGGGATTATGATGTGAGGTTGTTTTTCAGGGGTTGGGCTTGGCCCCTTAGTTCCAGTGAAGGGAACTCTTATGACGTCAGAATACCAAGTCATTTTGGACAATCTTTATGCACCCAACTTTGTGGGAACAGTTTGGGGATGGCCCCTTCCTGTTCCAACATGACTGCGCACCAGTGTACAATCAAGGTCCATAAAGACATGGATGAGCAAGTTTGGGGTGGAGGAACTTGACTGGCCTGCACAGGGTCCTGACCTCAACCCAATAGAACACCTTTGGGATAAATTAGAGCGGAGACTGCGAGCCAGGCCTTCTCGTCCAACATCAGTGCCTGACCTCACAAATGCGCTTCTGGAAGAATGGTCAAACATTCCCATAGACACACTCCTAAACCTTGTGGATAATCCTTTGCAGGTTTTTAGTTGAAGCTGTTATAGCTGCAAAGGGTGAGCCAACTCAATACTGAACCCTACGGACTAAGACTGGGATGCCATTAAAGTTTATGTGTGTGTAAAGGCAGGTGTCCCAATACTTTTGGTAGTGTGTGTGTGTGTGTGTGTGTGTGTGTGTGACACAGATCCCTCACCCTGCTTACCTTCACTCGCAGAGTGGGACACACCATGCCACATTCCCAATATCCTCCATTGTGTAGAGGGTGAGCGGTGTTAACAATGTTTTTGGGTCCTGCAGCGAGTTACCTCCTTCCATTGGTTCTCGTCCCTAGAGTGTAGGGAAAAGTCTATCTTCTCTCCTTAAGAAGACCAATGTCCAGACAGTATCAACTCCAACAAAATAGTTTATTTTCCTTTGTTTGCAATCAACAGGGAAGTTGAATAGGGAAGCAGGTTCAGGCACACAACATCTATCTATATTCCTCGCCACCAGGGCTGGACTGGGAGTAAAAACCAGCCCTGGAAAACACTTCATACCAGCCCCATAGCATTATTATACCAGCCCAACAGCATAACGTCATTATTCTCTTGTTCATAAAAGGGAAAACCATGCATTTTAAAGCACATTTGAAGAGCGTATTATATAAAGATAAGACAGGTATGAAAGCACATAGGGCTAGGGAGAGATATATATATATATATATATATATATATATATATTACACTTACACACACACACACACACACACACAGTGGAACCTTGGTCTACGAGCATGATTCGTTCCAGGAGAATGCTCGTAATCCAAAGTACTTGCATATCAAAGCGAGTTTCCCCATTGAAGTCAATGGAAACGAAAATAATTGGTTCCGCATTGATTTCAATGGCATGCAATACCGCATGTGGCCAGAGGTGGGGGGCGCCGGAGAGCATCGGAGAAACTCGGAAAGGCTCGGGAACAGAGTATTTCCAAGATTTTCCAAGCATTTCTGAACGGCTCTGATCGCCGCCGTTCGGCTCTGTTTGGCTCCGGCCCCCCTCACCTCAGGCCAAGCGCGGGATTGCACACCGCTTTGGCTTGAATCCTGCTTGTGTTGCGAGGCAACACACGCAAACCGAATTAGGATTTTAAAAAATACAGTGTTCGTATTGCGAAACCGCTCGTTAACCATGTTACTCGCAATCCGAGGTTCCACTGTATCAGCAAATTACAGTCAAAAGTGGTAAAAGTGGAGCAATAATCAAGGGGCACACCTGGGACTCTGGGAATGTGGGGGGACTCTGATGTCCAGAGACGACCTTCCGCAGAAAGAATACACTAAGGTAAGGGGGATTGGGGTACTGATATAAGGGGCAGCGCCAGAGCCATCTTAAGAGCATCATGGGCCCCTGGGCAAAGCAATGCTATGGGGCCCCTACAAGCTTGCCCCAATTTACGCACCTACTCTCAAGAATGAAAGTACAATATTTCTACTTTACAGCGCGTCACTTGCCACCGGTCCCTTGTCACCAGATTCAGCGTATCACTTGCCACCGGTCCCTTGTCACCAGATTCAGCGTATCACTTGCCACCGGTCTCTTGTCACCAGATTCAGCGTATCACTTGCCACCGGTCTCTTGTCACCAGATTCAGCGTATCACTTGCCCCCGTTCCCTTGTCACCAGATTCAGCATGTCACTTGCCACCGGTCCCTTGTCACCAGATTCAGCATGTCACTTGCCACCCATCCTGTCACCAGATTCAGCATGTCACTTGCTACCGGTCCCTTGTCACCAGATTCAGCATGCCACTTGCCCCCGTTCCCTTGTCACCAGATTCAGCATGTCACTTGCCACCGGTCCCTTGTCACCAGATTCAGCATGTCACTTTCCACCCATCCTGTCACCAGATTCAGCATGTTACTTGCCACCCATCCTGTCACCAGATTCAGCATGTCACTTGCCACTGGTTCCACTCCAGAGACACAGCCGCTCTCCCCACTGCTGACGGGAGGAGGGGGATAGGCAAGAAATAGAGCCCCCTTCTGGCAAAGTCTGGGTGACAGCAGGGCAGAGGACTGGGTGACATCTGGGGGCTGGGCGACAGCAGAGGGACTGGGTGACAGCAGAGGGACTGGGTGACAGCAGGGCAGAGGACTGAGCGACATCTGGGGGCTGGGCGACAGCAGGGGGACTGGGCGACAGCAGGGGGACTGGGCGACAGCAGGGGACTGGGCGACAGCAGTGGGACTGGGCGACAGCAGGGAGACTGGGCAACAGCAGGGGACTTGGCAACAGAGGACTGGGCGACAGCAGGGGACTGGGAGAAATTGGGTTGAAAACTTACAGAGAGAACAGTGCTACAGGAAAAACCAGATACCATCTTGATCTATGACAGCTAACAGAACTTTTTTACTTCTATGAAAAAGTCTAAAGATAGAAGTGTAGCGGCCTCCTCACTCCCCTCTCTTGTTCTTGCTCGTCTGCCTCTTGTCTAGGGGTATCTCAGAGGGGAGAGAGCGGGGACACCATGCCAGGCTTTCACCACATGTGTCGGTGCGGTATAAGCAATGTTCTTGTAATACCTTCGGGTCAGTGCTGTGCACCTGGATCCTCCCTCCGAGAGTCACCTTAAGCAATGTCTGCCAGAAATGAGCTCCACACCATTAACGTCCAACACGCCTTTATTTTTATGCGAATGAACACAATTGTTGAACTCCCTTGGTAGAAACAGAACAGGAAAGGAGGTGTGGATGCGAATAGGCCCAGACACAATTGTTCCCCACTTTCCTTCCTGAAAGTGGGTTGCGGTCTCCGCACGAGGGTGGAATTTCCTTCCTGGCGGTCTCCGATGAGAGGCTCACCCGTCACCGGCAATATGCTGCACCGGGTCTTCAAGCGAGGAGCTCCCCTCGGTCCATTGTGCCCTCTGGATTCAGGTACCCGCTCCCGGGGTTCCTTAGGATCTCCTTCCCTCGCGGAACCCAGTGTTGGGCACTGAGTTCCGGACCTCCATCCAAGTACCTCACCCCAGGCTAAAGGTGCCTGGGATGGAACACGATCTCCGACTGTCCTCTAGGCCTAGGCCGCCTAGAGGACCGACGCGAACCACCGTCCGCAGGCTGAAGGTGCCTGGGTCTACGAACTCCGTGAAAAAAATGGCCGGCCCCTTTATACCCTCTCCCAGCAAGCACTGCGGGTTCCTCGCCCCACCATACCGCTGCCGAGAGAGGACAAAAAGAAGGCCCGGCACACAGCGATGGTTTAACCCCCAGCCCGTGGCGACAGCACCACCTGCTGGGCCTTAGGGAATCTACACATCACTGGTGTCACTGTCAGATTCAAAATTACACCCGGAAAAGTACATACCCGCTACACTCTCCCCCCGGTCAACCGACACTGGTCCCCAGTGTCTGGAGTAGATCATGCCCTCAACGGCTGACATAATCCAATCCAGAAGCCCACTAACAATTGTACAAAAATAACTTTTGGAAAAAACTGGACTAACCGAAGCAATTGTGTCTGAGCCCTGAAATGAAGAGGGAAAGAAACAACAGCATTTACCATAACATTTTGAATCACATGTGCACATTATACTTTTCCCACCCATCCTGACTAAGATCCACCCCATTCTCAGTGATCTTGATGGGATGCTCTCCTGCAGAGGGAAAAGAAAGAGATCAACACACATAAACCCTGACACATGTGTTCGTGTGGGAGAAAAGAAACCTCTCCGGGAAGAAATCCCTTTTCTCCAAGAGTGGGTGCATGAAAAGTGTTTAATGTTGCGCAACACTGCCACCTGGTGACAGCATCGCGGTAACTGCACTCATGGAACCTTTCCTTCTTCTCTTTGAGCCCTATCTAACCCAGAGTTTGTGATCTCTTTTTGGAAAAATTAAGAACAAACCAGGAACAGTTCCTCATTCCTCTGGGCACAAAAACAACGGCCCCTAAAAGTTTGGCAGCATAGAACACAAAAAAAAATGGAGTCTTTCTCTCCTTAAAGGTAAAAGCGGTGATGCGGCAGAACAAGTGGCTTCAAGTGCTTGTCCATGGTTTCTAGATGATACTAGACATCTTCTCCTTCTTTACGCCGGATCAGCACTTTGTCTGCATGGATGTGACGTCCCAACATCCACTCTGCCTTGCAGTCTTTAAAACGTTGAGAAGCATTGGGAGAGCATGCAAGGTACCTGCGAGTGTGCGGAACTTTTAGGTGAGTCCACACAAAGTCATCGTACCAGCGCTCCCGTCACACTACCACTTCATAAAGTAGTTCCTTCGACAAGTATGGATATTCCCATCCATACTCCGCAGCAACCTTCTGGCCAAATAGGCGTTGTAATCTCGCCAAAGGAGGCATGGTAGCTTTGTCCCCTTCTCCAGGCAAGACTATTGAGTCCTGGTGACGAGGCACTCTGACTACCTCCAATCTGGGCATAGGCGCCCGCAGCAACAGTCTTTTCCCCAACATCAGGTGCAGGTGGCACTGGAGATGTAGGGACAAGCTGAGGACGGGACCCTTCTTCAGGCGCTGGTGCCTCCACCCGGGGCGTACTCTCCCCTGTAGACATAGGTGGATCCCTGGTTCTGCGGGATGAAGCAAGCGGTACTATGTCCCAGCCCTTCTCGCAAACAAATCGTCTATGGCAACGTCGTCCCCCATGTCCGAGAGCGACTTTAGGTCGGAGGTGTCACACTCCTCCGCGGATATGTATCCAGTTGTAGAAACGGAACCACCACCTCCCGCGGACTTGCTGGGCCATGACTTCCCGACACCTCCGCCCACACACCAAATCTCTCCGCCTGGCTTACCTCGGCCTTTTCTTGAAGCGGGACGTCCGGAACTCTTGACGACGGATTCATCCGGGCCAGGCGTAAGCGGGCGAGACGGTCCACCACAACCGCTGGTCGGGGCTACCATGCCGGTCTTTCTCTTCGGTGGTGGATGCTGCGAGACAGTGGTGACCGAGTCAGCATTCTCGGATTTCTCCCGTTGAGATTTTACGACCTCCTCCGCGGTCGCTGCAGTGTGCGCAGGGATGGCTCTCACAGCAGTGATTCCTCCTCTCTGAGTGGTGGTACCTGAAGCCCGGCCAGGGTAGATGGTTCTCGGCCTCTCGACCGCCGGATCCACTTTGAACAGAAACTCCCCACAGGCCTCACAACGTCTGAATGGCTTCAGCTGACACACCAGTCCCGAACAGCCAGGACAAATCACACCCAGAGCCTCAACGTCCATGCACGAGTACAGGGCGAATCGACCCCTTGGCTTTAGCAGGATCCCCATATCTGTTACCGGAGCAGCAGCAGTCAATGTCGTGGTGGAAGGGTGAACTGGAATCCACGATGTATGTCCGAACATGGCGACCTGTTGCTGATCCATTGCACACTGCAAAGTTTTTGCGCCAACGTCCCACGTGTTGTCCTTCACACGTATCGGACTCCTCCCCTTTGCTCCAGTTCGCGGGCTTTCCTTCTTTTCTGTTTCTGAGTCACGCCCACGAACTAAGCGATGGGGGTGTGCCTGGTGGCGCAGTGCAATTAGAAGCCCCACGTGTAGTACTTCACACGGCTGGGTTTCCCCCTCTCCTCGCTCTTCTGCGCGGGCCTTTCCCTTCAATAAGTCATGTCCACGACTTTGAGCACCGGGATGCACTTCGGCCAATGAAGGCCTGCCTATTCGCTTAACTCCTCCGACAGACACGTTCAATACTTGTGGTGCACAAACACTATCCCGGACGAGCCCCCACGTGTAGCGGCCTCCTCACTCCCCTCTCTTGTTCTTGCTCGTCTGCCTCTTGTCTAGGGGTATCTCAGAGGGGAGAGAGCGGGGACACCACGCCAGGCTTTCACCACATGTGTCGGTGCGGTATAAGCAACGTTCTTGTAATACCTTCGGGTCAGTGCTGTGCACCTGGATCCTCCCTTCGAGAGTCACCTTAAGCAATGTCTGCCAGAAATGAGCCCCACACCATTAACGTCCAACACTCCTTTATTTTTATGCAAATGAACACAATTGTTGAACTCCCTTGATAGGAACAGAACAGGAAAGGAGGTGTGGATGCGAATAGGCCCAGACACAATTGTTCTCCACTTTCCTTCCTGAAAGTGGGTTGCGGTCTCCGCACGAGGGTGGAATTTCCTTCCTGGCGGTCTCCGATGAGAGGCTCACCCGTCACCGGCAATATGCTGCACCGGGTCTTCAAGCGAGGAGCTCCCCTTGGTCCATTACGCCCTCTGGATTCAGGTACCCGCTCCCGGGGTTCCTTAGGATCTCCTTCCCTCGCGGAACCCAGTGTTGGGCACTGAGTTCCGGACCTCCATCCAAGTACCTCACCCCAGGCTAAAGGTGCCTGGGATGGAACACGATCTCCGGCTGTCCTCTAGGCCTAGGCCGCCTAGAGGACCGACGCAAACCACCGTCCGCAGGCTGAAGGTGCCTGGGACTACGAACCCCGTGACAAAAATGGCCGGCCCCTTTATACCCTCTCCCAGCAAGCACGGCGGGTTCCCCGCCCCACCATACCGCTGCCGAGAGAGTACAAGAAGGAGGCCCGGCACACAGCGATGGTTCAACACCCAGCCCGTGACGACAGCGCCACCTGCTGGGCCTTAGGGAATCTACACATCACTGGTGTCACTGCCAGATTCAAAATTACACCCGGGAAAGTACATACCCGCTACAGAAGTAATGAAGTTGACAAAGCTCAAGATGGTATCTATTTTTTCCTGTAGCACTTTCCTGAGTGTAAGAAATTGAGCAGAGCAGTTTTCAACCCAATTTCTCTCAGTCCAGTAGCTACATAAAAAATAAAACAGCATTTTAGAGCCTTTTTTTTTGTACCTCCATGTTGCTCTGCCCAAAAGGACCGTGCGATCATCCCTGAGGCTGGCCGCTCTGTCCCCCAGTGACAGGCGGGGTCACCCCTTGCCTGGCCACACCCCTTCACGAGTCCCGACCAATATCTATGAAGGAGGTGGGCCAGCTCTTCAGCATCAGAGCCCTGAGCCGCCGAACAGCTCTGCAGCTGGGGCAGCCGGGGGAGGGATCTGTCAGTGCACTGCATGCGATAGTTCTCTACCCGCGCCCCTGCACAATCCCCGGCAGGCGCAGCAGACATTCCCTCTACACCTCCGGTACACACTCCTGCAGGTGCGCCGGCCCAGGATGGATGAATCGAGCTGGTCTAGGAGGAGAGTGGGACTTTTCTCACAGCGCAGTTTTCACACTGAGCTCCGGACCATGACACACAGCGGGAGATGCCCGCTGATTGTTGTGTGTGACATCATGTAGTGGAGGGGAAGGAGGAGGAGTGAGCGGAGCGCTGCGCTGCAGCCACAGCTTAGCCCAAAGTGGCCCCAGGGCAGGCAGCCTACCGGGAAATCTCCTTCCCACTGATAGGCAACCAGGCCTCTCTCGGAACAGTGACTTCCTTCACCGGTCCTCCAGACAGGTCTTCCCCTGGTTTCCTCTCTTTCAGAGCCGGCCACCCTCCCACGGGCTCCCTGGGACTCCGATGGTCTGATTGTAGACCCAGTTGAAGGTACTGGGCCTACCTGGAACGCTGTAGCCTCAGGCTAAAGGTGCCCGAGACTTCTCGATCAACACACGCACCCATGGCCAACAGGGCCAAAGGTGCGACTTCACCACCAGGGGTCCCCCTGGAATTCTCCTCTCCCCTAATGGCGTCTGCCCCTTATGTACCCCCTCCCAGCATGCACAGCAGGCAAACCACGCCCACCGCATGGCCTCCGGGAGAGGACACCCAATCACGCCGCAATGCCACCCGTGGTTCAACCCAAGACCTGGGCAACAGCGCCACCCACAGGTCAAGGGGAACCATACACGTAGGCAGCACCACAGCAGAGCCCAATCCAAAGAATCCAAACTATTGCTCAGGCCACCCCCCAAATTTCAAGCATAGTGACCCCAAATCTGGGGGTCCGCTACATTTAGGGGCTGGTCTGAGATAGTAGTTGGGCTCAGACCGTTCTCATTTATAGGTTGTGCTATTTTATTTCTCCAGGTGGTATACTGGTGTGCAGTTCCCTGTGGCCTGTAGGTGGCACTGCCATGACGGGCCAGGGTTGAACCATCAGTACTAGTGCTGTACCTTGGGGTGTCCTCTCTCGGCAGCGGTACAGTGGGTGTGGTTGGCCTGCTGTGCGTGCTGGGAGAGGATACATAAGGGGCAGACGCCGCCTGGGAGGGGTCGCTTTCTGGAGTTCGTGAGGAGAGTCGGAGTCCAGGTGTGTGGCGCCCGGCCCTCCAGGCCATGGGGCCATGTGCGCATCAGTCCCAGGCACCTTTAGCCCTGAGGCTGCAGCTTCAACACTGGGCCCAGCACCTTTAGCTGGAGCCCACTTCTGGGAAGAGGAATCCCAGGGTGTCCCTCGCGAGGGAGCTCGCTTCTAAGAAGAGGAGGCCGGGAGGACCTTTCTAATGGACCAGTGAGAGTTCACGGTGAAGGAAGGGGCCCGGCAACTTTCTAGAGGGATTCATCTATCCACCAAGGGCCTAGTAATGTGCTGCTGCTGGCACCTGCTCTTATATTGCTAAGCTGAGAAGTTCGGGACCTGATAGATTTTGTGGCAGAGAGTCTCCTGATCGTATCTAGGAAAATAACTTGATTAAGCGTCCGAGCATCACTTCGGCTGCTAGGATCCACTTTACAGGAGACTATCTGAGTGAGCTGAACCTACTCTGGGATAGAGTAGTGATTGTAATATATACTTGTGCCTGGACCTACCTCCCAAAACCTTGCTGTCCTGTCTCTTATCCACCCTTTTCCTATCTGCTGAACATTGAGAAAAATAAACTCAACGTTGGAGTTTAGAGTGGTGTGGACATTGGAATTGCTTGGGGGAATACAGACACTTGTCCCTATATCCTAGGAGACGAGAACCAACTGATGGAGAACCTAGCTGTGGGACCCAAATACATAACACTGCTTAACCTCCTTAAATAGGAGGGTATGGGCATATAGTACGGTGTGCCCTTTTCCTAGAAGTGAGCCTAAGGTAGGAGAAAAGGGTACGTGTGCTACACGTGGGGGCTCAAGTCTGGGATTCTGCAGCTATACTCCCCCCAGAAGTTGGACTTTGTTTCCCCGTGTGGTTCCGAGGAGGTCGGCCATTTTGGTGAATTTTGAACTGCGCCACTGATGAGAGTAATGGAGGTACAGGCCTAAACTATATTTCTGGCTGCGTAGTTCATAGGCGTGTCTCAACAAGAAAAGCCCGCGAGTTGCGTGCAACAAGAAGAAAGGGGAGGAGCCCCAACATATTGTGAGTTGCACGTGGTGACTTTAGCGCCAAGTGGACAGTGCATGCTGGAATAGTGAGTGAACAACATGTCTGCTGTTCCATGGACTTCGGTGTCTGCTTCCACCATGGACATTGCCTCACTGGCTGCCCCTCTGACAGATGCAAGGATTCAGTTGAAGCCTCGGGGCTGCTTTGCACTGTATACGTGCTGTGGTAGTGTGGTACCCCACCAGTGTATGAATACAGGATTCTCAACCAGGCAGGTTGAGGGGCTCCAGGGTATTTGCTTGTTTGGGAGGAAACTGGCTTTTCAGTTTCCTCATGATTTACTAAAATCCACTTTGGGATCCGGAGCTTGGGGATTTCTTAGAGATCCGGGTGGGATGAAATCCCCAGTCCTGGATCCGGGTTTTGAGACTCAACTGCACACTGATTGTTCAGGTGTGTGTGGGCCTGATAGTAGAATCAGGACCAGCATTCTGGGCCCCACCCTCCCGACGAGTGCAGGTGTGCACTGGGGAAGCCATAGAGTGCAAGTGTGCACTGGAGAAGTCAGAGAGTGCTTGTGTGCACAGTGGAAGCCAGAGACCCAGGTCTGAGGGTCAGAGCAGCAAGGGGCTGCTATCCAAATGGATGGTGTTGCAGATGGAATAGTCTATAGGAGACAGACAAGAGCCTGAAGTGGAAGGCCTGAGCAGCACTGCTATATGTATAAGCCAGGAGGCTGAATGTCAGTTTGTTGTTGAAAAGGAGTACTGAAACCCCTGCGAGGGAAACCTTTCATTTTGTTTTGACTTCTTTTAATAAAAATGGGCAAACAAAGCCCTTAAAAAGAAGAACCAGCGAGTGGCGGTGTCCTTCAAGCTCTACATTTGATGCTAGTCCTTCACAGTGCCGAGATGCGGAGGCCTTGGGGATGGTCTGTCCTGCGTGCCAGGGACTGGTGGTGCACCTTCGGCCCTTTGGGAGATGTACGAGATGTGGAGAGTTCCTCTTTGAGGTAGATCAGCCTACGGAAAACCCCCGGGCCTATCGGGTGAATTGCTTAACAGGCGCCACCACTCAAGAAGAGGAAACCTGCGTTTCCACAACCACCCCCACGCGCACCACTGTGACTGAGAAGGAAGTCAAGCTCGAGGTTCCGGTTGCTGCGGAGCCGGAGACGGAGAAGCCGGCGGATGCTGCCTCTGTTGCTACCGAGACTTCCCTTCCACCTCCCAAGAGGAAGGTGGGCTACGTCAAAGCCTCCCACGGTCGCGGTCGAGGTACACCCCAGCGCCTACCTGAGCCAGAGCTCAAACCCGGAGGGACCTCCAGGAGATCCACGACAGGCCACGGTAAGGAGGCTGGGGCCATGACAGTGAAGAGTTTGCCAGGGAAAGGGAAGAGGCTCAGTGTCCGTACTATAGGGGACACTTGGATGCCTGACCCGTGGGAACTTTTGAGAGACAGTGAGTCAATGTCGACCAAAAACTACCTGCTGACAGAGGAGTATGATACCTCCGATTTGGAGTCGTCTTTTGACGTGGGAGACGATTTTGAAGTAGATGAACTGTTTGCCAGGAAGGGATGGGACAAAACCCTGTTGTCCGCACCCCGAAGCATTAAAAAGGGATCGCCCATGGATTCTGGGGAGACTGCACCCCGGGTGGAGGCCCCTACACGTGAGGAAGGAGATGTTCCCGCACCTGCATTGCCAGCGCCTGCTGCTGTGGCTGAACGTGCGCCACTGCGGGCCTCTTTGCCAAAACTTGATGAAGTGAAAGTGCCCAGGTCCCCGGATGCCATTGCTTTACCGGGTGCAGGAGACCGTGCAACCCTTCCTCCTCTTTCGAGACTACAACGGCTCTTTAATAAGAGAGTGGCTGTTGAATACGGCTGGGAATACCCCTATGTTCCCAGGGACCTGTTGTTTGAAGTCAAAGCATATAGAGAGAGGTGGTATGCGGACTTTGTTTTGAACCACCTAAAAGTGCCTAACGCCCACAGATACTTTGTGTGCTCTGCTGCTATGACTGAACGGTTCAAAGGATGCAAACAGGAGTGGAGTTATGGCCGGCACATACATGCGGGTCGGGTGGTCATTTGTAACCAGGAGCGAGAGGATTCAGTGTACTCTGTAGAGACCTTTGACACAAAATGGAAACTTCTTGTTTTACCCGATCCTCGCTTTTATCTCTAAAGACAAGACTTTGTTTTTTCTTTATCTTCTGGAAGTTATTCCGTTGGGAACTCAAGGACTTTGCCAATCACTGCTTGGGGTAATCTGCTCTGCCAAGAGTCAGAAGAGCTGCTGTTGTTTCTCTCCGCTTACAGCTCCACAGAGAACTGAACTTTTGGGGAAGATGTAGCTAGGTTCACCATTGAGATCATCGTGTTCAAGATGGGGAATGTATAGCAGTGGTACCTTACCATGTTAGGTAGTGTCAAATGCTATGATGGTCGCACTACCACCAGGTGGTGGTGATTTGCAGGACTTTTTATTATGCATCTCCCTTGAGGAACGCTATTACATATGCTAGGGCCTAGTGTATGCAAATTTAGTTGAAGGGAGTCATCTTTTCTCGGAAGGATGGTTCACTTCATGTACATATAGATATTAGTAGGATGTTTGTTTTTTGTGTGTTTCTCTCCCTCTGCAGGTGGACTACTAGCAACTGCCGGAGAATGGGTGGAGTAGTTAGTCTAGAGGGGTGGGATTGAAAATGTATAATGCTATGTGAATGTGACATTGAGTATGGGATGTCCTGTTTGTATTCTTGTTAACCCTTCCTTCATCTCTTTATTTCATGTCCCTTCCCGATTATGTTGGTTCCGGCACAAGGATTTCAAATTTGTACATAGTTTGGAGATAAATCTGCGCTGGGTCAGGCTTGAGGAGCGTGGGTTTATCCCAGACACTGGGGGCAGTGTCTCCTTTAGAGGGGGGTGTATGTAGCGCCCACCCCATTTAGCGGTGCTATATACACAAATTTAGGGGCTGGTCTGAGATAATAGTTGGGCTCAGACCGTTCTCATTTATAGGTTGTGCTATTTTATTTCTCCAGGTGGTATACTGGTGTGCAGTTCCCTGTGGCCTGTAGGTGGCACTGCCATGACGGGCCAGGGTTGAACCATCAGTACTAGTGCTGTGCCTTGGGGTGTCCTCTCTTGGCAGCGGTACAGTGGGCGTGGTTGGCCTGCGGTGCATGCTGGGAGAGGATACATAAGGGGCAGACGCCGCCTGGGAGGGGTCGCTCTCTGGAGTTCGTGAGGAGAGTCTGAGTCCAGGTGCATGGCACCCGGCCCTCCAGGCCATGGGGCCACGTGCGCATCAGTCCCAGGCATCTTTAGCCCTGGGGCTGTAGCTTCAACACTGGGCCCAGCACCTTTAGCTGGAGCCCACTTCTGGGAAGAGGAATCCCAGGGTGTCCCTCGTGAGGGAGCTCGCTTCTAAGAAGAGGAGGCCGGGGGAGGACCTTTCTGACGGACCGGTGAGAGTTCACGGTGAAGGAAGGGGCCCGGTAACTTTCTAGAGGGATTCATCTATCCACCAAGGGCCTAGTAATGTGCTGCTGCTGGCACCTGCTCGTATATTGCTAAGCTGAGAAGTTCGGGACCTGATAGATTTTGTGGCAGAGAGTCTCCCGATCGTATCTAGGAAAAGAACTTGATTAAGCATCCGAGCATCACTTCGGCTGCTAGGATCCACTTTACAGGAGACTATCCGGGTGAGCTAAACCTACTCTGGGATAGAGTAGTGATTGTAATATATACTTGGGCCTGGACCGACCTCCCAAAACCTTGCTGTCCTGTCTCTTATCCACCCTTTCCTATCTGCTGAACATTGAGAAAAATAAACTCAATGTTGGAGTTTAGAGTGGTGTGGACATTGGAATTACTTGGGGGAATGCAGAGACTTGTCCCTATATCCTAGGAGATGAGAACCAACTGATGGAGAACCTAGCTGTGGGACCCAAATACATAATACCGCTTAACCTCCTCAAATAGGAGGGTACAGGCATATAGTACGGTGTGCTCTTTTCCTACAAGTGAACCTAAGGTAGGAGAAAAGGGTACGTGTGCTATATATATATATATATATATATATATATATATATATATATATATATATGAGTAGGTTCCCCCTTTTGCTACCACTTGTCCTCTGTAGGTATGCTGTGGTATCTGGCACCAAGCTGTCAGTAGCAGATCCTTTAAGTCTTGTATTTTGCGATGTGGGGCCTCTGTGGATAAGAATTATTTTTCCAGCACATTCCCAAAGATGCTTGATTGGATTGAGATCTGGAGAATTTGGAGTCAAGTCAACACCTCAAACTCGTTGTTGTGTCCCTCAAACCATTCTCGAACCATATTTGCAGTGTGGTAGGGCGCATTTTGGTGCTGAAAGAAGCCACTGCATAGCTCCCAACTGTCCCTGATTTGGAGCAATGTCCCTCTGTCCCTCATTCCTCATTTGTCCCTCATTCTGGTCTGATCTATAGATGTATATAAAATACACTTTTTATCTATCAAAAAGTGTTTCCCAGTACTAACCTTTCATCTGATTTCTAAATTGCTGCATTTGTAAATTCCAAAAGCCAATATAAAGGAACAGTAGTGGTAAAAAAAAGCACTTGTGGGTTTAACCAATCTTGTTTTTTTGTACTATTCTCCTTTAAGGGGGTGTGGCAAGGGGTGTGTTCTATGCCTGCATACTTTTGCTGATAGGTGTCCCTCAATCCACATCTCAAAAAGTTGGGAGGTATGCCACTGCCATCAGGGAATACTGTTGTACTTGGTCAGTAACAATGTTTTGGTAGGTGGTGCATGTCAAGTAACATCCACATGAATGGCAGGACCTAAGGTTTCCCAGCAGAACATTGCCTACAGCATCACGCTGCCCCTGCCAGCTTGCCTTCTCCCCATACTTCATCCTGGTGCCATTTCTTACCCAGGTAAGTGACACGCACACACCCGGCCATCCACACGATGTAAAAGAAAACGTGATTCATCAGACCAGGCCACCTTCTTCCATTGCTCCGTGGTCCAGGTCTGATGCTCACACGCCCATTGTAGGTGCTTTTGGCTGTGGACACGGGTCAGCATGGACATCCTGACCTGTCTGCGGCTACACAGCCCCCATACACAACAAGCTTCAATGCCAATTTTTTCTACTTTCAACACATCAACTTCATGGACAACATGTTTACTTGCTGCTTAATGTACTCCACCCACTTTCAGATGCCATTTTATAACCAGATAATCTATGGCATTCACATAACCTGTCAGTGGTTATAAAGTTAAGTGTAGCGGTCCTCCTCCAGCTTCTCCCCTCTCTCTGTGGCTGGTTTTACTCGTCTAGGGGTATCTGGGAGAAGGGGAAAGATGCACACCACCAGCTCGGCTCTCTGATGTAGGATGCAGAGATATGAGTTAAACCGTTTACCTTCGGGTCTGCGTTTTAGGCCGGAGCCTCAGCTTCCTCTGTGGAAGATGATTGCCACTGTCACAGACAGGGACACTTAGCTTCCAGTAACACGAGTTCCACACCATAAAAAGTCCAACTCTGTTTTATTGCTTAGATCAATAGGTAGGCTGGTTGACTTTTAAGAGAACAGACAGGGTGTGGGAAAGAGTAGGTCCAGACACAACACAATGAATAAAGTTTCTCCTGTTCCGTTTAGTGCAAACAGGCTTGGCGCACAGTCGCTGCCACCGACTGTGAATTTGGTCACTGCCACTGACCTGGGTGAACGTTGAGGCCCCTGCCACAGGCCTTAGAGGAGGCCTGCCACTGACCTGAGAAAGATGGGTCTCTGCCACAGACCATGAGAACATGAAGTACCTCCTTTAGAACAAACGACCCCTGTCAGAGGAAGACATCCATTTGGATGGTCACCAGAGGCCTCCACCGGCACCAGAAAATGCTGCGCTGGATCTACGGGGAGGTCACGTCTCCGGTAGGGTGACCACGTGTCCCGGATTGCCCAGGACAGTCCCGCATTTTGCAGGTCTGTCCCGGGCACATTCATTGCAGGACAATACAGTGTCCCGGAATAAAACTGACACAGCAACCTCCTGTACCAATCTGATGCCCCCAAAAAAGGCTGCCACATCACCGCTTTACTCACTGACAGTACTTGTCCTGGCTGGGAATGCCTGGAGGAGCACAATCCCTGCCCCCTGCCTGTGATTGGAGAAATCATAAATCCCGCTTTTGTGTCCAATCACTGTGCTGTGATTCGTTACAGCACAAGCTGATTTTTTGGAAGGGGGGTGTCCCTGAATGGTAGTTTGGAAAGGTGGTCACCCTAGTCTCCGGTCCCTTATGCCCTGGATTCAGGCACCCAATACCGGGGGCACCTTAGGAATGCTTCGCCCTCGCGGGACACAGTCGAAGGTACTGGGCCACAGACCTCCTGGCAAAGTACCTCACCCCAGGCTGAAGGTGCCTGGGATGAAACTCGACTCCACGCGCCCAGGCCAAGGGCGCCTGGGCACAGACGAACCGCAGCAGCCCCCAGGCCGAAGGTGCCTGGTGAATGGACCTCGTGTGCAAGATGTCCGCCCCTTTAATATCCTCTCCCAGCAGGCACAGTGGGTTCCCCGTCCCGCCGTACTACTGCCGCGAGAGGACAAAAAGGCCACAGCTCTAGAATGGCAGTTCAACCCCGGTCCCAGGTGACAGCGCCACCTAGGAACCACAGGGAACATGACACCATTCATACCTCCCACACTCCAAAGTGTCCATAAATCCCTAAAATCAATGTATCTGGGCCATCTATAGCCCAGATACACCCCACTAAATTTGACACCCGCTACATAAGGCTACTCAGTGAAGCGCAGACAACCGTTAACATTTTTTCATGTTTTTATTTCTGTCTGTGACATTATTTCACATACTGTCCCTGTAATAGCCAGCAGGAAAGCACAGACAGCAATAAAAAAACATCAGCAAACCCACACAAAGAGCTTCTAGAATGATCCATCAATGAACAAGAAGTCATGCAGGCCATCAAGCTGCTTAACAATAGACCCGAGCCTGATGGCCTCCCAATGTTGTATCACAAAAAATCTGCTGAACTTCTCATCCTTCTCTTAGTCAAATTATTTATTTGTCTACAAAAACCTCAAACCTTCTGACGGGAAACCCGTAATCACTAGGATGCCCAAACCTAACGCAGATAATACAGCCTGGTCCATTTACTGCCTGATATCATTCCTCAACATGGATGTCAAAATCCTAGCTAAAATGCCCTCTTTATGTCCAACTCCGTGATTGGATCTTCGATTCATAAAGACCAAGTTAGATTCATTCTGAACCAATGTGCAGAAACTTCACTTCTATACCAGCATTTCTCAACCTTTTTCCAGTTATAGCACCTTTTAAAAGTATGGACATTCTCAAGGCACCCTGGTTTAAAATATCAATTTTACTTACCAATGGAGGACCTGAGCCTAGGATGATGTAATTAAACATCAGAGGTCCTCCAATCACATCAGAGTTTTCCTTCATGTCAGAGGCCCCCCCATCACATTAGAAGTCCTTCCATTACGTCAGAGGTCCTCCTTTATGTCAGAGTGCCCCCTTCACAACAGAGCAGCCCCTTAATATCATGGTCTCTTCTTCAATTCAGAGGCGCCCATCACATCAGAGGCCCTGATTCATGTCAGAGTCCCCCCATCACATCAGAGGCCACCCCATCACATCAGAGGCCACCCCATCACATCAGAGGCCACCCCATCACATCAGAGGCCACCCCATCACATCAGAGGCCACCCCATCACATCAGAGGCTCTCCTTCACATCAGAGGCCCTGATTCATGTCAGAGTCCCCCCATCACATCAGAGGCCACCCCATTACATCAGAGGTCCTCACATTACATCAGAGGCTCTCCTTCACATCAGAGGCCCTGATTCATGTGAGAGTCCCCCCATCACGTCAGAGGTCCTCCCACTACATCAGAGGCCCTGATTCATGTCAGAGTCCCCCCATCACATCAGAGGCCCTGATTCATGTCAGAGTCCCCCCATCACATCAGAGGCCCTCCCACTACATCAGAGGCTCTCCTTCATGTCAGAGTCCTTGTGATAGACTCACCCAGGACAGTGGCTTTTGGAGGGGACTGAATGCTAGCCTCTTGCCTACTGTTGTATTATGGCCACAATACACTATCAGGCCTCATGCCCACGGACGTTTTTACAGCTGCGTTTTTGAGCGTTTTCTACAGCTTAAAAACGCCTGTCCATGTTAGTCTATAGCTTCATGCACACCTAGACGTTTTTGAGCTGCAAATAGCATAGGCGTTTTTAAGCTGTAAAGAAAACCCAGGACCAGTGCGTTCCTTGGCGTCGGCATTAGGCATAAAAAAACGCGAAGCGTTAAAAAACACGCAAAAACGCTGCGATTGCGTTTTTGAGCTCTGACGTTTTTTTTTTGTTTAGAAAAAAAGGCGCCCATTGGTTGTTGGGGTCTGCGGGCGTGGGGGCTTATCAGAATCTGGAAGCCCCCTTTAACAAGGGGGCCCCAGATCCCGACCCCCCCTATGTGACAATTCCTTTATTAGAAGTGTCCCGCGATGTCCATCCATCTTTAATCACGCCGCTCCAACAGACCCAAAAAATTGAAAAAATAAAAAAGCTCTGCCTCGATGGGAGGCCTCCCGGCGACTGCTGTCTCTTAGTTGTAAAAAAAGGGGAAAAGGCCCTAGGGCCAAACGTTGCGCCAAATAAACCGTGCTAAAGTATGTAGTAAAACAATTGAATCAAAAAATAAATGAAAAGTAAGCTGCTAGCATATATAGCTAAATACAAATAAAACTATAAAAAATCAAATGTGGTCAAAAGTATGCAGCGCTTATCAATCACATTAGCATAATTAAACAGAATAAGCATATGATGAGAAATGTGCTGAGTGATAAAGCATTGATAAAAATAATAAATAAAGAATATGTGAAGTGAAAGAAAGTCCAAAAACTCAATCCGAGTGGAAATCCTTTAAAAAGAACTGAGTCCAAAGTGAAAAAAACGATGTGCTCCAAAACACCTTGAAAAGGGTAGCTTCAACCAGTGAGTGTAATCCTCTAGATAATGCTGACACCCAAAGTGAAGAGAAAAAGTTTCTGCTTACCAGAAAGCCATGACTGCAAAATGACAGTCTCGCCTAGCATAGGAAATAAGGTATTCCCACAACCATAAAAGCTCCAATACAGCAGGTTTCCACAGTGTACCTTAATCTCAGACATAAAGGGAAAAGCTCATGGTGTAGTATGAAAAACCAGCGGAGTTTAATAAATAAGTTAAATTGCACTTACAGAATCCAAATGCAAGTTCAGCATTGATGCGATGAATCAAATAGTTACGGCATTCGTCCGTGTCTCTCCCTAAGCTCCGTATGTTCCGCAACGCTGCTTCTCATCCGAGGAAAGCGTGATGACGTCACCGGCCCCCTACGCGTTTCGTCACGATGGGACATCAACTGGGGATTGGCCGAAGGCGACCGTCAGCACGCTCTGGATATAAATACACAGCGGGCGCCATTTTGACTACTGGCACCCATAAGGGTGTATTGAGAAAACGAAGGGCAGCTAAATAAAAACTGAATAATACGGATAGCAGAGAGACAAATTAGCAAAACCTAAGGGATACTATAAAAATAGTATAGAGCCATCTAGTGGCCAGATAACCGAGTTGCAAGCATGCAAAACTAAAGAAGCAGGAAGAGACAAGGACTCATGCTCAGAAACACAGAAATCTTACAATGAGATAAACCAAACACTGAAGTGCTGATAAAAACAGACATATGAATATGTAATAAACAAATAAAAATGGATTAACCACAAAAAAAAAAAAAAAAAAAAAAAAAAACCTGACATTTAATAAAAAATGAAAAATTAAGAATTATTAATAAAACAATTTATATCCCAGTCCACATTAAGGCCAAAAGGTTTAAAACATTTCATAAGGAATATCCATCTCGTCTCGGACTGAGAGATGGCCCTAACCATATTGGTCCCTCTCCAATGTGGACGAAGGGAATCTATAGCCAAAAATTTAGTTCCCTTAAGTTGACGATTATGATATTTATCATAATGCCTGGATAGATTGTGCTTTGGAAAGCCCCGCAGAATATTACCTATATGTTCACTAAGACGTATGTGCAATTCCCTTTTTGTACGTCCAATGTACTGCTTAGAGCACGGACATTCAATCAGGTACACTACGTACTTAGTGGAACAGGTAATAAATGTGTCAATCTCATACTTGATATTGGTGACTGTAGAGGAAAAGGTGTAATTTTTTCGACTTATAAGTGGATTGACCTTACAGACATTACATCTCCGACAAGGAAAAAAACCTTTCATGTTGTGAAAGAAAGAAGGCCTATGAGGTGGATCAATTACATTGGGAGCAACAATCAACCTCAAAGATGGTGCACCTCTATAGATCATCACAGGTTGTTCTGGAATGACAGGGCCTAAAACACTATCATTCCGCAACACATCCCAGTGTTTTTTGAAAATCTTTTTGATAGAGAAGTGCTGATTAGAGAATCGTGTAATCATTGACCATCCGAACTTGTCTGTTAAGGATTCTTCTTTCTTTCTTTTAGTTAGTAAGGAGTTTCTATCCATAACTGCAACGTTATTAATAATTTCATCAATCACAGTCAACTGGTACACTTTGTTGAGGAATCTCTCTTTTAATAGATTCGCCTGTATATAGTAATCTGAAATATCAGTACAGTTCCGCCTAATCCTCTGAAATTGTCCCTTAGGGACTGAGGCAAGCCAGGAATTGTGGTGACAACTACCCATAGGGATGAAAGAATTACGATCAATCTCCTTAAAGAAGGTGGTCGTAAATAAACAACCATCCCTAACGGTGATATTAAGATCCAAAAAATGAATCTGGGTGTCACTAATCGTGTAATCTAGAACTATACCTCTGTTGTTACAATTTAACTGTGAGAAAAAATTCTCAAGAGATGGAATATCACCTTCCCAAATTAATATAATATCATCTATATAGCGTTTCCAAAAAACTAATTGTTTGGGAGGGTTAATATCAATAACCTCTGATTCCCAATGTGCCATAAAGAGGTTCGCCAGGCTGGGGGCGAATTTGGCCCCCATGGCGACACCTCTTGTTTGTAAGAAAAAGTTACCCCCAAACCAAAAATAATTATGGCTAGTAGCGAACCTCAACAAATTCATAATGAAATTTCTTTGTAAGAAGGAAAGAGATGAATCTTGTTGAAGATACAAATCAACTGCCTCATATCCCTGATGATGTGAAATGATTGTGTAGAGGGAGGTGACGTCTGCTGTCGCTAGAACGCACCCCTCCCTCCATTGAAAATCATTCAGCAAATTGAGAACTTGCATGGTGTCTCTCAGATAGGCAGGGGTGTTAACCACCAGGGCTTGTAAAAAATGGTCCACATACTTTCCAATCCTCGAGGTGACGGAATCAAGGCCACTAATTATGGGGCGGCCTGGTGGCTTGGTGGGATGTTTATGTAACTTAGGTAAATAATATATAACAGGAACCCTAGGTGTAATAGGGATCAAATGAATCTTCTCTTTTTTATTCAGAATCTCCTGTTCAAAACCACTATCCACAAGGGCAGAGAGCTCCTTCCTGTATTTGACAGTTGGGTTAGTGGCCAAAGGAGTAGAATGATCAGAAAGTAGTCTATTCATTTCCTCAACATACTGGGATTTATCTAGAACTACAATACCCCCCCCTTTATCTGCGGGTCGTATCAAAATGTCATTACGTTTACAGATTTGCTTAATGTATTGTTGATGTACATTTTTAGTGTTGTTATTTGGAATGTTGAGTTCCAAAAGATCATGAAGAACAAGTTCCTTAAAAACCTGTACAGAAGGTGCTACAAAACCAGGAGGGTTAAAAAGTGAAGCATTCCTCATGTCAGTATGTCGAATGGTAGAAACATCAGTCGGGTGAACCATATGATTAGTGCTAGGCAACCGATTGGTGCTAATGTGAGGCAAAATGCCTCGGGCAACCTGACTAGAATTACCTGTAGGATTCAACATGAAATGTCTCTTAATGTTCACTTTCCTGATGAATTTGTGAACATCAATAAACGTCTCGAACTTATTTAACTTTCGTGGGGGAGCAAACTTCAAACCGTTACTTAAAACTCTTTGCTCACCCACAGAAAGTGTGGCCGTACTTAGATTAAATATGCCACTAATGTCTAATTTCTCCTTTTTTTTGGCCCGGATTCGCCTCCCCCCTCTGGAGCCTCTCGATCGTCGTAGCCTCTTTTTCCCCTGTTGTTGACCATGGGAAAAAAATGACGAGCATTAGCATCAAGATCTCGAGGAGATTCAGAATAATATTCTCCCCTAGATAATGGGTAGTCGTTCATTTGATTAGGATGTTGAGTAATCACATAATCTTCCTCATATAAATCATCTTGATACTCAGCACGAGGAGCAAAACGATTATCCAAATGGGTAGATCTTCCCTGAGGTGTTTGCTCTGGAGGGCCAGAATTTTGATAACGAACTAAGTCTCTGGGGTCTCGTGAAGGGTCACCAGATCTTACATTTTTGGGCCTTTGGGGTCCTGTATTGCTTCTATCATTCGCATACCCTCTCATTCTCTGAGGAGCAGGGCCAGGAAACCAATTATTCCTCGAATTATCCCTATAATCCCAGGGTCTATATGAGACACCATTATCAAAATGGGAACCTCTGGGAACAGGGTAATTCATCTGTCCATGATTAGCATAATTGGGACCTCTAGAACGAGACCTACGTGGCGTACCTTTAGAACCCATATAATAGGGCACAGATTGCGAATGAGAGTTATAAGGTTGATTATAAGATTGATGAGGGGGTTGTGAATAGCCTCTCGAATAATCACCTTCTTTAGATACAGAGATGGGGGGCGGTTTCTTAATACCTTTCTTTTCATGACCTTTTTTCATAGGTGGAGGGGGTATAGCTCTATTGGAAATGGTAGCAACAGCCTCCTGTTGAGTAACCATTACATCCGAAGCTATATTTGTCTCCATATCTTCTAATTTAGTCTGCCATTTAAAAACGACTTTATTAGAATAATCAGAGAAATCTCGATTAAACTTTTTCTTCTTTTTGTTTTTTTGTTCAAATTCCTCCTTTTCCAAACATTGCTTCAATTGGTCGGATTTCAATTTATATATTTCCTGACCTTTGAAGGAGGACAATCTCTCTTTGATCAGAGAAATCTCCTCATTCAAAGACCGCAGTTTGGTTTTTTTCTTACCAAGGAGGAATTGCAAAAATGTAACCCCTATATCATTGAAATAAATAAACCAACCCTCTAGGTCAGTTTCGCCTTTTTGGGGGCTGACCTCCCATCTAAGGCTACGGGGGTACCATTTTTTTAGAAACATAATGTTCCAAATAAGCTATGTCCCAACTGGTATGTAGTTCTGAAACTAGGAGATTCTTTAATCTCAAAAAGAGACCTCCCAATTCATCAGGCTCATCTGGATTTCCATCAAATACACCATCAACATTGATATTGTGCTGTGATCTAAAGTCAAAGATGTCCATGATGGCTCGGTTATGCAGCAACGTGAAGTATTCTAAAATAGATAAAAAAAGGGGAAAAGGCCCTAGGGCCAGACGTTGCGCCAAATAAACCGTGCTAAAGTATGTAGTAAAACAATTGAATCAAAAAATAAATGAAAAGTAAGCTGCTAGCATATATAGCTAAATACAAATAAAACTATAAAAAATCAAATGTGGTCAAAAGTATGCAGCGCTTATCAATCACATTAGCATAATTAAACAGAATAAGCATAAGCATCTTTTTAAAGGATTTCCACTCGGATTGAGTTTTTGGACTTTCTTTCACTTCACATATTCTTTATTTATTATTTTTATCAATGCTTTATCACTCAGCACATTTCTCATCATATGCTTATTCTGTTTAATTATGCTAATGTGATTGATAAGCGCTGCATACTTTTGACCACATTTGATTTTTTATAGTTTTATTTGTATTTAGCTATATATGCTAGCAGCTTACTTTTCATTTATTTTTTGATTCAATTGTTTTACTACATACTTTAGCACGGTTTATTTGGCGCAACGTTTGGCCCTAGGGCCTTTTCCCCTTTTTTTATCTATTTTAGAATACTTCACGTTGCTGCATAACCGAGCCATCTGACCTAGAGGGTTGGTTTATTTATTTCAATGATATAGGCGTTACATTTTTGCAATTCCTCCTTGGTAAGAAAAAAACCAAACTGCGGTCTTTGAATGAGGAGATTTCTCTGATCAAAGAGAGATTGTCCTCCTTCAAAGGTCAGGAAATATATAAATTGAAATCCGACCAATTGAAGCAATGTTTGGAAAAGGAGGAATTTGAACAAAAAAACAAAAAGAAGAAAAAGTTTAATCGAGATTTCTCTGATTATTCTAATAAAGTCGTTTTTAAATGGCAGACTAAATTAGAAGATATGGAGACAAATATAGCTTCGGATGTAATGGTTACTCAACAGGAGGCTGTTGCTACCATTTCCAATAGAGCTATACCCCCTCCACCTATGAAAAAAGGTCATGAAAAGAAAGGTATTAAGAAACCGCCCCCCATCTCTGTATCTAAAGAAGGTGATTATTCGAGAGGCTATTCACAACCCCCTCATCAATCTTATAATCAACCTTATAACTCTCATTCGCAATCTGTGCCCTATTATATGGGTTCTAAAGGTACGCCACGTAGGTCTCGTTCTAGAGGTCCCAATTATGCTAATCATGGACAGATGAATTACCCTGTTCCCAGAGGTTCCCATTTTGATAATGGTGTCTCATATAGACCCTGGGATTATAGGGATAATTCGAGGAATAATTGGTTTCCTGGCCCTGCTCCTCAGAGAATGAGAGGGTATGCGAATGATAGAAGCAATACAGGACCCCAAAGGCCCAAAAATGTAAGATCTGGTGACCCTTCACGAGACCCCAGAGACTTAGTTCGTTATCAAAATTCTGGCCCTCCAGAGCAAACACCTCAGGGAAGATCTACCCATTTGGATAATCGTTTTGCTCCTCGTGCTGAGTATCAAGATGATTTATATGAGGAAGATTATGTGATTACTCAACATCCTAATCAAATGAACGACTACCCATTATCTAGGGGAGAATATTATTCTGAATCTCCTCGAGATCTTGATGCTAATGCTCGTCATTTTTTTCCCATGGTCAACAACAGGGGAAAAAGAGGCTACGACGATCGAGAGGCTCCAGAGGGGGGAGGCGAATCCGGGCCAAAAAAAAGGAGAAATTAGACATTAGTGGCATATTTAATCTAAGTACGGCCACACTTTCTGTGGGTGAGCAAAGAGTTTTAAGTAACGGTTTGAAGTTTGCTCCCCCACGAAAGTTAAATAAGTTCGAGACGTTTATTGATGTTCACAAATTCATCAGGAAAGTGAACATTAAGAGACATTTCATGTTGAATCCTACAGGTAATTCTAGTCAGGTTGCCCGAGGCATTTTGCCTCACATTAGCACCAATCGGTTGCCTAGCACTAATCATATGGTTCACCCGACTGATGTTTCTACCATTCGACATACTGACATGAGGAATGCTTCACTTTTTAACCCTCCTGGTTTTGTAGCACCTTCTGTACAGGTTTTTAAGGAACTTGTTCTTCATGATCTTTTGGAACTCAACATTCCAAATAACAACACTAAAAATGTACATCAACAATACATTAAGCAAATCTGTAAACGTAATGACATTTTGATACGACCCGCAGATAAAGGGGGGGGTATTGTAGTTCTAGATAAATCCCAGTATGTTGAGGAAATGAATAGACTACTTTCTGATCATTCTACTCCTTTGGCCACTAACCCAACTGTCAAATACAGGAAGGAGCTCTCTGCCCTTGTGGATAGTGGTTTTGAACAGGAGATTCTGAATAAAAAAGAGAAGATTCATTTGATCCCTATTACACCTAGGGTTCCTGTTATATATTATTTACCTAAGTTACATAAACATCCCACCAAGCCACCAGGCTGCCCCATAATTAGTGGCCTTGATTCCGTCACCTCGAGGATTGGAAAGTATGTGGACCATTTTTTACAAGCCCTGGTGGTTAACACCCCTGCCTATCTGAGAGACACCATGCAAGTTCTCAATTTGCTGAATGATTTTCAATGGAGGGAGGGGTGCGTTCTAGCGACAGCAGACGTCACCTCCCTCTACACAATCATTTCACATCATCAGGGATATGAGGCAGTTGATTTGTATCTTCAACAAGATTCATCTCTTTCCTTCTTACAAAGAAATTTCATTATGAATTTGTTGAGGTTCGCTACTAGCCATAATTATTTTTGGTTTGGGGGTAACTTTTTCTTACAAACAAGAGGTGTCGCCATGGGGGCCAAATTCGCCCCCAGCCTGGCGAACCTCTTTATGGCACATTGGGAATCAGAGGTTATTGATATTAACCCTCCCAAACAATTAGTTTTTTGGAAACGCTATATAGATGATATTATATTAATTTGGGAAGGTGATATTCCATCTCTTGAGAATTTTTTCTCACAGTTAAATTGTAACAACAGAGGTATAGTTCTAGATTACACGATTAGTGACACCCAGATTCATTTTTTGGATCTTAATATCACCGTTAGGGATGGTTGTTTATTTACGACCACCTTCTTTAAGGAGATTGATCGTAATTCTTTCATCCCTATGGGTAGTTGTCACCACAATTCCTGGCTTGCCTCAGTCCCTAAGGGACAATTTCAGAGGATTAGGCGGAACTGTACTGATATTTCAGATTACTATATACAGGCGAATCTATTAAAAGAGAGATTCCTCAACAAAGGGTACCAGTTGACTGTGATTGATGAAATTATTAATAACGTTGCAGTTATGGATAGAAACTCCTTACTAACTAAAAGAAAGAAAGAAGAATCCTTAACAGACAAGTTCGGATGGTCAATGATTACACGATTCTCTAATCAGCACTTCTCTATCAAAAAGATTTTCAAAAAACACTGGGATGTGTTGCGGAATGATAGTGTTTTAGGCCCTGTCATTCCAGAACAACCTGTGATGATCTATAGAGGTGCACCATCTTTGAGGTTGATTGTTGCTCCCAATGTAATTGATCCACCTCATAGGCCTTCTTTCTTTCACAACATGAAAGGTTTTTTTCCTTGTCGGAGATGTAATGTCTGTAAGGTCAATCCACTTATAAGTCGAAAAAATTACACCTTTTCCTCTACAGTCACCAATATCAAGTATGAGATTGACACATTTATTACCTGTTCCACTAAGTACGTAGTGTACCTGATTGAATGTCCGTGCTCTAAGCAGTACATTGGACGTACAAAAAGGGAATTGCACATACGTCTTAGTGAACATATAGGTAATATTCTGCGGGGCTTTCCAAAGCACAATCTATCCAGGCATTATGATAAATATCATAATCGTCAACTTAAGGGAACGAAATTTTTGGCTATAGATTCCCTTCGTCCACATTGGAGAGGGACCAATATGGTTAGGGCCATCTCTCAGTCCGAGACGAGATGGATATTCCTTATGAAATGTTTTAAACCTTTTGGCCTTAATGTGGACTGGGATATAAATTGTTTTATTAATAATTCTTAATTTTTCATTTTTTATTAAATGTCAGGTTTTTTTTTTTTTTTTTTTTTTTGTGGTTAATCCATTTTTATTTGTTTATTACATATTCATATGTCTGTTTTTATCAGCACTTCAGTGTTTGGTTTATCTCATTGTAAGATTTCTGTGTTTCTGAGCATGAGTCCTTGTCTCTTCCTGCTTCTTTAGTTTTGCATGCTTGCAACTCGGTTATCTGGCCACTAGATGGCTCTATACTATTTTTATAGTATCCCTTAGGTTTTGCTAATTTGTCTCTCTGCTATCCGTATTATTCAGTTTTTATTTAGCTGCCCTTCGTTTTCTCAATACACCCTTATGGGTGCCAGTAGTCAAAATGGCGCCCGCTGTGTATTTATATCCAGAGCGTGCTGACGGTCGCCTTCGGCCAATCCCCAGTTGATGTCCCATCGTGACGAAACGCGTAGGGGGCCGGTGACGTCATCACGCTTTCCTCGGATGAGAAGCAGCGTTGCGGAACATACGGAGCTTAGGGAGAGACACGGACGAATGCCGTAACTATTTGATTCATCGCATCAATGCTGAACTTGCATTTGGATTCTGTAAGTGCAATTTAACTTATTTATTAAACTCCGCTGGTTTTTCATACTACACCATGAGCTTTTCCCTTTATGTCTGAGATTAAGGTACACTGTGGAAACCTGCTGTATTGGAGCTTTTATGGTTGTGGGAATACCTTATTTCCTATGCTAGGCGAGACTGTCATTTTGCAGTCATGGCTTTCTGGTAAGCAGAAACTTTTTCTCTTCACTTTGGGTGTCAGCATTATCTAGAGGATTACACTCACTGGTTGAAGCTACCCTTTTCAAGGTGTTTTGGAGCACATCGTTTTTTTCACTTTGGACTCAGTTCTTTTTAAAGGATTTCCACTCGGATTGAGTTTTTGGACTTTCTTTCACTTCACATATTCTTTATTTATTATTTTTATCAATGCTTTATCACTCAGCACATTTCTCATCATATGCTTATTCTGTTTAATTATGCTAATGTGATTGATAAGCGCTGCATACTTTTGACCACATTTGTCTCTTAGTTGTGACAGCTGTTATATAGGCAAGGGCAGGGCCACCCGGTGACGTAACCGAGTGACCCTGTCCCCTTCTGATGTCATGTGATGTCAGAGGGGGTGGGGTCATCCGGTTACATCAGCGGGTCCCCGCCCTTGCCTATATAAAAGCTGTCAAAGGGAAAAGACAGCAGTCGGCGGGAGGCCTCCCTGTTTTTCGGGTCCATAGGGCGACGTAATTGAAGCTGGATTGACATCTCGGGACACTTTTTTTTTTTTTTTTTTTTTTTTTTTTTTTAAAGGAATTGTCAAATACTGTCTGTTGTGGTTTTTACTTTTTGACACTTTTTTGGGTGAATGGGTAGGGGTACAATGTACCCAATACCCATTCAAATCTGGAGGGGGCCGGGATCTGGGGGCCCCTTCTTAAAGGGGGCTTCCAGATTCCGATAAGCCCCCCCATCCGCAGACCCCGTCAACCAATGGCAAGGGTTGTTGGGAAAAGGCTCATGTCCCCATCAACATGGGGACAAGGTGCTTTGTGGGACCTCAAAACACCCTCACCATGTTGAGGGCATGTAGCCTGGTATGGTTCAGGAGAGGTGGGGCGAGCGAGCTGTCCTCCAGACTGCATGCTCGGATAAGGGTCTGGTATGGGTTTTGGGGGGGACCCCACGACAATTTTTTTTAAATTTTGGTGTGGAGTTACCCTTAAAAATCCACACTAGACCTGAAGGGCCTGTTATGGACTGGGGGTGGGGGGGGGAGCCCACGCCGTTTTTTTTTTTCTTGATTTGTCATCTATATTGCCGGGAGTCAGCAATACATTACAGCCGCGACCAAGCTTAAATGCCATTTTTTTCCTTTAGAAATGTCAATTTGCTGCGGCACTGTTCTACACATTGCACAGATGCACCACTTTACAGGGAGACTAAGGGGACCCCCCAGGCTATATATTTAAAAAAAATATTACATTTTTATTGTTACACTTTAAGGATTATTAAAATCACTGCTCCTGAAAAAACGGTCATTTAAAAAACTATTTTTTTGCATTGATACATGTTCCCTAGGGCAGGACCCGGGTCCCCAAACACTTTTTATGGCAGTAACTTGCATATAAGCCTTTAAAATGAGCACTTTTAATTTTTCATGTTCGTGTTCCATACATTTTAATAGGGTTCGCATGTTCGCTAGAACTTTTTGCCTGTTCACATGTTCTGGTGCGAACCGAACTGGGGGGGGGGGGGGTGTTCGGCCCATCCCTACTCATTTATACCTCCCTCAGCCCCCTGCTGGTTAACTGCCAAATTGACATATCTCCCCCCCCCCCCCACTATGTCCCAAGGTCCCCTGGGAGACAGGGGGGAAATAATTAATACCTACAGAGCCCAGAGCAGACCTGACTAATCAAATAGTGCTCTCCCTCACAGGGAGACTAAAAACAAATTTCAACCATAAGTAGCTTGATGGGGTGATAGATGTACAAAGTGATACTTCATTCATGTCACTACACAGTAGCGTGGTACGCTGTGCTTGCTCTGTGGTGACATGTGGGACCTGCGATACAATGCAAACATATGTAACACTGCGTTCTGGTCTGAACAAAACGATTGTTTTCTGTGTGTCATTGCAAAAAAACCTCCAAAACTTTTTCTGGCTTAACCACTTAAGGACCGGACCATTATGCAGCTTAATGACCGGGCCACTTTTTGCGATTCGGCACTGCGTTGCTTTAACTGACAATTGCGCGGTCGTGCGACGTGGCTCCCAAACAAAATTGACGCCCTTTTTTTCCCACAAATAGAGTTTTTTTTTGGTGGTATTTGATCACCTCTGCGATTTTTATTTTTTGCGCTATAAACAAAAATAGAGCGACAATTTTGAAAAAATGCAATATTTTTTACTTGTTGCTATAATAAATATCCCCAAAAATATATATAAAAAACGTTTTTTTCCTAGTATTAGGCCGATACGTATTCTTCTACATATTTTTGGTAAAAAAAATCCCAATAACCGTTTATTGATTGGTTTGCGCAAAATGTATAGCGTCTACCGTATAGGGGATAGTTTTATTGCATTTTTATTAATATTTTTTTTTCCCTAGTAATGGTGGCGATTAGCAATTTTTATCATGACTGTGACATTATGGCGGACACATCGGACACTTTTGACACCATTTTGGGACCATTGTCATTTTCACAGCGATCAGTGCTATAAAAATGCGCTGATTACTGTAAAAAGGCAGTGAAGGGGTTAACCACTAGGTGGCACTGCAGGGGTTAAGTCAGTACTAGGGAGTGATTCTTACTGTGAGGGGTCGTGGCTACACGTGACATGTCACTGATGACCGTTTCCGATCACGGGGAACGGTCATCAGTGACAGTGTCACTAGGCAGAATAGGGGAATGCCTTGTTTACAAAGGCATTCCCCTGTTCTGCCCTTGCCTACCGCAATCGCGGACCGCCTGGGAACATCAAGTTCCCGGGACCCGCGGCCGCACTCACGAGGCACACAGCGGGCGCGCGATCCCGGCAGCACGCGCGTGCCCGCTGGGCGGCAAATTTAAAGGGATGTACCTGTACGCCAATATGCCTGCCCGTGCCATTCTGTCGACGTACATCATCGTGCGGTGGACGGTAAGTGGTTGATTACCACCTTAATCAGCCACAGAACCTGTGTAATTAATATGTGTCGGGGTTTAAAGGGATGAGGTGGCAACCCTACTGCTCCACATGCTGGTTACATCTGTGCTGGTATCGGGTGCTTGGCACCCATGTTCTAAGTGTGCTAGGGCTCCTTCCATCCTAACTCATAACTGGGCACTGAGCCATCCGTAACATCTCTACAGGATGGATCTAACTAAAAGGGGCCTAGCACCTGATGACACCCTCTGCTGTAACCAGACACTATTCTGGCATAGAGCCACCTAGTGGCAGACTAGCTAGCTGCACCTGCCTACATGCTAGCACAAGTGACTGAAGAACACTGACATTAGAAGAATAGATCTTGCAAGCCATCAACATAAACGGAACTTATTTATAGTCGATGTCCTACTATATATGGCATCACATATCTCTACAACCAATCTAATACTTTAGATCTTTTCGGACAAATCTCAGGCCTAGAAGTGAACGGTGCTAAATCCAAAGCCGTAAAAGCTGAACTCCAGGTATGATCTTAGTTGCATATTTACATTGGATCAGCTTGGACCAATGTAAGTATGAATATCTCATACCTGAAGGAGCACTGTGGAAGCTGGAAATCATTGTAGTAGTTGGTGCTACTACAGTAATCTCCGCAATCTTCCAGGTCCTGTGCCCTGCATACTGACCACAGGGGGGTGCTCACTGGGCACTGCCACCATTCACAGAATGCCTTGTATTTTTTTCCATTCTGATTGGATGAGGTGGAGATTGTGATGTCACCACCGCCTCTCCCCTCAATCTGATCCAGTGGCTTCAATACTTTCTGAGTCTCAGACCTGGAACCAGTGACCCTAAAGCTTTGGTGTCAGAGGATTGGCATGACAGGCAGCTAGCATTTCCAAAAGGTGGGCAGTAGTTTTATTCAAGGACTGCAAAATATACACTCACTGGACACCTTTTAAGTACACCTTACTAGTACCGGGTTGGACCCCCTTTTGCCTTCAGAACTGCCTTCATTCTTCATGGCATAGATTCAACAAGTTGTTGGAAACATTCCTCAGAGATTTTGCTCCATAGTGACATGGTAGCATGACGCAGTTGCTGCAGATTTGTCGAGATCTGGTGACTGTGGAGGCCATTGGAGTACAGTGACCTCATTGTCATGTTCAAGAAACCAGTGGTGGTAATATGCGACTATGTCAAGAAAAAGGTTGAGCGGGGTGGGACTTTGTGTGTGCCTCAGTGGAGTAAATAAATATAGAAATACCAGAATATATAGAAAAATAAACAACTTTTATTCTTCTGCCATGTGGCAGCGGTATCAAAAAGTATTTTCTAACAAAACATAAGATAAAATCACGTTACAGTTCAGAAGATCAAATATCGGGGTGTGCAATTCTCACTCAAGAAGGATAAGAGGGCCTACGCGTTTCGCAGATTTCCGCTTCGTCAGGGCCTTTGAACGTAGCACAGTAAGATATTATATAGATTCTAGAAATAAACAAAGGGTTGATGGAATATATGTATACATATCACAACCAATGCATGTAAAAGGAGAAAAAAAGAAAACAAAAAGATCAACAATGTACAAAAGTAAATATAAAAAAAAAAATAATAATTAAAAAATACTGGTGAACATACAAGGGCACATCTATTATACTCCCTATATGTTCACACACAAAATACATACATTCACATTTATCACTAAACATTAATGCAGGTTGGATGTTGCATTATATAGGAAGACACTTTATACTGTGGTGGTATTATTGGAGCTTTGTGACATGGTGACATTATCCTGCTGGAAGGAGCCATCAGAAGACGGGGACACTGTAGTCATAAAGGGATGGACATGGTCAGTAACAATTCTCAGGTAGGCTGTGATGTTTAAATGATGCTCAATTGGTACTAAGGGGCCCAAAGTGTGCCAAGAAAATATCCCCCACACCATCACACCACCACCAGCCTGAACCGATGATACAAGGCAGGATGGATCCATGCTTTCATGGTTACACCAAATTCTAACCCTACTATCTGAATGTCGCAGCTGAAATCAACTCATCAGACCAGGCAACGTTTTTCCAATCTTCTATTGTCCAATTTTGGTGAGTCTGTGCCAATTGTAGCCTCAGTTTCCTGTTCTTAGCTGAGAGGAGTAGCACCCGGTGTGGTCTTCTGCTGCTGTAGCCCATCTGCTTAATGGTTGGATGTGTTGTACGTTCAGAGATGATATTCTGCAAACCTTGGTTGTAATGAGTGGTTATTTGAGTTACTGTTGTCTTTCTATCATCTGGAACCAGTCTTCCCATTCTCCTCTGACCTCTGATATCAACAAGGCATTTTCCTCCACACAACTGCCACTCACTGGATATTTTCTCTTTTTCAGACCATTCTCTGTAAACCCGAGAGATGGTTGTATGTGAAAATCCCAGTAGATCAGTGGTTTTTGAAATTCTCAGACCAGCCCGTCTGGCACCAACAACCACGTCACGCTCAAAAGTCACTTGAGCCCCAGTTCACATCGGGCCAATTTGACATGTCAAATCGCTTGCCAAAGCGGAGCCTATTGCCGGTGTCTTGTCGAGCTGGTTCCCCTATCGGATAGGGTCCGGCCTCGACTGCGCAGCGCTTGCGCAGTCGGAGGCCTCGGAAATCTCTGAGCCTGAACACCTGTTCGTCAGCTGTACACACGCTCCCTCCCGATGATACACGCCGCACAGCAAGGGGTGGAAAAAAGGGAGGAGACTGATGTGATATTGACACGCCGCTCTACTACACGCGGCAGCAAGGGGTGGAAAAAGGGGCGGAGGCTCATGTGATATTGACACGCCGCTCTATTCTACACGCCACAGCAAGGGGTGGAAAAAAGGGAGGAGACTGATGTAATATTGACACGCCGCTCTACTACACGCCGCAGCAAGGGGTGGAAAAAAGGGCGGAGACTGATGTGATATTGACACGCCGCTCTATTCTACACCTAAAGCTAAAGTTGGGACTTTATATGAGGCAATAACTATATATAAACCTCCATCCCTGGTATGGTTGAACAGCATATGCTAAAGCGTGGGACTTTCTATGAAGCACTCTGCTAATTGAAAAGAGCAAATTAATATGTCAATTGTTTTATTGATACAGACAAAGGGCATACATACACATGTAAAATGGTAGCATTTTATAGTAATAATAGGTCATAATAAAAAAATCCCACCCTTTAGCATATGCTGTTCAGCTCTATTCTACACGCCACAGCAAGGGGCGGAAAAAAGGGCGGGGACTGATGTGATATTGACACGCCGCTCTATTCTACACGCCACAGCAAGGGGTGGAAAAAAGGGCGGGGACTGATGTGATATTGACACGCCGCTCTATTCTACACGCCACAGCAAGGGGTGGAAAAAAGGGCGGAGGCTCATGTGATATTGACACGCCGCTCTATTCTACACGCCACAGCAAGGGGTGGAAAAAAGGGCGGGGACTGATGTGATATTGACACGCCGCTCTACTACACGCCGCAGCAAGGGGCGGAGGCTGATGTGATATTGACACGCCGCTCTACTACATGCCGCAGCAAGGGGCGGAGACTGATGTGATATTGACACGCCGCTCTACTACACGCCGCAGCAAGGGGCGGAGGCTGATGTGATATTGACACGCCGCTCTACTACATGCCGCAGCAAGGGGCGGAGACTGATGTGATATTGACACGTCGCTCTACAACACGCCGCAGCAAGGGGCGGAAAAAAGGGCGGAGACTGATGTGATATTGATCAGTGCTTTGATGCTTGGTTATACACTCTATACAGCAAGGGCCAGCAAGGGACGCATGTGATATTGAGCAGTGCTTTTTTGGGGCATGGTTTTCTCAATAAAATATACGTCTCACATCCGCCCCTTGCTGTATAGAGCAGCGCATTTAACCAAGCATCGGGAAACGAGCGCGTCTACAGCTGACAAACAGCTGTTCAGGCTCGGAGATTTCCGTCGGCTCGGATTGCGCCTGCGCATTCAAGAGGGAACAATATCGATAGGATGAACCATATCGTTAGAACACCGGCAATGGTATCATCTGGATCAGTGCGACACTGACTTTGCGGCCCCGCACAAATTTCCAAAAATTGTTCCTGCACTACTTTTGGCGACTTCGGGAGCGATTTCAATAGACATCTGCGCATGGACCCGCACAGATATCTTTCAAATTGCCCCCGAACTCGCACTCAAATGCAGGTTTGAAATCGTTCAGCTGAACTCTCACAATTTCAAACCCACCCTCAGCGTCAACGAGGGCTACATCCCCTTTCTTCCCCATTCTGATGCTCGGTTTTAACTTCAGCAAGTCATCTTCACCACGTCTAGATGCCTAAATGCATTGAGTTGCTGCCATGTGATTGGCTGATTAGCAATTTGTGTTACCAAGCAAATGTACGGGTGTACCTAATAAAGTGGCCGGCGAGTTTATAGGCTTCCATTGCTGAATGTTTTGTTTTTTTAAATACTAGTTCTACCGTGTTTCCCCGAAAATAAGACCTACCCTGAAAATAAGACCTAGCACTATTTTCCAGGAGGGCTGCAATATAAGCCCTACCCCGAAAATAAGCCCTAGTTTAAAATGCTTGTAAAATCCTATAATCCACTCTATTACAGTAGTATATAATGTACAATGTGTGTGTTTCTGTAATATAATTGAAGGGAAGAGAGCTCTGGCGGGTCACAGAAGTGCAGAGCGGAGCTATAAAGAAGGTATTTGGCACAATTATATTACAGAAATACACACATTGTACATTATATAATACTGTAATAGAGTAGATTATAGGATTTTACAAGCATTTTAACTCCGTTGACACTGGGGATTCCTGACAGGCAGGGAGAGAGAGGGGGAGAGAGAAGTCAGCACATTACATGGTAAGACCTACCCCGAAAATAAGCCCTACTGTGTCTTTTTTTGTGAAAATGAATATAAGACCTGGGCTTATTTTCGGGGAAACACGGTATGGCTATTATGCTGGTCCAACAATTTCAATGTTCTTAGAATTCAATATTCATATTAGGATTTATCCCTCACTTCACCGTCTGTGTGCTTCTTCCTGGTCACTGACAAAAAGTAGACTAAAGACAGCCAGGCAGCTGTCTTTTATTAGGAGAAGGTCAGCACAATGGCAGCCCCCCACCCCATATTTCAACAAATGTTTATCTGCACTGCCCAGCTTTGTCCAGGAGGTGGCAGTGTAACATTAGCACTGCAATCCACTCTGCAAGACTCCCATTTGTTCAGCTGTCACTGAGGACAAAATATTTACGTTCCTTTGTGTCTGTGACCTTTAAATAAGAACTTGGAGACGCAGAGTACCCTTGATATTAGATTATCAAGTATTTGATTTTTTTTCTTTTGTATTTTTATTACAGAACTGGGTAGAGGTAACAATGACACCGGCAAACGGTACTTATAATATTGATTAATTCAACGCCGACAGTTCAACTTGATTTCATGGCGTTTGTTTTTGCACTTTATGTATTCTCAGTATCTGTGATGGTTCCCATTTCTCCAGGTCATGGTATATCTAGCAGTAGTTAGTCACATTCATATGGACTTGTTCTGTAATGTTGAAGATGTTTCGTTGCTGCTTTGTAATCACTTCTTCATTTCTAATTTCTAAGTTACTTCCGAAATTATATCCAAAACCTAAAAAGAGATGTATGTTTTTTTTTTTTTTTTTCAAGAATCATACTTACCTAGGTGGATGCAGCATTGGTTTGATGCTGCATCTGTCCCCCATCGCCTCTAACATTGAGAACCGAGCGATCAAACACTGCAGATCGCTCGGTTCTCACAGCTGGTGACTATCAGCTCTCTGCTCTGCCCCCCCCCACTCTCACTGGAGCGCTGAGCTGTGGAGGGGGCGGGAGTGGCTGGTTTAGGCTCTGTGACGTTAGCCGACAGCAGGCTTCAGCCTGCTGTCTGCTGAAATTAAGTAACAGGCGTGCAGAACGAACTGCACTCCTGTTATCCACAGGAGAAGTACAGCCAAACGAGCTTTGGCTGTACTTCTCCTTTAATCCAGTCATCATGGAATGCGTCAAGGAAGATGCTGATTGTCTAAGGATAGGATGGAGGATGTGAAGGTTCTGGAGACAACCTGTTCTAGTTACATAATCCCATCATACAGAACAGAGGAGTTAACCTGGAGGAGAAAGGATGATAGTAGAACAACCCAAAGTAATATGGACTCTTGGGTTAAGAACCTTTCAAACACAGAGCTTACCCAGCCGAAGAAGGAAATCTAAGGCTCACCACACACGTTACAATCTGACCATACAGACTTTGTTCAATCAACTTTAGATTTACCAAAACTATGTAATATGTGCTCCTTCCAGTGGCGTCGCTAGGGGGTGGCTTCTGGGACTATAGCCCCAAATCTGGGGCCCATAGCCCCTAGTCTCTTACCAGGTGCAGCGGTGCCGTCGGGGCCGGACTGGCCTACCGGGATACCTGGAAATTTCCCGGCAGGCCGCCTGCCCTCAGTGCCCTGGGGCCGCTTTTGGCACGGAGCTTGCCCCTGAGTAAAAATAAAGGCCAGTCAGCAGCGGCGGCAGCCGCTTTTCAAATGCGATGTCTTCTCTTATGCGAGATATGTGATATGCAGCAGCAGGAGAACAAGAGAACGGCCGTGGTGCTGGTTTTCCCCTTGCATCCGGGCGGCGCGGCGCCACCCACTAGTCTGGTGTCTGGCCTGCAGAGTCACAAGTCACTCTGTGGGAAGCAGGAGAACAGAAGAACGGCCGTGGCTGGGGCGGAAGAATTAAGGTGCTGCTATGGGCTGTAGCCCCAGATCTTTTGTAGACCTAGGCTCCATCATAATCAAACCAATCAATTTGTATCAAATTAGGCAGGTCCTTGCACTACAGAAAGGAGAATGTACAAATGGATTGTGACATGTGTGGTGAGATTTAGCCAAAGGACTGAATTTGCTGTGGCACCCCAACATATCCTTGTGGTGGATATTATCTCAGCTACAAAATCTTCTACCCATAACCACCACATATCGGTAGAAAAGGGTATACGACCCTGTCTAAGGGTCCCGGTGGTCTGGTCCAATGCCAAAGCACATCCAACTTGGCCCTGCTAAGGCCCCTTTCACACTAGCGGACCATATGTCCGCTTTTTCATCCGTCCGTTTACGGGTGAAAAAGGGACATACATTGGTCCCTATAAGATCACGGGTGTCAGCGGATAAACATCCGCTGACACCTGATCTCCTCCGTGTCCGCAATGCTCCGATTCTGCAGACGGAGGAAAATCCTATTTTTCTATCGGTCTGCAGAGCGGATCGGATGAACACGGACAGACTGTACGTGTTCATCCGATCCCCCCATAGGGGAGAGGAGATCTGACAGGGCGGTCCCTGCACAGTGTGCGGGGACCGCCCTGTCATCCGCCGGCTCAGCGGGGATCAACGGAGCGATCCCCGCTGAGCAAGCAGAGGTTCACGGGGCGGATCTTCACGGATCCGTCCCGTGTGAAAGGGGCCTAAAGAGGAGGCACTTACATCAAGGTATCCGAGCTTTACCATCCTGCCAGCGGAAAAGGGGTGATGCACCGTGGTCATGAATATATCCAATTACCATTCTTATGAGGCCACTTGTCTCAGTGCTGCCAACACATTTGAGTCTCTAAAGAGGGACCCCACTAGCTCAGGGGAACCGTCTTTGTGTATCTTAGATAACATCATGCTCAGAGATTAGGTTGAGACTCACAATGTAGGTTGTTGATATGAACTGTACTAAAACTGCAGCTGAACCACAGTGAATGCATATATATGAGAACTAGGGCATTTAAAATAATATTATAGAATATCGCATGCGCTCTTTGGGTTTAAACAAAGAAATATTGCTCACAAATGTACACTATATAGCCTAATATTTGTGGACTCCTGACCATCACACCTGACCTACCTATTGTATATAGCCAAAGGTATATACCATACCTCCCAAATTTTTTAGATGGGAACGATGGACACCTATTAGCAAAAGTATGTATGCATAGGACACCCCCCCTGATGGCGGGTGGGCGGGGGGCAAAGTGGCAGCATTCGATTGGCACAGTGGCAGCATTTGGGGCACAGTGGCAGCATTTGATGGGCACAGTGGCAGCGTTTGATGGGCACAGTGGCAGCATTTGGGGCACAGTGGCAGCGTTTGATGGGCACAGTGGCAGCGTTTAATGGGCACAGTGGCAGCGTTTAATGGGCACAGTGGCAGCATTTGATGGGCACAGTGGCAGCATTTGATGGGCACAGTGGCAGCGTTTAATGGGCACAGTGGCAGCGTTTGATAGGCACAGTGGCAGCGTTTGATAGGCACAGTGGCTGCGTTTGATAGGCACAGTGGCAGCGTTTGATAGGCACAGTGGCTGCGTTTGATAGGCACAGTGGCTGCGTTTGATAGGCACAGTGGCTGCGTTTGGCACAGTGGCAGCATTTGGGGCACAGTGGCAGTGGCTATTTCTGTTCCAGGATGACTGTACTCTGTGCACAAAGTCAGCTCCATAAAGACATGGTTTGATGAGTTTGGGGTGGAGGAACTCGAGTGTCCTGCACAGAGCGCTGACCTCAACCTTACTGAACGCCTTTGGGATGAACTAGAACACTAATTGTGAGCCACCTCTTCTTATCCAACATGCATATCTGACCTCACAGATAATCTTTTGGCTGAGAGGGCAATAGATTCCCCCAGACACATTCCAAAATCTTGTTGAATGCCCCCCCAGATAAGTAGAGGCCGTAATAGGCACAAAGGTGGGGGTGGTGAACAAATCCATGTTAAGGCCCATGGTTTTTGAATGGGATGTCCAACAATCTCGTGGTCAGCTCTCCACAACTTTTGGCTATATAGTAGATTTGTTAAAAAAAAAAAAACAACAACAACATGGACATTCAGAGTTTAAGGCCCCTTTCACACCAGCGGACTGATCAGGTCCGCCTGTCTGTTTTTCAGGCGGACTTTATCTAACCACCCATTCTCTATGGGGCAGCGGATGTCTGCTGTGACCCGCAGGCATCCGATCCGGGCTGCTAAAAACACACGGATGGGATGGGGATACACTCGCCATCCATCCGGCAGATTGGATGACAATCGGATGGAAATGGACATGCAGTCCGTTTCCATCCAACCCACCCCATAGAGAGCAGTGGGCTGTGTCCGTGTCCGCTCTTTATAGGCACAGACCTGTCATCGGAGAGATCCCCCGCTGAGCAGGCGGATCCGCTTGGACGAGTTTCGCCCTGTGTGAAAGGGGCCTTAAGGCCTGATTATGAGAGTAGAAGATAACTTACTGATGACATCATACCACCTGGACAAATTGGGAGCTGTTTGGGTGTTGAAATACTCTATAGTGGATTTAAATTTGTACAGTATCTTGAATGTGAAGGTTTGTTTTGACTTTTATTATCTTTAACAGATTTCGAGGATGTGAGCCACCCTTTGAAGTTCACACATATTTATGTATCCTTTGTATAATTATCGTTGAGTTACATTGAAAAGAACTGATCTTTTTTGTGGGTTGGAATTGTGGTTTGTCTAGTGCTGTTTGATTGGGGTGGTTACAATGTTTCATTCATCTCCTCTGATGACGTTTCCTTTTGTGTGTATATTGAAATGTACATGTGTTCATGTATACCATGTTTACCTTGAACTTGAAGGGTGGGAATCTTCAAGCTCCAGAATCCAATCCAGGTTTACAGATACCAGAGAAAGCCAAAAACACAGCTTTCTCTGCTCAGAAACAAGCCTTAATGCGAACCCTTTGTAACTATATTTTGCACTATCACAATATATGTTGGAGAGCAATGCTCACTCATATTCTGGAAAAAAACTATATTTGTATATTGTTAAGCACCGGTTGACAGGATTGTGGTTGGTGTATATGTATCACCCTACACTTTGCTTATAGACATAATGAGGTGCTCCAGGGTTGATGACTGATGTTGGTAAAACAATCTTTTTGTTTTCTCAGAATCTAATAAATCCTGTTCTGGGTTCTGTAAAGCTTTGGATGTGATAAAGCTTCTATTCCTAGGTCCACATCTTATCTGATTGCCAGATCTCATTATTAGTCTCAGCTGTCCACAGGCCTTTATATACTGTATGAGCTGACTGATTCTCAGGGCTCTCTTACTCCTGCTGCTGGGTGAAAAGGCTAACTTCTGACAGAAACCTAAAAAGGTAAAAGTGCTGCCTGTTTGTTTTGGGGAACCCTTTAGTAGACACCCTGCTAGTTAGACCTGAGTTTAGTTAGTGGCTCAGACGAGAACATTTTTACATTTGTTTTTTAAGGCTATGGACTTGCTGGGCAAATCTTTCCTGTATTGAAACTGTGTTTGTTTGCTGCCCTACTGAACAAAATGCAGGACAAAACTCCTTGGACTATTTATGGGTTTCCTTGTCTCATGCATGGTTTACCACTGCTAGTACCAGTTGAGCCTGTCCATCTTACAATACAAATATACACTTTATTACCAAAAGTATTGGGACACCTGCCTTTACACGCATGTGAACTTTAATGGCATCCCAGTCTTAGTCCGTAGGGTTCAACATTGAGTTGGCCCACCTTTTGCAGCTATAACAGCTTTAACTCTTCTGGGAAGGTTGTCCACAAGGTTTAGGAGTGTGTCTATTTGAATGTTTGACCATTCTTCCAGAAGTGCATTTGTGAGGTCAGGCACTGATGTTGGACGAGAAGACTTGTCTCGCAGTCTCAGCTCTAAATCATCCCAAAGGTGTTCTATCGGGTTGAGGTCAGGACTCTATGCCAGACAGTCAAGGTCCTCCACCCCAAACTTGCTCATCCATGTCTATATGGACCTTGTTTGTGCACTGGTCCAGATCATTTGGTGGAGTGGGGATTATGGTGTGGGGTTGTTTTTCAGGGGTGGGGCTTGGCCTCTTAGTACCAGTGAAGGGAACTCTTATGGCATCAGCATACCAAGACATTTTGGGTGATTTCATGCTCCCAACTTTGTGGGAACAGTTTGGGGATGGCCCTTCCTGTTCCAACATGACTGCGCACCAGTGCACAAAGCAAGGTCCATAAAGACATGGATGAGTGAGTTTGGGGTGGAGGAACTTGACTGGCCTGCACAGAGTCCTGACCTCAACCCAATAGAACACCTTTGGGATGAATTAGAGTGGAGACTGCAGTGCCTGACCTCACAAATGTGCTTCTGGAAGAATGGTCAAACATTCCCATAGACACACTCCTAAACCTTGTGGACAGCCTTTCCAGAAGAGTTGAAGCTGTTATAGCTGCAAAGGGTGGGCTACGTCAATATTGAACCCTACGGACTAAGACTGGGATGCCATTAAAGTTCATGTGCCTGTAAAGGCAGGCGTCCTAATACTTTTGGTAACATAGTGTGTATGTGTATATGTGTATATGTGTATGTATGTATATATATATATATATATATATATATATATATATATATATTGTGAGGGGGTTAGCTCGGCAGCGGGTGTGTGTGACCCCCGAGATGGGCTCCCCACACAAAAACAGGCCCAGCAAACGGAGGTTGTGGTTTTCAAAATCAAAAAGGTGCGGTTTATTTTCTATTTACAGTGACAAAACACAGCAAAGCAAAAGAAACATAAACAAAATAAATCCTGGTCAACTTGACCTCTGACTAAACATACAGGTTTCCTAACTAACAACTGGGATCAGCCTAGTGCTGTCCTAGTCCCTAAGTCCCTGGTTTTAAATGTCCAAGCAAATAGCCACACAGGCTTTGTCTCACCGCACAGGGGTTCACTCTCCCTAGACAGTCCACACAGGTCTGGTTCCAGGCATGAGCTAACATCTAATGAAGCTGGGAGTTCTTATAGAGGCCTAAATGAGCTGACAAGGTTCAGCTGGTCTCCTCATCTCTGTCTGCACGACGCCCCACACTCTCCCTAGAGGTATGAGTCATCCATGAGCCCACTAGCCTTATACAACTCTCCACCTAGTTGTATAAGTCGGCGTAAACCCTGAATCTGGGCGAAATATATCTACCCCCCTGGATGCAACCAGGTGACTTTACCTTCCTGCTGTCACATACCCCCCCCCCTCTTGTTTTAACCTCGGGGTTGGAACACCAGCAATCAGGCATTCATGTACTCGAGACAAAGCATCCACATTCCCCATTTGAACGCCAGGGCGATGCTTTACTGTGAAGTTGAATTCCTGGAGGGCCAGGAACCACCTATTCACTCTTCTATTTGTTTCCTTGTTTTGAGCCATCCACTTTAACGGAGCGTGATCCGTAACCATGTCAAAGTGCCTACCTAGCAGGTAGTACCGAAGGGAATCTAGAGCCCACTTCACCGCTAAACACTCCTTTTCAACGGTGGCGTAATTTACCTCATGGGACTTCAACTTCCTGCTGAGGTAAATGACTGGGTGCTCTTCCCCGTTCCAGACCTGGGACAATACTGCTCCTAACCCCACATCTGACGCATCACTTTGTACGACAAAGTCTTTAGAGAAGTCGGGTGAGTACAACACTGGCTGGCTACATAAGGCTTGTTTCAAGAATTGGAATGCTGCCTCAGCCTCGGGGGTCCATTTAATCATGACCGACCCTTTCCCCTTCGTCAGGTTGGTTAGGGGCACAGCCTTAGAAGCAAAGTGGGGAATGAATCGCCGATAATACCCAGCGATTCCCAGAAAGGCTCGTACCTGCTTCTTGCTGTTGGGACGTGGCCAACTCTGGATGGCCTCGACTTTGTTGAGTTGGGGTTTTATTACTCCCCTCCCAATGGTGTACCCAAGATATTTGGCCTCCTCCTGCCCAATGGTACACTTCTTGGGGTTAGCCGTAAACCCCGCTTCCCGAACAGAGTCCAGGACTGCTTGCACTTTTGGCAGATGTGAGGCCCAATCTGTGCTATGGACAATTATGTCATCCAGGTAAGCCGCAGCATACTTCCGATGGGGCCTCAGCATCTGGTCCATTTTCCGCTGGAATGTGGCCGGCGCATTCTGTAACCCGAACGGCATTCTTTTATATTGGAACGCCCCGTCTGGGGTTACAAATGCGGTTTTCTCTTTGGCCGACTTGGCCAGGGGGATTTGCCAATACCCTTTTGTGAGGTCAAGAGTCGTCATGTATCGGGCTGTTCCCAGCCGGTCGATCAACTCATCTATACGTGGCATGGGGTAGGTGTCAAATTTTGTAACTTTGTTCAACTGACGAAAATCGTTACAAAATCGCCAGCTCCCATCCGGTTTAGGCACCAACACAATGGGACTAGACCAATCACTTTGGGACTCCTCTATCACCCCTAAGTTCAGCATTTTCTGTACTTCCTCCCGTATTGCCTCCCGTCGGGCCTCTGGGATCCGATAGGGTTTTAACTTCACCCTTTCACCGGGCGGGGTAATGATGTCATGCTCTACCCCAGATGTTTGTCCCGGCAGCTCAGAGAATACCTCCTTGTTGCGAAGCACAAACTCCTTAACCTCCTGTTGTTGGGGTTGTGACAAGGTGGCTGCTATTCCAACCTCAGGAATCACGCAACCAGTTTGAGCTGGTGACCAAGTGTCTGCGACTAGGGACTCTCTATCCCTCCAGGCTTTCAACAGATTAACGTGATAGATCTGTTCGGGCTTTCGCCTTCCTGGTTGTCTGACCTTGTAATTCACTTCGCTCACTTTTTCCATTATCTCGTAGGGGCCTTGCCATTTGGCAAGGAATTTACTTTCAACCGTAGGGACAAGTACCAGTATCCTATCCCCCGGGGAAAAGGTACGGGTCTTGGCTCCACGGTTGTACACTCTCTGCTGTGCTAACTGCGCTTGGGCCAAATGTTCCTTCACGATGGGCATTACCTGTGCAATTCGGTCTTGCATCAGGGCGACATGCTCAATCACACTCCTGTGGGGAGAACTCTCACTTTCCCAAGTTTCCTTGGCAATATCCAACAGCCCTCTTGGGTGTCTCCCATACAGTAACTCAAAGGGGGAGAATCCCGTAGAGGATTGGGGCACCTCCCTAATAGCAAACATCAGATAAGGAAGTAGACAGTCCCAATCCTTTCCATCTCTATCCACCACTTTCTTCAACATTTGTTTTAGGGTTTTGTTGAACCTTTCAACCAGCCCATCGGTTTGGGGGTGATACACAGATGTACGTAATTGCGTCACTTTGAACAATTTACACAGCTCCTTCATAACCCGGGACATAAAGGGTGTACCTTGGTCCGTAAGCAGTTCTTTACAAATACCCACCCGGCTAAACACAAGAGATAGCTCTTTGGCTATGGTTTTGGCCGAGGTATTTCGGAGAGGGATCGCTTCTGGATAACGGGTGGCATAGTCCATTATAACTAATATGTACTGGTGCCCCCTAGCGGACTTGATTATAGGACCTACCAAATCCATGGCGATCCTCTCAAACGGGACCTCAATGATGGGTAGAGGGACCAGCGGGCTACGGAAATGTGGCATCGGGGCCGACCTCTGACACACAGGGCAGGAGGAACAATAATTTTCTATGTCCTTCATCACCCCCGGCCAATAGAATCTCTGTAATACCCTCTCTCGGGTTTTCTCTGTCCCCAGATGACCTCCAAGAATGTGCCCATGGGCCAACTCCAACACCAACTTCCTGTAAGGTTTGGGCACCACAAGCTGCTCAACGGTTTCTTCTGCCCTTTTTGCCACCCGATACAGTAGGTCCTTCTCTACGCTGAAGTATGGGTAAGTGCAGGTATTTTCTGGGTTCACTAACTCGCCATCTATTTTCACTACGTTTTCCCGTGCCTTTATTAGGGCGGGGTCTTTCAACTGTTCTGTGGCAAAGTTTTCCCTGTGAACCTCAAGATCAGAAAACTCCACAGACGGTAGGTTTTCGTCTGAGGAGGTGGGCTCCTCTCCAGTTTCTTGAGTCTCCCCTGCCAATACTGATGAGGGAAATTCCGGAGAGTCCTCACCACTCTCAGGGGAGTTCTGGCTATCACATTCCTGGTACATAGGGGCACCAGTGGGGGGCTCAGGATCATCCCACAGTTCCCAGAACTTCGGAAAATCCCTTCCCACAATGGCGTCATGCGGTAACTGAGATACTAAGCCCACTGGATGAGAGAGGGTACCTTTGGGGGTCTCGAAACACACTGTAGTCACTGGATACTCTCGGGTGTCCCCATGCACACAAATAACAGCTACCTTGCTATTCCCAGAGACCTCTGTTTTAACTAACTCAGCCTTTATCAGGGTCACAAGGCTACCTGAATCCAACAATACCACAACATTTCTACCATTAACACACATTTTGCATAAATGTTTCTCAGTTCCTCGAATGTCAGTGCATGCGACTGTCGCACACAGCGACTGACGTCTGCCCGTCAGAAAGTCACACTGCCCGCATTCTCCACCAACTGTGAGGGGGTTAGCTCGGCAGCGGGTGTGTGTGACCCCCGAGATGGGCTCCCCACACAAAAACAGGCCCAGCAAACGGAGGTTGTGGTTTTCAAAATCAAAAAGGTGCGGTTTATTTTCTATTTACAGTGACAAAACACAGCAAAGCAAAAGAAACATAAACAAAATAAATCCTGGTCAACTTGACCTCTGACTAAACATACAGGTTTCCTAACTAACAACTGGGATCAGCCTAGTGCTGTCCTAGTCCCTAAGTCCCTGGTTTTAAATGTCCAAGCAAATAGCCACACAGGCTTTGTCTCACCGCACAGGGGTTCACTCTCCCTAGACAGTCCACACAGGTCTGGTTCCAGGCATGAGCTAACATCTAATGAAGCTGGGAGTTCTTATAGAGGCCTAAATGAGCTGACAAGGTTCAGCTGGTCTCCTCATCTCTGTCTGCACGACGCCCCACACTCTCCCTAGAGGTATGAGTCATCCATGAGCCCACTAGCCTTATACAACTCTCCACCTAGTTGTATAAGTCGGCGTAAAGCCTGAATCTGGGCGAAATATATCTACCCCCCTGGATGCAACCAGGTGACTTTACCTTCCTGCTGTCACAATATATATAATATATATATATATACTGTAGATGCTAATATTAGGACACATCCTGTAACTACCCATCCCACTCTGTAGAAAAGGGAAAATCTTATTTTTTTCAAATGTTGATAATTTGTATTTATTTATTTTTTATTTATTTTTTCATTTCAAACAAAGCATGTCCAGTTTATTGTGTTTTTTTTTATTTTTATCACGTATGTCTTAATTTCACTCTCTATTTAGGATGTGGCCTTCCAAGAAATACAAAGACTTACAATTCCCAATGCATCCAACACCAGAGCATGGCTGGCATGTACAGCCTGCTATACAAGTAAATGGCTGTACACGGCTGTAGTCACGTAAACAACGCATGCGCGTACAATGTATTTTCTGAATGTGGAACCTTTTGTGGTTTACACACCTACAGACACATACAGTCATTCATATGTATAGCAGGCTGCACGTGTCGGCTGCAGCTTCCTGGGCGTGGGAAAGTAAGGGGAATTATATGCAAAGCATAAATGACTATGACTAAGCCCTGGAAATCGGGCGAAATGCGTTGGTAGACGTGTCTTGGGAGGAGCCAAGGATGAGGCTGTTTTCCCACTTTATTACGGGAGTGTGTCATCTCCACATTACATTGAAGCATATAAAATAGGTACAAACTTCTGTATGCATGAGGCTTAGTACCTCGTTCAGACACGAAGCAGCCCTTGCTGGAGTTCTGAAAAGTGAGCCCCGGTGGATTGCTTTTCACAGGCAGCTCCTGCAATATGTTGCCTCCTCACTTGTTTACATGTGCGGTGCTCTCTGAGGAGCAATCTTTGTTTGGATCGTGACCGATTCAAGTGAAGAGGGCCACTCTGCATGCACCCTGCAACTGCATGCCTTGTATGCGATTGAGTTGCCGTAGTGTGGGGTCTGGGTGTCAAAGCAGGTGGTGAGGAGGTTATACTATTCCCCCTCACCGCCTGCTTTGACCCCCTGATCTGTGCACCAGGGTGCAATGCACGCAGTTGTGGGGTGCATGCAGAGTGGCCCTCTTCACTTGAATCGGTCACGTTCAGAGGGAGCTGCGGCTGCCTCAGGCATGGGGTGGGATATAATTCTTGCTGCAGCTGTGAATCAAAGCATTGTGGCCATGGCATGTGTACACTCCCAGCTGCTGCCTCTGCAGCTACAGTAAAGGGGGTAGTAGTTGGGGGTGGTAAAAACATATCTCAACTGTGGGGTTTTACCACCCCCAAACCCACATTTGCACTAGCCCTCTGACATCCGAACCACTGCACTGCAATTGCGCACATTGTATGCAGGGCGGTTGCGGCGCAGCAGGGCGGTTGCTTCACAGCAGGGCAGTTATGGTGCAGCAGGGGCGGTTGTGGTGCAGCAGGGGCAGTTGTGGTGCAGCAGGGCGGTTGCGTTGCAGCAGGGCGGTTGTGGTGCAGCAGGGTGGTTGCTTCACAGCAGGGCGGTTGCAGTGCAGCAGGGCGGTTGTGGTGCAGCAGGGCGGTTGCTTCACAGCAGGGAGGTTGCGGTGCAGCAGGGACGGTTGTGGTGCAGCAGGGCGGTTGTGGTGCAGCAGGGCGGTTGCGGTGCAGCAGGATGGTTGCGGTGCAGCAGGGCAGTTGCCTCACAGCAGGGCGGTTGCCTCACAGCAGGGCGGTTGCTTCACAGCAGGGAGGTTGCGGTGCAGCAGGGGCGGTTGCGGTGCAGCAGGGGCGGTTGTGGTGCAGCAGGGGCGGTTGTGGTGCAGCAGGGGCGGTTGTGGTGCAGCAGGGGCGGTTGTGGTGCAGCAGGATGGTTGCGGTGCAGCAGGGCAGTTGCCTCACAGCAGGGCGGTTGCCTCACAGCAGGGCGGTTGCCTCACAGCAGGGCGGTTGCTTCACAGCAGATCGGTTGCGGTGCAACTGGGTGGTTGTGGTGCAGCAGGGGACAGTTCCTTCACAGCAGGGCGGCTGCGGTGCAGCAGGGCAGTTGCTTCACAGCAGGGCAGTTGCGGTGCAGCAGGGCGGTTGCTTCTCAGCAGGGCACTTGCGGTGCAGCTGGGTGGTTGCTTCACAGCAGGGCAGTTGTGGTGCAGCAGGGCGGTTGCTTCACAGCAGGGCACTTGCTGTGCAGCAGGGTGGTTGCTTCACAGCAGGGCAGTGGCGGTGCAGCAGGGCGGTTAATTCACAGCAGGGCAGTTGCCTCACAGCAGGGCGGTTGCCTCACAGCAGGACGGTTGTGGTGCAGCTGGGTGGTTGTGGTGCAGCAGGGGACTGTTCCTTCACAGCAGGGCGGCTGGCTGCGGTGCAGCAGGGCAGTTGCTTCACAGCAGGGCAGTTGCGGTGCAGCAGGGCAGTTGCGGTGCAGCAGGACGGTTGCTTCACAGCAGGGCACTTGCGGTGCAGCAGGGCACTTGCGGTGCAGCAGGGTGGTTGCTTCACAGCAGGGCAGTTGCGGTGCAGCAGGGCGGTTGTTTCACAGCAGGGCGGTTGCTTCACAGCAGGGCGGTTGCTTCACAGCAGGGCGGTTGCTTCACAGCAGGGCAGTTGCGGTGCAGCAGGGCAGTTGCGGTGCAGCAGGGCGGTTGCTTCACAGCAGGGCAGTTGCGGTGCAGCAGGGCGGTTGCTTCACAGCAGGGCGGTTGCTTCACAGCAGGGCGGTTGCTTCACAGCAGGGCGGTTGCGGTGCAGCAGGGCGGTTGCTTCACAGCAGGGCAGTTGCGGTGCAACAGGACGGTTGCTTCACAGCAGGGCAGTTGCGGTGCAGCAGGGCACTTGCGGTGCAGCAGGGTGGTTGCTTCACAGCAGAGCAGTTGCGGTGCAGCAGGGCGGTTGCTTCACAGCAGGGCGGTTGCTTCACAGCAGGGCGGTTGCTTCACAGCAGGGCGGTTGCTTCACAGCAGGGCAGTTGCGGTGCAGCAGGGCGGTTGCTTCACAGCAGGGCAGTTGCGGTGCAGCAGGGCGGTTGCTTCACAGCAGGGCGGTTGCGGTGCAGCAGGGCGGTTGCTTCACAGCAGGGCAGTTGCGGTGCAGCAGGGCGGTTGCTTCACAGCAGGGCAGTTGCGGTGCAACAGGACGGTTGCTTCACAGCAGGGCAGTTGCGGTGCAGCAGGACGGTTGCTTCACAGCAGGGCGGTTGCTCTTGAAAGGCTTATGTTCGGAAAAAGTACTACCACAGAACACAAGGGGGTTTAATTTTCCTCAAGCATTGTGTCCGTGGCATAAAAACAGCCCTGAGCACCTGCATGTTCTTAGGGCGTAGGTGGGTGCTTAGGGGTGCGGTAAAACTGCAGCTCAACCGCCTGCTTTTACCTCCACTGGGCTGCCCGCCTTTAATGTGCGTTTTTTTTTTTTTATCCTCTTTAAACCAAAAGTTTCATTTTTTAGCGATTTTCTCAATTTTTAAAAAAAAAATATTACTATCAAAAGACATCTTTTGCGCAATCCCCTTGAGGAAAACAATGAAATTGGAGTGCAGGGGCCCTTTAATCTCACCTAGAAGGAAAGACGAGAATAACACGGAGTCGCCGAGCAGCAAATCCCCCGTGTATCGCATCGAAGGATGCAGAACGCCCTCAGTTACTGTTGCCATGGAGACCGCATCCCAGGAAAGACACTTGTTGTATTGGCTGCCAGGCCTTTAGGAGAGTGGAGGCGGAGGAGTTTAATCATGATTGACGAGCGGCTCATTACCCAGAATCCATTGGGGGGGTTAATGAAGATTGTCAGACAAAAGATCTTCCTTTTTAATTCCTGGTGAAATTTTGTATCTTTTTCATCTGACTCCTACTCTGACCTTCCCGGCTGCTTTGTAGGTCAGGGTGGGATTATCTCAGATTCTAGAAATCTCCGCTGCCAAGTTCTTCAATAATATAGATGGCGGTACAGGATGGGATGATTGGAGATTCGCCAGATCTCAGGATGGATCTGATCCGGGGGGCGCACACGGAGACGTTCCACTTGTCGGTGGTCGCTCCAAACTTGACCCGTACCGTCGCCTCGCAATCTGCTTTTTTTCAACTCACACGTAGTTGCGACTCGAGCCAAAGAGTTTGTACAATCTGTTGGAGGAGGAGGAGAGGAAGGCGTCCCAAATATGCAAAATAGCCCGTTGCAATCTGCGCCTGACAATACCACACATGTACAGATGTCCCGGGGACCAGGAAAATACTCAGCTTGGGGGGGACAGTAAAAAAAAAAAAAATTTCAATAATCAAAAAATTTTTAATTTTTTTTACAGATGTATATAGTGAGAGGAAAAGGTACAAAATAAATAAATTGTTTGCCGAAATCTTGTCTTAGGTACAGCATGTGGTCAGCCAAGACATTGAAACAGATTAACGGAGATTGGTGGTTGTTGAGGAATTTGAATTGTCACATAACCTCTTATTTTGGCACATCAAATGTCAATTAACTACTCGTCTACCAAGGTATGCTTATAAATGGCTTGGTAGAGAAATGGTTAAGTCAAGCTCCATAGGCGTGTGCACAGGGTGTGCCGGATGTGCCAGGGCACACCCTAATCACCCCATGTGCATTGGCATTATTTCTCTGTGTGGTGGCAGGAAGATGGGAAAGACCTCCCTCCTACCGTCTCTGTCACTGTGCCAGCAGGTAGATCAATGTGCCAGGGTCATATACTGTATACAGTGGAACCTCAGGTTGCGAGTAACGCGGTTAATGAGCGTTTCGCAATACGAGCAATTTTTTTTTTTAAATCCTCGGTTTGCGAGTGTTGTCCCGCAAAATGAACAGGATTCAAGCCTCTGCGGTGTGCAGTACTGCATTTGGCCAGAGGTGCGGGGGCGCGCCGGTGACACTCGGAGCCGTTCGGAGCTGTTCCGAGCTGCTCGGAAATACTTGGAAAAACACTCAGAAATACTCCATTCCAGAGTGTTTCCAAGCCTTTCCGGGGGGTTTCCGAGTGCATCTGAGCAGTCACCGAGTATTTCCGAGTCTCTCCGGTGCCTAGGGTTGCCACCTCATCCCTTTAAGTCCGAACATATATGAATAGGTTCTGGGGCTGATTTAATGCAGATAAGGCACCAAGTGTGTTTAATTACCACCTTAATCAGCCACAGAACCTGTGTAATTAATATGTGTTCGGGTTTAAAGGGATGAGGTGGCAACCCTACCGGTGCCCCCCCACCTCTGGCCACATGCAATAGAAGTCAATGTGGAACGGTTTATGTTCATTTCCATTGACTTCTATGGGGAAACTCGCTTTGATATGCGAGTGCTTTGGATTACAAGCATTCTCCTGAAACGGATTATGCTCGTAATCCAAGGTTCCACTGTATGTAGATAGACACACCTGTGTTTGAGCTTTAGGGTGCACACCCTAATACAATAGGCCAGTGATGGCGAACCTCGGCATCCCAGATGTTTTGGAACTACATTTCCCATGATGCTCAACTACACTGCAGAGTGCATGAGCATCATGGGAGATGTACAGTAGTTCCAAAACATCTGGTGAGGCTGTGCGAATTGTAGCCTCTGGTTTCCAGAAAATATCCCCCCCCACCACTATACCCCCACCAGCCTGAACGGTTGATACAAGGCAGGATGGATCCATGCTTTTATGTTTACGCCAAATTCTGACCCGACCATCTGAATGTCGCAGCTGAAATCAAGACTCCTCAGACCAGGCAATGTTTTTCCAATCTTCTATTGTCCAATTTTGGTGAGCCTGTGCGAATTGTAGCCTCAGTTTCCTGTTCTTAGCTGACAGGAGTGGCATCTGGTGTGGTCTTCTGCTGCTGTAGCCCATTTGCTTCATGGTTGGATGTGTTGTACATTCAGAGATAGTATTCTGTATCCCTTGGATGTAACGAGTGGTTATTTGAGTTACTGTTGCCTTTCTATCATCTGGAACCAGTCTGCCCATTCTCCTGTGACCTCTGACATCAACAAGGCATTTTCCTTCACACAACTGCCGCTCACTGGATATTTTCTCTTTTTTGGACCATTCTCTGTAAACCCGAGAGATGGTTGTGTGTGAAAATCCCACATACAGTATACTCAGACCAGCCCATCTGGCACCAACAACCATACTACGTACAAAGTCACCTAAATCCCCTTTCTTCCCCATTCTGATACTCGCTTTGAACTTCAGCAAGTCGTCTTCTCCACATCTAGATGTCTAAATGCATTGAGTAGCTGCCATGTGATTGGCTGATTAGCAATTTGTGTTACCAAGCAATTGAACGGGTGTACTTAATAAAGTGGCCGGTGAGTGTAGTTGTATATAATACGCACTTTTTATCTATCAAAAAGTGTTTCCCAGTACTAAACCTTTCGTCTAATTTCTAAATTGCTGCATTTGTAAATTTCAAAGCCAGTATAAAGGAATAGTAGTGTTAAAAAAAAAAGCACTTGGGTGCTTAAAGTGGAAGTAAACCCTCCCATCGTTTTCAGCCAAGGAAGCTGCCATCTTGGCCTTTGGTAAACCTTCAACGGCCATGATGCTGCACATGTGATCAGTTATGACACCAATCATTGGATGGTGTGAAAGTTTGGTTGAGAGCACAACCAATGTGACAGCTAACATTTCCGGCATGCCGAGAATGTTAACTGTTTTTTAAACTATCAAATCGATGGGTTTACTTCCGCTTTAACTAATAATATTTCTTGTATAACTCTCCTTTAAGGGGGCGTGGTGGGGGGGGGGTGTCCTATGGAAATGAGGTGTCCCTCGTTTCCATTTAAAAAAGTTTGGAGGTAAGTCATCTGTACCATGTGATTAGCTGTGGCCAATCACAGCTAATTACAACAAAACACACTGAAAGAAAAAGTTTCATTCCGTAAAAATGGTTGCTTATACCAGTGAAAGTCATACATAAACAATGGTATAAACAATTATAATGTATATATAAAAAAAAAAAAATATCTGATCACTTCCCCAGAGTAGTAGAGTGTTGGTATGGTCACAGTGTGTTAAAAAAAAATTGTAAAAAAAAAATATATATATTTTTTTTTTTTACATACTATCAACCAATCAGTGTCCCTGATCAACGCCATATAACGCTGTACTGCTCTGGTGACAGTATGTAAAAAAAATAAAAATAAAAAGTGAATTTTTTTTGTTATTTCTTCACTTTTCAAAACATTGTGTCAAAAAATTACAACTTCCAAAAAACTCTCCGTGCCTCTTGCTAAATACCTTGGACTGTCTAATTTCCATAATAGGGTAATTCGGGGGGTATTTGTACTGTCCTGGTGTTTTCAGGCCTCAAGAAATGAGATAAGCCGTCAGTACATCAGGATTGATCAATTTTCAGATATACAATATATACCAAAGTTTGTGGACTCTATAACTTTCCTACAGACTAAATAATATACAGTGATTTGGGTTATTTTCACCCCCATAAAATGTATTAAAATTAATTTTGGCCTAAATTTATGAAGAATAAATATTTATTTGCAAAATAACTCTCTGGTGTAAAGGGGAACACTGATGTAAGGGGGTAACTGCTCACCAAACCTCCCACTTACATCAGAGTTCCCAGCATTCCCCTTTAAATTCAGGTTCCTGAAGCCCCCCTTACATCAGAGTCCACAGGGCACCCCTTACATCTGAGTCCCCCTTACCTTAGTGTACTCATTCGCTTGGAGGCAGGAGAGAGAAGGGGGGGAGTGGGGAGACTTCAGTTATAGACATTGGATGGTGAGCTCACTCACCTGAGGATGGAGGCTCAGGCATTGATACCTTTCATCCACGATGTACCTGCCAGTTGTTGAGCTTCAAGCTTCCAGCCCACACATCCCTTTCCTGAGGCATAGAACACCGGGGGATCAGAGTGTGGGTGGGCAGACAGAGGGGTAGGGGTGGGAGGAGGAGGAGCAGATCAAGCCCTCTCTCCTCTCCTGTTCCGTGTATGGGGCCCCATGTCCACACCTATGCACTCGGTGGTTGCGGTACTTGGTTACATAGTCCATTCTGAATATGGTGTCCAGGTTTCAGGTGGTCTGAAACCCGGACACAGGATTCAAAACCAAGACTTTCTGGGTGAATCCCGGACGGGTGGCAACCCTACATCAGCCACACCTGCAATGGTTTCTGGGCCCCAGGGAGTCTGGGACCATGGGAAACAGCATCCATGGTGAAAGCAGGAGGAACTCTGGGGGGGGGGCATCTGTTCCCCGGCTCCCCCTGTGACTAATGACCCTGGATGCGACGTGTATTACATCACTTCCAGGGTCACATCTTTCATTCTACGGCCGAGGATGCAGCTGTTCCAGCTTGATCTGTGCTTGAATAGCTGCATTGGAGGGCAGGGGAAGTTCGTTCATTTTTGTACAAATGTTCATTTAAAATTCTACCAGCTTATGGCCGGCTTTAGCATGATATCCTGGGGGACAACTCACCATGGAGATGTGCGGTAGAGAAATCCTCATTTTCTGGCTCCTAGGAGGGAATGGGCACGGCATTAGCACAGCACAGCACTTATTTGTTTTTGGCACCTATAAAAGAAGACGTTGTGCCTTGCTGATCCGTATGGCTTTTATTGGATCTCAGATTCTGGGGATGGAAAGAAGCAGTCTTGGAGTGCGCAAAGCTATAAATACAAATATCTGAACATTGGTGGCCGGCAAAGAGAGCAATCCAGACACTTAGCTGAACAAGAGATAGGACGGCTACACTACAGATATCAGCGGTGGGAGGGCACGGGTGAGCCGAGATAGAAAGTCACTGACCACATTTGTTGGCCGCCGCTTGACGGTGATGTCATTCTGTCAGAGTGTCTGTTAAAGTGGACCTATACCAGACATGTTTTTCATGTATGCTAAGTAATGTGTAAGAGGTCTATTCATTCCACTGACACCAACAATGGGGCGCAATTCCTCTCACTGATCCCAACGATGGGACGCAATTCATCCTCACGGACACCAATGATGGGGCACTATTCATTCCACTGACACCAACAATGGGGCGCAATTCCTCTCACTGATCCCAACGATGGGACGCAATTCATCCTCACGGACACCAATGATGGGGCACTATTCATCCCACGGACACCAATGATGGGGCACTATTCATCCCACGGACACCAATGATGGGGCACTATTCATCCCATGGACACCAATGATGGGGCGCAATTCCTCTCACTGATCCCAACGACAGGACGAAATTCCTCCCACCAACACCAATGATGGGGCACTATTCCTCCCACTGACACCAATGATGGGGCACTATTCCTCCCACTGTCACCAATGATGGGGCGCAATTCCTCCCACTGACACCAATGATGGGGCGCAATTCCTCCCACTGACACCAATGATGGGGCACTATTCATCCCACTGACACCAATGATGGGGCACTATTCCTCTCACTGACACCAATGAATGGACACTATTCATCCCACTGTCGCCAATGATGGGGCGCAATTCCTCCCACCGACACCAATGATGGGGCACTATTCCTCCCACTGACACCAATGATGGGGAGCAATTCCTCCCACTAACACCAATGATGTGGCACTATTCCTCCCACTGACACCAATGATGGGGCACTATTCTTCCCACTGACACCAATAATGGGGCGCAATTCCTCCCACCAACACCAATTATGGGGCACTATTCCTCCCACTGACACCAATGATGGGGCACAATTCCTCCCACTGACACCAATGACGGAACACTATTCGTCCCACTGTCACCAATGATGGGGCACTACTCCTCCCACTGACACCAATGATGGGGCAACATTCCTCCCACTGACACCAATGATGTGGAATGATGTGGCACTATTCCTCCCGCCGACACCAATGATGGGGCACTATTCCTCACACCGACACCAATGATGTGGCAACATTCCTCCCATTGACACCAATGATGGGGCACTATTCCTCCCGCTGACACCAATGATGGGGCACTATTCCTCCCACTGACACCAATGATGGGGCACTATTCCTCCCACTGACACCAATGATGGGGCACTATTCCACTATTTCCTGCATTGAAAAACCTCTGCGCAGATACCGTGTGACATGAAAAATTGCAACGATTGCCATTTTACTCCCTAGGGGTTCTGCTAAAAGAAAATATATATTTTATTATGTTTGGGGGTTAGCCAGCTAGATCCTGGGGAAATTTTTTATTGCTGTGTGCATGAGTCCTTTTACTGACCTTCATTTTTGAAAGACTGTTATTAAATAATTTATCTAAGAAAGTTTTTTAAGAGACCGTGCTGAGGTATAAGGCAAGCTTACACTAACACACATACAAACCAGTCCTTTATGATTAGCCCCATTCAGTGATTCTTGAAAAGGGGTCACTGATGGAGTTCCCAAGAGACATAAAACACCAGTAGTTCTGTCGTTTCGGTTCCCCCCGGAGTGCCACAAACACAACACCCAATTTGCCTTGAATCAGTGGCATGATTTGCCATGTTGCGGGCTGGCTAACTGGCCAACAGCTTGATAACAACCAACGCATGATGCTGATCCAGGGCAGACGGCATTAAGGGCCATCCCCAGCATTCAGGAGAGGACAGAAGCCCGCCTCCTTCAGACCTGCTCAACCTATGGTACACCATCCCTACTGTGAAACACGGAGGTGGATCGCTGATGTTTTGGGGATGTGTGAGCTACAAAGGCACAGGAAATTTGGTCAAAATTGATGGCAAGATGAATGCAAATAATACTGGAGGGACATTTGCATTCATCAGCCAGAAAGCTGCGCATGGGACGTACTTGGACATTCCAACATGACAAGGATCCAAAACACAAGGCCAAGTTGACCTGTAATTGGCTACAGCTTAATAAAGTGAAGGTATGAATGATAATTATTATCTTTTTTTTTAAAATTATTATGTGCAAAATATGTATGTATAAATCATTTATACGTTCTCTTAGATAAAATAAAGTCCCTACTCGTCCCTGAAGAAGCCTAAGTCAGGCGAAACATGTAGGACTGCAAGTTAATGACTTACAAGGAAAGAATGCACTGCGTTGTATTCTCTTTCCCTTTTTTAATGCTATGTAATTCATGAATAAACTTTATATATTTTTATACAATTTTTCTTTCTTTTTGTTTAAAACTTTCAAGCAATACTATTAAGCACCGTTAAAGTCCCACACATCTCCCCGTCTTTGGGGTTTCTATACAATTTTTTTCTATAGGGATGTAGGTGCTATATACCAACCTTTTTCTTAAGTGTTGGCTCTATAATTTCCTTTTCTATATACAGTGGGTACGGAAAGTATTCAGACCCCCTTACATTTTTCACTCTTTGTTATATTGCAGCCATTTGCTAAAATCATTTAAGTTCATTTTTTTTCCTTATTAATGTACACACAGCACCCCATATTGACAGAAAAACACAGAATTGTTGACATTTTTGCAGATTTATTAAAAAAGAAAAACTGAAATATCACATGGTCCTAAGTATTCAGACCCTTTGCTCAGTATTTAGTATTTGCACCCTTTTGATCTAATACAGCCATGAGTCTTTTTGGGAAAGATGCAACAAGTTTTTCACACCTGGATTTGGGGATCCTCTGCCATTCCTCCTTGCAGATCCTCTCCAGTTCTGTCAGGTTGGATGGTAAACGTTGGTGGACGGCCATTTTTAGGTCTCTCCAGAGATGCTCAATTGGGTTTAAGTCAGGGCTCTGGCTGGGCCATTCAAGAACAGTCACGGAGTTGTTGTGAAGCCACTCCTTTGTTATTTTAGCTTAGGGTCATTGTCTTGTTGGAAGGTAAACCTTCGGCCCAGTCTGAGGTCCTGAGCACTCTGGAGAAGGTTTTCGTCCAGGATATCCCTATACTTGGCCGCATTCATCTTTCCCTCGATTGCAACCAGTCGTTCTATCCCTGCAGCTGTAAAACACCCCCATAGCATGATGCTGTCACCACCATGCTTCACTGTTGGGACTGTATTGGACAGATGATGAGCAGTGCCTGGTTTTCTCCACACATACCGCTTAGAATTAAGGCCAAAAAGTTCTATCTTGGTCTCATCAGACCAGAGAATCGTATTTCTCACCATCTTGGAGTCCTTCAGGTTTTTTTTAGCAAACTCCATGCGGCCTTTCATGTGTCTTGCACTGAGGAGAGGCTTCCGTCGGGCCACTCTGCCATAAAGCCCCGACTGGTGGAGGGCTGCAGTGATGGTTGACTTAATACAACTTTCTCCCATCTCCCGACTGCATCTCTGGAGCTCAGCCACAGTGATCTTTGGCTTCTTCTTTACCTCTCTCACCAAGTCTCTTCTCCCCCGATAGCTCAGTTTGGCCGGACGGCCAGCTCAAGGAAGGGTTCTGATCGTCCCAAACATCTTCCATTTAAGGATTATGGAGGCCACCGTGCTCTTAGGAACCTTAAGTGCAGCAGAATTTTTTTTGTAACCTTGGCCAGATCTGTGCCTTGCCACAATTCTGTCTCTGAGCTCTTCAGGCAGTTCCTTTGACCTCATGATTCTCATTTGCTCTGACATGCACTGTGAGCTGTAAGGTCTTATATAGACAGGTGTGTGGCTTTCCTAATAAAGTCCAATCAGTATAATCAAACACAGCTGGACTCAAATGAAGGTATAAAACCGTCTCAAGGATGAGCAGAAGAAATGGACAGCACCTGAGTTAAATATATGAGTGTCACAGCAAAGGGTCTGAATACTTAGGACCATGTGATATTTCAGTTTTTCTTTTTTAATAAATCTGCAAAAATGTCAACAATTCTGTGTTTTTCTGTCAATATGGAGTGCTGTGTGTACATTAATGAGGAAAAAAATGAACTTAAATGATTTTAGCAAATGGCTGCAATATAACAAAGAGTGAAACATTTAAGGGGGTCTGAATACTTTCCGTACCCACTGTATATGTATATATATGTGTGTCGAGATCCTATGGCAGCCATTCTCAACCAGGGTTCCTCCAGAGGTTGCTAGGGGTTCCTTGAGCTGTGGCTGATGAACCACCTATTTGACCTAAATTAAGGTTTTTTCAATGATGCCTACAGAGTTCAAGGTTTAGCACCACTTGGCAAAGCCAGCAGCATGACACCAAATATCTCTTTAGCTGTCTTTAAGGGTGGCATTCTGAACACCACTTTAAGGGGGGCATTCTTCCTATTGACCACCAATATAAGGAGCATTGTTCCTATTGAGCCCTGATGATTTGGTTTTAGTAAGGGTTCCTCGAGACATGAAAATAATTTTTGGGGTTTCTCTAGGGTTAAAAGGTTGAGAATGCCTGTCCTACGGGGTAAAGTGACCGCACCAGCCAAGCAGACACTGGCTGCAAAAAGCGCCTAGAGGAGATTCTGTTTGCATGTGTAGCGCTATACAAGTCACTCACTCATTCATTAAGAAGTGGGGTATGTAAACTTTTGAACAGGGTAATTTGGGTAGTTTCTGTTGTGATTATGATTTAAAAAGAGTAAACACAGTTGATTGATAATAAATGGCTTCAGCCAAACACTAACCACGAGTGAAAGAAAAGTGTTTGTGTTATCATTCATATTCTCAGAAAAATGGCCAAGAGAGCATAAATTCTGACAGGGTATGCAAACTTTTAAGCACAACTGTATATACAAAAAGCTGTAGAGGTTTTACAATGCACATAGGTAAGTCTTTCTGTTGTGTTTGTTATGTGAAGGCAGGGCTGCTGTTAGAAATCACAGGGCCCCGTACAGCCTACCTGACAGGGCCCCCCACCATTCCTCCCCCTGCCCGAAATATATCAAAACAATATTTTCACAAACAAATACACTAAAATCATTATTAGCGGACACAAAAATAGCAGAAAATCTGTGTGAATTAGCCCTTTTTGAAATAGTTTTTAAAAATCTTTAAAAAAAAAAATTATATAATTTTTTAAAGAATGTTAAAATGTATTTTATTTTACAATTTGTTATTTTTTTTAAGAGGACAGGTAAGCCAGTAGTGCCGTGGGGGGGGGGGGCAGCACAGTGACAGGAGGCACAGAGGGGGATCAGAAGCAGGCAGAACAGGGAGGGGGATTGGTGCGGGGGAAGCAATTCTGTAATTTCCCCTCCATCCGACCACAATGATTCCCTCTGCTGTCCGGGCCCCCTACAGGAGGGCTGGTGGTCCCCCCCCCCCCCTATCAGCGGCCCTGTGTGAAGGAGCAGAGACATTCTCATGAAAAAAATTACACACAGCACCAGGAGTGAGGACTATCATCTTCTATTATTAGGATAGAAATAAGACCGTTCTGTATTCAGTGGAATGCTTGCTTTAATAACAGCTCTTTATAACCTCCATCACACAGTCACTAAGCATTATATACAGATTTACCCAACATGAAAAGACTTGTCTCATTCAGACACATATACGGAAAAGTGCCCAGACAATGACAGGAGTGAAGAGTTTGAACGTTGCATCGAACCTCTTTGTATTCATTAAACCTCATTGCCAGCTCTTTTTTTGCCATTTCAGGCTCAGATAAGATACGGAAAGTATACTGCATAGGGAGTACTGTATATTGTGCATAGAAAATGATTTTTTATTTTTTTTTCCCATGATCCTATGATGCTTATTATTTTTACTTATGTCCAGATCTAATGCCGCGTACACACGACCATTTTTCTCGTCGGGAAAACTGTCATTTTTTCACTTGGACAAGTAAAACGGCCGTGTGTAGGCTCTCCAGCAGTTTTCCACATGAGAAAACCGCCGAGAATCACGACGAGAAAAATTAGAACATGCACTAATTTTTCTCGTCGCGAATCGCAGCATTTTTTTCCCTCGGCAGTTTTCCCATAGGGAAACACTGCTAGGGTGTCTACACACGGCCGGTTTTCTCGACCAAGAGAAAACATGTCGTGAAAAACGGCCGTGTGTAGACTGGGAAAAAGGGACCAAGCCGGTCCTCGTTTTTCCCGTCGGGTTTCACGGCGGTGTTTTCACCGCCGAGAAACTCGGTCGTGTGTACGCGGCTTAAGATCTAGAACTCCAAGAAAACCTTTGAGCAAGTTACCGAACTGCTGTTTTGTAGAAGAATCGATTTTGCTAAGTTGGTTTGTGAAGATAAGAAGAATGTGAGAGGTCTTGCCACAATGGTTATCATCCCTGCTACAAGTCTGTCCCACAGCTCCAGCTAAAAGGAACATGCTCCATCTCAGGTCACTAAATAGACTTTACACAATCACTATTGTTATTCCGGATATCTCCATGCGCTTAAATGGGTTGTAAGGGAAAAATATAAAAACACTCTTAGGAGGGTCAACGTTGGAATTTACATATTGCAGCTCGATTTTTGCTGTGATCACACAGCTCTACACACTTGTATATCTACACACTTGTATATATATACCTGCTATCTCTGCTGCCGCAGTGATATGGGGCAAACACAAGAACAAATGGGGCGCTGGATTCAGATTTTCTAAGGGTCACTAAAATAGTCACTGAGCTCACTGACTCTGGTTCGGCAGCACTCCACAAAATGAGACCACCTCAGGAGAAAGGGAAAGGACCCGGAGTTGAGAATACACACACCTACCATCCAATTTCACCAAACAAACGTCCAAGAGTCTAAGGTAATTTGTTGATAAAATTGATTCATGGCAGAATAGAACCAATGTGTTTTGGGTACCAAAAACACTCCGCCTTCATCAGGGCTTAAGCATTCTGTCTGTGCTTAACCACTTCCCACCCGGCTAATGTACAGATATGGCCGGGTGCTCTCCGGTTCTGGGAGGATGTCCAAAGACGTTCTGAAGCTCATGTCCCTCGTGCACGCCCTCCTGGGGCACACAGTAGCGTGATCCTGTGACTGCTGTGTCTGGGGATACTCCATATTCCCATCACACATGTTCCTGGAAAGAGCTCTAGAGTTTTGGTTGCAACCACCAGCTGGAGACTGGATCAGAAAGCCACAATGAAGATATTTGCCAGCACACCACGGATCATCAAGTTGAGTCCAAGCGTTTTTTATTGAAGCATGATCACATCACAATTAAGACAGTGCTACCTTTTGGAGCCACGCAGGACCCCTTCATCAGGCATGTGATATGATCATGCTTCAATAAAAACCGCTTGGACTTAACTTGATGATCCATAGTGTGCTGGCAAATATCTTCATTGCCGCTGTGTCTGGTTGACACAGCGTGTCACAGTGCTCGATACCAGGCTACTGAGATTGGCCCAGGTACCATGTGATCGCTGTGACCAATCACAGCAATCACATGATAACAAGTAAACACAAATGGCTCTGATCAGTCACAGTGATCACATGGTACAGGGCCACTCACAGCAGCCCTGTCCCATGTGATAGCTGTAATCAATCACAGCAGTCACAATAGTAAATTCATGACAGCTAAAACTATTGCTTTTACAGTGATCATAACTTTACAAGCAATCACAATGTAAAACAAAAATCCAGATCACCTTCTCAGAGTAGTACTCTGTACCGTATATATAAAAAAAAATATATATATATATATATATTTTACATACTGTCACCAGTCAGTGTCCCTAATCACCGCCACCCACTCAGTGGACTCAGGTGAGCAGATACTAACTAAAACTGTGATTTACTGCTTGGCATGTTTCAGGAGGGTAGTGTTGGTAAATGCAGCAGAATTCTTAAGACCTGATAAAGGCATAGTGTGTTTGGCTCCCGAAACGCATTGGCTCTATTCTGCTATCAGTTTGATCAATGAATTAGCTTGGACATTTGGACATGTGTTTTGTGTTTTCATTGTAATTATTTAGGGGTCAGATTGAGGGAGAAAGAAGGGGAAGCTACAGAAAAGCTGTTCTAGGATATTGTATAGCTTGTTTTTTTGTTTTGTTTTTTGCGTTTATCTCTTCTTTAGTGCACTTTAGCAAAATGAATTACAATTCCATTAGTGAAAGCCATTAAATCTTTCTGTTTCTGCCAGGACTCCTATTTGCTTCCTGTTCACTCCTGGCATTACACTGACACCAAGTCTCAGATAAGATCACAAATTAAAATTATATTCCCCCTTTAATGATACTTTTAATGAAAGACTGTGCTTTGCACATGAGGGCAAATTCCCCACTCTACCCCAGCAACACACACTTTTCCGCTGCTCTGTTTATCCACCAGGAGCAAAGATAAAGTCCAATATAAATCTGTGTTGTGGTGACTTGGCCCAGTGCTGTCACATGGGTTTGGATAGTCTTCAGATCAGTGTAATCTTGGACTAAAGCAGCTCAGAGCCACTCTACCTCAGCAGCTTAACATAGTGGTGGGGGTGCAAAGGAATGTGTAGTGGGGTACTAAAGTGATTCTGCTATTGGCCCCTACAATAGAAGTGCTTTTAATACTTACCTCTTGACTGGTAAGTGTCTCCTACCTCCTTCTCTCTGTCCCAGTGCCACAGCCTCTGTAAAACTCTTTGGCATTCAACACTTCCGGGAGTCTTGTCCCTGTGCTGTGGTCCCATCCCCTAACTCAGCCATTCTCAACCAGGGTTACCTGGAACCCTAGGGTTCCTCCAGAGGTTGCTAGGGGTTCCTTGAGATGTGAAAGATTTACCTTTTTTTGATGGTACCTGCAAAGATCCAAGACCATTGCCACTTGGCAAAACCAGTAGCATGACTCCAATTATTATTTTAGTTGTGGCACTTTGACCACCACTGCAGGAGTTACATTCTTTCTTTTGGCAACTTATGTAAGGGGCATTTTTGCCTTTGCCCACCAATGCATTGGTTTTGGCAAGGCCTGAAAATAATTGTAGGGGTTCCTCTGGGGTAAAAACGTTGAGAAAGGCTGCTCTGACTCCTTTGTCACTATAGCCTAGGCAGTGACATAGGGAAAGATGGATGGGGCCACAGAGCATCGAGTGGACATGGGCATCTGATATTCCAAAAAAGTGTCTAATGTCAAAGAGTCTTTATAAACCAAGAACAAATGTCAAACCACTGCTTAAATTGACTATCACAGAGAATCCAACATAAACACCAAATTACCTTTATCAATAATGTAATATATCAAAGAAAAAAATGGCTGCACACGTGCCTAATCCTGAGAGTTTAATAAACACAGCATTCTTGTGTGAAACGCGTCAACCATCTGTACCTGTCATTGTTCTGTATGTGTCACTTTTAGGATATTGCAATAAATGGACTCAGGATTAGGCATGATGTGCAGCCATTTCATTCTTTGATATCAGCTCTACAGAAGCGAGCCGGGGCCAAATCAGCCTAATCATCTCACCCGGTGTGTCGTCTTTCTTGTTTCCTTGCCAATAATGTAATATAATTTGGTAATTTAGTGTTTATAATGGATTTTCTGTGGTAGTTCATTTAGCGGTGATTTGACATTTTTTGTTTTTGGTTTAATATAGTTTTGAATCAGTTAAGACAGCATGTAGGCAGGTGCAGTCTGTGTTCCCCACTGTAGATGGCGCTTGACTGAAGCGGCAATGCAGAAGGGGAAAAATGTTGTGAGAAACTTGGGTCCTCTATGACTTCCTGCGGTCATATGGAGACGGTTGTCCAGGTGGACACTGGCGCCCCATGTGACATTAGCAGCCATCTTGGGTCAGGTAGTGTCTATTTAAGACTCCGGCTCCCAAATTTGACGCGCTTTATGCGAGTGTAAGGACAGGTTCCCCGTCTGACAGGGACAATGCTTAGAGATAGGGAAAGGTTCCAGAGGAGTAGGGACAGTGCAGAGACTATGTATACCTTGCTTCAGGAAGCCTCCCCCTTTGGGTGTGGACTGGCCAGGCCGCATTCCGCTCATCATTGCAGACGCTGTTGGCATCTTTCAAGCCTACAGACCACTGTTACAATTTGTAAGTGGCTCTGGACAGACATACCTACCCACTGGGCCTAGTTGTACCTTTCTACAATATACTGCTCTTGCCTATCTTTGATTCCATGTGTTTACTGCCACACCACATTGCACCTTTCTCAAAACCGGAGTAATACATTTAAAAAAAAAAGGGGCGTTTGTAAGTCCTTCCAGAAATTTTTGATTGTGCCAAAGAGTCTTACGGAGGCTCTAGCTCTGGGGGGAAAGGGACGGTAGGAGACACAGGTGACTGGGGACGTGGTTCTAAAAGCTCTACCATTGCAGGACCTTTCATTTGGATTTTTGCTCTGCATGGGCAAAGCACAGGTATGCTTTAGGGCAGGGGTGTCAAACTCAATTTCATCGTGGGCCGCATCAGCATTATGATTGCCCCCAAAAGGGCTGGTTGTATCTGTAAGATTAGATGTCCAGCTCATCCCCTCCCTCTTACATGAGATGTCAAGAGCCACCCCACCATCAGAAGTTGAGTCCCCCACTCTCCCTTACATCACAGTGCACCCCCCTTTCTTTATGCTGCTGCTGGGAAGAAGCTGGATGCATTACTTGAAAGCAGAAAGTAAGGGTCTGGAGTAGGACCAGAGGAGGGCTGGAGTTCTCCTGCAGCTGCAGGAGAGGTGCGAGGGCCACATGAAATGGCCTGGAGGGCCGGATTCGGCCCGGGGGCCTTGTGTTTGACACCTGTGCTTTAGGGATTAATATAAGGAGTATCTACGCTAGTTTGTAGCTTTTTTTAATTTATTTTTTGTATGCTTTTAATGGTTATTTGTATGTACATTAGGATTGGAAACAGAGATGGGCAGCTGGCTTCTCCAACATTTGTACAACTACAAACATCACCCTTGGAAGGCTCAACGCAGTACTGCCTGTAATTTCCACAACAGCTAACCAGCCGCAAGTTGCCCAAGTCAGCAAGGTTTGTGACTGCATAGAAAGACTCAACATTATTGCACAACATGTTATATTCATTTCCATGAGCCCACAAAATACATTTTGTGGTGTGTCTGTAGCGCGCTGATGGTTTGGGAAGAGAGATCCACACACCCCCACAAACTTTCTTTTTTTGTATAGTGGTTATGCCAGAAAAATTACATAAAAAAGAAACTTCACTTTCAAGTATTAAAATAAAATAAAAGTTGTTTTTAGCTTTAAATGAGCATACAGCTCTTATATTCCATGCCATATTGAAGACCAATGTATAGATGTAATGTTGTATGCCAAATGGACGTTGGCGTTCTCTGTCCCTTCGTAAAAAGTGCATCCTCTGCCTATTTGCTGAGATCTGGTAAATCCAGGTCCTTAGTAGTTAAATATCCCGTATGATCCTTCATTTTTGTTTAATTTATCCTTCACTTTTCAACCAATGAAAGATGATTACCTCTCAAAAGTGTCTATCCTGCCTCACTGTCCACCCTTCAAGTTGTGTCTGGACCACATCAGAAGAAGAAAGCCAAAACATCAGAAGAAGCAACCATCTAAAAACTGATTCCGGTACCACCTATAGATCTCACCGGCGATTCATGTCAAAGGATTGATGGCATCCAACTTTCCATGAACAGTCTACTAACATTGCCATCCCATGTAACACAGATCTTATCTTGTGACCTTGTTTTTTTTTTTTAGAAGTGGTGCATGATGACGCTGAGAAGCCTTTGGGTTAAGGCACTGGCGATTGAAGCATAAGCTTTGAAGTCTTAGAAATTCAAGCCAGGATTAAATTGTGCCTCGTATGCCTCGTATGCCTCAATACAGTGTTGAAGAAGTGAGCAGAACCCACCAGTCCTAGTGGGATATTATAGACATCGCTGAGCTTCTAAAAAAAAAAAAACTTGGCTGCTGGATTTACGAAGACAGCACAGGCTGAACCTTCTGCCAGTTGGAGCAATAGACAGAAAACACCTAGATGACTTTCAGGTAAGTGGCCAATGCTCAGCTTCCAAACAGATTTGCCTAGAAACAAACTTCTAGATCCACCAGGATCTACTGCCCAAGCACCTGTAGTGAGCCAAGAGGTGCTGAAGATCGACAGCATGGACTTTCCACAGGAGTAATAAATAAATAAATATGTAAATTCCATAAATACAAAGTCTTGTCTTCTTTTACGGCTGAGGTCTCATCTCCAGGCAGATCGAAGCTGAGCAAGGATAGTGGTGGGAACCCCCCGCTATCTGCTCCTCATCAGTTGGAAGCAAAGCCTGGCTTTAGTGGTTAATGTGCATGGTTAGATAGATCTAGAGAGGATAGTGTCACTCATGGGTAGGGGAAAGCTGACGCCTTTGGCTGCTTGAAGACAAAGAGATGTGAGTGGTTGAAGATGGAAGAGCCTTGGGCTGCTGACACCTGGGAACACAAAAACATGGTTGTTATCAGTGGTAGCATCGGGATACCATGCCTTAAGATATCTGTGACAAAAAGCATTGCTGAAAAAATCCAGTACATGGTGATGGATGTTGTAGGAATCTTCACTGCTAGGATGTCCTGTCCTCTTCCTGCTGCTCAACTTTTGGCGCTGCATGGGGTTAACGGCTTTGGGTCCTCTATGATTGTTCCCAATGAGGAAGTGCCCCTTCCTCCTCCATTGATATATATTCTTTCATTGTTTTCACTGCCTGCAACATTATATATGTATGGGGAAGAGTCTAAGGAGTCAGGATTTTCTCCCCCATTCACAGATCCTGTTTCAGGTAGTGAAAGCAATGCGATAACTTTTCTCAATGGGGAGGAGGAAGGAGAGGGGTGGGTCCACGTTGGGAACAATTTCACAGCACCCCCGAAGATGATAATCCCTGCAGCACCAAATATTTAGAGGCATGAAGAGGACGGGGCATCCCTGCAGTGAAGATTTTTACAGGATCCAGCTAGTGCCATGATTTTTAGACATCGTTTATTACAGGTAAGTTAACTCATTAACCACTTAAGCCCCGGACCATTACGCAGCGTAAAGACCAGGCCCTTTTTGCGAATCGGCACTGTGCTGCTTTAACTGACAATTGCGCGGTCGTGCGACGTGGCTCCCAAACAAAATTGACGTCCTTTTTTTCCCCACAAATAGAGCTTTCTTTTGGTGGTATTTGATCGCCTCTGCGGTTTTTATTTTTTGCGCTATAAACAAAAATAGAGCGACAGTTTGAAAAAAATTCAATATTTTTTACTTTTTGCTATAATAAATATTCCCAAAAAATCTATAAAAATTTTATTTTTTTCCTCAGTTTAGGCCGATACGTATTCTTCTACATATTTTTGGTTAAAAAAAAAATGCAATCGCCGTTTATTGATTGGTTTGCGCAAAAGTTATAGCGTTTACAAAATAGGGAGTCGTTTTATGGCATTTTTATAATTTTTTTGTTTTTACTAGTGTAGCGGGTATATACCTTTGAAACTGGTGAAGACACCAGTGATGCATAGTTCCCTGCGGCCCAGCGGGTGGCGCTGTCGCTTTGGGCCGGGGTTGGGCCGTCGCTGCGGTGCCGTGAGGTCACGGGGCGGAGAACCCGCCGTGCATCCTGGGGGAGGGTATGGAGGGGGCGGACGTCTTCGCCACGAGGTGGGAGTCCGGGCACCTTAAGCCTGAGGGCTGTGGTTGCGGTCGGTGTCCAGGCGGCCTAGGCCTGGACACTTGGAGTTCGTGTTCCACCCCAGACACCTTCAGTCTGGGGTGAGGTACTCAGCCGGAGGCCTGGGGCCCAGTACCTTCTGCTGGGTCCCGTGGGGGAGGGATCATCCTAGGGGGCCCCGGGAGTGGGGCACCCAAATCCAGAGGCGTAAGGGACCGGAGGAGGGACTCACCCGAAGACCTGGTGCAGCAGATTGCCAGTGCCGGGTGAACCTCTGGAGACCGCCCGGAGGGATATCTTTCCCGAACAGGGGCCAAGTTCAAAGAGGAAGTTCAGTCCACATTCAATGACCGGTGGCAGCGGTCCAGCTATTTCGATCAGGTCAGTGGCAGGGGCCTGCTATTAGGCCTGTGGCAGAGGTCTCAACAGTTCATCCGGTCGGTGGCAGCGACCAAAACTCACGGTCGGTGGCAGAGACCGTGCGCCAGGCCTATTCGCTAAAAAGGAATAGGAGAGTTCAGTTGTGCCTGGGCCTACTCGTTCCCACACCCCATGTTTGTCTGTTATTGGAAGTTCAACTGAGTGTGTTCACTGTATTGAAAGAGAAATAAAGGAGTGTTGGACTTTCGATTGGTGTGGGACTCTATCATTGGCAGATACGTTTCCATGGAACAACTGAGGCTTCGTATGCAGTGGACAAACCCGGGAGGTAAATCAAATAACTTTGCTCAACCCTCTTATACACACGAGGGGAGAGCTTGGCGTAGTGTTCCTGCACTCTTCTCTCCCAGATACCTCTAGACACAAGCCATTCACAATAGGAAAAGAGGGAGAGTGAGGGGGTCGCTACACTAGTAATGGCGGCGATCAGCGTTTTTTGTCATGACTGCGACATTATGGCGTACACATCGGACACTTTTGACACATTTTTGGGACCATTGTCATTTTCACAGCGATCAGTGCTATAAAAATGCACTGGTTACTATGAAAATGGCACTGGCAGTAATGGGGTTAACCACTAGGGGCGCTGAAGGAGTTAAGTGTGCCTAAGGGAGTGATTACTACTGTTAGGGGGTGTGGCTACCAGTGACACATCACCGTTCTCCGCTCTGATTACACAGAGCGGAGATCAGTGACAGTGTCAGTGGGGGAGCGGGGAGATGTGTTTACACTAACATCTCCCCACTCCATTCCTCCGTGAGACGATCGCGGGGATCCCCGCGGTGATCGAGTCCACAGGACCCGCGGTCCAACTCACGGGGATGACTGCAGGGTCGCGAGTGCGCCGCCGGTGGTGCGTGCGCGACCACGCGGCAGGCAGTTAAAGGGGACGTACAGGTACGTGATTGTGCCTGTACGTGCCATTCTGCCGACATATATATATGCCGTGAACGGTCCTTAAGTGGTTACAGATATAGAGATTTTTTTTAATTTTATTGCTAAACTTTAGTTTTAAGTCAATGAGTGTAAATGATACATACATTAGGCTCTGGTGTAAAGTACCCGGTTTAAAGCTCAAATGAACCTTCATTTAAAGTCATCTAAATACATTCCAGGTGCATCAAATTGAATGCCAGAGCCTGGGTAGAAAAGCCAGCATGCTGCAGACAAGGACCCTTAATCTCTCTTATAGAAGCAGTGGTCTCTTTGCAGAGGTCCTCAGCTGAGTCATAGCTATAGCTCTGCAATCAGCAAAACCCTTTGTTGATTGGAGAGCTTAGTGGTCTCAAAATGTCACCAAATTAATGTTTAATTGTGGGGGCATACCGTATATATTTTGGTTTGTAAAAAGAAGAGCCTTAACTGGTTTTCATGATATGTTACGCTGAAAATAAAACTTTACTTGAGAAGGCGCAAATGAGAGAGCCATATGATTGCTTACCAGGACCTGGATTTTCTAACACGTGCAGCGGCCGGGCGCTCCAAGAGGCTGTCCAGACGAGTCAGTCTCTCGAGGTGCAGAGCTCGGGGGTCCTGCTCAGCCCGCTCCTTAGAGAAGTCCATTTCAAACACAGTTGGAGGTGTCAGGTCCAGCTCCAAGAACATGATATTTTCCGCCTTGGAATAGAACCAGAAAAATGGTAACTAGAACGTAAAAAGCACACTTAAAGAGTAACTCCAATTTTGTTAAGAAAAAATATTCTCTTCTGGGTGATCTATGCAAATCGCAGGGATTGTAACAAACTTTGTTGCAGAGTCCTACCTGTAATTCTGAAAAAAATAGCTGTTTGTCTGTCTGTGTCCATGTGCCCAGTGAATCTGTATGGGAGTGGTTTTGTAATTATCAATCAGCTGCTGTATCTGCAGGGCTCTAATGAGAAAAGTGGCAGGGTCTGCATCCTTTTAGACATGATTTCCATTTTGGAGTTTCTTACCAAAAAAAATAAAATTTTGTTGCAGGGGATGCCAAAAAACTGACTTGTATCTTAGAGCAGACTTCAGGGAAAATCAGTGAGCCAATCACACAAGCAGGAAATTACATACCTGGGGGGCGTTCTGCATACCATCTGTATACAGAACACCTCCGGGTAGCCATATTGCATTTTACAGAAAATTACAGAGCTGCAGATTGAAAAGGAAAGGTCATTTTTATTAACATTCAATCACAATAAGACTTGTGTTGCTATTGTATACACTATATAGATATATTTTTTTTATTTGTTATTTTTTTACCCCACGCAAGTGGAGTTACTTTTTTAAGGCCTCATGCACACTGGTCATTTAGCTCCGGTACGCCTAAGCCTCATACTGGGGCTAAATGTAAAAGGCTTTTTTTTATCTAGGTATGATTTGGGCAGCATATTGCCCTAAACATTGGCATCACTTGGTGCACCATCCAGCTGCAGCAGCTTTCAGCCTCTCATAGAGTACTTTAGGCTGCTGGCTGCACCTCTGCCTTCCACCCTTACCTAAACCCCAAAGCCTCATGCTTTAGGACTGAATGCCCAGTGTGCTTGTGGCCCAAAATGTATCTAAACCCAAAATCTATTTTTAGTATGTCCATCATGCCTCACTGTATAGAGTTTTCTTAAGGAGGAACTTCACCCCCCCCCCATACCTATTTTTCACCCCCCTTCCATGATGTGGCTCAGTGCCATAGAGTACCCCGCAGTCTCCTGAGACCTGTCACATGTCCCAGGAGGCTGTGGGCACTGTACACGCAATTATCACCTAAGCGAGGAATAGGGGAGTGTAGGAAGGGGTCCCCAAGAAAGGTACCCCCCCATCCAAAAAAAACCCAATTCTGTTAAGAGGGGGGGCAAGGGGTGACTGATACAAATGTAGCACTTCCCCTGCAGGAGCCGCTGGTGAATGAAATATCTCCCACCCTGCACAGCCAGGCACACAGAATTTTCCATATCATGCTGGAGTCAAGAATCAGTCCTTGTAGCTTTGTTTTTGTATTTTATTAGAGGAACTGAACTTGGCTAGGGTTGAGGGTATTATGAGATGCCCAATTGATCAAATAGCAGAACTCTTCAGAGACACAAACCATTTGCAGCCTGTATATACACTTCTCATCTACCTCCAGCACAATATTGCTTGTAGAACAACAACTCCCAGACCAGCTGGCACTGTATGGTTAATCCAACGATGGCTCAGTTAGATCTGTAGCAAATGCCCTTTGACTGCGGGCCCCTTTGGTAGTATAGCAAAAAAGCACCTACTCCTGTGGCTTGTGATCCCAGCACCACCTCTTTAGACCCGGCCAGCCTGCCTGGCTGCAGCTGCCCTTTTCACTTGCCCTGCTAGCTAAAGCTCCACAATCCTCCCAGACTGATTCTGCATCCATCCCAGACTGCTTCCACCCAGTCCCTTCAGGCATGCCTCTCAGTCCTCTGACTGTAACACTCACCAGCCCTCTTGGCCGTCTTCCTCCTTTGAGATTTTCCTGGCAATGTTCTCCTGCTGTCCTCAACTTTTGCTCCGCTGCCTCCTGACCAGGACACTTCTGTGTGTCTTGAATAAGGTCCCTTCTGTACCTGAGCCTAGGCCCGAGGTCAACCCCCCAGACTAGAGGCTCCCTCGAGGGCCACCGACAGCCTTACACTCCATCTCCAGCTTCCACTCGAAATCTACTGCCTCAGCTGGGCTGACCCAGAGTATTTGAGGGGGCCTGCCTGTTGCCGACCCCTCTGTTGGGGATTGGTCAGGGCCCTCAGAATACTCCAGTCAGCTCCTCCTCACCTCCACTCTAGGGTTGCCACTTTTTCTTCAAGCCAAATCTGAACACTTTAACAGAGCACAGCAATTTTTTTTTTAAGCATACACTATAGCATTATAACAGACCCGGGGACAACTTTGGGCGCTCCAAAGAGAATAGTAATACGGCGTGCATAGTGCCCCCTCACCCACCTGTCAAGCCACATTCCTGTGTGAATATTGTGTCTGGGTTTCAGGGAGAATGAATCCCGGACAGGTGGCAACCTTACTCCGATCCCATCCTTCTAGAATCTTCTACCAGTTTCTGGAAGTAGGGGGAGGTCTCAGAGATGCTGCCTGTGATCCATACTAGACTCCCTGAGTCACTCAAACCCTGACCCAGAAAAAAAACACACAGGCTTGGCTGCCAACCAAGCCTGACAATTTACCTACACTGTACAGAGAGAAAAAAAAATACTCTAGAGGGTGCTAATTCAAGTTGATGGAGAGGGTGAAGTTCTGCTATAAACCAGGACTAAACCCTCCTATTCTTTTCAGCCGAGGAAGCTGCTGTCTTATGGCCCGTACACACGATCCAAATATCGTACGAATAATGTCATCCGAGGAAGAATCGTACGATAATCGGATCGTGTGTACAGAGCTTTCGTGAGCCGATCATGACAGTTCATCCGATATTATTTTATCGGACATGCACGAAAATTTTCCTCGTACGATACCAGATCGTACGATTTTCGTTTAGTCAGTACAGTTGTCGTCCAAAAATACAATACAAATACATTACAACACATGACATCACTTCCGATTTTTTTTTCTGTCGTACGAGAATTTTCGTGACTTTAATAACCTATTTAATTTCTACTTGCGACTATTAAGCGAAAAAGGTTGTACGATCTGTCGTAACGATATTCGGATCGTGTGTACGGGGCATTAGCCTCTGTTTGATCTGTAACTGCCATGGTGCTGCACATGTGATCAGTTATGACACCAGCAATTTGATGGTTTGACAGTTTGGTTGGGGGCACAAGCAAATGTGACAGTTAGCAATCCTGGCATGCTGGGAATGTAACTGTTTGTTGAAACTGTTAAAACGGTTTAGCTCCGCTTTAAACAAATATATTTTTCGTGACTGTTGCAAACTTTCTTAGGGCTCGTTCACACCATACGTGCATGATAACGGATAGGAATTGTTGGGAAAACCGTGCAGATTTCATTTGGAGACATTAGTTTACGCTAGTTTACCTCAGTTTTCATGCCCGTTGACATCGGTTTTCATGCGGGTCAGTTGTGTGACCTATTCGCACTAATGTTGATGTCATGTCAGTTTTTTTAACCTGTGCAGAAAACTGCATTGCAGATTCCTGCGCAGAAAAAAATCTGCATGGTGTGGTGTGGACAGGGCACATAGAGAACCATTGTTTTGTTTTTTTGAGCCCTTGCAGAATGCATGCAGAAAAACTGACGTCTCTGCACCATGGTGTGATCGAGGCCTTACCTGTAGATGTTGCCCAGTAACCGGCTCTTCCTTTTTCATGCTGACAAGCTTCTTCCCCAGAATTACCAGCAGTGTTGTTAGCCAGCCATGTGTGCTCCATCAGTTGGCCCTTTGGATGTTGGAAAGGCAGGCAAACAGAAGGAGTACACATGGCTGGCTGACAACACTTCTAACAGTCAGCCTGAATCAGGTCGTCCCATAGTTCTCAACTGTCCCTGATTTGGAGCAATGTCCCTCTGTCCCTCTTTCCTCCTCATCTGTCCCTCATTTTGGTCTGATCTATATAGTTGTATATAAAATGCACTTTTTATCTATCAAAAAGTGTTTCCCAGTGCTAAACTTTTCATCTGATTTCTAAATGGCTGCATTTGTAAATTCCAAAAGCCAATATAAAGGAATAGCAGTGGTAAAAAAAGCACTTGTGGGGTTACCAATCTTGTTTTTTTGTAGAATTCTCCTTAATGGGGGCGTGGCAAGGGGTATGTCCTATGCCTGCATACTTTTGCTGATAGGTGTCCCTCATTTCTATCTCAAAAAGTTGGGAGGTATGGGTAGTCCTGTTACTGTCACTGGTTAGAAACTTTGCAACACATTTGCAAATAAACGAACTTGCTTGGGAAAATTGTATATGGTGAGGCATGATTCCAAACATACAGAAAAATAGATTTTGTGCTTACATACACTTAAAAAAAGCCTGTTGCTAGAATTAGCAATAAAGGTTGGCATTGCTAGGCAACAAAAAGCAAAATGTGCCCATAACCTCTTCTAGATTAAATTCCTTCTCTACGCCCCCGCAAAGCTCCTGAAACAGGGTACATCTAAAGCTCAGACTGGATTCTTTCTGCATTGAAGGCACCTTAAAGTGAAGCCCGGAGTGGAAAAAGAACAAAGAGGAAAGTAACGCAGGGCTGGGCATGACCAGGTGTATGGGAGACCAACAAAGGGTTAAAAGGGGAAAGAAACTAAAGGGTGGTAACAAGTTGGAAAGTTTGCTGAAGGGGGTGGGGCTGTATAAAAGGTGGAGGCGGGGACTTCTTGGCACAGTCAGCAAGATACAGAAAGAGGGAGGCAGTTTTTCCACCCACTCTCCCTATGTGTTTTGTCTTTGGTGTGTTTTTCTTTCTTTTGTTTCAGGATCATGGATTCGGATCATCATAGCAGTGGTGTAACGGCGGTGTCCTTGGTCTTTGATGGTGGAAGATAACAGATATGATGGAAGTGGTGGGGGGTCCATCGGTGATATGGGCCCCACTGGGGTATTCCAGTGGAACGGTGTCTGCTGGAATACGGTTATTGGTTGCACTGCGGGAGAAGGGGTGTCTCCGAGCTGTGATACGGCTGGAGGCCTGGTATGGAAAAAGGTCCCGCAGTGTAGTGGTGGTAATTTTACGTTTTTGGGGTGCCGTCAAAGACCAACAGGCTGTGTGTGTGTGTTTAAAATGTTGCCGTTAAAATTGTTATTTGAAATTATTTAATTAATTAATTCTTTAATTATTTTGGATAATAAAAAGGCTGCTATGGCCAATTATACCCCCAACTCAAGTGTCGTCTCTTTAATGGGGGGTTTTAAATAAGGGTATGAGGGGGGTGTAAAAGGTGGAAAAGGGTGTTGATGGGGGTTTATCCAGACTACGTACTACATGGGTCATAACCTATTCAGAGGTGTTCCTATAGCATTATGAGATGCAGAGTAAGGGTGTCTGAGTTCTTTCCTGGGCAAAAGTTGATATTTTGATAATGAGGGTACATTGGTTTCAGGGGTGCTCCCTGGGTGTGCAAAGGAGACTATTTCAGAAGCCAATGGCATGCCAACACCTCAAAGGGCATTTGTTGCCATTTTATTAAACTGAACCTCCATCTAGTTCATGCACATTATTCTACATATTCTAAACAAGCAGTAAAATCACTTTTAAATAAACCATTCCTGACCTCTATATCTGTAAGCATCGTGAAGAATTCAAATTTTTAAAGTCCACAACACATTTATTGAAATCTTTCCCTGTTGCTACCTGCCAGAATCCTGGCCCTCTGTCCCACCAATGATGTGTTGTAGGCCAATGTCTCGAGATCACAGCATCAATCCTAGTTGGGTTACTTCACATGCACAGTAACTCAAAATGGCATTATTTGCAGGGTTCGGAGGGTGCGAGTGGTTGGTCCCTCCATATTTAATGGCAGGGCTTGGGTGCAGTCAACCTGTAAAGTGGAAATTATGGTTGCCTCTGTATATTTAGAGATGGGACCAACCCATACAGTGGCTGTGATCTGGGTGCAGGGCCAGCCCTACCATGGGTCCTGCTGGGTCCATTGAACCCAGGTGGCACTTTGAGAGGGGTGACAAATTGACGCTCAGAGTGATTTATTTCTAGCAGTTTTGTGTGTCATCAGCAGCCCTCAAAATTTCCACTTGCCTGCTCACATTTGGCGAGTGGAAATAGGCTGAATGCGAGTGTGGAGCCTGCACCAGATCAGATGTACAGCTTTCCTCCACCTGGCCCAGCAGACCTGGCAGGTCTGTTCCTTCCATAAGATCGCAGCACTCCCCCTCCCCTACCTTACACAAGATGGGAAGCATGGCAGGCCCAGACAAAGGGCGGGACTTTTCAAGTTAGGAAGCGGGTGATTGGTTACTAGACAGCGGTGCAGTCCCAGCAATCAATCACCTGCCTTTCACATGAAAAAGTCCTGCCCTTTGTCTGGACCTGCCATGCTTCCTGTCTTGTGTACATAAGGTAGGGGTGGGGAGGGGGAGTGCTGCCATCTTATGGAAGGGGCAGTCTGTAATATCGATGGAGATCTGTGATGGGGGGTCTGTGATGAGGGGGGTCTGGGGTTGGGCGAATCTGTGATGGAGAGGGGTCTGTGATGGGGGGGGGGATCTGTGATAGGGGGGTAGGGGGGGATTTGTGATCGGGGGTTCTGTGATGTAAGTTTTTTTAATTTAGTTTTAATTATCATTATATAAAATAATGGATGTGGGGGCCTTTTGGTGAACAGCATTTCATTCTTGGACCCAGGTAGGACCCACCCATGTCTTGGGCCAGCCCTGCAAGGCAGTGGGCGTACAAAAGACAACAAAAAGGAAGGAGGGTGTACCAGCATTACCAATGGAACCATTTTTTTAAATGTAAAACACAGACAATTATACTCACAAAGGCAAATGATTGTAAGGCACATAACTTGAACCTAAAAGCAACTCAATGTGTAGTTCTAGAAAGGCACAAAATACACCCAATGCAGAGCAGACACTGATAAGCTTAGATAGTAAACCCTCTTCCTCAGAGCTACCTGTCTGCCATTAACTATATGTTTATATAGTGCTAGTGGTCTGGACTCAGATAACCCCACCCTCAACCACAAGGGGAGGGAGGTGAGTATAATATTCAGTGTTTTACATTTTATTAAATGGTACCATTGGTAATACACTGCGGAGCTTGGAGGCTACCTGGTGACCTGGGGAAAAGCCAAGTTTACGAGTTGTGTTCTCCAGCTGCTTACCACTGTGATTTGTTGCACTTGGGAGCAGAGAAGTTGTCTTAGTAGAGATCAGGGATGGCCAATATGCAAATAGTTAATTGCCCATATTCTGATCAAAGGCTTTGTTCCACTGCAGGTCACTTTTCAAAGACTGTTAACAAACACTAAAAGAGAAGGTCTGCCTCGATGTACGTTCATGCACTTTACGGCACCAACACCTAAAGTTCTAAGCAACCCAATTCCCTTCAATATTGGGTAACCAGGTTTTATTCTGGTCACTGTATGGTCTACCCCCTCTCAATTGCCTATTAGCCTCATCAGACACTGTAGCCAATACAGAGGTGGGAAGAACAGGAAGGAGTGGACTACACAGTTTCTGTAAAGAAACCTGTTTACTTCTTGTAATACAGCTCTTAGTTTTGAAGGTGCGCAAGGCTCACTTCAGAACTAACCATAAGTACATTAGGCAGTGTCTTTAATATCGCTGAGGCTAAATCGTTTTAGGTGTCAGGTTTGTTATAGGTGTCACTCTAGGGTTGCCACCTGTCCGGGATTCACCCAGACAGTTCGGGTTTGGAATCATGTGTCCGGGTTTCAAACTGCCTGAAACCCGGACACATTATTCAGACTGGACTATGGCTTCCCAGCAGGGTTGCAGTTGTCTAAGCCAAGATTCTCTGTTACACACTCTCTCACACTGCCCAGGCCAGCACTAAAAATTCCCCCCCACGCAGACGGGAGAGGAGAGAGGGCTTGATCTGCTCCTCTTCCTCCCGCCCATACCCCTCTGTGTCTGCCCACACTCCAATCCCCGGCGCTGTGCCTCAGAAAAGGAAATTTGGGGCTGGAAATTTGAAGTCCAGCAGCCTCAGATACATCTGGATGAGAGATGGTGACTCCAAGGGGTGAGTGAGCTCACCATCCATCCCTGTCTGTGACTGAAGTCTCCCCCTTTCTCTCTCCTGCCTCTGAGTGAGTACACTAAGGTAAATCAGGGTTCTTAGAGCACCCCTTACATCAGAGTTCCCCTTTACACCAGAAGCCACAGTGTTTCCCCATACATCAGAGTCCACTAAATACAGACTTCTCCGTGTCCCTCCTTAAATCGGGGTTCTCAGAGCATCCCTAATGTTAGAGTACCCAGAGTTTTCCCTCACATCAGAGCATGCAGAGTCCCCCCCTTACAGTGTAAGGGAACTCTGCAAGTTCAGATATAAAAGGGGAACTATGTGGGCTCTAATATAAAGGGGGACACTTGTGATTAACGTCATATGATTAAAAATGCTATTTAATTGCAAAATATATGTATAGTTTATATACTATAATAAAAAAAATTGTGGTGCGCCGCTAAAAAGTGTTCGGGTTTGACTTGAAGAAAAGGTGGCAACCCTATGTCACTCCCATATTGTGTCCCAAAAACAAGAAGATTGGGATGGTTGGGGTGTATGATGGACTAGATCACACAATAAAAGTTTAATTCATTCAGCTGATTAAAACCCTTAGGCGCCCCTGGAATTTAATATTAATATTAATTACTCACCCGGTATCTTGGGTGGTAGCCCATCACCATGGCAACCCTGGCATACTGACTAATAGGCCTCTTGTAACCAACAGCCGAAGACGGGCGCCTCTTCATTGTACTGCCACCGGCACTAGATCAAAGACAAAATGATAACATGATTTAATTATAGACAGTAGATTGGGACACATTCATAGCAATGCAATTTGCTGTGCATTTTGTCGCTCAGCAAACCTTTCTGAAAAAGCATGTAACTGCCAATGGCGTGGTTCACAAATGCTTCTGCACAACAGTGTATTTAAAAAAAAAAAATGTTTTCTTTTCTATGCATTGTCTGTCATTAAAAATACAATGGTTTTGTAAATTAAACTGGGGGCTGGCCTGGATAAACTGTCTGCTGTGAGAAGCAATACTTCTCTCCTCTGAAGATTAGGGCTTGATGTCCTGCCTCCTCATTCTTTGGCTGGAGGTTCCCTTTGAGTGCAGGAAACTAAAGGTGTCCATGCATACGTTCAAAAGTCTAGACTTGACCCTAGAAGCATGGGGTTCTCCCAGTGGCGGTGCGTCCATAAAGGGTACAGAAGCGCGGCCCCCTCTCTCCTGCACTGCTCTAATCACCAAAGATAGATTCATGCATTGAATGAATCAATCTATGGTCGCTGCTGACACCCCCTATTCAGGTGTCCGGCCCCCTGAATTACAGCGGCGGGGGTGTTTTTTTGTAAGCACCTGATTAGAGCCGTAGGCTCTAATAGGCGCCCAAAAATGTGAACAGCGGGCGCCGTGCTGGGCGTTCGCTGTTCACTCGCTTTGTTAACACTGAATCCGCCTCTCAGCCAATCAGGTTGCCAGGTCTGTTACCGGTCACCTGATTGGTTGAAACGTCAGGCGCTGTGATTGGACGCCTGAGAGAGGACGGAAGAAGACATGGAGGACATGCAGGAGACCGCCGCTGACCCGCTCCGAGACAGGTAAGTGCAGGCAGCATCTGATGGGGCACAGTAGCGGCAATTAATCTGCACACTGGCAGCATCTGATGGGGCACAGTAGCGGCAATTGATGGGCACACTGGCAGCATTTGATGGGGCACACTGGCGGCAATTGATGGGGCACAGTGTCAGCAATTGATGGGTACAGTGGCTGCGTTTGATGGCACAGTGGTGGCAAATTATGGGTACAGTGGCTGCGTTTGCTGGCGCAGTATCTGCGTTTGATGGGCACAGTGGCTGAAGTTGATGTTTTTTTTTTCAGTTTGTTTGCGCCCCCCTAAAAATTTTGAGCACCAGCCGCCACTGTGTGCTCCAAATCTGCAAGATTCAACATTTTATAGTAGTGTAAAAGACTGGTCTACCCCCATCTTCCTCTTGTTATTGACCCATCCCTATTGTTAAAGTGCAAAAAATTTAACTCAACTGTGCTGTCACCTTCCTTGGTCCATGAATTGCAAGACTGAACAGAATAATGGATATTTTGTATTTCAACTGTGTATTTAGCTTTTTGGCTAACACATGCAACATTAAAAGCCTACTTTTCCAAAACCATTTCTGGAGAAAGCTGTGATTGACTCACTTTCCTGGTGGTACAAGCGGCTGGAACTTCCACTGGTCCTCCTCAGCATCGTACAACAGGCGGTTCATGATCTTGTTCTTCTCTTCCGGAGGAATAAAGTTTTCGATGATCAAATACCTGCAAGAAACATAATAAGAGGAACCAAACATTCAATATGGTGTTCTCAGGACCTTTTCCTGGAACAAGAAATATGGTCTGACACTCACTTGTATTTCAGCTCTCGGGTCTGCTCATTTTGTGCTTGCTCGAGATCCTGTCTCACCCGTACGTATTCGTCATGTTGGTCTTGGATCTCTCCCTTCACTGCTTGCAGTTTGGCATAAAGCTGAAAGCAGAATAAGAGCCTTAAAGTGATTCTGTCACTATTTTTAAAACCTGAAAAGCAATTACTCTGCAAAGAAAGCAATTCATACTTACCTGTCACACTGCCCACTCCACCAACCTCCTCAGTGAGGCCCGGAGTGGAGAAAACAGAAAGGCAAGTAACGGAGGGCTGGGTATGACCAGGTGTAAGGGAGCCTGCAAAGGGTTAAGATTGAGGAGATGCTGAGGGGAGGGGGCAGGCTGGTGAAGGAGTGGTATAAAAGGGGAGGCGGGGACTTCTGGGAGCAGTTGGTGAGGGAGACAAATGGAAGGAGGCAGTTTTCCCACCCACCCTCCCTGTTTGTTTGTATTGTTGTGTGGTTTGTTTGTTTTCTTTTCTTTCAGGATTTCGGAATGTGGATCGTCATAGCAGCAGTGGAACGGCGGTGTCCTTGGTCTTTGATAGTGGAAGATAACAGATCTGATGGAAGTGTGGGGGGTTCATCTGTGGTATGGGCCCCTCTGGGGTATTCCAGTGGAACGGTGTCCGCTGGAATACGGTTATGGTTGCACTGCGGGAAAAGGGGCTGCCTCCGAGCTGTTGATACGGCTGGAGGCCTGGTATGGTAAAATGGTCCCGCAGTGTAGTGGTGGTAATGTTTTAAGTTTGGGGTGCCGTCAAAGACCAACAGGATGTGTGTGTGTTATAAAAATTGCCGTTATAAATGTTATTTGAAAATTATTTAATTATTTTGGTAATAAAAAAGTCTGTTATGGCCAGTGTGACAGCAGGAAGGTAAAGTCACCTGGTTGCATCCAGGGGGGTAGATATATTTCGCCCAGATTCAGGCTTTACGCTGACTTATACAACTAGGTGGAGAGTTGTATAAGCCCAGCTAAGGCTAGTGGGCTCATGGATGACTCATATGTCTAGGGAGAGTGTGGGGCGTCGTGCAGACAGGGAGTTGATGAGACCAGCTGAAGCTTGTCAGCTCATTTAGGCCTCTATAAGAACTCCCAGCTTCATTAGATGTTAGCTCATGCCTGGAACCAGACCTGTGTGGACTGTCTAGGGAGAGTGAACCCCTGTGCGGTGAGACAAAGCCTGTGTGGCTATTTGCTTGGACATTTAAAACCAGGGACTTAGGGACTAGGACAGCACTAGGCTGATCCCAGTTGTTAGTTAGGAAACCTGTATGTTTAGTCAGAGGTCAAGTTGACCAGGATTTATTTTGTTTATGTTTCTTTTGGCTTTGCTGTGTTTTGTCACTGTAAATAGAAAATAAACCGCACCTTTTTTTTGATTTTGAAAACCACAACCTCCATTTGCTGGGCCTGTTTTTGTGTGGGGAGCCCATCCCGGGGGTCACACACACCCGCTGCCGAGCTAACCCCCTCACAGTTGGTGGAGAATGCAGGCAGTTTTTTTTAAGCCAGCATGGAGGAGATACTGAAGCAGCTGGCTCTAGCAAATGCCAATCAACAGCAGACAAATGCAGGTTTGCAAAAGAGCCTTGCAGCTCAACAACAGAACTTCGCAGCCCAGCAGCAAGCTCATCAACAGAGCCTTGCAGCCCAGCAGCAAGCTCACCAACAGAGTCTGGAAGCTCAGCAACAAGCCCAGCAGCAATCTGAGGCCCGCTTCATAGACCTGTTACAGAAGCAAGAGCAGAGACTACAACAAATGGAAGCAGTAATGCAGCAACGTCCGCAGACCAGTGAGGAAAGCCATCCCACTAATACCGCGTCCTTTGGGGTGAGTCGTTTATTGACAAAAATGACTGGAGAGGATGATCCAGAGGTATTTTTGACCACATTTGAAAGGACTGCTGAAAGAGAAAAGTGGCCTGAGGAGCAGTGGGCTGGACTGGTGGCTCCTCTGTTAACTGGTGAATCGCAGAAGGCTTACTATGACCTAGAGCCTGACCAAGCAAAAGACTATGTGATGCTAAAAGCTGAGATATTGGCAAGGCTGGGTGTCACCCAGGCTGTCCGGGCTCAGCGTGTGCATAACTGGACTTTCCAGCTTGGAAAACCCCCCAGGTCTCAAATGTATGATCTCATTCACCTGAGCAGAAAGTGGCTACAGCCAGAGACTTTGTCCGCACCAAAGATTGTGGAACGTGTTGTAATGGATCGGTTTTTGAGAGCTCTTCCTACTGCCATCCAAAAGTGGGTAAGCCATGGAGACCCAGAGACGGCCGATGGTCTTGTGGATCGTGTGGAGAAATACTTGGCTACAGAGAACCTGACGGCCTCTTCCAGAGACACTCGGACTTTCCACCCTAAGACCAGACCATCCCCAGGGGCGGATAAGAGGATTCCAAGGGGTAAGGGTGGAGAGAGTGAGAGGGTGGGAGCTCTACCCCAAGTTTGGCGAGAACAGCCTGGGAAATCAGCGGCTCAAGAGGCGGCAAGAAGGATCGTTTGCTACCGCTGCCGGCAAGCGGGACATATTGCAGCCAATTGCCCGGTTGTGGAGGAACCCATGCAGTGTGACTTTCTGACGGGCAGACGTCAGTCGCTGTGTGCGACAGTCGCATGCACTGCCATTCGAGGAACTGAGAAACATTTATGCAAAATGTGTGTTAATGGTAGAAATGTTGTGGTATTGCTGGATTCAGGTAGCCTTGTGACCCTGATAAAGGCTGAGTTAGTTAAAACAGAGGTCTCTGGGAATAGCAAGGTAGCTGTTATTTGTGTGCATGGGGACACCCGAGAGTATCCAGTGACTACAGTGTGTTTCGAGACCCCCAAAGGTACCCTCTCTCATCCAGTGGGCTTAGTATCTCAGTTACCGTATGACGCCATTGTGGGAAGGGATTTTCCGAAGTTCTGGGAACTGTGAGATGATCCTGAGCCCCCCACTGGTGCCCCTATGTACCAGGAATGTGATAGCCAGAACTCCCCTGAGAGTGGTGAGGACTCTCCGGAATTTCCCTTATCAGTATTGGCAGGGGAGACTCAAGAAACTGGAGAGGAGCCCACCTCCTCAGACGAAAACCTACCGTCTGTGGAGTTTTCTGATCTTGAGGTTCACAGGGAAAACTTTGCCACAGAACAGTTGAAAGACCCCGCCCTAATAAAGGCACGGGAAAACGTAGTGAAAATAGATGGCGAGTTAGTGAACCCAGATAATACCTGCACTTACCCATACTTCAGCGTAGAGAAGGACCTACTGTATCGGGTGGCAAAAAGGGCAGAAGAAACCGTTGAGCAGCTTGTGGTGCCCAAACCTTACAGGAAGTTGGTATTGGAGTTGGCCCATGGGCACATTCTTGGAGGTCATCTGGGGACAGAGAAAACCCGAGAGAGGGTATTACAGAGATTCTATTGGCCGGGGGTGATGAAGGACATAGAAAATTATTGTTCCTCCTGCCCTGTGTGTCAGAGGTCGGCCCCGATGCCACATTTCCGTAGCCCGCTGGTCCCTCTACCCATCATTGAGGTCCCGTTTGAGAGGATCGCCATGGATTTGGTAGGTCCTATAATCAAGTCCGCTAGGGGGCACCAGTACATATTAGTTATAATGGACTATGCCACCCGTTATCCAGAAGCGATCCCTCTCCGAAATACCTCGGCCAAAACCATAGCCAAAGAGCTATCTCTTGTGTTTAGCCGGGTGGGTATTTGTAAAGAACTGCTTACGGACCAAGGTACACCCTTTATGTCCCGGGTTATGAAGGAGCTGTGTAAATTGTTCAAAGTGACGCAATTACGTACATCTGTGTATCACCCCCAAACCGATGGGCTGGTTGAAAGATTCAACAAAACCCTAAAACAAATGTTGAAGAAAGTGGTGGATAGAGATGGAAAGGATTGGGACTGTCTACTTCCTTATCTGATGTTTGCTATTAGGGAGGTGCCCCAATCCTCTACGGGATTCTCCCCCTTTGAGTTACTGTATGGGAGACACCCAAGAGGGCTGTTGGATATTGCCAAGGAAACTTGGGAAAGTGAGAGTTCTCCCCACAGGAGTGTGATTGAGCATGTCGCCCTGATGCAAGACCGAATTGCACAGGTAATGCCCATCGTGAAGGAACATTTGGCCCAAGCGCAGTTAGCACAGCAGAGAGTGTACAACCGTGGAGCCAAGACCCGTACCTTTTCCCCGGGGGATAGGATACTGGTACTTGTCCCTACGGTTGAAAGTAAATTCCTTGCCAAATGGCAAGGCCCCTACGAGATAATGGAAAAAGTGAGCGAAGTGAATTACAAGGTCAGACAACCAAGAAGGCGAAAGCCCGAACAGATCTATCACGTTAATCTGTTGAAAGCCTGGAGGGATAGAGAGTCCCTAGTCGCAGACACTTGGTCACCAGCTCAAACTGGTTGCGTGATTCCTGAGGTTGGAATAGCAGCCACCTTGTCACAACCCCAACAACAGGAGGTTAAGGAGTTTGTGCTTCGCAACAAGGAGGTATTCTCTGAGCTGCCGGGACAAACATTTGGGGTAGAGCATGACATCATTACCCCGCCCGGTGAAAGGGTGAAGTTAAAACCCTATCGGATCCCAGAGGCCCGACGGGAGGCAATACGGGAGGAAGTACAGAAAATGCTGAACTTAGGGGTGATAGAGGAGTCCCAAAGTGATTGGTCTAGTCCCATTGTGTTGGTGCCTAAACCGGATGGGAGCTGGCGATTTTGTAACGATTTTCGTCAGTTGAACAAAGTTACAAAATTTGACACCTACCCCATGCCACGTATAGATGAGTTGATCGACCGGCTGGGAACAGCCCGATACATGACGACTCTTGACCTCACAAAAGGGTATTGGCAAATCCCCCTGGCCAAATTGGCCAAAGAGAAAACCGCATTTGTAACCCCAGACGGGGCGTTCCAATATAAAAGAATGCCGTTCGGGTTACAGAATGCGCCGGCCACATTCCAGCGGAAAATGGACCAGATGCTGAGGCCCCATCGGAAGTATGCTGCGGCTTACCTGGATGACGTAATTGTCCATAGCACAGATTGGGCCTCACATCTGCCAAAAGTGCAAGCAGTCCTGGACTCTGTTCGGGAAGCAGGGTTTACGGCTAACCCCAAGAAGTGTACCATTGGGCAGGAGGAGGCCAAATATCTTGGGTACACCATTGGGAGGGGAGTAATAAAACCCCAACTCAACAAAGTCGAGGCCATCCAGAGTTGGCCACGTCCCAACAGCAAGAAGCAGGTACGAGCCTTTCTGGGAATCGCTGGGTATTATCGGCGATTCATTCCCCACTTTGCTTCTAAGGCTGTGCCCCTAACCAACCTAACGAAGGGGAAAGGGTCGGTCATGATTAAATGGACCCCCGAGGCTGAGGCAGCATTCCAATTCTTGAAACAAGCCTTATGTAGCCAGCCAGTGTTGTACTCACCCGACTTCTCTAAAGACTTTGTCGTACAAAGTGATGCGTCAGATGTGGGGTTAGGAGCAGTATTGTCCCAGGTCTGGAACGGGGAAGAGCACCCAGTCATTTACCTCAGCAGGAAGTTGAAGTCCCATGAGGTAAATTACGCCACCGTTGAAAAGGAGTGTTTAGCGGTGAAGTGGGCTCTAGATTCCCTTCGGTACTACCTGCTAGGTAGGCACTTTGACATGGTTACGGATCACGCTCCGTTAAAGTGGATGGCTCAAAACAAGGAAACAAATAGAAGAGTGAATAGGTGGTTCCTGGCCCTCCAGGAATTCAACTTCACAGTAAAGCATCGCCCTGGCGTTCAAATGGGGAATGTGGATGCTTTGTCTCGAGTACATGAATGCCTGATTGCTGGTGTTCCAACCCCGAGGTTAAAACAAGAGGGGGGGGTATGTGACAGCAGGAAGGTAAAGTCACCTGGTTGCATCCAGGGGGGTAGATATATTTCGCCCAGATTCAGGCTTTACGCTGACTTATACAACTAGGTGGAGAGTTGTATAAGCCCAGCTAAGGCTAGTGGGCTCATGGATGACTCATATGTCTAGGGAGAGTGTGGGGCGTCGTGCAGACAGGGAGTTGATGAGACCAGCTGAAGCTTGTCAGCTCATTTAGGCCTCTATAAGAACTCCCAGCTTCATTAGATGTTAGCTCATGCCTGGAACCAGACCTGTGTGGACTGTCTAGGGAGAGTGAACCCCTGTGCGGTGAGACAAAGCCTGTGTGGCTATTTGCTTGGACATTTAAAACCAGGGACTTAGGGACTAGGACAGCACTAGGCTGATCCCAGTTGTTAGTTAGGAAACCTGTATGTTTAGTCAGAGGTCAAGTTGACCAGGATTTATTTTGTTTATGTTTCTTTTGGCTTTGCTGTGTTTTGTCACTGTAAATAGAAAATAAACCGCACCTTTTTTTTGATTTTGAAAACCACAACCTCCGTTTGCTGGGCCTGTTTTTGTGTGGGGAGCCCATCCCGGGGGTCACACACACCCGCTGCCGAGCTAACCCCCTCACACCAGTTATACTCCAAACTCAGGTGTGGTCTTGTTATTGGGTTTATGAGATGGGGTGTGGGGAGGTTTAAAGATCTGGTAAGAAAAAGGGATATGGTATTGGGGGATATCCTGACTACGCTGGTCATGGGTTGAAGAATGAGGCTTGGTCAGAGATCTTCAGCATCCAGCACACTTCCAGGTGTGTCGGTTGCTTGGTCAGCCACTGCACATTGTGATTTCTTCCGGTGGACTGTATGCCACTACAGGGTCCTGTTGTAACGTAGAGGCTTGTAGGCAGGTGCAGTCTGTATTCTCCACTGCAGGTGGCGCTTGACTGCAGCCTCAATGTAGATGGAGGAGGAAATCAAGAGGAACCTGGTTCCTCTATGATTTGCTTGGTCACATGGAGGCAGCTATCCGATTGGATGCTGATGCCCGATGTGACTCTGCTGGCCATCTTGGGTCAGGCAGAGTCTAATTAAGACTCTAGCTCTCGGGCTTGGCGCGCTTTTTGCTAGTGTTTAGCGCAGGGAAAGCATCTCCGTCTGACAGGTAAAGTACTAAGAAATAGGAAAAGGTTCCAGAGGAATAGAGACAGTGCAGGACCTACGTCTACCTCTCAGGAACCCTCCCTTTTGGGTGTGGACCGGCCAGGCCTCATTCCGCTCCTCATGGCAGCCGCGTTTGGCATCTATCCTATCAGGATATCACTGGTCCACCGCTGTCTCTGTTGTAAGTGGCTCCAGTCAGGTGTGCTTCCAGCTGGGCCTGTTGTTTTGCAGAACTTTTCTACAATATATTGTTACTACCAAACGTGAAACCAGTGTGTTTACTGTCTGCCGCACAGCACTGCACCTACTCACAGGCTGGTGGAAGAAACCACATAGCCCAGAGGATGAAGCCATGATCCAACACACTCGAAAATGTGCAGAATGGTAAAGGTCTTTGCGCAAGCTTCATCCTTCAACCCAGAGGAGTTTGGTAGCATGGGTGGTGGGACAGGTACTATAAGTATTATTTGCTTTCTTTGCAGAGAGTATCAGGCACATCCCTGGGAGTGTTGACAGATGATTCCCCACTCTGCACTCTATGGTTTCCTCTGTCAGCCCCTACATCACTACAGGAACCTATAGGGACATAGGGACCACCAGAAGGAACCACAATGCGCAGCAGCTGGTCAGCCATCTGACATACCCAGAAGTGTGCGGGATGCTGAAGATCTCTGACCAAGCTTCATTTTTGCAACTGTAGCAAAAATCAGTGATGTCTAGTTCCCTGCGGCCCAGCAGGTGGCGCTGTCACTTTGGGCCAGGGTTAAACCATCGCTGCAGAGCCGTACCCTTTATGACCTCTCGCAGCAGTTGTACGGCGGGGCGGGGAACCTGCTGTGCTTGCTGGGGGAGGGTATAAAGGGGGCGGACATCTTCGCCACGAGGTTCGAGTCCCAGGCACCTTCAGCCCGAGGGCTGCTGTCCGCGGTCGGTGTCCAGGCAGCCTAGGCCTGGACACTTGGAGTTCGTGTTCCATCCCAGACACCTTCAGTCTGGGGTGAGGTACTCAGCTGGAGGCCTGGGGCCCAGTACCTTCCGCTGGGTCCCACAAGGGAGGGATTGTTCTAGGGTGCCCCGGGAGTTGGGCACCCGAATCCAGAGGCGTAAGGGACCGGAGGAGGGATTCATCCGAAGATCTGGTGCAGCATATTGCCAGTGCCGGGTGAACCTCTGGAGACCGCCCGGATGAATATCTTTCCCGAACAGGGGCCAAGTTCATAGAGGAGGGTGGTTCATGTTCTATGACCGGTGGCAGCGGTCCAACTAGTCAACTCAGGTCAGTGGCAGAGACCTGCTATTAGGCCTGTGGCAGGGGCCTCAACAGTTCATCCGGTCTGTGGCTTCGTATGCAGTGAACAGATCCGGAGGTAATTCAAGTGACTTTGCTCAACCCTCATATACATACGAGGGAAGAGATTGGCGTAGTGTTCCTGCACTCTCCTCTCCCAGGTACCCCTAGACCACACCAGCCAACCAGGCGATAGAAACGGAGAGGGAGAGTGAGGCCGCTACGCAACCTAGAGGAGATTTCTAGTGTGGGTTTTGGAACAGGTACGGTAAATATTATCTGCCTGCTTTGGAGGAAGGCTTACTGTTCATGTTTTGAAAATGCAATAGGGCCACTTAAAAGGATAAAATGTACTTTCAATTTATAAACTGCACTCCCCTACAATAGTCACTCAATAAATTGCTATAATTTACGTATAATCTTGTAGATTTTTTAAAGGGATAAGTCAGCTTATTTTAACTGTACAATGTTGATGTAGTCAAGGCTCACTAATGCATTAGTAAGAAGAGATGACCAAACTCTCCTTGAAGAGAAGAAGGTACTAAATCTATATCAGGCAAGCAATTTTTTATTATCTGCTATTCTGATTCAGACCTCATTACCCTGTTACATGCTCACACCTTTTACCTGTTGCTGCAGCACCAAATTATGTAAAGGCTGTGCTGATGTACACACCATACGATCAACAAAACCCTTTCATGGCCAGAGGGCATTGGTGCCCGGATGTCCACATCAATTTCAATTGTGAGTATGCAAAAACAAGGGGCCTGCAAGATTTGTTTACAACATTTGATAGCGGACATAGTGAACATATGATTGGAAGTCACATTAACTGGTTCCTGATCTTTAGTAGAGACTGGGAGCTACATATGTGAAGAGAGGTGCACTCCAATCTATAAAATAGAACATATATTTAAGTTTCTTTATTGTTCATCACAGGACACAGAGCAGACATAGTAATTACTATGTGGGTTATACGCCACCTATAGGTGAATGGACACTGGTACACTCAAAAGACAGAAAGTCCTCCTCCCTATATAACTCCTCCCATACAGGGAGTACCTCAGTTTTTTCGCCAGTGTCTTAGGTATTCTGCTCTGGGCAGAGGAGCATGTGCCTTGCCTATCAGCAGTCTTCATTTCAGGGGTGGAGAATTGGCAAGCGGATTTTTTGAGCCATCAACAAATTCTCCCGGGAGAATGGTCTCTCCACCCTGACATTTTCTTGGCCATATGCCAAAGATGGGGTAGCCCGGACAAAGATCTATTGGCATCCAGGTTCAACAAAAAGTTGGACAACTTTGTGTCAAGAACAAGGGATCCTCTTGCATATGGGGCATACGCTTTAGTGACCTCATGGGATCAGTTTTCACTGATTTATGCGTTCCCCCCAATTCAGCTGCTACCGCGGCTTCTTCGCAGAATCAAGCAGGAGCGAAAGTCAGTGGTGCTAGTAGCCCAAGCATGGGCCAGAAGATCTTGGTATGCAGTGATTATCAGGATGACAGTGGAGAGGCTCTGGACTCTTCCGGATCATCCAGACCTGCTGTCGCAGGGGCCAGTATTCCATCCTGCCTTACAGTCGCTAAATTTGACGGTCTGGCTGTTGAAGCCCACATTCTAAAGAATTGAGGGCTTGCAGGTTCTGTGGTAACCACCCTGATTGATGCAAGGAAGCCAGCTTCCAGGACCATTTATTATAGGGTCTGGAAGGCCTATGTTTAATGGTGTCAGGCTAAGAAATGGCATCCTCGGAGGTATGTCATAGGTAGAATTCTTTCCTTCCTTCAGTCAAGGGTAGAAAAGAAATTGGCCTTGAGTACAATCAAGGGTCAGATTTCAGCCTTGTCAGTGTTTTTTCAAAGGCCCCTTGCCTCACACTCCTTGGTCAGAGCTTTTATACAAGGGGTAATGCATATGGTTTCGCCGGTCAGGAAACCCTTGTGCCCATGGGATTTGAGTCTGGTTCTGTCGGTTTTACAAAGACCGCCTTTTGAACCAGTACAAGATATTTCCTTGGTCCTCTTGACGAAGAAATTAGTTTTTCTTAGTTGCAGTAACTTTCGCAAGAAGGGCATCAGAGTTGGCGGCCTTTCCCTGTAAAGAGCCATACATAGTTGTCCATAAGGACAAGGTGGTGCTGCGTCCCCACCCAACCTTTTTACCTAAGGTAGTGTCTGGGTTTGATCTAAACCAAGACGTGGTCCTGCCTTCCTTTTTTCCACAGCCTCGTTCTGCGGAAGAAAGAATTTTACACTCTCTCGATGTGGTAAGGGCAGTGAAGGCTTATCTGGAGGCAACAGCTCAGATAAGAAAAACAAATGTTTTGTTTGTACTGCCTGACGGCCCCAGGAAGGGGCAGGCAGCAGCAAAGTCGATTATTTCAAGTTGAATTCCTTAAGTTCTTACTCAGGCCTATGGCCTGAAAAGGAAAGTAAAGTAAAGGCGCACACTACCAGGGCAGTCAGTGCTTCTTGGGCAGTGCATCACCAGGCTTCTATGACTCAGGTCAGCAAAGCTGCAACTTGGTCGTCAGTACATACGTTCACAAAGTTCTATCAGGTGGATGTAAGATGGCAGGAGATGGCAGGAGAATGCCACCTTTGGGCGCAGTGTGCTGCAGGCAGAAGTTTAGATCCTCTCGTCTGATGGCGGCCTGCCTTATTTGTGTCTCCCTCCCCTCAGATGACATTGCTTTGGGACATCCCACATAGTAATTACTATGGCTGCTCTGTGTCCCGTGATGTACAGTAAAGAAATTAGGATTTTTATAACAGCTTACCTGTAAAATACTTTTCTTGGAGTACATCACGGGACACAGAGGCTCTTGTTGGGATATAGGTATATTGCTTGGCTACAAAACTGAGGTACTCCCTGTATGGGAGGGGTTATATAGGGAGGGGGACTTCCTGTCTTTTGAGTGTACCAGTGTCCATTCACCTATAGGTGGTGTATAACCCACATAGTAATTACTATGTCTGCTCTGTGTCCTGTGATGTACTCCAAGAAAAGGATTTTACAGGTAACCTGTTATAAAAATCCAAATTTTCTGATCATAGGACATCATACTCAGGAACGTTAATCTACAGATTGCAGTCTTAAACCAGTTAAATAACACTAAAGGCCAGTACACACGATCGGATATTCCGACAACAATTGTCCGACGGATGTGTTTTGTGGGATAATCCGACCGTCTGTATGCTCCATCGGACAATTGTTGTTGGAATTTCCGACAACAAATGTTGGCTGTGCATGCTCTCAAATTGTCCGACAACAAATGTGTTACGTCGGATCATCCGATCGTGTGTATGTACACAAATCCGTCGGACTAAAATCCAAAGTACAAACACGCATGCTCCGAACTAATGCTAAACACCAGACAAGAATAGCAGAAGTTGCCCAAAGTGTGGTGGTAAAGAGCTGAAAAACCCACGTATTTTGGTGTATGTTGGCTGAAAATATTCTGCTGTCTGTATGCAGAACAAGTTCACGGACAACGCCCTTGGGACAAAGATCCAAGGATTTATCCGATGGAAGTCCGATCGTGTGTATGAGGCTTTACTCTTTGAAAATGTACATGCTTAAATATAAGCCATATGTTTGTTGCCCAAATTGGCAGCACATTGGCTAAGTGGTTAGAACTTCTGCCTAGTAGTGGCACTGGGGTGGTCGGTTTGAATCCCAACCATCAACCACCACTTCCTGCCTGGATGTTCTGCCTGCACCCGTGTGGTTTTCCGCCCACACTCCAAAGACATGCTGGTAAATTAATTGTCTCCTGTCTAAATTGGCTCTAGCATGTGTATGAATGTGAGTTAGGGACCATTATGCCGCGTACACACGGTCGGACTTTCCAATGGGAAAATGTCCGTCAGAATTTCCGACGGAAAAATAGAGAACCTGCTCTCTATCTAATTCTGTCGGAAATTCTGACCGAAAAAGTCAGATGGAGCCTACACACGGTCGGAATTTCTGACCAAAAGCTCCCATCGGACTTTTTCTGTCGCAAATTCCGACCGTGTATACGCGGCATTGGATTGTAAACTCCTTGAGGGCAGGGACTGATGTGAATGTACAATATATAAGATGTTGTGTAAATTGACAATGCTATATAAATACCAATAATAAATAAAATATATAAGTACCTGTAATAAAGTGGGGACACTTTTTGGACCTTGAAGGTTAGTTTTTTTTTTTTTTTTTTTCATTAAAGATAAGTATATGTCGACAAAATAGGACATTTATTGTTGTAATGAACTGTGCTGTATACGATAATCCAGGAAGAAAGTATGGTCCCCACCTTTTTCAGCTTCTTGGTTTTCATTTCCACCTCTTGTTGCAGAGATGTATACGTTCCTCTAAGCTCCACCGTTTCCTCATCGCGCAGCATCATCTGTTGCAAAATCTCGCGCTCTCGCCTTTTCTGTAAACAAAAATGTGTATAGTGATTTTCTGAGTATATTGTTCTCGGCAGGTGCATTTATGGACATTTTTTTTATGTACCATTCATCTCAATAGACGTTGCTCCAAAGCTGTAGCATGCAACTACAAGCAAGTTCTCCAAAACCCTTCCCCCTTTCCCCAGCCCACTCAAATAAAAAAATGCTCAAATGACAGCAGATGCTCTTTTTCAGGCAATTCAGCCAGATTAGACCACAATGGTTTGTCTATGGGGCCCTTGTGGATACCTCTTGTCGAGTCTCACCTGATTAATCAGTGATCAGAGGGGCCAGAAAACCTTGTCTGATCACTGCTGTGTTCTTGTGATAATCCGGTAACCATGTGTCACCCCATGTGACCATATATATTTAAGGAAAAAATCTTGAGTCTTTGTCTATGGAGAAGTTTATACTATTGCTTTCTAAGGGCTCTGGTGACATTTTATACCACTACGTAGGCTTTGAAAGATCAGCCAACCTAATACAGTTGTTGGAATATGGTGGAGACTTCAACCTGTATTCATGTTGAATCCCCTAAACCAGTGGTTGTCAACCTCAGTCCTCAAGCACCCCCAACAGGCCATGTTTTGGGAATTTCTCTTAGATAAAATACCTGTCCAAAATACCAAGCCATTGACTCTGATTTAACGCCCCTGCGAAAGATAAAGGAAAACCTGCAAACATGGCCTGTTGGGGGTACTTGAGGACTGAGGTTGAGAACCACTGCCCTAAACTAGGGGTCTCCAAACTTTATAAACAAAGGGCTAGTTTACTATCCTTCAGATGGGCCGGATTGTGACCAGTGGGAGTAGAAAATGTCCCATCGCTGGTGTCAGTCGAAGGAATAGTGCCCCACTCTTGGTGTCAGTGGCAAAAAATATGTATCATAATTGGTGTCCGTGGGATGAATAGCGCCCCATCATTGGTGTAAGTTGGAGGAATAGTGTCCCATCATTGGTGTACGTTGGAGGAATAGTGTCCCATCATTGGTGTCAGTGGGAGGAATAGTGTCCCATCATTGGTGTCAGTGGGAGGAATAGTGTCCCATCATTGGTGTACGTTGGAGGAATAGTGTCCCATCATTGGTGTCAGTGGGAGGAATAGTGTCCCATCATTGGTGTCAGTGGGAGGAATAGTGCCCCATCATTGGTGTCAGTTGGAGGAATAGTGTCCCATCATTGGTGTCAGTTGGAGGAATAGTGTCCCATCATTGGTGTCAGTTGGAGGAATAGTGTCCCAACATTAGTGTCAGTGGGAGAACTGGTAACCCACCGTTGGTGTCAGCTGCAGGAATTATGCCCCAATTGTTGGCAGGATAGGGCCCCAAGGGCCGAATAAAGGTAAGCAAAGGACCACCTTCGCTAATTCCCCCCTCCCGGACACAGTTTGGAGACCACTGCCCTAAACAGAAAATGTACTTCTATAGAAGGCATCAATAAAGCTCCTTTAGGAGCCCCAAAGCCCAAAGAACATGCTAATAGCTTGACCCATCCTCTTCCCATTTCCTGTACCTCACAAATGATCAGTGAGACTGTCCCTCTTACAAGTGGACCAAAAGTGAGACACAGAAAGGGCAGGGCCAAGCACAAATTCAAGAACTGAAGCTGCCGTGTTGTGCACATTGGAGCCCCTGGACTTTAGGGCATAAAGGGAGTTCTTTGAAACATCTGGCCATTAGTGCAGGCACCTTTAGGTACTTGATATACATGTGTGCCTATAATATTTTAAACTTGCACATAGATTCAATTTAAACCTAGATAATGTCTTATGCCCTGTACACACGAGCGGAATTCCCATCGGAAAAAGCCTGCCTTGCATACACACGGTCACACAAAAGTTCGGTGAACTTTTGACTGCCAAGAACGCAGTGACGTAAAAGACTTTGTCGAGCCGAGAAAATTAAGTTCTATGCTTCCGAGCATGCGTCGATTTATTTCTGAGCATGCGTCGGAATTTAGTGTGTCAGAATTTGTACACATGATAGGAAATTCCGATCTGATTTTTACACAACGGGAAAATTGAGAACCTGCTCTCTATCTTTTTTCTGCAGTTTATCCATTGGAAAAAGTCCGATGGAGCATACACACGGTCGGGATTCCCGACCAAAAGCTCTCATCTGACTTTTTCCGACAGGAAAACCGACTGTGTGTACGGGGCATTAGATTTGGTGATGACACCTCCGTGCTAGATTTCTAAGGTCTACACAACCATTTTAAGGAGTTTCGATTCTCTCTGATAATATTTTTATACTAAGGGAAAGGTAACAGAAGAAATGGTGGAGGCATCCCAAGGTGGGCAAGAATATCCAAAAGGAACCATGGCAAGGAGATGTCACTAATGGACACCACAAGTGACATAAGAAGCAAATGGGTTCTTAAGTCCAATCAACTCTAGCTGCAACTCAAATGTTACTTCTGGATAAACCGACTCTTTACACTAGAAGCTATAACAGCAATAATGCTGTAGTGTTTAAAACTGCAAGAGTGGAGTTTAAAAACTCACCCATCTACAGGGTAAAGCAATCACAGAATCATGTAATGAGAATCAGGGGTCAGGATTCCATGTATAAAAGGGGAACCTGCTTTTCACCTACCTGCTCAGCGATCTCCTGACGCTTTATCTCCAGCATCTTCTGTTGCTCATTGGTATGGTCAATGATGTTCTTCCCTCCAACCAAAAGCTTGCTCTCCATCGCCTGTGTCTCAACAAGAAGTACAGAAGAGTCAGCTGTCTTCATGATAACACAGCTACCTATACTAGGAAGTGCTAAAGATTTACAGATACAATTTTAGGCAAGACGCCAGCAATAAAAACACTGCAAGTATGCATTTATATCCACTTGACCTGTGGAAAATTTACCCCCCTTCATGACCAGGCCATTTTTTGCTATACGGCACTGCGCTGTTTTAACTGACAATTGCGCCTTCATGCAACGCTGTACATAAATGAAATTTTTGTGCCAATATTTTCCCACAAATAGAGTTTTCTTTTGATGGTATTTTATTACCACTGGATTTTTTATTTTTTGCGCTATAAACAAAAAAAAACGTCAATTTAAAAAAGCAACAATATTTTTTCCTTACTGCTACAAAACATATTCAATATAAAATCTGGTGGTCCACAAGATCTGTACACCCACACTTGAAGTCCACCTACTCAGGGCCATCTTAATACAAGGGCACTCCTGGGCACTGCCCAGGGGCTCCAGGTACATGGGGGGCCCCACAATAATCTTGCATTACATCATACTTGCCAACTGTCCCGGATTTGCTGGGACAGTCATGCTTTTTACTAAACTGTCCCGATAGGGACGTGTCCCGGGAAGCGTCCCTGAACCTATACTGTGCCCTCCTGATCCGAGTGTTGTGCCCTTCTGACCACCCCTGTACTGTGCCCCCTTCTGCATCCCCCCATACTGTGCCCTTTGTGTTGACTAGTCTTTGATTTATGAAATGTTTTCCTTTTGTAAAATCAATTTTATTGAAAATACTAATAAATATATGTTTAATTCTATCAACTATTTATACTTTATTTCTTGAAAGTAGGTGTGTAAATTGGGGCAAGCTGGTAGGGGCCCCAGAGCATTACTTTGCCCAGGGGCCCATGATGCTATTAAGACGGCCCTGCCACCACTGCACCAGGAACACACTGACTTAAAGAAGATGCCACTTTAAATTGAAACAAAATATATAAAGCATTTACTATGTGAATGAAAGTAAATAGTAGCGCTAATAATTAAAATCATAAAAACACCCAGTGACAAGTATTAGTAATTGCCAAACTGATAATACATAAAGTATACTATTCAGAACATAGTCTGTAACTAAACAGTCCATGAATAAGACATGATGTCTTAATTGATAAACATGTAATCTTGAAAATCTTCCACCACACCATGTTCAATTGGTGATTCCACTTTCCTCTAGATATGCACTCACCAGATGAAAGTGCCTTGCATTCTCATGCTCGGCAAATAAGCATCAACCCTCACAGGGTTAAATCATCCAGCGATATCCAATTGTGAAACCAGATGACATAGACTTTCCACATATAATAAAACAAAGTGCTCTGCTTCAAACATTGCACTCACATGAACCAGGTAAGTAAGATCAATCCCAGGAGGAAGTGGTGATGACGAAACGCGTCGGGACGTGGTTCTACGGCAACCATTTGTGACTTTTGAGGCTACACGGGAAGGGACGCTCCGAGGTTTATGATCGCGCGTTGGTGAGACACAGTCCACACATGCGGGGTCCGCTGTGACCATACCACACCAATTCTTGCTGTTGCAGTGAATAAACACATGCTTTTTCTTACCTGGTTCATGTGAGTGCAATGTTTGAAGCTTTTTTAATATAATAAATTTATCATAATGCTACTGCACTTTGTTTTATTATATATGGAGAGTCTATGACATCTGGTTTCACGATTGGATATTTAACCCTGTAAGGCTTGATGTTTATTTGCCAAGCATGAGAATGCAACGCAGTGGCACTTTCATCTGGTGAGTGCATATCTAGAGGGGAGTGGAATCACCAAGTGCACGCGGTGTGGTGGAAGATTTCAAGATTACATGTTTATCAATTAAGACATCATGTCTTATTAATGGACTGTTTTGTTACAGGTATGTTCACAATAGTATACTTTATGTATTATCAGTTTGGCAATTACTGACACTTGTCACTGGGTGTTTTTATGATTTTAATTATTAGCGCTACTATTTACTTTTATTCACATAGTAAATGCTTTATACAAAACATATTCAATAAAAATAAAAAAATCTTCATAAATTTAGGCCAATGTGTATTCTGCTACATATTTTCAGTAAAAAAATACCAATAAGCGTATATTGATTGGTTTTTGCAAAAAACGTATTGCACGTACAAACTATGGTATATACTGGAATTTCTTTATTTATTTTTATACTAGTAATGGCGGCGATCAGCGACTTATAGCGGGACTGTGATATTGCGGCGGACAATCTGACACTTTTGACACTGTGTGGGAACCAGTGACACTAATACAGTGATCAGGGCTAAAAATATGCACTGTCACTGTACTAATGACACTGGCTGGGAAGGAGTTAAACATCTAGGGCAGGGATATGCAATTAGCAGACCTCCAGCTGTTGCAAAACTACAAGTCCCATCATGCCTCTGCCTCTGGGTGTCATGCTTGTGGCTGTCAGAGTCCTGCTATGCCTCATGGGACTTGTAGTTCTGCAACAGCTGGAGGTCCGCTAATTGCATATTCCTGATTTAGGGTGATCAAAAGGTTAACCGTGTGCCTAACCAGTGTTTATGTGTACACAGTGTGGTGCTTTTACTAAGAAACGTGCTGGATTTTATTCCCTGCTATGCAGGGAAAAAAAGTCCAGCACATCCCTGCTGACAGGACAGAGCTCTGCATTGTTTACATATGCAGAGCTCCGTCCTGTGCCTCTCATCGCTGATCAGCGGGTGCCAGCGGACATCTATTGGCCGGCACCCGCTAATCAGCTTCTGCTGTGACTAATCACAGTAGAAACAGTGCACGTAAGCCCCCTATGCGGAAGTGCAGAATCACGTAAATATACGTGATTTTGCACAGAACGGTCACCCTGTAGCAGTAAGTCTGCTATAGGACGGTCGGCAAGCGGTTACATTTATATATATATTTATTTTTCAGTGATTTCCATTTTTTTTAAATTGGTGATAGGGTTCTTTAAGCTAGCCAGAGATGACACACCAGTTCAAAATTTTGCAAATATTTTTTTTTACCCTATGAGCTTCCAGCCATTCCAAGGTGAAGAATATGCAGAGATGGCTGCCTGCCACATAATTTAATCATAAATTACAGAGCTTCTATTAAACTGTCAAATCAAAAAACTGCAGTAACAACTCACTTAAGTATATATAAGAATTAACATCATCTTTTATGATGGAGTACAGTATTATCGTTGTGAAGCTGGGATCAAGAACACAGAGACATGACCTCAAACTAGCAAGAGGAAGGTTCAAGAATAATCTTAGAAAGTATTATTTTACTGAAAAAGTAGTTGATGCTTGGACCAGACTTCCAGCAGAGGTAGTGAACCAACAGTGATTGAATTTAAACATGTTTGGAATAAATATGGGTCAGGCTGGACCAATTTTACCAGTGCTCTGAAACAGGGGTCTCCAAACTTTCTAAACAAAGGGCCAGTTTACTGTCCTTCAGGCTTTAGGAGGGCCGGACTGTGGCCAGTGGGAGTAATGAAGGTTTCGACATCAGTGGGAAAAAATAACGCCCCATTGTTTGTTTCAGTGAGAGCAATTGCGCCCCATTATTGGGGTCAGTGGGAGGATTTGTGCCCCATCATTGATGTCAAAGGACCGCATTGTTGGTGTCATTGGGAGAAATTGTGCCCCATCATTGGTATCAGTGGCGGCTGGTGCACAAAATTTTTGGGGGGGGGCGCAAACAAACTGAAAAAACCCCAAAAAACATCAATTGCTGCCACTGTGCCCATTAAACGCAACCACTGTGCCCATCAAACGCCACCAGTTTTCCCCCTCAAATGCAGCCAGTTTCCCCTCAAATGCAGCCAATTCGTCCCCAAATGTAGCCAGTTTCCCCTCAAATGCAGCCAGTTTCTCCCCAAATGCAGCCAGTTTTCCCTCAAATGCAGCCAGTTTCTCCCCAAATGCAGCCAGTTTGTCCCCCAAATACAGCCAGTTTGTCCCCAAATGCAGCCAGTTTCCCCCCAAATGCAGCCAGTTTGTCCCCAAATGCAGCCAGTTTGGCCCCAAATACAGCCAGTTTCCCCCCAAATGCAGCCAGTTTGTCCCCAAATACAGCCAGTTTGTCCCCAAATGCAGCCAGTTTGTCCCCAAATGCCGCCAGTTTCCCTCCAGCCCGGCACTTACCTTCTTCGGGTCAGCGCCGTCCACCTCTCCCCAAATGCAGCCAGTTTTCCCTCAAATGCAGCCAGTTTCTCCCCAAATGCAGCCAGTTTCCCCCCCAAATACAGCCCCAAATACAGCCAGTTTCCCCCCAAATGCAGCCAGTTTGTCCCCAAATGCAGCCAGTTTGTCCCCAAATGCAGCCAGTTTCCCCCCAAATGCAGCCAGTTTGTCCCCAAATGCAGCCAGTTTGGCCCCAAATACAGCCAGTTTCCCCCCAAATGCAGCCAGTTTGTCCCCAAATACAGCCAGTTTGTCCCCAAATGCCGCCAGTTTGTCCCCAAATGCCGCCAGTTTCCCCCCAGCCCGGCACTTACCTTCTTCGGGTCAGCGCCGTCCACCTCCACGCTCCCTCCGCTCCCTCGATGTCTTCTTCCGTCTTCGATGTCGCTTCAGCCAATTAGGTGACCGGTAACCAGACCCGGTGCACCTGATTGGCTGAGAGGCGGGTCAGTGTTAGGGAAGCGATTCCCTAACACAGCACTATGTAAGCAGAGAACGCACAGCCTGTGCGCCCACTGCTTAACCATTTGGAAGCCAATTAGAGCCCACAGGCTCTAATCAGGCACTTCCAAAACACACCCACCGCTGTTGTTCAGATGGCCGGCGCTCAACAGGGGCCGGACACCTGAAAAGTGGGCAGCAGCGGCGACAATAGATATATTTATGCAATACATGAATATATCTATTGTTGCATGACGGGTGCAGGGGAGAGAGGATGCGGTGCTCCTGCGCCCACTATGGACGCACCACCACTGATTGGTATTATTGGGAGGAATTGTGCCCCATCATTGGTATTATTGGGAGGAATTGCGCCCCATTATTGGTGTCAGTTGGAGGAATTGTGCCCCATCATTGGTATTATTGGGAGGAATTGTGCCACTTCATTGGTGTCATTGGGGAGAATTATGCCCCATTGTTGCTGTCAGTGGATGAAATAGTTCCCCAAGGGCCAGATAAAAGCAAGCAAAGGGCCACATCTGGCCCCCGGGCCGCAGTTTGGAGACCACTGCTCTGGAAGATTAAACAGAACAGAAGTTTTATTTTAGAACATTTCATAACTTTCATCAAACAGATTGATGAATATATTACCCCCTTGAAGTTGTACTGCTTGGATGACTGAAGTACTGGTTCTAATCAAAGCAGACCACAGAGCCCAGCGATAAATGTAGTGGGAGCCAGGTTAGCAATAATTCACATTGCATCTTTCTGTCTCCTGGGTTATCTCAACCCAGGGGAAATCTCACAATCTTCTCATCTGTATGCCTGCAAGAATAACAGGGTCGGCATGCAACTGGGACCCTGCTGTGTTTTACCATTCATAATTTATGACCTCATAATGGACAAAGCATGTTGTAGGAGGGTTCATGTGTGTCCAGAGCACGCTATAGCTCAGCTGATGCTGCAGGAATATAAAGCCCTATCTGCCGGGTAGTTGGCAAAAAGCAGAATAAAAACATAAAACTGAATTGTTTCAGAACAGCACCAAGAGTCTGAAGTATCTGGTGCCAAAAAACAATCACAAGCTTCCCTTAAATTATATGCCAAGCCAAATCTTTTTTTATTTTACTTTTGGATTTAGCATGGGGAACGTTTAAAACTCCTGTCTGTTTTTTACTGCATTCCAGGCTAAATGTTTTTGATAACGTTTATATATGTGCAATGCATAGCAACCCTATTGACGGGGCCAACATGTCAATATCAATAATGTATAGCCAGCGGTGCCTGTGCCACTGATTACACACTATTGATGGTATGGCTCACTAAGTGCTAAAACCAATGGTCATTACTCCATACTCCTACTACTAAAACTTTCTGCTGCCTTTGACACTGTTGGCCTTCTCAAAAAACTCCACTCCCTTGGCCTCCAAGACTCTACCAACTCTACCTCCTCTGCTCTTTCCTTAGGAGTCCCCCAAGACTCTGTCCCTGGACCCCTTCTATTCTCTATCCACACCTCTTGCCCTGGTCAGTTGATAAGCTGACATGGCTCCCAATATCATCTCCAAGCTGGAAACATCCAAATCCATCTCTGTACTCCTCAGTTCACCCGTTCAGTCTCCTCTTGCATCACTAATACACTAATTGACATGCTGTAGAAGCAGAAAGATTGCCCGGGTACCGCATATCTTGCCCAGCCTGAGTGATTAGCAGGTAAAAGCAGCCTCAACTCGACCCCAACATGTTTTGCCCCATCCAGGGCTTGGCTTGGACGAAACTAACTAAGGTTGCTTTTACCTGCTAGTAACCACTCGGGCCGGGCGAGGTGTTCAGCAGCCGAGCTATCTCTTCCTACTTCTACAACGTGCTTAATTAACTGAGAATCTTGCGAGTAGGGATGAGCTTCGAGTTCGAGTCAAACTCATGTTCGACTCGAACATTGCCTGTTTGCCCGTTCGCCGAACAGCGAACAATTTGGGGTGTTCGCGGCAAATTGGAAAAGTCTATGGAAGAAATCTAAAGTGCTAATTTTAAAGGGTTATATGCAAATTATTGTCATTAAAAATTGTTTGGGGACCCGGGTCCTGCCCCAGGGGACATGTATCAAAGCAAAAAAAGTTTTAAAAATGACCGTTTTTTCGGGAGCAGTGATTTTAATAATGCTTAAAGTGAAACAATAAAAGTGAAATATTCCTTTAAATTTCGTACCTGGGGGGTGTGTAAAGTATGCCTGTAAAGTAGCGCTTGTTTCCCGTGCTTAGAACTGTCCCTGCACAAAGTGTAATTTCTGAAGGAAAAAAAGTAATTAAAAACTCACTCCGACAATTCATTATAGCCCCGAGTGAGTTTTAAATGACTTTGGCCGGAGCCGCGATGAAGTCACTCCCGCGAATGCACGTGGGAGCCGCTGGTAACCGCACAGGGACTGAAGCAACGGCACATACATGCCGTTGCTTCAGTTTGCCCCAGTGCGCATGTGCCGATGACATCGGCACATGCAGGGGACAGGGGATATTTCCTAAACCTTGCAGGTTTCAGAGATATCCTGGGTAGCTACAGGTAAGCCTTAATATAGGCTTACCTGTAGCATAAAGTGGTTGTAAAGGGTTTACAACCACTTTAAGCTACTACTGTTGAGGCAAGTTTAGTCTCTTGCTCCCCTTTAGCAGAGGTGCAGTGTTCAATTACCTTTGACTGTTCTGGGTTCTGCTGGTTGCAGGCTCTGCTGCATGACCCCTGGATTCTGGAAGGTTCCAGAATTTAGTGGGTGGAGGGGGCAGACGCATTCTGCATATTTATGCAGCCTCAGCCAATCCCTGGCAGAAGGAATGGCCAGTAGGGGGCTGAGGTGTGTATAAATAGGCTGGGGCCTGGAACAGCAGGGTCCTTGTCCTGGGGAGAAGACCCAGCCTGGGAGAAGGCAACCTGTGGTTGCAGGAAAGAAAATCGCTCCGTCTATGGCCAGCCTAACTCTTATGCAGGCCATACATGAAACAATTTTCTTTCCTTGAAGCACAGGTTGCAGGAAAGAAAATTGCTTGATTTCCCCATGAACACAGAATCCCCCCTGCAGAGCTTTTATATTCTGACAGCAGGAGGTTTCCCAGCTGTCAGGATACAATGATAACTGTGGGCTCCTAGAGCCGCCGGCAGTGATTAAACAAAAACAAAATGACAGGCTGGTTGTACTGAAGTCAATCCCATGCCCATGCATGGATCAAAATTGGGCCGGTTGCTGCTGCACCGGTTGAATTTCCCCTCTATCTATGGCCAGCTTCAATCCCTAAATTTCATATTCCTCTTAAAGCAAACCCACACAGTGATACGGCAATGAAAACTTTGACACCAACATACAAATCATCCTCTGAACTTCTGAAGTAGAACACAACTTGTACTTTTCATTCTCACGCAATGCTGAAAATCCTGTGCAGATGGTTTGTGTTTCGGTGAAATTGTCGGACAAGGAAGAAGAGAGGGGAACAGAGGGATTGGGTTGAGTGTGATGTCACAGGAGGGGAAGAGGGGGAGCACTCAGGCAGTAATAAAGTAATCTTGACACCGCAATGAAGGCGATGAGGAAGGCTCTGGGGAGGTGAATTCATCTCAACGCCATTTCCTTGGTTTATAGCTGACATATAACACAGAACATATAGAACCAATGACATGAGAACCAGAAGCAGTACATTATTTTGCTGTTACAGGAATCACACACACATTATGGATGACTAGGTTAGATGCCGCTAGGTACACCTTGCCATACACCTTAGAGCAAACGGGCAGAAATACACCTTTTTAGTATTGGTGCCATTCATTTTTAAAGCAGCGATAAAGTCTTGGAAAAAAAAAATTGCCCCCCTGCAGCTTAACCACTTCGGCCCCGGAAGTTTTTAACCCCTTCCTGACCAGAGCACTTTTTACAATTTGCCACTGCGTTGCTTTAACTGACAATTGCGCGGTCGCGGTCATACCCAAATGAAATTTGCGTCCTTTTTTTCCCACAAAGAGTTTGTTTTTTTTTGGTGGTATTTGATCACCTCTACGGTTTTAATTTTTTTGCGCTATAAACAAAAAGGAGTGACATTTTGGAAAAAAAAAAACGATTTTTTACTTTTTGCTATAATAAATATCCCCAATCTAAAAAAAAAAAAATCTTCATCAGTTTAGGCAGATACGTATTCTTCTACATATTTTTGGTAAAAAACATTGCAATAAGTGTATATTGATTGGTTTGCGCAAAAGTTATAGCATCTACAAACTATGGGAAAGATTTATGGCATTTTTATTAATATTTATATTTTACTAGTAATGGCGGTGATCTGCGATTTTATCGGAACTGCGACATTGCGACGGACAGATCGGCCACTTTTGACACTTTTTTGGGACCATTGACATTTATACAGCGATCAGTGCTATAAAAATGCACTGATTACTGTGTAAATGTCACTGGCAGGGAAGGGGTTAACACTAGGGGGCGATCAAGTGGTTAACTGTGTGTTCCCTCAGTGTGTTCTAACTGTTTGGGGATTGGACTGACTAGGAGAGGAGACATATTGTTTTTCCTATTTAGTAGGAACAAACAATATGTTTCCTCTTCCCTGACAGAACAGGGATTTGTGTGTTTACACACACACCAATCCCCGTGCTGGCGCTCGTGCACACAATCGCGCGTGGCCAGTGCATCGGTTTTCCCACCGTGCAGCGGGCGGGCACGCCCTTTGGTGGCCGAAAAAGATAAGAACGTACCCGTACGAGATTTCACCCAGGGGAGCCATTCTGCCGCAGTATATCTGCGTGAGCCGATCGGGAACAGATTAAAGTGTTTGTAAAGGTTCAGTTTTAAAAAAACAAAAAAAGCAAACATGTCATATTTACCTCCGCTGTGCAGTTGGTCTTGCACAGAGTGGCCCCGATTCTCCTCTTCAGGGGTCCCTCCGCGGCGCTCTTGGTTCCTCCTCTTCTTGAGTGTCCCATTGAAGAAGCGTTTTCCAACGGGACACCCGTGCGGGTGCGCTCCCATGTCCTGCTGCTGCGTCCGTAGACACAGACAGCAGGACTCGGCTCCGCCCCCGATGCCTGCATCATTGGATTTGATTGACAGCAGCGGGAGCCAATGGCTGCGCTGCTATCAATCTATCCAATCAGAACACGAGACACTGTCCGGAGCTGGTGTGCTCCTTTCCGTTGGGGGAATGATGGGGCTCAGGTAAGTATCATGGGGGGCTCAGGGGTGCTGCAGCAGCTCAGGAGGGTTTTCACCTTAATGCATAGAATGCATTAAGATGAAAAACGGAGAGGGTTTACAACCCCTTTAATGCCATAATGCCCTAGTGTGATGGTAAAAGACTTATCTCTTAAATGGAGCCCTCAAGCAGTACGCCGTCACCGCTATAGGTACTTCCATCTTCACCTAATCTTCCTTCCCAGTCCATGCGATCCAGCCTTTTGTATGACCAGACCATGATGACGTCACTCCTGCGCATGTGCTTGGGAGTCATGATCGCAACACGGTGCTCTGAATGGATGGCACACTCAGTGTGTCTCAATGCAGAGCGTGTAGTGCGTGCACCAGGGATGTCACCGGCTGCTGCAACTGTAAATTTCTGCCAAATACCGTAAGTTTAGGAGACACAGTATTCACTGCACCTACAGCTAAGCCTTATTATAATAATAAAAACGTGAAAAATATTGCGCTAAAGATTCAAAAAAAAAGTATAAGCAGCAAACCTCCTGTCAGACTTATACACAGTAAGTAAACATAAAAAAATATATAGGTCGCGCTATTCAATCATATCTAAAAACACATAGGATGATTCGAACAGTCCACAAATAATGTGAAAATACGAATAAAAATCAGTACACAAGTGATGACGTCATCCTATGACGAAACTTGTAGGTCGGGGCGAGGCGCTGACGTCACCAATCCCATATGTGCCCTAGAGGAGAGGTTGTTTTGTGTGGCGGCCAACACATGAGATATTAAACGTGCTTTGTATCAGCGGCAGCTGTAAGTGCACTACTTTTATAAATAAATTTACAAGGATTTTACACTATGTGGAGCACTTTGTTCTTTTGAGATATCGTCATATCCTATACGGTACCAAGGGGTGATTTTGTTGGGAGACCATCTGGACCCGGAGAAAGGCCTTGGCTGGGCTAAAGCCACAAGCGCTAACAATCCCTTGTAATGAGGGATCAACAGGAGCTGGTACGTGAGCCTTTCAGCTGTTGGTGGAGGCACTGATGTTCAAATCACTTTGGTGGTGGATGGTGACGATTGTTATCAAGAGTTACGTTCACATCAATTGTGGACTGATTTTTATTCTTATTTTCAAATTGATATCATGTCACATTATTTGTGGACTGTTCGAATCATCCTATGTGTTTTTATATATGATTGTGTTTGTGTTTTGTAGCTCACCCCAGTGTATGGTAACAAACTACTGTGTACTATGGTGAGCTGGACTTCTAAAAAAATTCTTCATGCAGCCCACATGTTAACCGCTTCCAGACCACCTACCGAATATATACTGCGGCAGGGCGGCCCGGCTGTGCGAAATCACGTAAATCACGTACCTGCATGAGGTCTGGGGAGTGCTTTCTAACTGTGGGGGGAATGCTGTGACTGGAGAAAAAACTATATCCGTGTTTCTGCTTAGCAGAAACACAAGATCTCCATTTTCCTCCCTCACAGAACGGCGGTCTGCTTTGTTTACATAGGCAGACCGCCGTTCTGCCTTTCCTGTGAGCGATCGTGGGTGGCCGGCGGCCAATCAGCGGGTCCGGTAGCCGTTATGGCCGCCGGGCCACCGGCGATTGTTCACGGTAGAGGCAAAACGGCGGTCTGCCTATGTAAACAAGGCAGACTGCCATTCTGTGAGGGAGGAAAATGGAGATCTTGTGCAGAAACACAGATCTCTGTTTTCCTCCACTCACAGCGTTCCCCCCACTGTTAGAAAGCACTCCCTAGAAGCACACTTAACCCTTTAATCACCCCTGATGTTAACCCCTTCCCTGCCAGTGTCATTTATACAGTGACAGTGCAATTTTTTTTAGAACTAATCACTGTATTGGTGTCACTAGTCCCCAAAAAGTGTCACTTAGTGTCAGATTTGTCCGCTGCAATGACGCAGTCCCGCTAAAAATCGTTGATCGCCGCCATTACTAATAAAAACAATAAAAAAATAAAAAGTCCATAAATCTATCGCATAGCTCGTAGACGCTATAACTTTTGCACAAACCAATCAATATACGCGAATTAAGATTTTTGTTACCAAAAATATGTAGCAGAATACATATTACCGGTAACTTAAAGTGGTTGTAAACCCACTTTTTCAACTTGCACCTACAGGTAAGCCTAGATTAGGGCTTACCTGTAGGTGCAAGAAATATCTCCTAAACCTACACGGTTTAGGAGATATTTAGTTAAATGACAGGCGCCGCTGTCTACGGCGCATGCGCGCCGTAGACAACGGCGCATTCATGGGGTTAATCCCATTCACAAAATCGGCTACTTCCCAGCAATCGCTGGGCGTAGCCGAATGTGACGGCTCCCGCGCGCATGCGCAGAGTGACGTCTCCGGCGCTGTGATTGGCTGGTGCGGCGATACCCGGAAGTAACATTCCGGCTATCGCCGCAGCGATGGCTGCGGCCCAAGACAGGGAAACGGACGGCTTCGGGGGCCCCGGTCTAAGGTAAGTCGTACATAATGAGCTAGTATGCTAGTCATACTAGCTCATTATGCCTTTCTCTTGCAGGTGGGGTAAAAAAAAAAAAACGATTAGTGGGTTTACAACCACTTTAAATTGATGAAGAAATTCGATTTTTTACATTTTTTATTGGATATGTTCTATAGCAGAAAGTAAAAAATATTGTTTTTTTTTTTTTTTTCAAAATTGTCGTTTTTTTTTGTTTATAGCGCAAAAAATTAAAAACCGGAGGGGTGATCAAATACCATCAATTTTATTTGTGTAAAGCGTTGCACGACTGCGCAATTGTCAGTTTAAATAACGCAGTGCTGTATCGCAAAAAAGGGCCTGGTCAGGAAGGGGGTAAAACCTTCCGGGGCTGAAGTGGTTAAAGCACGGCATAACATTTTTGGTTCATAGTGTGAACCCAAAAACAGTGGCAGACGATCAGAGGGAGAACAAGCACTCTCAATGCATATACAGTGTCTCTGGTAAAGTTCAAACTCAAGTCCCAAAGCTTCAATACAAAAGTGCTAACCACCTGACCAACAGACCGTTAAAGGTCAGTGCTTTCAAAAATAAGCTACACTATATGGCCAAAAGTTTATGTAGCCTCCTTGCCCTAAACAGGGGCTACTATGTCAATTTAGTCTTTGTCTGGGCTGTAGTTAGCTCACACAAATTGTATAGCTTTTCACCTGGTTTTTACCTAAGCTTAAAGTGATTGTAAACCTTTTGTTTTATTTTTTTTAAAATAACAAATATGTTATACTTGCCTCCACTGTGCAGCTCCTTTTGCACAGAGTGGCCCCGATCATCCTCTTCTGGGGTCCCCCCGGCGGCTCTCACGGCTCCTTCTCGCATCAGATAACCCCCTAGGAGAACTCTCCTGGAGGGGTTACCTTGCGGGCACGCTCCCGAGTCCAGCACTTGCATCCATAGACACGAATGCCAATTCGGCCCCGCCTCCTGGCGCCCACGTCATTGGATTTGATTGACAGCAGCGGGAGCCAATGACTGCGCTTCTATCAATCTATCCAATCAAGAGCCAGGACCCCGTGCAGAAAGGGAGAAAACGTCTCAGCCGAGGGAAATACGGGGCTCAGGTAAGTAAAACGGGGGGGGGGGGGGGCTGGGGGGCCGGTCATTGCCAGAATTTTTTTCACCTTAAAGTGGTTGTAAACCCACTTTTTCAACTTGCACCTACAGGTAAGCCTAGATTAAGGCTTACCTGTAGGTGCAAGAAATATCTCCTAAACCGTGTATTTAGTTAAATGACAGGCGCCGCTGTACAACGGCGCATTCATGGGGTTAATCCCATTCACAAATTTGGCTACTTCCCAGCAATCGCTGGGCGTAGCCGAATGTGACGGCTCCCGCGCGCATGCGCAGAGTGACATCTCCGCCGCTCCGGCAAATCACAGCGCCGGAGCGGCGCTGTGATTGGCTGGAGCGGCGATACCCGGAAGTAACCTTCTATCGCCGCAGAGATAGCTGCGGCTGAAGAGGGAGACGAGGATGGCTTCGGGGGCCCCTATCTAAGGTAAGTGATGCATAATGAGCTATTATGCTAGTCATATTAGCTCATTATGCCTTTCTCTTACAGGTAGTTTAAAAAAATTTTTTTTATAAGGGTTTACAACCACTTTAATGCATAGGATACATTAGGGGAAAAAAAACGAGGGTTTACAACCCCTTTAAGTTGGCTTGTGATTCTCACTGTCGCCAGTAGATATCACTCATAGTATAAGATTTAACAAACAAAACTAAGTTATGAATATGTATATATTTTTTCATCCAAACCCGTAGGAGGTTTATGCCCCTGGTGCATGCTGGGGGAAGATATATATATATATATTTGGGACAGGCCATGTGCTCTCCCATTCCCTGGGCCGAGGCCTAGGGAAGTGCAGCTGGATGAAGCGCTGCTGTTCAGTCCAATAGTCTGATTTGGGGTCCAACGTGTGTTGAAGTGGTCCTGAAGCTGTTGTGCCTCTTCTGGAGGAAGCTGTGCCAAGGAGGAGACCCAAAGGAGGCCCCTTGATGGAGAGAGCCAGGAAGAAGGCTGCTCTCTCAGAAGGGCCTGGTGACTCAGTTAGAGGACGCACTGAAACTTGGAAATGTGCTTACAGTGTTGGCGGGTCGGCTTAAAGGTTCTGACACTGTGAAGCGGTACACTGATCTGGATCTGAAGAGTCTGTAATGCCTCGTTTCCACTTAGCGGATCGGTTCGGTACAGTTTGAAAGGGTTAGAATGGTCCAGCCTATTCAGGTGAGTGTTTTCACTGCAAGGCATCCTATTATCTGGACTGAACGGCGACGTGGTGTTTGTTTTGCGCTTTCCTTTGACGTGAGCATTGACGTTTTTCTGTCCGCCAATCAGTGGAATGTATCGTGTGACGACAGTAGCTCCCCCCTAAGCGTACCGTACCATTTTCTATGGCCCCACATCTCAAGCAGGACCCTGAATGGTGCGGTATGGTTCGGTTGTATGGGCCGCTTTCATAATGGAAACACTCAAAATAGCGTACCGTACCGAACCAATCCGCTCAGTGGAAACGAGGCATAAGTGATCTGCTACGGTATCTGGGACCCCTAACCCTCACCTCATTAACCATTGTGCAATAGAACTTTAAAAAGACAAAAGTGACTGGTGCCCAATATCCTTTCTCGGTCCCCCCCATTTTAGCCATGGACTCAGCCCTGGGGTGAAATGCTAGCTCGCCCCTGGAGCTGCTATCCTGCCTTTGGGGTGCTATATTTATGGACATCTAGCCATCACACCCACACGATATGGCAACAGGTATGTGTACACCAATGAAGGGTACTGGTTCATGCTACACCATACAAAGACATTTTAGACAAATGTATGGTTCCCACCTTGTGGTAACAGTTTGGGGAAGATCTTTTTCTGTTCCAGCATGACTGTACCCCTGTGCACAAGCCCAGCTCCATAAAGACATGGCTTGATGGGTTTGGTGTGAAGGAACTCAAGTGTCCTGACCTCAACCCTACTGAACACCCTACTGAACATCTTTGGGATGACTTGCTGAATCGGGATGAAATGCTTTTTATCGTATTTGCGTTTCCCTACCAGGGGCGGATCCAGAGTCTTTTCTCGGGAGGGGCACTGCCAAAAAATATGTTTTTTTGGTGGGAAATTTATCAGGGAAATAGCTGGTGTCGGCGCTTCAATCATCCCGGCACCATGGTTGTTATGGTGTCATGATGATTGAAGCGCATTATTTATATTATTACATTGTAATATAAAATTAAATAGTTCAATGCAGAATCAGTGGGAGCCCCGAGTGTATCACTTGCCACCGTCGCCGGCAATTAGTGGGAGCCCTGAGCGTGTCACTTGCCACACGTTGCGGATTGTCACTTGCCACGTCACCTGCCACATCTTGTGGATTGTCACTTGCCACACCTTGTGGATTGTCACTTGCCACATCACCTGCCACACCTTGCGGATTGTCACTTGCCACGTCACCTGCCACATCTTGTGGATTGTCACTTGCCACACCTTGTGGATTGTCACTTGCCACATCACCTGCCACACCTTGCGGATTGTCACTTGCCACACCTTGCGGATTGTCACTTGCCACCCACCAGATGCAGATTGTCATTTGCCACGTCACCTGACACAATTTGCGTATTATCACTCGCCACGTCGCCTGCCACACCTTGCGGATTGTCACTAACTTGCCTGCTAAGGTGTAGTTTTGGTTGTCTCTTGCTGTGTCCCAGACTCCCAGAATCAGGTAGCAGAGAGATAAAGTAATCTCTCTGCTGCCTGCACAGTGAGGGCGGAAGTCACTGCAGGAATGCAGGGCAGGCACGGGCGGTGAGAGATGATCTCATCTCTCTGCTCCCCCGCTCTCGGCTAGCTGATTGGCCAGCTGCCACACTGAGCCTGCTCTCTCACTCTCACCTGCGTTGCCAACACATAGAGCAGCGTGGTCTGCCCACGAACCTCGCCGCCCGCTCACAAACCGCGCCGCAAGCGGAGACGCCCGCTTTCTTACACGTCTGTGGAGCCGCACGCTATCGCACCTGCCCGCAGAGCGGCCCGACGTGACTCACTGACGTCACTCATTGCTAGACGCCAAGCGGCCCAGGCGTTAGCAACGAGTGCAGGGAAGAGGCTCCACCCACCTCCTCCTCCGCTCCTGGTATCGTGTCAGTGCGCCGCGTAACTACATTAGACGAGTCTCTCTCTCGGCGCTGCTGATCGGCTGATGTGAGAAACTGAGAGAGAGACTCAGAGCAAGCAAGTGAGTGTGACAGAGGGTCTCGGGGGGGGGGGGGCAATTGCCCTGTTGCCCCCCTGGATCCGCCCCTGTTCCCTACGGATCTAAAGCTGTTCAGATTGCAAATTACCAAACGCATGGCCACTATAAAGTTTGTGTTATAAGACAGCACATCATAGAAAACACAAAGGGGGAACTTATAATTTCTATATTCACAGAAATAGGTCCATAACTCATTATTTAGTCATACTCTTGGTGGTGGGGGCGCAGGATCTTATCAGGGCGTTCTCTCTCAGACAGATAATGGATGCGCTGTCTGTGTCTCCAGCACTCCAACTATCCCAGGCCCAGCGGAACAGATAGGATGAACTGTCTGGCACCATGCCAGCTATTAATGGACTTGCCGCCGACAATGACAAAGGTCAACAGCGTCACATTCACTTGATCCATACTGGGGTCATTACAGCATCATTTATTCTGTCTATCTTATATTTCTCGGTCATTTGTAACGCTATATTACTGCGATTAGTCAGTCGCTACATTAAACACACGCTGTTACTAATAAAAATATAATAAATTCAATGAATACATATAGGTCACTTTACCATTCATTTTTTATATTTCTATTTAAAAAATAAAAAACTAACTGTACATGCTGGTGTATTTGCCATAAGGATCTCATCTTGAGATAGAACACAGTGTCGGCTTGGCTCCCAACCCATTGTTCTTGGAACATAATCTTATTCCATGGCTGTTTACAGGAAGAATAAGATCAACCTATCCCCCGATCATCCTGGATCTCTGTGAATGGTCCCGCTCAATGACTTGGATAGTAAGAAATGGGGGGGGGGGGGTGACCAGCAAAAGCCAGAGGAAAACAGCAGAGACAATGGGTGCAAGATTGGTTAGAGGATTTTTTACCATGTAGGTCGCCAGATCTTTTCTCAACCCTCTCCAATTGCTCTGGCATGCAGAATGTGATAACAAATGTACACAGCCAATCTGTACACAAATACAGTCTTTGATTTAGACAGGAACCAATTAACCTTCCAGCACGTCTTTGGAATGGAGAAGGAAACTCCACAAAGAGAGGGGTCATGGAGGAACATACAGTTGCAAAAAAAAGTATGTGAACCCTTTTGGAATGATATGGATTTCTGCACAAATTGGTCATAAAATGTGATCTGATCTTCATCTAAGTCACAATAATAGACAATCACAGTCTGCTTAAACTAATAACACACAAACAATTAAATGTTACCATGTTTTTATTGAACACACCGTGTAAACATTCACAGTGCAGGTGGAAAAAGTATGTGAACCCTTGCATTTAATAACTGGTTGAACCTCCCTTGGCAGCAATAACTTCAACCAAACGTTTCCTGTAGTTGCAGATCAGACGTGCACAACGGTCAGGAGTCATTCTTGACCATTCCTCTTTACAGAACTGTTTCAGTTCAGCAATATTCTTGGGATGTCTGGTGTGAATCGCTTTTTTGAGGTCATGCCACAGCATCTCAATCGGGTTGAGGTCAGGACTCTGACTGGGCAACTCCAGAAAGCGTATTTTCTTCTGTTTAGGCCATTCTGTTGTTGATTTACTTCTATGCTTTGGGTCGTTGTCCTGTTGCAACACCCATCTTCTGTTGAGCTTCAGCTGGTGGACAGATGGCCTTAAGTTCTCCTGCAAAATGTCTTGATAAACTTGGGAATTCATTTTTCCTTCGATTCATTTAAACCTGTGTAGCACCCTCCTAGAATAGGTTGCTAAAGAGGCTCAGGTAAATTTTGTCTTTTTTGTCTCCTCTGTACACATTGGAGCAGTGTGCGATTATTTTTGGCTGTTCTGAGTCCAACTGGCTGCAGGTTCAACTACTTCTCCCTGCCTTCTAGTAGAGTCTAGAATGTAGTAGGTTGAAAGAGGAATATTTAATATTCCTTAATTATTATGCAGTCTCAACCTATTCCTGGGGGAGGGGGGTGCCCAGTAGGTGGCTGAGGGGGGCATAAGAAATTTGGATGGCTGAAGTTGCAGTTCATCAAGGTCCCAGATCAGCAGGAACTGGGGGGGGGGGGGGCTGAAGTCTGCAGGGGCTCATTAAGGTGCAAACAGTTGGAGCCAAATCAAGGGGGTACACTGAGGATCTGGGCTGGAGATGCACAGGAGAAGTTTCTGGCCAATATTGGACAGAGCTATCTGAGTATCTGGGGACATTATGAGTAGAGGCCTGGGAGTAGCATCCTAGTGACTGGCTGCTGTTTTAATCCCTTGAGTGCCTGCTTCAGTTTTGTGGAATGTGGACAGCCCTTGCTTGGAGTCCCAGGATTGCTTGTGTTTTTAGTCTCTGCCAAGGAGGAGATAACCCTAAAGAGAGTAGACAGAACATAGAGTGTCCTCTTGTTACTTTGTGCACTAAATTCGGAGCGTCCGACTCCCAAAGCTTCCCTGCACCCCAACCACATTTAACCAGCATTAACCACTTCAGACCCGTGCTATAGCTAAAAGACGGCTACAGCATGGCTCTCTCTGGGAAGGCAACCATGGATGTCCCCCTCAGAACCACGCCCCTCGCGGGCCACCTGGGGCACGCACTGCCGTGCTCTGTGATCTTGGTAAAGGGCCAATCACAGCTGATCACATGTAAACAAGCTTGCCGGCAATCGACATTCCTTTCCTTACGTGCTGTCACAGCGTGAGGAGAGGGGAGCCAGTAACCAGCAAGTGTGACAGGGGACATTTACACAGATAATCAGGGCACTGATCATCAGTGCAGCCCCATCGTTGCTAATCAGTGCCCATCAGTGCTGCCTACTAGTGGCTCCTCATAGGTGCCTACTCATCAGTGCCTATCAGTGTCCATCAGTGCCTATCAGTGTCCATCAGTGCTGCCTATTATTGCCCATCAGTGCCGCCTATCAGAGCTCATTAGTGATGCATATCAGTAAAGCCTCATCAGTGCCTCCTCATCAGTGCCCATCCGTGTCGCCTCATCAGTGCCCATCAGTGTCGCCTCATCAGTGCAGCCTATCAGTGCCCATTAGTGCTGCCTATCAATGCCCATCAGTTCTGCCTATCAGTGCCTCCTCATAAGTGCCTCCTCATCAGTGTCCATCAGTGCCACCTATCAGTGCCCATTAGTGCTGCCAATCGGTGCCCATCAGTGCTGCCTATCAGTTCCTCCTTATTAGTTCCTATCAGTGCCCATTAGTGCCGCCTATCAGTGCCCATTAGTGCTGCCAATCAGTGCCTATCAGTGCTGCCCATCAGTTCCCATCAGTGCCTCTTTATTAGTTCCTATCAGTGCCGCCTATCAGTGCCCATTAGTGCTGCCAATCAGTGCTGCCTATCAGTGCCCATCAGTACCGCCCATCAGTGCCTGCACATTAGTGCCTATCAGTGTCCATCGGTGGCCCCTATTAGTGCCAATTAGTGCTGCCTATCAGTGCCGTCTATCAGTGCCCTTTAGTGATACATATCAGTGCAGCCTCACCAGTGCCTCCTCATCAATGCCCATCTGTGTCGCCTCATCAGTGCCCATCAGTGCAGCCTATCAGTGGCCATTAGTGCAGCCTCATCAGAGCACATCAGTGAAGGAGAAAAATTACCGTACTTATTTGCAAAATTTTATAACAGAAACTATTGTTTTTTATTTATTTTATTTCAGGTACTTGTATAGCGCCATCAATTTAGGCTACACTTTACAGTGTACATTCACATCAGTCCCTGCCCTCAAGGAGCTAACAATCCAAGGTCCCTCACTCACTTTCATACATACACATAGTAGGGCCAATTTAGACAGGATCCAATTAACCTACCAGCATGTCTTGGTAGCGTAGGAGGAAACTGGAGTACCCAGAGGAAACCCACGCAGGCACAGGGAGAACATGCAAACGCCAAGAAAAACTTTTTTTTTTCAAAATGTTTTGTCTTTTTTTGTTTCTTTAGCAAAAGATAAAAAAACAAAAATGTCATATGGGTACAGTGTTGCATGACCGGGCAACTGTCATTCAAAGTGCGACAGCGCTGAAAGCGGAAAATTGGCCTGGGCAGAAAGGGGGTGAAAGTGCCCTGAAGGCATGTGGTTAAAGCATAAAAAAACACCCCTTGCCTGATCATTGAGTGGTGAGTGCATAGGCGTGTGCAAGGGGTGTGCTGGGTGTGTCTGGGCACACCCTAATCACCCCGTGTGGCGCAGATTACCCCTGCTTATATTTCCCCAAAGCTCCCAAACGAGGCTTCTAAAAAATAGTAAAAAATGTATATATAATAATATTAAAAATAAAAAACGACTGACACCGTCTACTGCCCTACTCACACCAGCCTCTGCCCTACTGACACCGTCTACTGCCCTACTCACACCAGCCTCTGCCCTACTGACACCGTCTACTGCCCTACTGACACCAACCTCTGCCCTACTGACACCAACCTCTGCCCTACTGACACCGTCTATGTTGTATTACATTTAGGGTGCCCACCCTAATGCAACAGGCTTTGCACACCTATGGGTGAGAGTGTCCAAGGGTTGTGTGCCTGGCCGCCTGTACACCCGAGAAGAGTACCTGGGGCAAATCAGGGGGGGGCAAATCAGCAGGACCTGCCAGGGGTCTGTGCTACGCCTCTAATGGGTGTAGTACTCACATTGGCACTTTTAAAGCCTCATTTTGGAAAATATTTTTTTTTTTACCATTTTATTGTGAACTAAAATTTCAGTAGAGAGGAGCCGGTACAACTGTGCAAGACTGAAGAGAAAAGCCGGAGTTCAGATTTAAATTCCGGCAGAGCTGCGTTACTCTCTCCACCTAAATATTTAGACATCACCCCATTTATACTGCAAAGTGAAAAGGTTTGTTTTAGAAGTTTATGAAAAGTTTGGAGCCCTCGGAGGATTGGTCTGAGCCGTTCCCATTCATACATTCCAGACTTGTTCCTGTTCAGTGTCTTCCACCAATCCCACAATCACCGCTGATCCTCCGCCTGGGTTACCGCGCCAGGAGAGAACCGCAGAGCGGCTTATCACACCGCAGAAGTCTGGAATGATGAGGCTGGGGAGGACGGTGCTGACACAGCTACACACAGACACAATGAGATCCTTCTTATTAAAGGGTCAGACCACTCATTGTTCCATCTGGTGGGCGGGGTCACCACCGGACTTTTATAGGGTTTGGGGAGTCCGGGGCTTAGCTCCTAATCTCACACCTCCAAATAATAAATTTAAAAATTCCCCTCGCAATGGCCAAGGCAGGTGTGCGGACTCAGGAACTCATATCTCACCGATACTGTCCCCGAGAGATAGAAGGAAGGGCTCCGGCCAAATTTTTGTGGAGGTAAAGTAAAGCAGATGTAAACCCTTTACTAAATAAGAGTTATCCAAAGCATGGAGCATCATAAACAATCACCATTTTATTTTTCAGAAAGTTTTTGTTTTCTCCTTTCTTTTATGCATTTCTTTTTGTTTTCTCCTTTCTTTTATGCATTTCTGTGTTGCTGATCGCATGCGGCCTCTTTGCAGCTACTTCCTATCTAGACGCACTCCATTGATGGTTGCATGGCATTTCTCAGGGCAGGTTTCCTTGTAACGACAACATACCTGTGTAATGTGAGTTGAAACAGCCACTTGTAGTCCCCAATTAGAGGCCTGTGTGACAGGGTGACAACACAAATGTACATTTGGGAGACAGAAGAAGAGTATTGTCACCCATGAGCCTGAGCAAGGACCTTCAAGGCAAGATCACCCGGTATTATTTTAACCTGTTCACAGCCGCCCTATAGCATATTTACTGCTACAGGGCAGCCGTTCTGTACAGAATTCCGTTTAACCCCTTAGCGCCAACCATACGCAAATTTGCGTTCTTGGCTTGAAGGGTTATACCGGGGTGATGACTTTTTTAGAGCGGGCGGTTGGCTCTTTAGTGATAACAACCGATGTAGCTAAAAGCCGCTCAACTGTTACCCTAAAGGAGCGGGAGGGGAGATGCCGCCCCTCCCGCCATCTTCCATTGCTCTTCCCGGGCCTCCCATCCCACCGGGAGACCCGATCCACGATCCGGTGTTCTAAAAAAATCCTGGATTTATGAAAATTCTCGACCGCGTCACTTCCGGTGCGGCTACGTCACGAAACAGCTGTTCGTGGGGCTTTACAGCACATGCGCGACTTCACCGCTGTTTTATCGCGCATGCGCGGATGCAATTTTCGGGTCCAGAAAAATGTTAGACCCGAGCAGGTGGGCGGAGCGGCGATTTGTTTAAACTTGTCATCATCAGAACTGCGTCCAGCCCCGCCCCCGCCCCTAGGCTGTTCTTTCTTAGGGATGAGCTCAGGCGTGTTTGCATTGATTTCCCAATCTCTGCAGCCGAGCATCGGGACAATGTCTCCATGCCTGTGATTAGCGCAGCGCGGTTCCGACGGTGCCGACTTCCTTGGCGGGCTCTGCATGTGTTCAATGCAAACACGCCTGAGCTCATCCCTATTTTTTCTACTAAACCGTACTGCGGTTTGTGCGGCCCGCCCCCCTCTCCAAGCACCGCTCTATCTCCCAATTTCCCTCGGGTTAGTAGAAAGAACAGCCTAGGGGCGGGGGCGGGGCTGAACGCGGTGCTGCCGATGACAAATTTAAACAAATCGCCGCTCTGCCCACCCGTTTGGGTCTATAATTTTTCTGGACCCGAAAATTGCATCTGCGCATGCGCGATAAAACAGCGGTGAAGTCGCGCATGC